>OZ030020.1:82611347-83211347 GCA_964023405.1 Apodemus agrarius
GGTTTCCTCCTCTAAGATGATTTTATTTTGTATCAAATTGACATAAAACTACACAGCAAAGGTGTCTAGCATGGAGTGCAGATCAGTGCCATGATAATTCATAACACTCTAGGCCAATGTATGCCATGGAGGAATGGCCAGATGCATTATGTCTACCAGCTGGACATAGGTTCTGAAATTCCTACAAACCTAGGGGTAGTTCTAATGATTAAGATACTTATTTCTGAGAAAGAATGACAAATATGAGCCTAGAACTAAAGGAATATTCTCCTAATTCTGGGCTTTCTTATGATGGTAAAATATAATGTAACCCTAAAATTTTAACCTGAAATGGTAAAAACTAAATCCCCAAATGACTCAAGTATATGTTTTATACTACCACAGGCAGACAAAACTTTGAAGAGAATCTTACATTTCAAGCATCATAGTTTTTTAATTATTCATTTACTTAACTTTGTGTTATTTGTTTATACTTTGTCATGTTCTACTGCATAGAGCTGGAAACAAAGCTCACGTCTTCTGAGAAGAATTCTTATATAATATTCTTATGTAGTTTTGCTGTTTCTAAGGCTCAAGGATAGAAGCACGAACAGGATTCATTACTGATGTATGATTCATCTGAATTCCTCATATTTCACCTTTGATTCATCTTTTATTCTGTTTTCCTATGTTGATCCAATCCTATTTGTTTACTTTTCAGAATATAAACCTTTTAAGGACAGATGCTTAGTCTATTCAGTTACATGGACCAGTGGTATAATTTGTTTATACCAGAGTTCATCATCCTTTGTCAGATCATCATGTATGCTGAGATTCATTGATCAGGATTTTGTTTGGTTCATTTTTAAAAGAACTACATTACTGTGAAAAAACTGTCTCTTGTTGATGTTATATATACAGGGAAGACTATTGTCTGCTGACACTCACCAGGATGTTTTTCCTCTGTATCTGAGGATGGCAGCAGATTTGTAGGCCAAATCTGTCTCTAAGGGAAACCTAATGTGTTTCAGCTAGGGATATTGATGATTTAGTAGATAATGTTCTTTTTTGAATGTCAAGTGAAACCAGTGGGTTATGAAGAAACATCTTTCTGCTGAGTCATAAAGAAAAGTTCCTAGTCTATTGCAGTTAAAAATTCATGAAGCATTTTCCAAAAGGCAATTTAAAATCAGATGTGGGTATATTCTTTCTCTATGCCTATTTAAATATTACCTGCATGACTAAATACTGTGAAAGAACTTGATGTTTCTGGACATCTTCTGCTTCTGATAAATTCTAGACCTGGCTATGTGAGTACTGAATTAAGCTAAAGAAGAAATAGTCACTGTAGATACCCAAAAAATAAAATGCACTATAAATGTCAGATACCTTTACTATACTTTGCTACAGAGTTTGACAATCAGAAAATTGACATGGATTTTCTTCCAAATGTAGATAAATCTTGCCAGTAGGAGACTCAAAACTTTTGTCAGCTGCTACTTCTACTGACTGTTGTTAATTCTTTTTAACATGAAGAGCATGTACAAAACCGGCCTAAGAGTAAGACAAAGTAGCAATTGATTGCTCAAATAATGAAAACTACTCTATGTATCACAACTGTTCCATATGTTTTAGGTTTATGAAACTTGCATTAGTGTTCTCATAACTGACTTTTTTTCGTAGAAAGACTTGCAACCTATCCTCAGGGATGGCTTTTCTTTTTAGAAACTTACCCAAATCCTTTGGAAAGTTTCCTTCTGTGCTAGCCATGCAGCTGGAAGAAAAGCAAGGATCATAAAGAACTTACATTTGCAAGATTGTTAATGTCTTGTAGTGAAGAAAGATGTCTTCTACTTTTCCAGGTTGTATGGCAAATCTAAGAATTAAATTAATATAAAAGAGTATAGAAAACAATTTTAAGTACATAAATATACATGGAAACAGACAAATATATGAGACTTGGGAAGCAGCCAGCTGATAGGCATTCGAATCCTGTTTAACAGAAAGGAATGGGTACTTCAGATTTGGAGGTATGGGGATTAAGAACAGAAACCATGAATAAAGGTTGTTTTTCATGTAAATGAAAATGTTTCTGGCAATACTTTCTTCCCCCCACCCCCCAGTGGGCATGTCTGTGGTGACTTTTTTTTTAATTTAATTTTTGTTTTCTATATTCTATGTTTACATTCCAAAGGCTTTCCCCTTTCCCAGTTCGCCCCCTCCACCATATGTCCCTTAATTCCTCCCACCCCCCAACTAGTCCCCAATCATTCCCCCCACACACACGATTTCTCTGTTCTGGCTCTAAAAAACTGGATCCAATCTTTACAGGCCCAGGGTCCTCTCTTCTCTTCTTCTTGGGAGTCATTTGACTTGCTAATTGTGGCTTGAGCATTTAGGGCTTCTGGGCTCATTAATATCCACTTATCAGTGATTGCATTTCATGTGTATTCTTTTGTGATTGGGTTAGCTCACTTAGGATGATATTTTCCAGATCTAATAACCATTTACCTACAAATTGCATGAGTTCATTATTTTTAATTGCTGAGTAGTACTCCATTGTATAAATATACCACATTTTCTGTATCCATTCCTCTTTTGAGGGATATCTGGGCTCCTTCCAATTTCTGGCTATTATAAACAAGGCTGCTATAAACATAGTGGAGCATGTGTCTTTATTGTATGCAGGGGAATCCTCTGGGTATATGCCCAGGAGTGGTATGCCAGGGTCCTCTGGAAGTGACATGCCCAATTTTCTGAGGAACCGCCACACTGATTTCCAGAGCAGTTTTTACCATTTTGAAATCCCACCAACAGTGGAGGAGTGTTCCTCTTTCTCCATATCCTCGCCAGCACTTGTTATCTCTTGAGTTTTTAAACTTAGCCATTCTGACTGGTGTGAGGTGGAATCTCAGGGTTGTTTTGATTTGCATTTCCTTGATGACTAATGATGTTGAACATCTCTTAAGGTGTTTCTCGGCCATCCGCATTTCTTCTGGTGAAAATTCTTTGTTTAGCTCTGTACCCCATTTTTTGATGTGGTTATTTGGTTCTTTGGGGTCTAAATTCTTGAGTTCTTTGTATATATTGGATATTAGCCCTCTGTCGGATGTGGGGTTGGTGAAGATCATTTCCCACTTTGTTGGTTGCCATTTTGTCCTTCTGACAGTGTCCTTTGCCTTACAGAAACTTTGAAATATTATGAGGTCCCATTTGTCAATTCTTGATCTTAGTGCATAAGCTATTGGTGTTCTGTTCAGGAACTTTCCCACTGAGCCCATGTCCTCCAGGGTCTTCCCCAGTTTCTTTTCTAATAGTTTCAGTGTGTCTGGTTTTATGTGGAGGTCCTTGATCCACTTGGAGTTGATCTTAGTACAAGGAGATAAGAGTGTGTCAATTCGCATTCTTCTGCATGTTGACCTCCAGTTGAACCAGCACCATTTTTTGAAAAGGCTATCCTTTTTCCACTGGATGGTTGTGGCTCCTTTATCAAAGATCAAGTGACCATAAGTCTGTGGGTTCATTTCTGGGTCTTCAATCCTATTCCATTGATCTACCTGCCTGTTGCTGTACCAATACCATGCAGTTTTTAACACAATTGCTCTGTAGTACTGCTTGAGGTCAGAGATATTGATTCCCCCAGAAGTCCTTTTATTGTTGAGAATAGTTTTAGCTATCCTGGGTTTTTTGTTGCTCCAGATGAATTTGAGAATTGCTCTTTCTAGATCTATGAAGAATTGATTTGGGATTTTGATGGGGATTGCATTGAATCTGTAGATTGCTTTTGGCAAGATGGCCATTTTTACTATATTGATCCTGCCAATCCAGGAGCAAGAAATATTTTTCCATCTTCTGAGGTCTTCTTCGATTTCTTTCTTCAAGGACTTGAAGTTCCTGTCATACAGATCTTTCGCTTGTTTGGTTAGAGTTACGCCAAGGTACTTTATGTTGTTTGTGGCTATTGTGAAGGGTGTTATTTCCCTAACTACTTTCTCAGCCTGCTTGTCCTTTGAGTACAAGAAGGCTAATGATTTGCTTAAGTTAATTTTATAACCAGCCACTTTGCTGAAGTTGTTTATCAGCTGTAGAGGCTCTCTGGTGGAGTTTTTGGGTCTGCAAATAATGATACTTTGACTACCAATTTGTATCCCTATGACTTCCTTATGTTGTCTAATTGCTCTCGGTAAAATTCAAGTACTATATTGAAAAGATATGGAGAGAGAGGGCAGCCTTGTCTAGTCCCTGATTTTAGTGGGATTGCTTCAAGTTTCTCTCCATTTATTTTGATGTTGGCTACTGGTTTGCTGTAGATTGCTTTTACTATGTTTAGGTATGGGCCTTGAATTCCTGCCCTTTCCAAGTCTTTTAGCGTGAAAGGATGCTGAATTTTGTCGAATGCTTTTTCAGCATCTAATGAGATGACCATGAGGTTTTTTTTCTTTTAGTTTGTTTATGTAGTGGATTACATTGATGGATTTCCGTATATTGAACCATCCCTGCTTCCCTGGAATGAAGCCTACTTGATCATGGTGAATGATAGTTTTGATATGCTCTTGGATTCGGTTGGCAAGAATTATATTTAGTATTTTTGCATCAATATTCATAAGAGAAATTGGCCTGTAGTTCTCTTTCTTTGTTGGATCTTTTTGTGGTTTAGGTATCAGTGTAATTGTGGTTTCGAAGAATGAGTTGGGCAGTGTCCCTTCTGTCTCTATTTTGTGGAATAGTTTGAAGAGTATTGGTGTTAAGTCTTCTTTGAAGGTCTGGTAGAATTCTGCACTAAAACCATCTGGTCCCGTACATTTTTTGGTTGGGAGGCTTTCTATAACCCCTTCTATTTCTTTAGGGGTTATGGGACTGTTTAGCTGATCTACTTAATGCTGATTTAATTTTGGTATTTGGTATCTGTGTAGGAAATTGTCCATTTCCTCCAGATTCTCCAGTTGTTTTGAGTATAGGCCTTTGTAGTAGGATCTGATGATCTTTTGAATTTCTTCAGTTTCTGTTGTTATATCCCCCTTTTCATTTCTAATTTTTTTAATTTGGATACTTGTAGCAAGCCACATTGTTTCGCCATTACAAGATGGCACTGGTTTCCGGCCCTAATCCTGGCAAACAACTTGGTACAGGCGTGCTAATGGCATGCTGACTCAGCAGTTTCTTATCTGGCCCTATGTTAATGAGGGATTCCTCTTGTAGCCTATCCTGTGACAAAAGCCAGGCACAAAGACCTTGTTGGCAACTGCTCAGGGATATAAGGCAGCCCATCCTTTGTCTCAGGGCTCCCCATTTTCTCATCATCAAGGCATTCCTGAATAAAGTGCTGTTAAGAAGGATCCTCGGTGTTGCATTGTTTCTTGCTGGACAAGTATGGTCATAACAGATACTGTCTCTGTGCCCTTTGGTTAGTATAGCTAAGGGTTTATCCATCTTGTTGATTTTCTCAAAGAACCAGCTCTTGGTTTTGTTGATTCTTTGTATGGTTCTCTTTGTTTCTACTTGATTGATTTCAGCCCTTAGTTTGATGATTTCCTCTCTTCTACTCCTCCTGGGTGAATTAGCTTCTTTTTGTTCCAGAGCTTTTAGGTGTGCTGTTAAGTTGCTAGTGTATGCTCTCTCCAGTTTCTTTTTGGAGGCACTCAGGGCTATGAGTTTTCCTCTTATCACTGCTTTCATTGTGTCCCAAAGATTTGGGTAGGTCGTACCTTCATTTTCATTGAAGTCTAAAAAATCTTTGATTTCTTTCTTTATTTCTTCCTTGACCAAGGTGTCATTGAGTAGATTATTGTTCAGTTTCCATGTGTATGTGGGCTTTCTGTTGTTCTTCTTGCTATTGAAGACCACTTTTACTCCATTGTGATCCAATAGGAGACATGGGATTAATTTGGTCTTCTTGTATTTGTTGAGGTCTGTCTTGTGACCAATTATATGATCAATTTTTGAGAAGGTACTGTGCGGTGCTGAGAAAAAGGTATACTCTTTTGCTTTAGGATGGAATGTTCTCTATATAAAGCTGTTAAATCCAATTGGTCCAAAGCTTCAATTAGTTTCACTGTGTTCCTGTTTAATTTCTGCTTTCCTGATTCGTCCATTGAGGACAGTGGAGTGTTGAAGTCACCTACAATTATTGTGTTAGGTGCAATGTGTGCTGTAAGCTTTAGTAAAGTTTCTTTTATGAATGAGGGTGCCCTTACATTTGGGGCATAGATGTTCAGTATTGAGAATTCTTCTTGGTGGATTTTCCCTTAGACAAGCAAGAAGTGACCTTCTGAGTCTCTTTTGATGAGTTTAGGTTGAAAGTCAATTTTATCTGATATTAGAATGGCTACTCCAGCTTGTTTCCTGAGACCATTTGCTTGTAAAACTGTCTTCCAGCCTTTTACTCTAAGGTGGTGTTTGTCTTTGACACTAAGATGTGTTTCCTGTATGCAGCAAAATGTAGGGTCCTGTTTCCGTATCCAGTCTGTTAGTCTGTGTCTTTTTATTGGGAAATTGAGTCCATTGATATTAAGAGATATTAAAGAATAGTAATTATTACTTTCTGATATTTTGGACGTTATTATTATTATTTTTTTGTATTTGAGTGGTTCTCTTCTTTTGGGTTGGATGAGATGGGGTTTCTATCTTGTTTCTTCTGGGGTGTAGTTTCTCCCTTTGTGTTGGTATTTTTCCCCTATTATTCTTTGTAGGGCTGGGTTTGTGGAAAAATATTGTGCAAATTTGGTTTTTGTCATGGAATACCTTGATTTCTCCATCTATGGCAATTGAGAGTTTTGCTGAGTATAGTAGTTTTGGCTGAAGTTTGTGTTCTCTTAGAGTCTGCATGAGATCTTCCCAGGATCTTCTAGCTTTCATGGTTTCAGGTGAGAAGTCTGGTGTAATTCTGATAGGTCTTCCTTTATATGTTACTTGTCCTTTTTCTCTTGCTGCCTTTAATATTCTTTCTTTGTTTAGTACATTTGGGGTTTTGATTATTATGTGACGGGAAGTATTTCTGTTCTGGTCCAGTCTATTTGGGGTTCTATAGGCCTCTTGTATATTCATGACCATCTCTCTCTTTAGGTTGGGGAAGTTTTCTTCCATAATTTTGTAGAAGATATTTGCTGGCCCTTTAAGTTGTAGATCTTCATTCTCATCTATCCCTATAATCCTTAGGTTTGGTCTTCTCATTGTGTCCTGGATTTCCTGAATGTTTTGGATTACCAGCTTTTTGCATTTTGCATTTTCTTTAATTGTTGAATCCATGGTTCCTATGGTATCTTCAGCATCTGAGATTCTGTCTTCTATCTCTTGTATTCTATGGTTGATATTTGCATCTATGACTCCTGATTTCTTCCCAAGGTTTTCTATCTCCAGTGTTGTCTCCCTTTGCGATTTCTTAGTTGTTTCTACTTCTGTTTTTAGATTCTGTATGGTTTTGCTCAGATCTTTCAATTGCTTGTTTGTGTTTTCCTGTAATTCTTTAAGGGATTTTTGTGTTTCCTCTTTTATGACTTCTACTTGTTGACCCATGTTCTCTTGTATTTCTTTAAGTGATTTTTGTTTCTCCCCCTTATTGGGATTCACTTTTTGCTCTATATTCTCCTAGATTTCTTTAAGTGATTTTTGTGTTTGCCTTGTATGGGCTTCTAGCTTTTGATCTATTTTCTCCTCTATTACTTTAAGAAATTTATCTAAGTGATCCTCTATCAGCATCTTTACCACTGATTTTAGATCTGAATCTTGTTTTTCTGGTGTGTTGAGATATCCGAGATTTAATTGTGTTTGCCTTGTAAGGGCTTCTAGCTTTTGATCTGTTTTCTCATGTATTACTTTAAGAGATTTATCTAAGTGTTCCTCTATCAGCATCCTGACCAGTGATTTTAGAGCTGAGTCTTGTTTTTCTCGTGTTTCGGGGTATCCAAGATTTATTGCTGTCGGGGAACTGGGTTCGGATGCTGCCATACTGCCTTGATCTGTTAGTAACGATCTTACGTTTGCCTTTTGCCATCTGGTTAACTCTGGTGTTAGTTGGTCCTGTAGTTACTAGCTGGTGCTTGGCCCTCCTGTGGGCTCGTAAGGCTATTTCCCCACAACTGGGACACCTGAACCACTGCCCTGCAGAGCTCCTGCTCACAGATTGCTGACAGGTGGCCTGAGTCCCCCGAGGTCTTAAACTCAGTATATCCCAGGTACTTGGTTCTGCCTGTTGGGCAGCTGCTCTGTACTGCTCCTGCTCAGGGTTTGCTGTCTGGTGTCCTGATTCCCCAGAGGTCTTAAAGTCGGAATATCTTAGTTATCTGGTTCGGCCTGCTGGTCCAAAGCTGCTGGGAAGCTGGCTGAGGCTGGCTCCCCTGCCGCCAGCTGGATGGGAAGCAGCTGGCAAGATGGCGCTGACTGCAGGGAGTTCGGGGTCTGCCCTGGGAGCACAGAGCACAGGCTTGGCCAGTGTCCCCCAAACCGCTACTCTGTGCACAGCTCCAGCTCCAGGCCTGAGTCCCGAAGGTCTTAAACTCGGGATATCTCGGGTACCTGGTTCCGCAGGCTGGGTATGAGTACCTGGGAAGCTGGCTGAGGCTGGCTCCCCCGCTGCTGGCCGGATGGGGCCTGGCAATACTTTCTTATGTAGAAATCTTTACTAACGAAAACTTCCTTTTAAAGTATCCTTTACTAAAAGGTGTGAATTTTTTCTTGTAGGTATTTGGGTGGAGGGGAGCTTTTCCTGCATTGACTGATCCAGATTGCTTAGCATATTGACCTTGACAAAGATTTCTACCTGTGACATCCTTCAATGACTATGGCCATAACCATAATGTCCTTGCAGCAAACATCATGAAAAGTGCAGCTACTCCTTAAGGTTTCTTTGTAGATAACCAAACAATAAAACACACTATAAATGTCAGCTACCTTTACTATATTTTGCTACAGAGTTTGACAATCAGAAAATTGACAAGGATTTTCTTCTAAACCTGTATAAAAGAAAATGCTCACTCCATAAAGAAGGAATATAAAGTCATCACAACATAGCATCACTAACATTGCTGTTCTGAAACACCTGAAAGTTCTGTTCTTTCTCTAAAGTCTAAACCCCACTCTGAAAATTACTCCAAGCTCTCTCTATAATTAGTAACCAAGTCAGGGTGGACTCTACTGTTACTTTAGGTTGGAATCCAGTACCAGTAATAAACCAGCCATAGCCATAGGTATGTATAACTTTGTCTAAGGTTTAAAAAAAAAACAGGACAAAATTCTTCTAGGACTAAGCTTCCACCTCCAACCCCATCCCAAGACCTAAATTGGGTGAAGTAGTTGCTGAAAGAAAGAATAGTATGCAATATGCAATGGATCTATGATAAATAATAGTAATTCATCCTCTTTTTTAAGGAACCCTTTCATTTAAATTCCCATGAACAAAACACAAATACTGAGAAACGTTCTAATTTTACAGGCATTTTTAGAAGGAAAAACTGAAACTCAGGGAAGCTAAATAATTTATTGAAGTCACAGTACTGGGAAATGGTTGAGCTGGTCAGAATATAGGCATCTGATTTCAGAGTTCAGAATTTTTCAGCCTCCCTCATCACTAAACATTTTCCAGTTTAGCCAGAGCACAACCACACCAAGGGAGGCAGATGTCATCATGGCCTTAAGGGGCCGAGGGAGCTGTAGAATGGGATCTAATTAATTATTGGAGCTTCCTTCTCACCTGTGGTTCTAACAATAGTCATGTCTAGGCTAACACTAGTCCCTTCCATTGTGACTTTCACTAGAGATCTTAGGAAGGCATTACAAGTATGATCCTACAACAACAGCTTTGCAGGATAGGAGCAGCTAGCAGAGGAATACTAGAAATATTTTGAAGGTCTCTCAAGATTTAGGAAACAAAAATAGATGCTCTCCCAAAGTGGTTGATTTATATTGGTTTTGATGAGATAAGGCCTTATTAGTAGACAGAAAGTGCTGTTATTACATCTACATCCTAAACTGAAACCAAAAACAGAAACAAAAAAAACTTTATTTAAAAGATATTTTCCATTTAAATAAAGAACTTTAGCATATAAGGCATTAGCTTCTAACATCTATAAGGTTGGTCCTGTAAGACCCAAAAGAAAAGCAGGGGCAACCCAGCACCCCACGCCTTGGAAGCCATCACCCCAATCACTCACAAGAAACAGTCTTGATGCAAATAGCAAGAGGATTTTAATTCCAGATCTCTGGGGTCACGTCCATCTCCCACACGGGGTAGATGACAGTGAACCCCGCATGTAGAACCAGGACTGCTTTTATAGATTTACAGCAAAGCCCGCCTACACAAGCCACTCCATAGCTTCTAAGCCAATCAGTTTAAGTCATCCGAGCCCATGCTTTCTGAGAACCAATCAGTTTCCTATAGAGGCCAGATAAACTAGTTAATTCATTTCCGCTTACGTGGCCACCATGCACAGGGTCACGCCAGGGTTACGCACAGTGTCACATATGTAATTCCTGTTATGGGGCTGGCACATCCACCGCAGTGACCTTGCTGACCCAGCAACGTCCGCCCTTGCCTCAGCTTCTGTGCAGGAGGTGAGGTGGGGTGGGCGGTTATGCTAGGGACCTTCCAGCCTGTAGCCCTCATCCTTTCAGTCCCACATTAGTACTTATAGCTTCAACAGGCAAGAGAAGGCTCTAGTGGAAATGATTAGCCTGGACAATGAGTCATGGTGATAGTCATCAAATAAATCTTATTCTGTCAGTTTTCAAGTCTTAATTCTCCGTATAACTGTTGCCACCATGGTTTATTTTCTGAAGTAGCAGATGTTGAGAACCAAGCCAAGAACCTATAGAGGGATGACTGACATCTTTTTGGTGAATATAGTTCTTTCTGGAAGAAAAGCTTTCAAGCTCTCAAGATCCTCTCATTTGTATCTTGTCTCCTCCATGTGCTGACATTCTACTTGACAGGTTTAAAGGGATGAAATAGAGGTGTCTGAATTTAACAGGAAACTCTTGCCTCTTGATTACTTCTATGTTCTTACTAGAGATATTATGATTCATATTTCTTTCTGAATTGAGTGTTCATGACCGACCAAGCAAACTGCTAATTTCATAAAGTTGAATAAAATACAGGTATGAGAAAAAAGACTGAGAGAAATGTATCGAAGTGGTAAACCCACGAAGAATTAATCATCCTGCAGGACACAATGTGTTCAAGTTCAAAAGTGTCTGTGTTGTTTTCTAGAGTACAGATTAGAAAGCACTCTAATGATTTTTGGTTTTTTGAGAGTTTGTAAAATGACTATATTGAGTCTAATTAATAAGACATATTTTTGAGCTCAAATTTTAGGTTTCAATTAGGTGCTTGAAAAACAGTATGATAGATTGTTAACATCACTTTTATGTCTACTTAAAAAGGTAATTTTGGTTAATAATAACCTGGGCTTCAGCATTCATTTTAAACTATGTTGCTCAACTTGATGAGTATTTGTACCATTTCACCTTTGTGTGCCTCAATATGGGCTACTGAAACACAAAAGACAGAGACAAATGTGATGGCATTGTCTCCACATGTCTTGGGTCTGACTAACTAAGAGAGGGAGAAATCAACCTAGTGAATATTTTCTAATTTGACCTCAAGCAGTACTACAAAGCAATTGTGTTAAAAACTGCATGGTATTGGTACAATAACAGGCAAGTAGATCAATGGAATAGGATTGAAGACCCAGAAATGAACCCACAGACTTATGGTCACATGATCTTTGATAAAGGAGCCACAACCAACCAGTGGAAAAAAAGATAGCCTTTTCAACAAATGGTGCTGGTTCAACTGGAGGTCAACATGCAGAAGAATGTGAATCGACCCACTCTTATCTCCTTGTACTAAGATCAACTCCAAGTGCATCAAGGACCTCCACATAAAACCAGACCCACTGAAACTATTAGAAAAGAAACTTGGGAAGACCCTGGAGGACATGGGCTCAGTGGGAAAGTTCCTGAACAGAACACCAATAGCTTATGCTCTAAGATCAAGAATTGACAAATGAGACCTCATAAAATTACAAAGTTTCTGTAAGGCAAAGGACACTGTCAGAAGGACAAAACGGCAACCAACAAAGTGGGAAATGATCTTCACCAACCCCACATCCGACAGAGGGCTAATATCCAATACAAACAAAGAACTCAAGAAGTTAGACCCCAAAGAACCAAATAACCACATCAAAAAATGGGGTACAGAGCTAAACAAAGAATTTTCACCAGAAGAAATTCGGATGGCCGAGAAACACCTTAAGAGATGTTCAACATCATTAGTCATCAGGGAAATGCAAATCAAAACAACCCTGAGATTCCACCTCACACCAGTCAGAATGGCTAAGATTAAAATTCAAGAGACATCAAGTGCTGGCGAGGATGTGGAGAAAGAGGAACACTCCTCCACTGTTGGTGGGATTGCAAAATGGTAAAAACTGCTCTGGAAATCAGTGTGGCAGTTCCTCAGAAAATTGGGCATGTCACTTCCAGAGGAACCTGGCATATACCCAGAGGATTCCCCTGCATACAATAAAGACACGTGCTCCACTATGTTTATAGCAGCCTTGTTTATAATAGCCAGAAATTGGAAGGAGCCCAAATATCCCTCAAAGAAGGAATGGATATAGAAAATGTGGTATATTTATACAATAGAATACTACTCAGCAATTAAAAATAATGAATTCATGCAATTTGTAGCTAAATGGTTAGATCTGGAAAATATCATCCTAAGTGAGTTAACTCAATCACAAAAGAATACACATGAAATGCAACCACTGATAAGTGGATATTAATGAGCCCAGAAGCCCTAAATACTCAAGGCACAATTAGCAAGTCAAATGATTCCCAGGAAGAAGAAAGGAGAGGACCCTGGGCCTGAAAAGATTGGATCCGGAGAAATCGTGGGGGGGGGGGATGATTGGGGAATAGTTGGGGGGGAGAGGAATTATGGGACGTATGGTGGGGGGAATCTGGGAAAGGGGAAAGCCTTTGGAATGTAAACATAGAATATAGAAAATAAAAATTTAAATAAAAAAGAAAAGAAAAAAAGAACGAAAAGTACTCTGTGTAAACCACCAACCAAAGAGTACACATGGAGCGAACAATGGCTCCAGCTACATATGTAGCAGAGGATGGCCTTTTCAGACATCAGTGAGAGGAGAGACCCTTAGTCCTGTGAAGGCTCAATACCCCAATGTAGGAGATGCTAGGTCAGGAAAGTGGGAGGAGGGTTACGGGGTTTCCAGAGGGGTAACAAGAAATGGGGATACCATTTGAAATGTAAATATACCAAATATCTAATAATAGAAAAAAATTTGAACAGCAGACAAAAAAGAAGAAAAGTTCTCTGTGGACAAATAAAGGAGCTCTGAGGAAAAGACAGCACTTGGGAGAGTGGAAAGGAGGGACCAACTTGGTATAATCATGGAAATCTCAGTGAATACTTGAAAGCAGAGGTCAACTGATGAGAAGACTGAAAAGCCATGCAAGAAAAAGAAGAAAATGGAATTATTGGAGGGGAATACGTATGTGAAAAGTCCTTTTAAAGGTAAGGAATACTAACCAGGGGATATAGATTGAAAGAGGAGATAATTGAAATCCACATTGAAGGTATTTGTGAAATGCTGAAATATAGACTTCAAGTAGGAAAGATGCTACACATCTTTACTTGTAACAAGTGTAAGGTCCTCAAGGAAGATAGTAAGGAGGAAACCAGCAAACAATTGACATAACACAGGAGGCATGTTTTACAAGGAAAGGGGGATTGAGAAAAAAGAGGTTACAAGACCAAGCTGTCAGACTAGAAGAAAAGTTCTGTGTAGTAATTGCTCCCAATCTGGCTTAGGGAACTCTGAGCAAGAGGAAGTAGAAAGATAGTAGAGCCACATAGGATGGAAGACACCAAGGAAACAAGACCTTCAGAGCACAACAGGATTTAAACACACATGAACTCCTAGATACTATGGCAGCATGCACAGACTACATGAGTCTAAGTCAGATGGAATTCCATCACTGAGAGGGGAACTGGACACAATCCCGAAGCCCTAAGCAAAAGCTATCTCCAATTGATAAGCCTTACCAAACAAAAGAAAGAAAGAAAGAAAGAAAGAAAGAAAGAAAGAAAGAAAGAAAGAAAGAGGAAATAAGCTCTCTTCCATAGGTATATGAACCACACTTAAGGTCAGGAAAAATAGCCAGAAAGTACATAGCCAAAACAAAAGAAAATTCAAGACATTTTTGGAGGTGTTTTGTTTTATTTTGTTTGTCTCACAGTGTTTTCTTTCTGAGCTATTTTTCCCCTTACAGATCTTTTGCTTACATATTATGGCTTTACATTTTGTTTTAATGGGATTCCTCTGTGAGCAAATGTGTGTGTCTTTGTGTTTATATATGTTTCCTGTGTTTTTTCTTTGGCTCTTGTTTTTCTATGTGTTTTTTGTTTTGTCCTATCCTAATTTGTTTCTTCTTTATTTTCTTTTATTACTATTTCATTTAGATGCTTGCTTTATTCTAATGAGACAGAGAGAGAGAGAGTGAGTGTGAGAGAGATTGCTAGAGGAGGTTTGGATTTATTTGGGTGGGGTAATAGGAAAGGATTGAAAGACCCCCAAATTGGGGAGACCCTCACTCTAGTCTCGGGATAAACAATGCCCCCCAAATTCATGAGAGACAATTCTTGATGCAAGCACAGGAGGTTTATTCAGGGAGCCAGTGCACTAGGGTTGAACTCATATCCCACTCAGGGGAAGAGGAGATTGACCCTGCACAGCTGTGGTCGGGAGTTTTTAAAGAAGAAACTACAAAGAAAGGGGGAGGTTTAAGCAGTAATTCATGTCATAAGGAAGGGGCAGGTCAGGCGGCAGTTTATGCCTCAGTGGAAGGTTACAGGTTATCTCAGCCAAACATAGTTAAACTTTGAGCAAGACACCAGATGTCTCAGGAATGTGGTGAGCTAGTTCCTGGAGCAGGGAGTGTTATCATAAGATTAACAGTTTCTCTGGCTGAGAGCACAAAAACAAGCTGCTCCGTGTTAGGCTAATTGCTAGGGGTCTAAAAATATCAAGCTGGTGTCTCTCAGAATATGGGAAGAGTTAGGAGAAGGAAAATTATTATCCAAATATAATGTATGAAGAAATGATTTTCAATAAACTGTATGTATGAAATTATATATAGTCAAGTAGAATAGAATAATGGAGAAGACAGTGAGGAGAGAAATACTGGTTAAAGTGTGAGATTATAAGCATGTATAGTTCTTTTCCTTCTATAGCTAACCTCTAGTAAACAATGGCAAAAAATAAATTTAAAAATGAAGGCATAAACTCACAGCAGCAACATCAACAGGAAAAGAGCCACTATCTGTGGTTTGGAATCAATGCTTTTTAGAGGATGGAAAGACAACAGAAGTGACAGTGTATTACAAGAAACCACAGCTCAGGGACTATGCAATTGAGCTGGAAATCTGCAGACCTCAAGAACTTCCCAGATTATACAAGGTACTCAAGAGTGGAAATGACAGACTGGTGGAGATGGCTCAGTGGGTAAGACAACTGACTGTTCTTCTGAAGGTCCTAAGTTCAAATACCAGCAACCACATGGTAGCTAACAACCATCCATCATGAGATCTGATGCCCTATATTTAGTGTGTCTAAAGACAGCTACAGTGTATTACATATAATAATAAATAAATCTTAAAATAAAAAAGAGTGGAAATGACAGTTGAAAGGACACAGTGAGTAATTTATTAAAAGAATGGTGGTAACTGGTGGTACACACCTGGTAGTATACTTCCTCACCCTTGCCTTGTGAATTTCTACTATACACAAATGACCAAGCCAGCTCAGTCAACTGGTTCTCCAAGGAGGGAGTAAGGATTAAAAAGAAAAAAGACAATTAGACCACACTGTAGCATGACCCCAGCCTGTTTTAAGGCTTAAGCAGGTTTATTTTTCCCAGTCTGCTTTTATATAATTTTAAGTACATGCAAATAATAAGGTCAAGGAACAAATAAGGCAATAAACACAAATAGTCAAGGAAGAAAACAAGGCAATGAGTGAATATTTACATTTGGGCTAATACAAAGCTTAAAGGTAAACTAATCAAAGGAATGTGACATTCCTTTTATCTTGGTCATCCAGATAAGCCACTAAAACCAGAATTATAAAAGATAACCAGAGTGATGAAAGGATAAGAATTATGGCCTAGGGATCCCCTGTGCCTAACTCTTAAATGACCCCAAAGGGTCAGAAATTTAGCCTGCTCTTTGTTGGAAACTGGGTGAAAGATCACATTCCTTGGGTCCACCCAGGAGTGCACGCCTCCCACCCACCTGCGGTATCCAGCTGCAAACTCACGCCTGGCGGGTGCTTGGGTCCCTGGGCACCTGCTGCTGGTTGGAGGGCCTTGAGTATGTGGTCCTGGCCCCGTGGTAGGAAATGCCTATGTGACCCTGGACCCCTAACAGGAAATGTGCAACAGGAAATGAGCTAACTGGTTGCTATCTGGCTTCTACAGGAAACTGGTCCTTGGAGCACAGGCTTGGATAATCTAAACTGATTGGCTTAGAAGCTATGGAGAGATACAAATCAATGGGCTCGCACTGTGCAGGCTGTCGATGCTAAGGAATGTTTGTGTTACAGGAGTTTTGTTGTAAACCTATAAAAGCTGTCCCAATTCTGCATTCAAGGCTCACAGTCCTCTACCCATGCATGGTGTATGGCTGTGAACCCCAGAGTCTCTGGAATAAAAATCCTCTTGCTGTTGCATCAAAATACCCATGGCTTATAGCCAAACAATAGACTGAGCACAGGGTCCTCAGTGGAGCAGCTAGAGAAAGGACCCAAGGAGCTGAAGAGGTTTTCAACCTCACAGGAGGAACAATATGTACCAATCAGTACCCCCAGAGCTCCCAGAGACTAAACTACCAACCTAAGGGTACACATGGAGGAACCCATGGCTCCAGCTACATATGTAGTAGAAGATGGCCATTTCAGACATCAATAAGAAGAGAGGCCATTAGTCCTGTGAAGGCTCAATGTCCCTGAGTAGGGGAATGCCTGTCAGAAAAGTGGGGGCAGGGGAGAATGAGGAGGGGATATGGGATTGGGGGATTTTGCAGAGGTAACTAGGAACGGGGATACCATTTGAAATACAAATAAAGCAAATATCTAATAAAAAAGATAATCAGAACAAAGTAATCTCTAAAGGTAAACAAGACTCAATGGTTTAGAAGAGGTGAGGTAGATCAGACCAAAAGTCTATATGTTCAGGTGATTAAATGGCATATAAGATTGGGGACCACATATAGTATGCCCCTTGAGGAAAAGATACAGCAAGAAAGTTAGATTGGCCAGTGTTGCCTCTGGCCTTACATAGGGCCTCATATTGATGGATAAAAGTGGAGTGGGTAAATGATATAAAATTAAGTATTAAGACCTCTCCTTGTTAGAAAAGTTACCTTGTGCAGGGCTGCTGTGGTGTCCTATGACCAAGGAAAAAAAGAATGGCAAGATTAGACATGTAAATAACTTCCACAAAGATATAAACATTGTATTATGGCAGAAATTGAATAATAACCACAGAAGCTTTGGCCTGAAGGAGTCTAATAATGATTAACCCTCTGACCATTAAAATTCATAATACACTTCTTGGGACATGACAATCTGCCCAGGCTGCCTTAGAGATTCTTTTTTCTGTCTAGTGCTCCTGAAACTATCAACCTGAGAAAGAGATGCTATATTTCCTTTGGCAAAATATGTCTCTATATACTTAAAAATTTGGGTGATGATAGAAATTATTATAAAAGATAAACTCTTTTCTGTTATGGGTTATCAATGGTGAATAATTTATGACCAAGAAGAATTAAATACCTGTTTAGAGACAAAAAAATCGGGAGAGGGTACATCAATGAGGGCACCCAGCCTCCACAGACCTTTGTGTGTTTCACTGACCACATCTATAAGACAGCTCTCAGCAGGCTGTGCAGGACATCCATCATAGAATGTGCTGTCTGAGTTTCTGAACTATGCAGTGACACAGGCACAGTAGGAAGGGACTTTCCTGTCTCATTGTAACATTTGGTTCATTAAGAAGGTCCTCATGCACTTAGCAAAAATCCATGTCTGTTATGCAGCAGCTCCATTTATTTTTGCCTATGATAGCTATGCTGGAGAGAGATAACAATTTATTAATCCTATGATTAAAGAGTCATCAAATATTTTTTGCTGTATAGGAAGTATGTGGTGCAAAGGCTCTGTTCATATCCCACTATTGTAAGGCAAACACAGTCTTTTGTTCAGTATATTTATATTTTTTTAATTTTTTTCCTCTAATACTATGCTAATCCTATGGGCAAGGTTAAGTGACAATGAGGTCTTCAAGTTGATTTCTTTGTTCAGGTCTGCTCTAATTCTAAAACAGATTCCTAAAGTGAGCCTCTTAACTTGGTCTTGTAGGGATCTCTCATTTCAAACCGTATCCCATCCTAGTTACTAGAAAATAATTTGCATTGATATATAGTACAAGTTCTATAGCCCCAGTTCTGAATCTCAAAGGCATTCAACTGGGAATACACTTTAAGGCCACTTTGTACAACCACTTTAGAAATCCATTTGGCTATTTCTCAGAAAATTGGAAATACTTCTACCCCAGGACCTAGCTATAACACTCCAGGACCAAAAGTTGTAGGGACACTTACTCAACTATGTTCTTAGCAGCTTTATTTGTAATAGAAACTGGAAACAACCTTTATGTCCTTCAACTGAAGAATGGATAAAGAAAATGTGGTGCATCTACACAATGGAACACTATCCAGCTGTTACAAAAAAGACATTATGAATTTTACAGGCAAATGTTTACAGGCAAATATCATTCTGAGTGATGTAACCCAGAAACAGAAAGACACATATGACAGGTTCATAACATAACTGTCTCCTGAGAGACTTCATCTAAGCAGTGTATGGAAGCAGATTCAAAGACCCATAGCTAAATATCAGGTACATAGGGAAGTTTTGCAGAAGAGTAGGGAAAAGAACTGAGCAAGCTAGAGTGGTCAAGAACAACTCAAGAAGACCTACAGCATCAACTAACATGGGCTTATGGTGGCTCACAGTGATTAATTCGCCAACCAAGGAACATGCAGGGGCTGGACCAAGGTCACCTGCATAATTGTAGCAAATATGCAATTTGGTCTTCATGTGGGTTCCCTGACAAGTGGAGCAGGGTTGTCTTGGATTCCATTTCTGCCATTGGATCCCCTTCCCGTATCTGGACTGCCTTATTGGGCCTCAGTAAAAAAGGATGTGCCTAGTCCTATGTGACTAGATATCCCAGGATTGGGTAGTCCCCAATGATTGCTTCCCCTTATTTGAGGAGAAGGGGAAGGGGTGCTAGGTGGCTGAAATTATATGTGTGGGACTGGAAGGACAGGAGGGAAGTAAAGTGAATGCAAAAATTAATCATTTTTTAGTTAATTTTATTTTTATTAGATATTTTCTTTATTTATATTTCAAATGTTACCACCATGCCTGGTTACCCCTCTGAAAACACTCTGTCCCAACTCCTCCTCACACTGTTCATTAACTCACTCACTCCTGCTTCCCTGTACTGGAATTCCCCTGTAATAGGCATTGAGGCTTTTTAGGACCAAGAGCCTCTCTTTCCTTTGATGTCCAACAAGGCCATCCTCTGCTACTTATGCAGCAGGAGCCATGGGTCCCTCCATGTGTACTCTTTGGTTGATTGTTTAGTCCCTAGGGACTCTGGGGGTACTGAGTGGTTCATACTGTTGTTCCTCCTATGGGGCTGAAAGCTACTTCACCTCTTTCTGTCCTTTCTCTAGCTCCTCCATTGGGGACCTTGTGCTCAGTCCAATAGTTAACTGAGAACATCCACCTCTGTATTTGTCAGATACTGGCAGAGCTTCTCAAGAGACACCTATATCAGGCTCCTGTCAGCAAGGGCTTGTTGGCATCCACAATAGTCTCTGGGTTTGGTAACTGTATATGGGATGGATCCCCAGGTGGGGCAGTCTCTGGATGGTCTTTCCTTCACTCTTTAAGGGATTATTGTGTTTCCTTTTTAAGGTCTTCTACATTTTTACCAGTGTTCTCTTGCATTTCTTTAAGGGAGTTACTTATGTCCTTCTTAAAGTCCTCTATGATCATCATGAGATGTGATTTTTAAGTCAGAGTCTTGTTCTTCTGATGTGTTTTGGTAATCAAGGCTCCCTGTTGTGTGAGAACTGGGTTTTGATGATGCCCAGTAGCCTTAGTTCCTGTGTCCTTATGTCTCGGATGGATCCTTCTTGGGCCAGAAATTTGAAGAGAAATGGTACTCTTACCTGTGCTCACAGGTGTGTAGGCACTCCTGGGAGACCAGCTCTCTCATGGTGATATTTGTGTATGTAGCTTTGTGTCCCAGGATCAGCTCTGGAAGCACAAGGAAATCAGAAGACTCCTGTTCCACATAGCCCCTCTGTTCCTGTGTCCTGAGGATTCTGGGCAGGTTCCTCTGTGCAGTAGTGGTGGTTCTACCTGCATTCCCTGACCTGTATGCACTCCTTGGAGGTTTGCTCTCTCTAGGTGCTATTTAGTGTGGAACCCTGTGGCAGAGGATTGTCTTCACTCACAGACAGAAACTGGAAGACTCCTATCCCAAGTTGCCCCTTGGTTCCTGCGTCCTGAGGGTCCTGGGTGGGTTCCTTTGAACAGCAGGGATGGTCCTACCTGAGCTCACAGGCCTGTCTGCACTCCTGCAAGGCTAGCCACAAGGGTATGAAGCCCTGTAGCAGAGAATGATCTCCAGCCGCAGACAGAAACTGTCAAAAATTAATTATTAAAAACATTTAAGTTACTGTTCCTGATTTTAAGATGTGGCTCAGGACAGAGTCTGTTACCTTCTTCCTTTTGACTTTTAAAATATGCCCATGCCCTGAACTAAAACTAGCATCACATAGGAAGAATTTTTTAAAGCATTGTCACAATGAGGTGTTACTGGTTCTAATAAATACAATAATTAGATAAATTGATACTTCTGAAGTATAAACATGTGTCAGAGCTTTACATTTTATCGGGAAAATGTATTATTGCTATCAATGACAGTGAATAAAACTTTGAAAAGTATCACATAGGAC
This sequence comes from Apodemus agrarius, assembly GCA_964023405.1. Lineage (NCBI taxonomy): Eukaryota > Metazoa > Chordata > Mammalia > Rodentia > Muridae > Apodemus > Apodemus agrarius. The sequence continues at coordinate 82,632,442 of OZ030020.1, forward strand.
TGGGGTTATAATTCAGTGGTAGAGCGTTTGCCATATATACACAAAGTCCTGAGTTCGAGCCCAAGAACCAATTTAAAAATAAAGCGTCACAAAGTACTATGAGAGCCTCTAATTTTTCACAGTTCACCCTCCTTCAAAGACAGGGTGTACATGTCAACCAGATAAGGCCCTTGTTAACCTGGGAATGTCTACGTTCAAGCTCAGCACTAAAACTGCAATCCAGTGTGATGTTTGGCTTACTGAAGTCTCCCGGCAAATAAATGAATAAGGAAGTAGATGCAGCGAAACTGAATTAATCCAGAAGCACATAAGTAGATGGACTTTGGTTGGATCATGGTGCCCTGAAAATCAGGCATAAGCTGTCTGGAGCTAGGATGGAAACTGTGAAGAACAAGTCCCCCAAAGGACTGCAATCTCTCCAGGAGACAGGACAGAAGGGAATACCTGCCTCCTAAGGTTAATTGATGCTTAGTGGGAAGCCTCTTTGCCTGGCTGGAATTTCAACAGACATATTTTTAAATTGCTTTATTATCATGACCCAGATACAAATATCATGGCAGGAGCCCATGAGGTGGGGGCTCAATTTATTCTAACTGAAAACAGTGGTTGAAAAGCATCAGCTCTACTATCCTTCATACTAGAGTGCAGTTTCCATAGCAACCAGCTGAGTCACAAATGAAAATAGAACAGTTGCACTATGACTAGACTGACATTATGTGACATTCTCTTATTTTACTGTAGCTCTAATGATGTCTTCAGTAGCAATGACTGAGAGAAAAGGTTGTGACCTCTCTATTAAACCTGCAGCTGGCTTGACATGCTGGGCCTTTTGCTTAATGAATGTGAATCTCTATGTGAAAATTCTGCTTTAGAGAAAAAACACTTTAGGAATTTGTCTGAGTCATATATTAGACTTGTTGACTCCATTGTTCCTTTCATATGATTCCCTCTTTTCAAAATTAAGGTTGTAATAAAGCAGATGAGCCCCAATTGCAAAACAAGAAGGGCAAAAATTAGTGAGCTGACATGACAGAGTGATGTAAATCCATCAGTGAAGCTGCAAAATCTTTACAACAACCAGAATCAATAAAATGTAAAGAAAGCTCTGACACATGTATATACTTCTGAAGTATCAAATTATCTAATTATTGTATTTATCAGTACCAGTAACACCTCATTGTGACAGTGCTTAAAATTCTTCCTATGTGATGCTTGTTTTAATTTAGGGAATGGGCATATTTTAAAAGTTAAAAGGGTAACAGACTTTGTCCTGAGCTACATCTCAAAACCAGGAACAGTAACTTAAACCTTTTTTAATAATTAATTTTTGACAGTTTCTGTCTGAGGCTGGAGATCATTCTCTGCCACAGGGCTTCATACCCAGGTGACTAGTCTTGCAGGAGTGCAGACAGGCCTGCCCTTTCTCCATCAGTATACCCCAGATGCTAGTAAGCAAAAAGGTAGCCTCTCCACTATAAGTTAGACCTATTCTAAGCAAGGAATTGGAATGAGACCCATTCAAAATAAGGAATGTAAGTTCCATCATTTACAATATTCACTCTGTATTCAGCACCTTGTGCTAGGAAGGAATATTCTCAAATCAAATTCTCAAGCTAAAAGAGGGTGAACTGACTTTGGAACTTAGAAATGCACGTGAATCTACATATAATGATGCCCTGCCACTTTTACAGAAAGCAGCTAGAAACTAGTCACTGATATGCAAATTTTAAACAAAGTTAACAAACTACCAGTAATTGAGTATACAAATGCAGTTTGAAAATAGCTAAAGCATTATTATTGATGTTACAATGTTGAGCATATTCTGGTTTTGTTATTTTTTCTTTCCAATATACTTGTTTGCAAACATATGAGCTTATTTTAAATCTGGCATTGAATTGCTTTCATCTATATGAGAAGGTGTATGCAGCAGACGTCAGCATTTGCTACAAATTATGTGGGCATCACTCTCTTAGCAGCAGATGACAGTTACCTTCAAAGAAGTGATATCTAACCATTCAGCCGCTCATCTACAGTTTTGTTCCAGTGTATCCCCTATGCACATGTCATTCCTAGTGATATATCCCTTCCTTCCTGTCAGATTCTCTCCTTCCTAAAGAGAAAAAGTCATGATGAGTCCCATCTCCATTTCTTCCTACCAACAAAAGGACCCCTTTTCCTCCATAATTTGCTCCCAAGTCCTAACTCATTCTTGTGAAGAGGACTAATGTCACTTACTTCAAAAAGATCTTTCCAAGCTTGAGGATACTTCTGTAAACAGGACATTCCACTCAGCTGATGGGTTACTGTTTTCATAACCAGTTTTTCCTACTGGCACAATCTTTTCTCTTGACGGAGGCCTCAGATTATTACTCATCTTCATTCAGTCATGCCATAGTAAGTCAGTTTAATAGGCACTGATGGGACCTTTATGCAGGGAGTTTGGATACAAAGTCCCATAGGAGACTTTGTGGTTGGAGTGTTGGCTATGAGGAAAGCAGAGAGGAGATAACGCACACAGGGTAATAAAGAATGAGAAAACTTAACCACCTGAAGGTTCCAACTTTTTATCAAACGTTGTTTTGTCAAAGTTTCATTGCCCAATGGAAGAAGAAAGAGACACAAGAGAGGCAGATGATAGTCTCTTTCCTAATCACAGCAGCGCTGCTCTTATCCACTGTATGGGTCCAGACTCTTAGGACTATTGATTAAAATTGATTTTTGAAAAAAAAAAGTACTTTTATTGAACAGATGCTGAAGACATCTCTTTAGAATAGTGAAGACTCTATCATATGGGTAAGAGCAAGCATGTATTTGATGCTGATTTAGGGCTTAATTCATACCAAGTCAGCACATTGCCTTACCCACCAATGACACATATATCATCATACTCTCTGGATAGATGTTTTATTTATTTGACTACTATGAAGAACCAAAGATAATGGTAGTTAAATTTAGGGGCATTCTGGTAGATTTGCCCCTAATTAAAAAACAAAAAGAGCATCTATTATTGTGTGAATTGTTCTTTTGTCTTAGAGAACCTTTTTTCCTTTGCCTTTATTGCACAGAATAGCTAAAGGAATTGTAAAATATGACTAAGTGCCAACTCTCTACACACATTCAACATGTAAATTTATGCCTCCAATGAATATAATCAGAGAAACACACAGGAGGGAGCGTGAACATTTATGGAAAGGAGCTGCCATGTGTGAGAAATAAGCATAGGAATGGCCTCTGCTTTTGTGCCAGATCCAAACATAGAAGAATGGGTTGGCATAAAGCTGTGTCATCCTTTGTCAAAATGGCTCTGTCCTGGATATTCTACTGGATGGTTTTAGCTCCATTGTCAAAGATCAAGTAACCATAGATGGGTGGGTTCATTTCAGGGTTTTCAATTCTATTCCATTGACCTACCTGCCTTTCGCTGTACAAATACCATGCAGTTTTTAACACTATTACTCTGTAGTACTGCTTGAGGTCTGGGATAAGGATTACCGTGAAAGGTCTTTTACTGTTGAGAATAGTTTTAGCTATTCTGGGCTTTTTTGTTATTCCAGATGAACTAGCAAATTGCTCTTTCTAACTCTATGAAGAATTGAGTTGGGGTTTCGATGGAGATTGAATTGAATTTGCATATTGCTTTTGGCAAAATGGCCATTTTTACTATATTAATTCTGCCAATCCAGAGCATGGGAGATCTTTCCATCTTCTGAGGTTTTCTTTATTCCTTTTCTTCAGAGACTTGAAGTTCTTTTCATACAGATCTTTCACTTGTTTGGTTAGAGTCACACCAAGATACTTTATATTGTTTGTGACTATTGTGTAGGGTGTCTTTTCCATAATTTTTTTTCAGCCTGCTTATCCTATGAGTATAGGAAGGCTACTGATTTGTTTGAGTTAATTTTATATCTGGCCACTTTGTAGAAGTTGTTTATCAGCCATATGATTTCTCTGGTGGAGTTCTTTGGGTTGATTAGGTATACTTCCATATCATCTGCAAATAGTGATAATTTGAATTCTTCCTTTCCAATTTGTATCCCTTTGACCTCCTTTTGTTGTCTGATTGCTCAAGGTAGAACTTCAAGTACTATATTGAGTAGACATGGAGAGAGAGTTCACCCTTGTCTAGTCCCTGATATTAGTGGAATTGCTTCAAGTTTCTTTCTATTTATTTTTATGGTGGCTACTGGTTCCCTGCATATTGCTTTTACTATGTTTAGGTATGGTCCTTGAATTCCTGGTCTTTCCAAGACTTGTAGCATGACAGGATGCTGAATTTTGTCAAATGCTTTTTGGGCATCTAAGAAAATGGCCATGTGGGTTTTGGCTTGAGTTTGTCTATGTAGTGGATTACACGGATGAATTTTCATATATTGAACCAAACCTGCATTCCTGGAATGAAGCCTACCTGATTGTGGTGAATGATCCTTTTGATGTGTTCTTGGAATCAGTTGGCAAGGATGTTATTGAGTATATTTGTATCAGTATTGATAAGGGAAATTAGTCTGAAGTTCTCTATCTTTGTAGGATCTTTGTGTGGCTTTGGTATCAATATAATTGTGGCTTCATAGCATGAGTTGGGAAGCGTTCCTTCTGTTTCTATTTTGTGGAATTGTTTGAAGAGTATTGGTGTTAGGTCTTCTCTGAAGGTCTGTTAGAATGCTGCACTAAAAACATCTGAGCCTATGCTTTATTTGGTTGGGAGACTTTCAATGACCATGTTTATTTCTTTAGGTGTTATGTGACTGCTTAGATGGTCTATTTGATCCTGATTTGATTTCAGTGTTTGGTATCTGCCTAGGAAATTGTCCATTCCATCCAGATTTTCCAATTTTGTTGAGTATAGGCTTTGGTAGTACAAACTGATGATTTTTTTAATTTCCTCAGTTGTTGTATCTCCCTTTTTATTTCTGATTTTGCTAATTTGGATACTGTCTCTGTGCCTCTGGTTAGTCTAGCTAAGGTTTTATCTATCTTGTTGATTTTCTCAAACAACCAGGTCCTGCTTTGTTGATTCTTTGTATGTTTTTTTGTTGGTTTCTACTTGGTTGATTTCAGACCTGAGTTTGATGATTCCCTGCCTTTTACTCCTTCTCAGTGTATTAGCTTCTTTCTCTTCCAGAGCTTTCAGGTGTGCCGTTAAGCTGCTAGTGTCTGCTCTCTCCAGTTTCTTATTGAAGGCACTCAGGATTATGAGTTTTCCTCTTTGCACTGCTTTCAGTGTTGCCCATAAGTTTGGGTATGCTGTGCCTTCATTTTCATTAAATTCTAAAAAGTCTTTGATTTCTTTCCTTATTTCTTCCTTGACCAAGATATCATTTGTAAGACCCGAAAAAAAAAAAAAACACAGGGTGCCCAGCACCCCATGCCTCAGAAGGTGACACCCAAATCACTCACGAGAAATAGTCTTGATACAACAGCAAGAGGATGTTTAATCCAGTGGCTCTGGGGTTCACAGCCATACACCATGCACGGATACTGAACTGTGAGCCATGAGTGCAGAATTGGGCAGGCTTTTATAGTTTTACAACAAAACCTGTGCATCACAAACCAATCATTCCTTAGCATTGATAGCCTGCACAGTGCGAGTCAATTGATTTGTACCACTCCGTAGCTTCTAAGCCAATCAGTTTAAATTATCCAAGCCTATGCTCCAAGGACCAATCAGTTTTCTATAGAAGCCAAGTAGCAACTAGTTAGCTCATTTCTGCTTACATGGCCAGGGCAACGTACGCATTTCCTGTTACAGGTCCAGGTCATTCACAGGGTCACATACACATTTCCTGTTACAGGGCCAGGATTATGTACCTGAGCACCCACCAGGTGCAAGCCCCGCAGCCTGCGTGGTGACCCCGCCGGCCCAGCTGTGCTTGCCCTCACCCCAGCTGCTCCATGGAGGTGAGATGGGAAAGGGTGCCGGGGAAACTTCCCAGGCCTGCAGCTTGCAGCTGGACACTGCAGGCAGGTGTGACATGTGCATTCCTGGGGTAAAAAAGAGCGGGCAAAACTTCTGCTTTTTGGGGTCATTTAAGAGTTAGGCACAAGGGATTTTTAGCCTGTAATTCTCATACTTTCATTTCCCACTTCTTTGCTTATTAATAGTTTTAATCTTAGAACTAAGAGAGTTAAAGGCAGCCTCCTCTTGACTCAAAAGGCTCTTGTACTGCTGCCTAAGTATCATCTATTTTTATGGCCGTTGGTATGGTCAGGAGCACTAGGTAGGGGCCTTTCCACCTGGTCTCAAGGTTCCCAGTTCGGTGGTGCCAGACATATACAGAGTCTCTGACCTGGAAGCAATGTGGGATTTGCAGGTCTCCCTCTGTGGAGTAAGCCTCCTAGAGCCATTTCCATGTTCACTGCCTCACCCACTGAAGTGCCTTGAGTCTAGAGAATAAAGGCTGAGAAAACACCTAAAGAGCACAAAAGGTAGGAGAGCTATCCAATTATTAACTCCAGTCTCTGTGGTCAATTTGGTGAGGGTCTCTTTCATTAGGATTCCAGCAACTGTTCCTGAAGCCTTCTTACACAGATCCAGTAGCCTGTCTGGAAGCAGTGAGGAGTCTCTGACATGCCTGGAGCATTAATGCAGACAGTTTGAGCCAAATCTCACGTTGTGGTACCTCTCCTGGGAGGACCCAGTGGATAACAAAGGAGTTGTGTTAACAAAGAGGATCTCCAGGGGGATCAGCTTAAAATGGCCAGGACTATTCAGAAACAAGGGGAGAGGCAGCACCCCACCTAAGCCAGTCTCCAAGGTCAATTTAGTTAAGGTCTCGCATAGGGTTTTGTTTATTTTCTTGAGCTGTCTTGAGCCCTGGGGACAGTACATCCAATAATATTTCCAATTAGTCCCCAATATCTCTGTCAATTTCTGACTTACCTTAGAAACAAAAACAGAACCATTGTCTGATCCAATTACCTTGGGCACTCTGAAACACGGGAAAATTTCTTCTAACCCTGGCAGCTGTTTCCTGCTTGCTGGGGAAAGTCACAACCCATCTAGAGAAAATAACTACAAATGCTAGAAGGTATTCAAAACTATATTTTCCTGCCTTAGCATATATACAACTTCTATATACTGTAGGGTGTTCTCTTCTAGATCTTTTGCCCTGTTTATTCTTTGCTGCATAAGCATTCACTTGCTGGCATACCTTACACTGTTCTATTAATACCTTAAATGAGTTCATCTGTGCATTTGACCTAGTGAGTCCTTGGCTTACTTCCTGGGGAGTATAATTCTCCCTTCTTGTGTGCACCTTCTCTTGGTAATATTTGGTAGGATGGCTAGCAAACTCAGTCCTTTTTTTTTTTCAGCATATTCTAAGTGAGGCCATCTCTAATTCAGTCCCATTTCCCAGTGGGTGTCTCTTGCAGGCCCATAACTAGGATAGGCTCCTGCATAACCTGGTTAATATCCACTGAGTCTTTTCCCTTTGACATCCTGGACAGTGGGAAATACTCACAGTTGCTGGCTTCATTAGAGCATCTAAGAGGTCCCAGATTTCCTGTTGGTTTCCTCTGATGTGAGCAGTCCTCTTGGCATATGCACCTCTGGACGTGGGCTGTGGCAAAGGCATACCTGTTATCAATATGGATGTTGATTTTCTTGCTGTCTCCAAGTTCCAAGGTCTTGGTAAGGGCAATTAGCTCCACTTTCTGCGTTGACATGCCAGAAATATTCTTCGACCCAGATGCCATTTGTGTTGTCCACCATAGCAGCACCTGCTTGTCTCTGTCCTTTATGGAGAAAATTGCTCCTGTCTGTAGAGACTTTCAACAAGGGTCAATCTCTCTTTTTGGGCCAGTTAGCTGCAGCCCGTTGGGCAGGAAGTATATCTGCCCCCCACCACCACCATTTTGGAGAGTATGTCTTTCTCCAACAGAGAGGGCAGGAACAGTCTGGGGTGACCTTAAATGAATGGGATACCCATCCCATCCCTAGGTCCATTGTTCTTTGGGTAGTCCATGAACACATTTTGGTGCCAGTGGCTTCTTGGACCCCAGATCTTTTCTTGAAAACAGGGCCATTGTGTTGGAAGACTGAGTTGCAAGCCCCTGTGTCCATCAAGAGCTGAGTGGGTTTCTCTTTCCCTTTCACAGTTATCTATGGTTGGGAGAGGTGGTCAGAACCCCCATCTCCACTAGTCATTGTCTTCACCCAGGGATAACACCTTTGCTGTTTGTGGGCACTTCACCCAAGACCTGGGAATTACTGCTCCCAGCTTCTATTTGTTAGGGCACACTCTGGCTCAGTGGCCTCTATCCTTATAGTATGCACATTGATCCTTTTTCTGTCTTTTAACCAGGATTTTCTGTAGGTTCCTTCTCTGTCATTTTCTTCTTTCTTTTTCTCCTCTGTCTCCCTGTCTCAGCAAACAACACTAAGTCTCTCTACAAACATTTCGAACAACCTGCACTACTAAACAACCTGCACCAAATCCCTCTACATATGTTCTCAGCAAACTACATTAAAGTCCCTCTAGTCTGGGGTCATAGGGTATATAGCAGAATGCTTCTATGAGCTGCTCTAGAAAGGCTGCTGGTGACTCATCTGGTCCCTGCTTAACCTCACATACCTTGATCAAATTTGTGGACTTCCATTCCCTTGAGACCTGCCAGTGGAATCTGGTGTTGGTCCTTCAGGTGCCTCTTACCTTTTGTCTGAGGGAGTATTCTTTTCTGGCTTCCTGTACAACAAATAAAACAGTCTCAAAGAGATTAATCAGTCTCTTGGGAAATATGTCCTTAGTGAGAGAGCCACCGTGGAATCAGGACAGGTGGTCCCAGGTCTTCTCCTGCTCCACTCTGTGGTCCTCTCTAAATATAAATTGAGCATACTATTATCATTTTGTAAATTATAAACTAAAAGATAGACTTAAGATCCAATCTATCATCTCTGTCAATGAAACAGAACATTTGTCGTCTTTACTATCTTAAAAGACTATAAGAATTAACACCTGACTCATGTGTGGGCTATAAATTTATGTCACCTGAAAATCATTTATTTAAATCTATATCAGCTTTCTCAAGATTAGACAGCTTGATCTGCCTATGAGACTAACAGTTTTCAACCCTGTTAGAAACCCAAGAGTGACCAATATTAACTGAAAATATATAGGAAGCTTAACACAGCTTCTAAGACTTAGCCAAATGGCAGAGACTGCTGAACACCTGACCAGTTTATACTTTAAAATGTTGAGTATTGGTCTTCAGCCTTCTGGCACAAGAACATCTGACAGACTTAAAGAATCAGGAATTATTAAACCATATAATAATCTACGGACATATTAAGTTTGTCTATAGATGAAGAGAGGCTATCTTTGCCTTGTCGCTCTCTGCCTTGCCATAACAGAAGCAACTCTACACATGCTCAGTTTCTTCAAGAAAGGGAAGCTGTCAGGAACAGATTAGTCTCTACAACAAAAATAACATTAAATATCATATTCCATGGACTTCTAACATTTTTAAAAACCAACTATCTATGTAAAGTAATGTGGACTGTTGTCTGTTAAACTATCTTCAGCTATTTCTGATTAAAACATAGAAAAAACCCTAATAATAAACTCAAAGCCTTTTATTTTTATTTGGCCCCAAACTCACAGGTTTAAACATCTCAGATCTATAATAATAACAGCAAAGACGGACTGGATGTAAATCATGTACTTTTACATTCTTAATATTTATACCAATGAAAATCTTGATTTTGTATCAAAATAAAATCTGCATTAGATAAGAATTTATGCCTTGAACTTAATAACAATTTCTGTAATATAAGTCTCAAAACAAGATAATAGTATCACCAAGACAGATTTTTTGCTTAATATTTTAGAATCTAGTCTTTTGGAGGGCTCCCTTGAACCAGAAAAAGGGAAATGAAATGTAAACATAGTATATATCCAATAAAAATATTTTTAAAAAATGAAGCTATAATTGTTGAAACAGTGTATCACTGAGGAAAAAAACGCATTAATGCAAAAATACAATAACACAATGACTACAATAAATACCTGTCAAAAATAACTTTAAATATTAATGACCTCAATTTTGCAATCAAAAAACAAGGGCTGGTTGAATGCGTCAGGAAATAGAACCTCACGGTGTCTATCAGAAACACATCTTAGCTTTAAATATGGACATTGCCTTCAAGTGAAAGGATGAACAAAATATTTCTTTTTTTTCCAAAAAAACTTTTTTATTGGATATATTCTATATTTAATTTCATTTCCCTTTTTTTGTTTCCCCATGCCCCTAAGGTCCCACATGCTCTTTTCCCTCCCCCTGCTCCCTCATCCACCCCTTCCCACTTCCCTGTTCTGGTGTTCCCCTACACTGATGCTTTGATCCTTTCCAGCACTAGTGCCCATTCCTTTCTTCTTGTCAGACATCATTTGGTATGTGATTTATTTCTTTGGTGTTCCAAGATTCTAGGCTAATATCCACTTATCAGTGACTGCATACAATGGGTATTCTTTTGAGACTGGGTCACCTCACTTAGTATGATGTTGTCCAGCTCCATCCATTTCTCTAAGAATTTCATGAATTCATTGTTTCTAATGGCTGAATAGTACTCCATTGTGTATATATACCACATTTTTTGTATCCATTCCTCCGTTGAGGGACATCTGGGTTCTTTCCAGCTTCTGGCTATTATATATAAGGCTGCTATGAACATAGTGGAGCATGTATCCTTATTATACTGCTGGGGAATCTTCTGGGTATATTCCAGGAGTGGTATGGTTGGGTGCCCCAGAAGTATCATGTCCAGTTTTCTGAGGAACCGCCAGACTAATTTCCAGAGTGGTTGTACCAGCTTGCAGTCCCACCAGCAGTGGAGGAGTGTTCCTCTTTCTCCACATCCTCGCCAACACCTGATGTCTCCTGAGTTTTTAATCTTAGCCATTCTGACTGGTGTGAGGTGAAATCTCAGGGTTGTTTTGATTTGCATTTCCCTAATGACTAATGATGTTGAACATTTTTTAAGGTGTTTCTCAGCCATCCGAATTTCTTCAGGTGAAAAGTCTCTGTTTAGCTCTGTACCCCATTTTTTGATAGGGTTATTTGTTTTTCTGGGGTCTAACCTCTTGAGTTCTTTGTATACATTGGATATTAGCCCTCTGTCGGATGTGGGGTTGGTGAAGATCTTTTCCCAATTTGTTGGTTGCCGATTTATCCTTTTGACAGTGTCTTTTGCCTTACAGAAACTGGACAAAATATTTCTATTAATTGAGACTAAGAAGCAAATAGGTCTCACTATTCTACTATCTGACAAAAATAGAATTTATTCTAATACTATTCAAAAGAAATAAAAAAGTAGGATGCTGCATTCTAATGAGAAGAACAGTTAACCAAGAAGATTTTACTATTCTTCACCAAATTCCAGTGGACCAAATTTTATAAATTGTATAGAATATATTACTTTAGCCACCTTTTAAATCCATGCTCTGACTTACTTTCCTTTATATTTCTTTTGTTATGCATGTGAGAATTCACCTATTCATTATGCAGTGATGGTTCAATATATGGAAGTCCTTCAATGTAATCCACTACATAAACAAACTCAAAGGAAAAAAAAAACACATGGTCATTTCATTGGATGCTGAAAAAGGATTTGACAAAATTCAGCATCCTTTCATGTTAAAGGTCTTGGAAAGAACAGGAATTCAAGGCCGATACCTAAACATAATAAAAGCAATATACAGCAAACCTGTATCCAACATCAAACTAAATGGAGAGAAACTTGAAGCTATCCCACTAAAATCAGGGACTAAACAAGGCTGCCCTATCTCTCCATATCGTTTCCATATAGTACTTGATGTTCTAGCCAGAGCAATTAGACAACAAAAGGAAGTCAAAGGGATACAAATTGGAAAGGAAGAAGTCAAACTATCAATATTTACAGATGATATGATAATATACTTAAGCGACCCAAAAAACTCCACCAAAGAACTCCTACCACTGATAAACAACTTCAGCAAAGTGTGTAGATATAAAATTAACTAAAGCAAATCAGTAGCCTTCCTATATTCAAAGGATAAACAGGCTGAGAAAGAAATTGGGGAAATAACATACTTCACAATAGCCACAAGCAATATAAAGTATCTCGGTGTGACTCTAACCAAACAAGTGAAAGATCTGTATGACAGGAACTTTAAGTCTTTGAAGAAAGAAATCAAAGAAGACCTCAGAAGATGGAAAAATCTTCCATGCTCTTGGATTGGCAAGATTAATATAGTAAAAATGGCCATCTTGCAAAATCTACAGATTCACTGCAATCCCCATCAAAATCCCAACTCAATTCTTCATAGACATAGAAAGAGTAATTCTCAAATAAATCTGGAATAACAAAAAAACCCAGGATAGCTAAAACTATCCTCAACAGTAAGAGAACTTCTGGGGGAATCAATATCCCTGGGCTAAAGCAATACCACAGAGCAATTGTGTTAAAAATTGCATGGTATTGGTACAGTGACGGGCAAGTAAATCACTGGAATAGAATTGAAAACCCAGAAATGAACCCACAGACTTATGGTCACTTGATCTTTGACAAAGGAGCTACAACCATCCAGTGGAAAAAAGATAACATTTTCAACAAATGATGCTGGTTCAGCTGGAGGTCAGCATGCAATAGAGTGCAAATTGATCCACTCTTACCTCCTTCTACTAAGCTCAAGTCCAAGTGGATCAAGAACCACCACATAAAACCAGACACACTGAAACTAATAGAAATGAAACTGGGAAAGTCCCTCAAGGACATGGGCACAGGGGAAAATTTCCTCAACAGAACACCAATAACTTATGCTCTAAGATCAAGAATTGACAAATGGGACCTCATAAAACTACAAAGTTTCTGTAAGGCAAAGGACATTGTCAAAAGGACAAAATGGCAATGATAAAATTGTGAAAAGATCTTTACCAACACTGCATCCCACTTGCTTATATCCAAGATATACAAAGAACTCAAGAAGGTAGACTCCAGAGAACCAAATATCCCACTTAAATGATGGGGTACAGAGCTAAACAAAGAATTTCACCTAAGGAATATTGGATGGCTGAGAAGCACCTAAAGAAATGTTCAACATCCTTAGCCATCAGGGAAATGCAAATCAAACAGCCCTGAGATTTGACCTCACACTAGTCAGAATGGGTAGGAACAAAAACTCAGGAGACAGCAGGTGTTTGTGAGGATGTGGAGATAGAGGAACACTCCTCCACTGCTGGTGAGGTTGCTAGCTGGTACTACCACTCTGGAAATCAGTCTGGTGGTTCCTCAGAAAAGTGGGAATGATACTTCCTGACGACCCAGCTATACCACTGCTGGGCATATACCCAGAGGATTCTCCAGCATGTAATAAGGATACATGCCCCACTATGTTCATAGCAGCCCTATTTATAATAACAAGAGCTGGAAAGAACCCAGATGTTCCTCAACGGAGGAATGGAGACAGAAAATGTGGTATATAGACACAATGGAGTACTATTCAGCCATTAGAAACAATGAATTCATGAAATTCTTAGGCAAGTGGATGGAGCTGGAGAACATCATCCTAAGTGAGGTAACCCAGTCTCAAAAGAACACTCATGGTATGCACTCACTGATAAACGGATATTAGCCTAGAAACTTGGAAATACCCAAGATGCAATTCACATATCAAATAATGTCCAAGAAGGAAGGAATGGCCTCTGGTCCTGGAAAGTCTCAGTGCAGCCGTGTAGAGGAATACCAGGATAGGGAAGCGTGAAGGGGTGGATTGAGGAACAGTGGGAGGGAAGAGGGCTTATGGGGCTTTTGGGTAGGGGGACCCAGGAAAGGGAAAATTACTTGAAATGTAAATAAAGAATATATTGAATAAAAAAAGCAGGCATAAAAAGAATGTAAATTCCATGAGAGCAGACATGGTACATTTGTTGATGTATCCTGAAACCCTGCCTAGCATGTACTAGTCTCTCAAAACACATATTCTCAGAAATTTTTGGAACTGAGAGACAACATAGCAAAGTGCTTGTCTTGTGTGAATAATTACCTTGGGTCAACTCACAAAATTCTAGTTTTAAAACACTATGTGTACTTATACATTATTATAATTCTAGCACTTGGGAAGTAGATTCCTGCAGTTCACTTACAGAAAATAAGTCTACTAAAAGAGCCAGTAAGAAGCCCTGACTTCAAAAACCAGGTTTCTTTCAATCAATAAATCTCAATCTCTCTCTTCTTTCCTCCTCTCTCTCCTGTCCCCCCATCTCTCTCTCTCTCTCTCTCTCTCTCTCTCTCTCTCTCTCTCTCTCTCATCATCATCAGAGCAGTATTCAAAATTGGTCTCTGGTTTGCTCGTGTCCTCATGTGTGAATATTTTTATGTGTACCTGCACATACATAGGAGCATGCATACTAATTCACACCATACACACACAAGACACATTAGTATTGAATTAATCAGTAAATGAATTGTTGAATGAAATGAATATCTACATGAAAGAACATATATGCCAGCAATGATAGGCAGATGCTTCATAAATATTGAGCATATAACTCTAATACCAATTCTTTCAGTTAAATGATTTCTAGATTGAGATGGCAGATGTAGATACTGAAGCTTAGCATCTCAGTCCATTAACTAATTTGCCAAGAAGACTTACACACAATTTGAATAATTTGAAAACCTAGAATTTGAACAGGTTACTTTTTACTTCATAAATTGTATTATTGTTATAATATTCATCTTGTACAAAACTATAATATATAATAAAAAATATAATATATAATATGTAGTGTAAGAGATGTTAAAGCCACAACCCTGGAGAGAACTTTATAAAGGAGACTACTCAATAATGTGTCATGTTGAAACTGAAACCTTCTGGTTTTCCATTTCTTGTTCTTTCTGATCCAATTACATCACAACAAAGCTTGCATGTATGCCTGATCTTAAAGTAAATCTTGTTTTATGCTGCCCTCTATACCTGGGATGGACTTTATTTCCCCCGAAATAACAGGAAAGCAGAATAACTGTAAGATTATCATAGCTGAGGATGACTATATTTGACTAGGGAACTCTTCATGGGATGTTAGCATTATGGCCACCCACCCTAGAAAGACCACACATAGAAAGCCAAGTGAATACCAAGACTGTTCAGAACAAGACAGAAATAAAACAGACAGAAAGTGTTAGCTGGAACAACTTACTTGATAATTAGCTGGAGAGAAGCACAAAAGCAAAGAGAAGCTGAAGGGCAAGAAAAAAAAATCAAAATGTTGAACTACTTCTGTAGCTGTTACAGCAGAAATTTGAACTTCAAAATATTTTTATTTACATTGAAATTTAATTTTCTTATCTATTTTGTTTTTATATTTTGTTTTGTTTTGCTGTTTATATTTTGTTTTGTTTTGATATGTATATGATGTATATGTATATGTATATGTATATGTATATGTATATGTATATGTATATTAAAGTGAACAGAGTACAAATATTCAGTTTGGTAAATTTTGTCCAGTGTACATACCCACATAACCAGCACTGCAAACAAGCAGAGTATTTACATGAATTTAGAAAAAACCACTGACTTCATCCCAGACAATCACACCCACAATGTTAAGCACTTACTTTCTACACTCTGTTCTGTGTTGATAGACTGCACTTCTAGACCACTGTGGAAATGGAATCAGTCTATACTCTGGGCTCCTTCAAGCATGTCTTTGAGTTTTCCATGATTTATAAATTGTTGTGTTATTCATTTTTCTGAATAGTATTTCTTTACTAATTATATAAAATGTGTTATCTAAATTTTCACATATGTGTTCATTTTCTGCTTTTCTTTTATTCCAAAATAGCCCCTCACTTTAATAAAGTGTGATTTGCAAGCTTTTTTTTTTATAAATTATTTTTATGTCATCTTTAAGAACATTTTGTTTGGCCAAATTCAAGTGTTTTCTTGTTTAGTTTCTCTAGAAGTTTTATAATTGAAGATATTAAATATATGCCCCTGGATTCTTTTGTTGCTTTTTGTATAAAGTATGATTTCATTCAGAGACCATTTTATGCCTACACAGATCCAATTGTTGGAAAAAATTGAGCTTCTTACTGAATCGTCTTAAAACTCCTTTTAAATACAACTAATCAAATTTTTGTGAGTTCCTCTGTTATTTATTGTGATCCTACCCACCATCTTAAAATTATGATTCCATACTCAGAAATTGTATCCTTTAATGCTCTACTGTAGAATTTCTCAAATTTTGATGTACAGACAAATTGTCAGATTATTTCTAAAACTTAAGATTTGTATCTTACACATCTAAGCAAGACTTGAAATTTAGCAGCTCAGTGACCTCCAGGTATTCTTCTTCTGTTGGGTTATTGGATCATAACTTTAACAGAAAGGGATCTACCTTGTGCTAATCTAGAACAACCTGTTAGTTTATGAGAAAACATCAGATTTAAGAGAATTGCTGAAAAATAAATTTGCTCAGTAAAGTTCAGGTAACATAGTTGAATATTACTATGATCTGAACATTTATATCCTTGTAAGAGTCATGCTGAAAATTCATTAAAAAGGGTTGAGTAGAAAACTCAATATTTAATCAACTCAGATCTCCTTCAAATTGATAATATAAACTATTCAAAGACAAATGGGTGAGCTGACTGATAATGAATGAGTATGTGACAACTTATTTAAGCTCATCAGGGTTCATGACATCTAAATTAAGATTGCAATAACATTTTCAACCAGAGGATTGGAGGAAGACTAAAAATTTCATAGAATTTAGTGAAAATAGGCCTACTAACATTAGAGGGTATAAATTTTCACAACCTTTCTGAGGATTGATTTGAAAAAAAATTAATGAATTTAGAGACATGGATCAGCAACTGCTGTGTAAGCATGAGGACATTGTTTCAAATCTCTAAAACCCATGTTTAAAAAATGAGATATGAAGTGCAGGTGTTTGTAATTCCAATGTTTCTATGAGGAAATCAAAAATCGAGACAGGAGAATCCCTGGAAATTCATGTTCCATCTAGCCTGGTGTACAATGTGGTAAACAACTCAAAAGAGACTCTGTCTCAATCAACTTAAAAGATGAAGATTGATGTCAGAGTTTGTCCTTGACCTCTACAACACTTACCATAGCACCTAGCAGTGTTTATACATACAAATATGTATATATACATATACATATAATATAATACATATAATATATATAATATGTATATAATTAATATGTATATAATATGTATATAATATGTATATATACATATACATATAATATAATATATATAATATGTGTATATACATATACATTACTCCTTGAAGTAAGTTTTCTACCATAGAACATTTATTTAAATTAATTACATTTATTTACTTTAAGGTTGGATGTGGGTTTGCCTATGGAGGTCAGAGAACAACTTGTAGGACTTGATATTCCTTATCTGGGACCTGATTGTTGAATTCAGATACTCTGGTATCGTGGCAAGTATTCTTACCTACTGAATCATCCCACTGATCCCACATTTAGATTAATTTTATTTTTTGTCAAGCGCTCATGGTGTTCTTCCTCCATTCCCACTTTTCATTTCAAATTATCCCATCCTTTGCTGCTTTTTGAGAAGTCCCAGCATAACTGGTGGTTTTGACCTGGATTTACTCATATAATGCGATGGCTTGCTTGACAGTTTGAATTTGAAAAAGCATTGAAAAGTTTAAATTCTAGGCCCACTGTTTTAAAAGTAAAGCTTAACACAGATTCGTTTCATACATGCTGCCTTAGTTTCCCTTTTTGTAAAGTGATAATAATGACATTAATATCCTAGAGATTAAGTGCAAGGAACACAATATATGTACTACATTTAGAAGTTAGTCTACACATGAAATATTTCACAAATACTAAAGCTATTTTCATTTATTTATGACATAGGATGAATTCCCAAATAGGAAAGTCTCTGGATGGCCTTTCCTTCAGTCTCTGCCCTACTTTGGCTCTATAATTGCTCTTGTGAGTATTTTTTGTTCTCTTTCTCAGAAAAACCAAACCACCCACACTTTGGTCTTCCTTCTCCTTGAGCTTCATGTTGTTTGACATGTTTGACATCACAAACCATTCTACATAATGTCTTTGTTTGCTATATTTTTATCTATTTAACTGTTAATGTTTAAGAGCTAAATGTATATATTCATATACTTAATTTTAGTCACTTTACTCTCCCCTATTCTCTGTTCTCATCCCCTGCCCAGTGAAAACTTTCTTCTAAATAAATCCCCATCCTGCTTCCTTATCTAATTTTTTGAGTAATCCACAAAGTTAATACAAGTTTTTTGTTTCATTTTGCGTAGAGGAATGCAATCAGAGGCTACATATCTGAAGAAAATGACACTTCTCCACCAACAACTATTAGTTACCAATAGTCTCTCAGGGAATGGTCTTGTTGGTCTCTCCCTATCTATGATGAAGTCTTAATGGGCCTGATGTTTTGCAGGTCTTGTATAGATAACCTGAACAACTGAGTTTCTGAGTGCAATCTCTTATCCTAGCATTAACATTTAGGTCTATAGTAACTGCTGCTCACTACAGTAAGAAGCATATGTAGTTATAAAAATGACTGCTTAGAAAAAACAATGATAGTACATTCCTTGTAGGGTAAATGGTTTGAAAATTTACCAAAAATGCACCAATTCCCTGCACACAGTTTGAAATCTGGGTATTTCCAACCCTGAAAATCTCCACCCTGGAAAATTTCTTTCCTCCAAACCTTATATATGCCTGTCTCCTGCTCAGCTCTCTGCTGCTTGTTTCCTGAGCAGAGGAAGGTACCCTGTGTCTCTTCCAATAAAACTCTTGTGTAAAGCTGATTTTACAGTGTGACTTTGTGGTATTTGACAGGACTCTGGCAAGCCTGAGCTTGGTGAGCCTAGTTCAAGAAGACCTTTCCCTTCACTCCCTTTCCCTCTGTCTTGCTAAAAACTGTTATACTATATTCCTAAAGCTAGTCACCAAGGTCTATTTCCTCATTTGACCACTTCCTCCTCCTGAGGCTGACTACTAGTGTCTAACTATCAAAGAATTAAAGTCCAGCAAACAAAGCCCCTTTTGACTCACATAACTAACATGTCCAATTAAAATCAAACACCTATTCGTAATGCAGGGTTTCCCATTTTACCTTTATAAACTGTCATTTTACTACATGCGATATTTGTCTCTTCTTTATCTAGAGGCAATCTTTTTTTTAAACTTTTTTTATTAGATATATTCTTCATTTACATTTCAAATGTTCCCTTTCCTGATTCTCCCCCCCCTCAACCCCAGAAAGTCTCATAACCCATCTCCCCTCCTCCCGTTCCCCAATCAACCCTCTCCCTGTCCCAGCATTCCCCCACACTGCTGCATTGAGCTTTTCCAGGACCAAGGACCTCTCCTCCCTTTAATGTCCAACAAGGCCATCCCAAGAGGCAATCTTTTGTGCTCTGGCACAAATGACCCTATCCCCTTTTTCCCTTTCCTTTCTTCCTCATCCTCTATCACCTGTCTTTGTCTCTTATTCCATGTTCTCTGTCCCTCTGGGGCAAATAAAGGTTGTTTGTGCTGAGTACTTGGTTTTGGGGTTCGTGGACAAATACTTTTCCTAACGTTGGCTCTGGGCCACCAAGATACCTTTCTGTTCAGAGCTGCAGCACTTGTACTAGGGAAACTTTTCCTGCTAGAGCAGAGCTCTATCCTGAGCTGCAAAACCTGCATCATGGAAGCCATTCCAGTGAGAACTTTGGAACATAGATTTCTTTTGTTTGGTTGGTTAGTTGGTTGGTTGGTTGTTTTTATGTTTTTTGTGGGTTTTTTTTGTTGTTGTTTTGTTGTTTTGTTTTGTTTTGTTTTGTTTTGTTTTGTTTTGTTTTGTTTTGTTTTGTTTTGTTTTAGACAGGTTTCTCTATGTAGCCCTGGCTGTCCTGGAACTCACTCTGTAGACCAAGCTAGGCTCAAACTCAGAAATCCACCTGCCTCTGCCTCCCATGTGCTGGGATTACAAGCGTGCACCACCACTGCCCAGCGGAACATACATTTCTTACCTAGGAACTTTGACTTTCTTAGCCAGAGTGTCTCACAAAGTTTACAGAACAAGGATTGAGTTACTTCCTCTGGAGTAGGCCTAAAATCCAACCAGAAAGCAATTGGATAACCCAATTCCAATCATAATATTACTAGAAAGTCGATCTTGCTTGATAGGTCATCACTGTAGCTAAAACAATTCACAGATAATTATAACTATTGGTGACTTTTTTACCCAAATACCCTGAGGAATCTCTTTTAGCATTGTAACCACCATACCATGGGGAAGAAGCATCAAACTCCACTGCATTTTGATTTGTATATGTCCTGTGAACAAAGTATGTCCTCTTTTGTTTGTTTTTTATGCTTTTTATTGGACATTTTTTTAATCTACATTTCCAATGTTATCCTTTTTTCTGGTTTCCACCCTCCCAGAAACCCCCAATCCCATCCTCCCTCCTCCTGTTCTATGAGGGTGTTCCTCTACCCACCCAACTCCCACCTCCTCTCTCTTCATTCCCTTACAGAAGGGCACCTATAAAGCCTTCATAGGACCAAGGGCCTCTCCTCCAATTGATGCCTGACAAGGCAGTCCTCTGCTACATATGCAGCTGGAGCCATGTGTTCTCCTTGGCTTAGTCTGTGGGAGCTTGCAGGGGGACTGGTTGGTTGATATTATTGTTCTCCCTATGAGGATGCAAATCTCTTCAACTCCTTCAGACCTTTCTCTAACTCCTCCATTGGGGACACCACACTCAGTCCAATTGTTGGCTGCAAGCATCAACAACTATATTTGTAAGGCTCTGGCAGAGCCTCTTGGGAGACAGCCATATCAGTCTCCTTTCAGCAATCATTTCTTGGCATCAACAATAGTGTCGACTTTCCTTCAGTCTCTGCTCTACACTTTATCTCCATAATTGCTCCTGTGAATATTTTGTTCCCCTTCTCAGAAGAGCTGAAGCATCCACACCTTGGTCTTCCTTCTTCTTGATCTTCATGTGGTCTGTGAATTGTATTTTGGTTATTCCAAGGTTCTGGGCTAATATCCACTTATGATACCTTAGGTATTCTTTTGTGACTGGGTTACCTCACTCAGGATGATATTTTCTAGTTCCATTCATTTCCCTAAGAATTTCATGAATTCATTATTTTTAATAGCTGAGTAGTATTCCATTGTCTGTATCCATTCCTCTGTTGAGGAACATCTGGGAGCTTCCCAGCTTCTGGCTACTATAAATAAGGCTTCTATGAGCATGTGTTCATATTATATGTTAGAGCATCTTCTGGGTATATGCTCAGGAGTGGTATAGCTGGGTCCTCAGGTACTACTGTGTCCAATTTTCTGAGGACCTGCCAAACTGATTTCCAGAGTGGTTTTTATCAGCTTGCAATCCCACCAGCAATGGAGAAATGTTCCTCTTTCTCCACATCCTCAACAGCATCTTCTGTCAACTGAGTTTTGATTTTAGCCATTTTGACTGGTCTGTGGTGGAATATCAGGGTTGTTTTCATTTGCATTTCCTTGAAAACTAAGCATGGTGAATATTGCTTTGGGTGCTTCACAGACATTCGATTTTCCTCAGCTGAGAATTCTCTGTTTAGCTCTGTACTCCATTTTAATAGGGTTATTTGACTCTCTGGAGTCTACTCTCTGGAGTTCTTTGTATACATTGGTAAAGATCTTTTCCCAATCTGTTCGTTGGTTGCCAATTTGTCCTATTGACAGTGTCCTTTGCCATACAGAAGATTTGTAACTTTATGAGGTCCCATTTGTCAACTCTTTATCTTAGAGCATTAGCCATTGGTGTTCTGTTCAGGAAATTGTCCCCTGTACCCATGTGTTCAAGGCTCTTCCCCACTTTCTCCTCTATAAGTTTCAGGGATCTGATTTAATGTGGAGGTCCTTGATCCACTTGGACTTGATCTTTGTACAAGGAGATAAGAATGGGTAAATTTGCAATTTTTCTACATGCTGACCACCAGTTGAACCAGCACCATTTGTTAAAAATGCTGTCTTTTTTTCCACTGAATGGTTTTAGCTCCTTTGTCAAAGATCAAGTGACCATAATGTGTGGGTTCATTTCTGAGTCTTCAATTCGATTCCACACATGTTCCTGCCTGTCTCTGTAACAATTCCATGCTGCATTTATCACTATTTCTCTGTAATGCAGCTTGATGTCAGGAATGGTGATTTCCCCCAGAAATTCTTTTATTGCTGAGAACAGCTTTTGCTATCCTGGATTTTTTGTCATTCCAATGAATTTGCAGATTGCTCTAACTCTATGAAGAATTGATTTGTAATTTTGATGGAGATTGTAATGGTCATTATTAAAAAAGTTCTGGTCCCACTCCCACCCTGCACCAACTCTTTCCAAATACCCAGTAAAGCATGACTCTTAATACTAAATAGTTAACCAATTGTATTTACCCATATGAAACTCATATTTACAAAATGTCAATTTACAATGATAAAAGTATTATCCCAATTTTCTAACCTTTAGATAAATTAACATCTGATTCTATTGCTCCTTGGTTCTTCTCCCCTGCCAACGCTTCTCCCTCATGCATCTCCTCTGACCTTCCAACACTGAACACTGCCTTTTCTCTCCAATCACAGGACTCACTGTCTCAATGTCTTGGATAGTAAATATCTTGCAGCAGGGGACTGCATTGAACCTGTAGATTGCTTTTGGCAAAATGGCCATTTTTACTATATTAATCCTGCCAATCCATGAGCATGGGAGATCTTTCCATCTTCTGAGATCTTCTTTGATATCTTTCTTCAGAGTCTTGATGTTCTTGTCATACAGATCTTTTACTTGCTTGGTTAAAGTCACAACATGGTATATAATATTATTTGTGATTATTGTGAACAGTGTTGTTTCCCTAGTTTCTTTCTTAGCCTGTTGATCCTTTGAGTAAAGGAACACTACTGATTTGTTTGAGTTAATTTTATATCAAGCCACTTTGCTCAAGTTGTTTATTGGCTATAGGAGACTCTGGTGGAATTTTTGGGGTCACCTAAGTATACAATCATATCATCTACAAATAGTGCTATTTTGACTTCTTTAGGGTCTTACCATCAATGTGCCATTAGGAGAGAAACTTTTCCAAAAAAAAAAAATCAGCCCAAGGGTTAAATTTTTCTCGACCTAGATTCAGTATGCGGTAAGGAAGGTTTAATACCAGGAAAAAGATAACATCTAAAGTTGGGTCACAGAGGAATGGGACAACATCTGAAGTTTTACAAGCTTGGTCACATGTGAAACCATGTCTTATTTCAACCTTAAAAAAATATTGTGATCTTAGCTCAAAGTTACTGCTTTCCATTGGTCCATTTAATCTGCCTGCTTGTTCTTGCTTGCCCAGGAAATAAATTTATATGATACTTATGTCTCTGCATATGACATACATTTCTCTCCCAAGTAGAAGTTCCACCAAGACATCAGTTAATAAACTTTTGATAATTTATCATCTTTCAATGGGGTTGGGTTCAGTTCTAAGTCCATTACACCATCAAGATCTGATGGGCACTAGAGAGCAATGAGTATTGTTTGAAGGGTGTTGGGCCTGCCTGGACAACTTGTTGTATAACAGTTTTTTCAGAGATTAGAACATTCCTTCTTGACTAGAAGCCCCTTAAGCAGGAAAATAAACAATTCAGAATAGCCAAAGGAAACTGACCAGATTCCCTAGCCCCTTACCTGTTGGAGTAAACACACCAAGCTGCTGAGTCATTCTCAGACAAGCCAATCTGCAATGAAGATTGAGACTAGGCCAACTGATTGAAAGAAATTGAAGCCAGCTGAGATGTGTGGAATGAGGCTTAGACCAACTGAGTCACTTAGGATACCATTCAACCTGTTGATCTGTCTGTAGGCTAAGCAGTGTGATCCAGGTTCTCAGCTTTTGTGAGCTGTCACCCATACTGAGGTAGGCTCTGGTGATACAGCTGTCTTTGTGTCATTGCTGCTCTTATAAATAACCCCTCACCCATATTCTGGTAAGTAGCCTCAGTAGGATTCATGGGTTCACCAAGTTGGACTTTGGTGGTATCCATGCTTTAGTTTGTTCTGGTTTCCCTATATAGGGTGAGAAGTGTATGTGTGTTATGTAACTTTAGAAAAGTTTTGTCACCAATACACTGGTAAAGAGTAAAACATACCTAGTGCTAGGATTTTCATTTCAAAACTCGTTGCTTGGAGCAGCAGTGTATGCACCTAGTTTCATGTTATTTTACTAAATTTTCTGTGAGAACTGCATGAACTAATTAAAACATAAGTAAGAAAGCTGAAAACAAGATGTCCATTTATGCCATTTATGTCACACATTCATAAAAAGAATTCTGAATTTTTATTATTTGATTTTCTAGTGATGTATCATTGAGAAGCCAAGTTTGTTGTACCACCTTATAATACTTAATGGTAGAGGGAGAGGTTTTGTCCCTGAATCCAGTACCTGTTTTACAGAGCATTTCTTTCTTTCCTTTTCCTTTTTCTTCCTTTCAGTGCTACTTTATACTAAGTCTTTATTGCCCATGTGGATTTTCTTCAGACTAGAAAGAAGAAAGCTAATCCCTGGAGTAACACAGAACATATAAGTACAGGAAGGAAGGATCACCACTTGTGGCAGGAAAGAAGATGAAGTGACTGGAACAGAGGGTATTAGAAGATTTCTTAGAATATTGGCCAGACGTTAGCTACTCCTGCCAAGGCAACTACAGATAAAGCTGGAAGCAGCTTGAATGTTCAGGGTGATGATGCTGTAAGTGTCTAAGAGTCACTGAAGGAAGACCCCAGACTTAAATAGTATCCAAAAGCAAAGAGTGTTTATTCTGCAGAACTAAGTAGCAAGTGGGGGTCAGCTATTCATACAAAATGGTGATAGCCAGATAAGCTCACTCAACATGCTCCTTTAAAGCACAGCTAGGGAATTTTAAGGATGGTTAGATATTTTTTAATATTGTTGGCTATGTAAATATCAGTTACATTAGTATAGTTTTAATTGGTTGCTATATTAGTTTTAACAATTTGGTCAGGTGTTGCTGCCAGCAGCTACTTCAAACTGGGTTCCTGGAAACAGAAGCCGAGGGATGGATGGGGAAGGACGAAATGAAGGAGAGCCAAGATGATAGTTTACTGATCAAGGCCGAAGTTTAAAAGAGCTCAGACAATTTAACAGTTTTGAGGGAGCCCCTCCTCCCAGAGTCCTATGTGGCTTCTTTGGGTGTTGGTTCCATGGCTCAGGAAGCCTGGTGTGTCACCTGCTTAATTCGGGAATTTTCAAGCCTGGTGGAACTTCACATTCTCTCTGGCACTCCACCCTAGGTGGAGTCAGATTCTGAATAGCACAGGAATCCCTGCTCAAAGGCTGGGAGGAGTTCACCTTGACCAAAGTCAAGTTCCTGCCATGTGGCCAGACACCCCAATATGGTTCTGTACATTTCCTCCCTTTTTATTAATTTGAAAATGCGGAGGTAGAAAACAAGTGGATAAATATATCCGTCGAAAGACGGTGAGCATTTACCAATGAGAAAAAGCACAGACCTTGGCCCCCTTAAATATTAAATGATGTCCTTTTTCAGGGAGGGGAAATAGACTGCCTTATTTATTATAAGGGTGGTCTCTCAACATTGACCCCTACGCAGCCAGGTATGCTTTGAGGGAAACTCAGACGCAGGATTTCTTCCCTTTCCCTTGCAATGCCTCACCTGGCATCTCAATTGGTGCCCATGTTTGTTAGAAGACAAACATGCATAGATCTGAGTTCTATGCAGCTCCCTCTTTGGAGATCCACTTGTATAAGTTTGAAGCCAGGGAGTCTGCCATTGTCTGAAGACTTGAAGACTTGCAATTTTTCAATCCAGATGAGCCATTGTCTGGGCACTCAGCAAGCCTACAGTCAGCATCTTTATCATACCACAGCAATTACTCTGGCAGCTAGCATGCTTCTGCAGTGTTCTGTGGAAAAAACATAGACAGGACTTCTTCCCCAATATTAAATCAGGATCATGGCATATGTCAATAAGTGAATTCCTTCATTTTACCTAGGCTTAGTATGCCTAGTTATAGGATGCCATATACACTTAGCAAATAGTTTTCTGGCATCCAAACTTTAAAAACTTTTTTTATACAAGCACAATTTAAATAATATGTATGGGGACATTGTTGGTTTTTCTTGCGCGGGCAGCCAGCGGCCGGAGTGAACCGCGGCCCCGAACCGCCTGGTCCGCAAAGCTGGGATCCGCAGGTGGCAGGCACGATCCGCGGCGCTCGCGGTGGAGCCGGGTGGTGTGGGCTGAAGCAGTTAGACCAGACCAAGTACTCCACGCGGGTTTATTTAAATGGGGATACAAAGGGGAACAGGGTGAGGGGAAGGCTGGGGGCGATGAGCAGAAAGAAAGAGAAAGGGCACGCCGCTCCTTCTTATGGGCATGATTATTCAAATTACAGGTGGGCTAGGTGGGCCTATTGAATTCTGGGTACATGGTGGCCGTTGCCTTGGTAACAGGAATAAACCTGCAGGGCCGCATTAGTGTCACCTATATGACGTCATAGGTCTCAGGACCAACAGACATAATTTCCCCTCTCTTCTCTCTTCCAAGAAGATATTGTGTTATTAATTTAAGTTGGAACACCAAGCATATATCATAATGTATGCAATAACTATACAATTTTAGAAAACAAACAAAGCATTTTTAGCTGCTTTTTCTATTAGAGCAGTCAGGTTTAATAATTTCCAATCCCCCTTTTATACCAGTTTAGGTACATGCAGGAATTAAGGTCAAAAGTTAGTACAATGTGGAAAAATAACCAAAAATTGCTCAAGGGTGTGTAAGGATGACCAAAATACCTGAGCCTACTTTCTTTTCCAAGCCCAGGATTATGCCTGAAGCTTGTTTCTCTCAGTCCACCCTCAGATAAAAATTCCTGACTTAACAGACTTCCTATATTGCCTCAACATCAAATTTATGCTTGAAGCACTTGTCCTTGAGGATTATAAGGAATTCCAGTAATATGGGTGATATTAAATTGTCTGCAGAAAGTTTCAAATGCTTGACTGAAATAGCCAATTCCATTATGTGTTTTAATCTGATTTGGAACACCCAATATAGAAAAACAGCTTAGGCAATGATGGATTATCTTTCTGGTTGCTTCTCCTATTTTTAGTCAACTAGAAAGCCTGAAAAGGTATCAATAGTCACACATACATATTTTAATTTTCTAAATAAGAAAGCATGAATAGCATCATTTATCTGTAATAATTAAGTCCTCTAGAATTAACACCATTATGTGGTAGAGATAGAATTTGAGGACACCAAGAACAAATGTTTATAATTTGATGTGCACAAATATAAAATTATATATATATAAAGCCATTACGCTTTTGATGATATAAAGAATATGCTTATATAGCCAATTATTTTCCATAAGTCTGTCTGAGATATAAATTCCATGTGCCTTGCCTTAAGAGGTCTTGTCCAGGCACCTTTTAAAGGATTAATTATATATATATAAGTATACTGTAGCTATCTTTAGACACGCTAGAAGAGTATGTCAGATCCCATAATAGGTGATCGTGAGCCACCAGGTGGTTGCTGGGAATGAACTTCCAAGGGCCTAGCCTTTAATGGCTGAGCCATCTCTTCAGGCTCACATCTATAAAATACAAGAGCCTGGCTCCCAGCACCCATGGCTGTCTCTCCAGCCTTTGGACCAGCCCTCAAACATGCAGAGGACAGTCACTTAAAGAACATATCTTTTTTAACTTGAATTACAATTTCACAAACAATTATAAAAATTAAGAATTAGCAGTGATAAAAAGGGAACAATTTTAAGCAGTTGTAAACCATGAACCATATATATATATATATATATATATATATATATATATATATGTACTATTATTAAAAGCTTGATTTTTAGCATCTTAAAAATAGCTGCTGCAGCTAAGTCAATTATCTGTGCCGAAGCATGGGGAATCTCAAAAGAATAAACATGTGATCCAACTACATGAGCTCTAATCCAACAATAGTTGTAGTCTTTATAGGATGTATGTATAGAAATATAAAAGTAAATTGCAACAATTTATCTTTTGGATAACAATTATTAATTTTGCCTAAAAAGGCTTGCCAACGTAATAGATCAACCATCAATAACAATCTATTTGATTACTGCTTGAAGCAAGGAACAAATGTTTTATCAGGCTCTTAAAACATTCCTTTTAAAATATTTTTATAACTTTATTTTATAACATTTTATTAACACACAAATATTTTTATTGAAGTGTGTCAAAACTTTACTTGGAGATTAAAAAAAAAGAGGTGATTCTACATTAATGTTCTCTTTGCCAAGGAATGGCAGTGAACACATATCATAAACATCTGATTACAGTAGAGTTCATTATCTGTAAAACTATCCTTTTGCCAGTTAATTTATATCTACCTTGAAAACAGAGGTTTAATGCCTCCTGTGGCAAGCTTTAGATGAGGTTAATATAAGATAAAGCCAATTAATATATCCTACCAAACTTTGAAAATCATTTATTTAAAAATCTAAAAGCCAATAGTTAAAGAAAAAGCCTGTAACAAACATTCCATGAACATTATACTCTGAAAAAAATCTAAGATCCTAGCTTCTCATATTGAGAAAAAAAACCTTTTCACATAAGGTAAGGCTATCAGCCATTGTATGAGGAAAAGCCTTCTAATGAAATTGCTCTGTTTCTTTAAAGTTAGCCCATAGAAGCAAATGCCTTTATAATTATCAAAATGTAATGCAAAAACCAACACTTTAAACTTATAATAATTTTGTATGGAGTAGGCAGGCCAAATTTTAATGCCTTTATATGTTCTACATAGCCTTAGTAACCTTTCATAAATTTGAACTGCATTTTGAACCACACCTGAATTATGTCAAGAATGTTGTTTTGGCTAAACATTCCCTAGGTAAGGTCTGCAAGATAAAAACAGTTCCTCACAAAATTCCACTGAGGAAAGTCTAAGCTTTTGCATTAACTCAAATGTAATTTTTTTTCCAACACCCACCAGTTTCACAAGGACAAAGCATGAGGTTCCTCAAATGTAAATATCTTCTAATCTGAGCCTATTGTCTAAGGCCAGAGGCAAACACACCTGTCTTGCAAGGACGTGAGGGTTGAATAGCAAACAAACAGAACCTGTAATTTTGGGGATTTTGGAAAGATTTTACTCCTTGGTTTTTAGTAATCAAAGGAGCCTGCTTGATATCAAATTTCCACTAAGATCTCCTTTTTAATCTCGGAGGGTTAAATTTTGCTTCTACCACTGTACCAATAAACTCGTGAAAAAGTGGCAATAGGCCCATATTGGCCACAGCTGTTTCTAACCTTTATCACTCTTAAAATTATCTTAATTATAGCATATGGTAAGAATCATGAGTCTTTAACCAGGCTGCAAATTGCAGCCAATGGCACATTGGCAATTTTTATTGTAGCTTAATTTTCTCTAGCAATATGAAAGGTTAACTACAACTTTGGAAGCAAAACCCAATTTTAAACAATCCACCTTCCTTAAAATTAATGGCAAATGCATTACTTTTATACTGCAAGGTTAGTCTGCCAGTTTTTATGTTTAAGTGTATGACAGTATAACTAATTGAAGAGACATTTATTTTAAATCTTATTCCTTGTAAGTCTAATTTCTAGGTTAAGATTCACACAAAACACCATGCCAATTTAGAAGCATCCCAGAGACCTATATTCTCTGAATCTCAACATACCATGTGCTCAAGATGGCTGTAACCTCGAGTCATTAGCTTCAAACTCTCATATTGTCAACTCTATACCATTTAAATCATGCACAATAATTCATAAGCCAATACTCTGTAGTCAAAACATGTAGAACATATTTATATTTTTAAGACCAACTACAAAAAAGTGAACAAAGTGTGTGCCACACTAAGCCATGTGTTGCTGGCCAAACTGTAAGACCCAAAAGAAAAACGGGGGTACCCCAGCACCCCATGCCTCGGAAGCCGGAACCCCAATCACTCACGAGAAACCGCCTTGGTGCAAATTGCAAGAGGTTTTACTTCCAGAGCTCTGGGGCCACGGCCCTCTCCCACGCAGGGTAGAGAACAGTGCACACCTAGGGCAGATACATGACTGCTTTTATAGATTTTCAGCAAAACCTGCCTATACAAGCCACTCCATAGCTTCTAAGCCAATCAGTTCAAACCATCCAAGCCCGTGCTCTCTGAGAACCTAAGTCATTTCCGCTTACGTGGCCACCATGCACAGGGTCTTGCCCACCCTCCCCCACTGGCAATAGGGGGACCCAATCGGCCCCAGGCAGGAGCTCCGCAGCCCCCCGCAGTGATTCTTCCAGCCCCCAGCCGTGCCCATCCTTGCCATAGCTGCTCCGCTGAGGCAAGATGGGAAAAGGCACCAGGGACATTCCCAGAGGCTCTCGGCCGGACCCTGGAGGCGGGTGTGACATGTGCACACTTCCAGGCCAACAAAGAGTGGACTGAACTTCTGCTCCTTTGGGGTCACCCTAGACTCAGGCACGGGGGATTCCTAGCTTGCAACCTTATCCTTTCAAAACCAACCTTCTCTTAACAACATTATACCTTTTAAATTATGTCCAATGACTTATAAGCCAATTTTCTATAGTCAAGACATGCAAAATATATTTATACATTTAAGACCAATTATAACCAAGAATAAAACAATTATATGAATCTTATAAACTTAAACCAAATAATTTTCCTTTTTCTAGCTGCAATTTCAAGAGAACAAAAAGCACTCTGAACAAAAAAAACACAATTGTAGAGAGTTTTCTTTAGGAGACACAACCATTAATTCACTTGTCCTACACTTAAGGCAGCTGGCCTTTTTAAAAGCAACTTTCTCTCAACTTTGTCTGACTCCTAGCTGAGTACAGGATACCTAAAATCAACTTCTGCTGTGAATACCTTAAATCAACCTCTGCTGTGAACTGCGGCTAGATTAAGAGATAGACCACCAACAGATGAAATTTCTACCAATTTTTCTTTTAACATGAAACAATTACAGTCATTCACACGATACCACGAATAGGACATTTCACACACACATAGGACATGAACATGTAGACATGGTGCACACCCAAGGACAAACACAGAAAGTCAAGCATGCTTATTATGGAATTACATCCATTTTCCTACTCTCTCTCTCTCTTATTTTTCAACCTATCTTAAAGCAGCTCTTTAAGGCTGCGGACATATATCTGTTTTAAAACCCTTTTCTTTTTTGCCTGAATTCAGCTCTTAACAGCTGTGGACAAATGCCTGTAAATTTCTTGCCCCATATTCCACTGTCTGCCCCCTAAGCAAGATCAATGGTGGGTAGACTTAGTGCATATCCTCCAGCACATATTTTGCTCACCTTTCAGGACCATCATTTTTGTTTTCTGCGAAGCTTTGCCAAGACAGGGTCACCTCAGGAAATCTTCATGAGTCCAGCCACGCATTCGGGCACCATTCTGTTGCTGCCAGCAGCTACTGTGAACTGGGTTTCTGGAAACAGAAGCCGAGGGATGGATGGGGAAGGATGAAAAGAAGTAGAGCCAAAACGATCAAGGCCAAAGTTTAATGGAGCTCAGACAATTTAACAGTTTTGGGGGAGCCCCTCCTCCCAGAGTCCTGTGTGGCTTCTTTGGGTGTTGGTTCCACTGCTCAGGAAGCTGGGCAGGTCACCTGCTTAATTCGGGAATTTGCAGGCCTGGTGGAACTTCATGGTCTCTCTGAGCACTCCACCCTAGGTGGAGTCGGATTCTGAATAGCACAGGAATCCCTGCTCAAAGGGTGGGAGGAGTTCACCTGACTAAAGTCAAGTTCCTGCCCTGTAGCCAGACACACCAATATGGCTCTGTACAGTCAGGCCTTAGAAATTCCAGGAACCTCCTCAGTTCTTGAACTGGCTATCTCCCTCAGCTACATGTCAGGGCTGTTGCTGATTGATGGCCCATTGTCTGTGGATTTCTTCATGAAGCCTTGCTTGTTCCTTTGGGAAACAGAAGCTTAATGCATAATATGGTTACCTGTTCTAAAATAGAGTGAGTTATGTTCTCCTGATGCATCATTGGGTGATATAAAAACAGGAAGCAAAGCAAAAAGGAAGGCAGAGTTTGATGCTTCCCATTTTGGCAGTACCTGGCCCAGGGCCTGGGAGTTTGCAGAGTCTGAGCTTCAGCATCACAATTGAAAAAAAATGTCACTTTTATATCAAGGTTTTAATATGATCACAGAAGAAAGATGGCTATATAGTATCATAATAATATAAGGCTTTGTGACAAGGGAAGAAATCACTGTCTTTTATAGGCATTTACTTGACTTTTTTTATACCCAACTAGACCTACTGTAAGTCCCTCAAAACAGGAGTGTCCATGATCCACATCCAGACTATTCTAAGAGCTATAAAGGCTATTTCCAGCCCTTGAGGCTCAGGTGGTCAAGCTTTGCCTTACAGAGAAAAATTCTCCCAAAATAAGGACATTTTCAATCCAGTCTCTCTTGCCACCCCCTCTCTGGCCTTTTGGGACTCCCTGTCTCTCTCCTCAGTAATAGACTGCCCAAATCAACCCTCTTGGATGCCCACTGGCAGTCCGTATTCCTCTCACTATTTATTCCTGCTCTGTCATGGGATTCCTTGACCTCCCATTTACCATCCTAAACTACACATGGTTCACTCTTTGCAGGAATTTGTCAGAGTGGATGGCTTGGTCACAGTACTCATCCTCTATTCAATACACTGTCAAATAGAAAATGATTTGAGTCCTATATCACTAATCTTCCATATAACAAGCTACTTTCCTCCCAGCTCCAATTCCTGGGAATAATGACTCAGACTCAAAATATATTTGCAAATACCTAGGCCATATTCATAGGCTCATTCCCTGGCAAGCTAATTTTTTTTTTTACTTGAACATATACGTTTATTGCTGAAATGTTTCAAAGACAAGAAATAGAATGGGTCTAGCTGCCAATTATCTGAAGAACAATGAAATAAAATGTGCCAATGTACATAACAGAATTTATTTAAAATATCTCAGTTATCCTTGAATGATTAGTTGATACACCTTAGAATATCAAAATAACAAACTTAGAATTTCTGATACTCATACTTCAATAATCACTTTTATTTTTTTCTATATTCTTTGTTTACATTCCAAAGGCTTTCCCCTTTCCCAGTTCCCCCCTCACCATGTGTACCATAAGTCCTCTTCCCCCCACCCCTGCCCATTCCCCAATCATGCCCCAATCCTTTCTCTGTTCTGGCACTCTCCTGCAAAACTGAAACCAGTCTTTTCTAGACCAGTGTCCTCTCCTTCCTTCTTCTTGGGAATCTTTTGATTTGCTAATTGTGCCTTGAGTATTCAGATCTTCTGGGCTCATTAATATCTACTTATCAGTGATTGCAATTCATGTGTATTCTTTTGTGATTGGGTTAACTCACTTAGGATGCTATTTTCCAGATCCAATCATTTGCCGACAAATTGCATGAATTCATTATTTTTAATTGCTGAGTAGTATTTCATTGTATAAATATACCACATTTTCTGTTTCCATTCCTCCTTTGAGGGACATCTGGCTCCTTCCAGCTTCTGGCTATTATAAATAAGGCTGCTATGAACATAGTGGAGCATGTGTCTTTATTGCATGCAGGGGAATCCTCTGGGTATATGCCCAGGAGTAATATGACAAGGTCCGTTGCAAATGCCATGCCCAATTTTCTGAGGAACCATCAGACTGATTTCCAGAGCAGTTGTACCATCTTGTAATCCCACAAACAGTGGAGGAGTGTTCCTCTTTCTCCACATCCTCTCCAACACCCGTTGTCTCTTCAGTTTTTGATCTTAGCCATTCTGACTGGTGTGAGGTGGAATCTCATGGTTGTTTTGATTTGCATTTCCCTGATGACTAATGATGTTGAACATCTCTTAAGGTGTTTCTCAGCCATCCAAAGTTCTTCTGATGAAAATTATTTGTTTAGCTCTGTACCCCATTTTTTATTTTATTTTCTATATTCTTTGTTTACATTCAAGAGGCTTTCCTCTTTCCTGGTTCCCCCTTCACCATGTATCCCAAAAGTCCTCTCCTCCCATTCCCGCACATTCCCCAATCACCCCCCAACCCTTTCTCTGTTCTGGTACTCTCCAGCAAAATTTTTCTGGACCACTGTCCTATCATTCCTTCTTCTTGGGAATCTTTTGATTTGCTAATTGTGCCTTGAGTATTCAGAGCTTCTGGACTCCTTAATATCCACTTATCAGTGATTGACTTTCATGTGTATTCTTTTGTGATTGGGTTAACTCACTTAAAATGATATTTTCCAGATCCAACCATTTGCCTACAAATTGCATGAATTCCTTATTTTTAAATGCTGAGTAGTATTCCATTGTATAAATATACCACATTTTCTGTATCCATTCCTCCTTTGAGGGACATCTGGGCTCCTTCCAGCTTCTGGCTAGTATAAATATTGCTGCTATGAATATAGTGGAGCATGTGTCTTCATTGCATGCAGGGGAATCCTCTGGGTATATGCCCTGGAGTGGTATGACAAGGTCCTTTGGAAGTGTCATGCCCAATTTTCTGAGGAACTGCCAGACTGATTTCCAGAGCAGTTGCACCATCTTGCAATCCCACCAACAGTGGAGGAGTATTTGTCTTTCTCCACATCCTCTCCAGCACCTGTTTTCTCTTGAATTTTTAATCTTAGCCATTCTGACTGGTGTGAGGTGGAATCTCAGGGTTGTTTTGATTTGCATTTCCCTTATGACTAATGATGTTGAACATCTCTTAAGGTGTTTCTCAGCCATCCGAATTTCTTCTGGTGAAAATTCCTTGTTTAGCTCTGGACCCCATTTGTTAATAGGGTTATTTGGTTCTTTGGGGTATAAATTCTTGAGTTCTTTGTATATATTGGATATTAGCCCTCTGTCGGATGTGGGGTTGGTGAAGATCTTTTCCCTAATTGTTGGTTGTTGTTTTGTCCTTCTGAAAGTGTCCTTTGCCTTACAGAAAAATTTTAATTTTATGAGGTCCCATTTGTCAATGCTTGATCTTAGAGCATAGGCTATTGGTGTTCTGTTCAGGAACTTTCCCCTGTGCCCATGTCCTCCAGGGTCTTCCCCCACTTTCTTTTCTATTAGTTTTAGTGTGTCTGGCTTTATGTGGAGGTCGTTAACTTCCTATAAACCCATCTATTTCTCTAGAGGTTATAGGACTGTTTAGCAGATCTAATTGATCATGATTTAATTTTGGTAATTGGTATCTGTCTAGGATATTGTCCATTTCCTCCAGATTCTCCAGTTGTGTTAACTATAGGCTTTTGTAGTAGAATCTTATGATTTTTTTAATTTCCTCAGTTTCTGTTGTTATATTCCACTTTTCATTGCTAATTTTGTTAATTTGGATACTGTCTCTGTGCCCATTGGTTAGTCTTGCTAAGGGTTTATCTATCTTGTTGATTTTCTCAAAGAACCAGCTCCTGGTTTTGTTGATTCTTTGTATGGTTCTCTTTTTTTCTACTTGATTGATTTCAGCCAGTAGTTTGATGATTTCCTGTCTTCTACTCCTCCTGGGTGAATTAGTTTCTTTTTTTCCAGGGCTTTCAGGTGTGCTGTTAAACTGCTAGTGCATGTTCTCTTCAGTTTCCTTTTGGAGGCTCTCAGGGCTATGAGTTTTCCTCCTAGCACTGCTTTCATTGTGTCCCATAGATTTGGACAGGTTGTACCTTCTTTTTCATTGAATTCTAAAAAGTCTGAATTCTTTCTTTATTTCTTCCTTGACCAAGGTATGATTGAGTAGAGTATTGTTCAGTTTCCATGTGTATGTGGGCTTTCTGTTGTTTTTCTTGCTATTGAAAACAACTTTTACTCCACAGTGATCTG
The DNA here is from genome assembly GCA_964023405.1 of Apodemus agrarius. Lineage (NCBI taxonomy): Eukaryota > Metazoa > Chordata > Mammalia > Rodentia > Muridae > Apodemus > Apodemus agrarius. Next base: position 82,668,379 of record OZ030020.1, read on the forward strand.
ATAGGAGGCATCGGATTAGTTCGATCTTATTGTATTTGTTGAAGTCTGTCTTGTGACAAATTATATGATTGATTTTGAAGAAGGTACCATGTGGTGCTGAGAAAAAGGTATATTCTTTTGCTTTGGGATGAAATGTTTTTTACATATATATAATATATAATATTATATATATATATATATATATATATATATATATATATATATAATCCAATTGGTCCAAAGATTTATTTAGTTTCACTGTGTCCCTGTTTAGTTTCTGGTTTCTTGATTGGTCCATTGAGGATAGTGGAGTGTTGAAGTCACCCATAACTATTGTGTTAGGGGTAAAGTGTGCTTTAAGCTCTAGTACAGTTTCTTTTATGAATGAGGGTGCTCTTGCTTTTGGAGCATAGATGTTCAGTATTGAGAGTTCTTCTTGATGAATTTTAATTTTGATCAGCAAGAAGTGACCTTCTGTGTCTCGTTTGATGACTGTAGGTTGAGAGTCAATTTTATCTGATATTAGAATGGCTACTCCGGCCTGTTTACTGAGACCATTTGCTTGTAAAATTGTCTTCCAGCCTTTTACTCTAAGGTAGTGTTTGTCTTTGACACTGAGATATGTTTCTTGTATGCAGCAAAATATAGGGTCCTGTTTCTGAATCCAGTCTGTTAGTCTATGTCTTTTTATTGGAGAATTGATGTTAAGAGATATTAAGGAATAGTAATTATTACTTCCTGACATTATATTTGAGTGGTTATCTTCTTTTGTGTTTGATGAGAGGGGGTTTCAATCTTGCTTCATCTGGGGTGTGGTTTCCCTCTTCGTGTTGGTGTTTTTTCTGTATTATCCTTTGTAGGGCTGGGTTTGTGGAAAGATAGTGTTCAAATTTGGTTTTGTCATGGAATACCTTGGTTTCTCCATCTATGACGATTGAGAGTTTTGCTGGGTAATGTAGTTTTGGCTGAAATTTGTGTTCTTTTAAAGTCTGCATGATATCTGGCCAGAATCTTCGAGCTTTCATGGTCTCAGGTGAGAAGTCTGGAGTAATCCTGAAAGGTCTTCCTTTATATGTTACTTGACCTTTTTCTCTTACTGCCTTTAATATTCTTTCTTTGTTTAGTACTTTGGGGGTTTTGATTACTATGTGACAGGAGGTATTTCTGTTCTGATCTGGTCTGTTTGGAGTTCTGTAGGCTTCTTGCATATTCATGGGCATCTCTCTCTTTAGGTTGTGGAAGTTTTCTTACATAATTTTGTAGAAAATATTTGCTGGTCCTTTAAGTTGTATATCTTCTCTCTCATCTATGCCTATAACCATTAGGTTTGGTCTTCTCATTGTGTCCTGGATTTCCTGGATGTTTGGGGTTACAAGCTTTTTGCATTTTGCATTTCTTGGACTGTTGAATCAATGGTTTTTATGGTATCTTTAGCATCTGAGATTCTTTCTTCTATTTCTTGTATTCTATTGTTGATATTTGCGTCTATGGCCCCTGATTTCTTCCCAAGATTTTCTATCTCCAAAGTTGTCTCCCTTTGCAATTCCTTAGTTGATTCTACTTCTGTTTTTAGATCCTGGATGGTTTTGCTCAGATCTTCCACTTGCTTGTTTTTTCAAGAATTTCTTTAAGAGAGTTTTCTGTTTCCTCTTTCATGACTTCTACTTGTTGACCCATGTTCTCCTATATTTCTTTAAGTGATTTTTGTAATTCCTCCTTATTGCCTTCTATTTTTTGATCCACATTCTCCTGAATTTCTTTAAGTGATTTTTGTGTTTGATTTTAATGGCTTCTAATTTTTGATCCATTTCCCCTGTATTTCTTTAAGATATTTATCTATGTGTTCCGCTATCAGCACCCTGACCAGTGATTTTAGATCCAAATCTTGTTTTTCTGGTGTGTTGGAGTATCCAAGACTTACTGCTTTTGGCGAACTGGGTTTGGATGCTGCCATATTGCCTTGATTTCTGTTAGTAACGTTCCTATGTTTGTCTTTTGCCATCTGGTTATCTCTGGCCTTAATTGGTCCTGTAGTCACTAGCTGGTGCTTCAACCTCCTGTGGACTACTAAGGCTATTTCCCCACCACTGGATGACTGGGTTTCCCCTGGCACAAATTGCTGATTTGTTGTTCTACTCTTGGGTACTGTTGGACCCCTGGTGTAACTTGCTCCAAGCAATGTTCAGTTATCTCTGTGGATCTAATGCTGCTTGTCTTCTCTGGTTCTGCTTGCTTAGTCCATTCAGCAGCAAGGATGCTGGCAGAGGCCACGGGGAGTGGGGAGTGGGGAGTGTGGGGTCTCCCACAAGGCAAAGGACACTCCTGTTCTTAGATGACTAGCTGGCAGCCTGAGTCCCCAGAGATCTTAAGCTTGGGATATCTCGGGTATCTGGTTCTACCTGCTCAATCCAAGCAGTCGCCACCAAGATGGCCACGGTTGAGCAGAGTGCAAGGCTCCCCTCAGGTTGCAGAGGCCATGCCTGTTTGGGGCCCAGGAACTGCTGCTCTGCCCAGATCGCTGCCTGGTGGCCTTGAGTCCCCAGAGATCCCAAATTCTGGATATCACACATACCTGGTTCAGGTCGCTTAGTCCAGACAACTGCAAGAATGCTAGTGGTGGTTGAAAGAAGTGGGGAGTGTGGCTTGCAGAGACTCCCACAGGGCAGAGAACCCATGCCCTGCTGGAACACAGGAATAGCTGCTCTGCCAAGCTCCCATTCTTAAATGACTGGCTCCCCAGTTTCTTTTCTATTAGTTTCAGTGTGTCTGGTTTTATGTGGAGGTCCTTGATCCTCTTGGAGTTGATCTTAGTACAAGGAGATAAGAGTGAGTCAATTAGCATTCTTCTGCATTTTGACCTCCATTTGAACCAGCACCATTTGTTGAAAAGGCTATCTTTTTTCCACTGGATGGTTGTAGCTCCTTTATCAAAGATCAAGTGACCATAACTCTGTGGAGTCATTTCTGGGTCATCAATTCTATTCCATTAATCTACTTGTCTGTCGCTGTACCAATACCATTCAGTTTTTAACACAATTGCTCTGTAGTACTGCTTTAGGTCAGGGATATTGATTTTCCCAGAAGTCCTTTTACTATAATCAAAATTAATATTATTTTTTGTTAATATTATAAACACAGAAGATATATGGTAATATTAAAGGGATAAACTATTATGTTCAACTTAAGGGAGATTTTACTGTAAATTTAAACCATTGAAAACACAACCAAAAAAAATTATTTGAGGGGCAGGAGAGATGACTCAGCATTTACATGCACTGGAGTTTGGTTGCCAGATCTTGAATCTGTTAAATCATAATCTTTGGTTACTCTGCCTCCAGAAGATTCAATGTTCTCTTCTTGTCTCAGCAGGCAACCCCACACATATGCACATATATACACATAGACAGTCATGCATGGACATAAATGAAAAATAAAATATTTTAATATTTTAAAAGACTCATACTGAAAAGCTACTGTTCTGATGAGTGAGAAAATAGTTTCCCTCCCAATATGTTGACATACTGTTTCCAATAACAGTATCATTATTTACTTCTCTAATCCTCAAAGCAAAAACAATCAGAAAAGACACAGGAATGAATTATGGAGCTTGTTTTTGTGGAAGAGCTGGAGGAGGATGAAGAAAAGAAATCAACAAAGAAGAGAGTAAGAGAAACGGTGAGTAAAATAAAATGAAAGGAAGATAGGGGAGAGAAAACAGAGGGGAGGAGAGGGGCAGGGAGGAGAGAAGACTGGAGAGGAGGGAGAGGAGGGGAAAGGAGGGAAAAGGAGAAATAGAGAATCAAAAATAGAAAAATTCTGAGCATACAAATATGTAGTTGGTAGCCACTAGCAACAAAATACTTGGTGTTTACCTGAGTCAAACTAGAACAATAACTTTATGAATACCTAGTGGTTACTTTAACTTGTATTAAGGCCATAAGAGTGAAGCCAATATGGGACTAAAATGGAGTGGAATCAGAATAATAATAAAATATAGACCAAATTAGAGAAAAAGATAATGTCTTATCTATAGTTAGAATTTTCTTCAAAGCACTGAAGAAAATGGCTCATTGTTCAGATGTTCATATAAAAAGTTAACTATAGAGGATAGAGTCTTAGTACAGCACTAAAGAGTATGAATTGCTGTTTCAGAAAACCCAACCACCACTCTGTGACTCCAGCTCCAGGGGCAGCCCATACTTTTAGCCTCTGTACGCATATGTACATGTGTATATGTGCACATGTATATGCACACACAAACTTAAAAATAATAAAAATAACTTTAAAAAAGTTAGCAACATAGAAATTTTATGACTATCTGGTATGTTGCTTTAGTTTTCATTTAATATCTTAACTCATTTATTATTGCATTTCTCAATTCACATCTTTTGAAATTTATTTATTTACCTATTTATTTATTCTTCTGTCATAAATTACATCCTGACTACAGTTTTCCCTCCCTCCTCTCCTTCTAGGACCTATTCCTTACCTCTCTCCGAGATTCACTCCTCTGTTTTCCTTCAGAAAAGAATAGGCCTCTAAGGGATAGCAACCAAATATGGCATAACAGGTTTTAATACGACTAGGCCCATACCATCATATCAAGTCTGGACAAATCAACCCAGTAGGAGGAAAATGGTCCCAAACATGTCTCAAAGGGTCTCAAAAGCAGGTAAAAGAGTTGGAGACACCCAGAACACCTAGGTATAAAATCATAACATATATGCAAAGGACTTAGGTGGGACACATATAGGCCACTGGATGCCAGTTCATTCAGTCTCTGTGAGCACCTATAAGACCTTCTTAGTTGATTCTGTAGTCCATGTTCTTGTGGGATAAATGTGGTGCAGAACTTGTGGGAGTGGCCAACCAAAAACAGGTTCAGCTTAAGACCCATGCCACTAGAAAAAGTCCTCACCTCTCACTCTCTGGAGGGCCAGGAACTAGAGGCTGGATAGCTCAGAGACCTAGGATAGAACCAAACATTACAGGGGAAGGGAAAAATCCATGAAATGATCCTAATGATATTCTGCTCTACTCATAAACAAGAGCGTTGCATAGTCATCATCAGAGAAGCTTCATTAAGCAATTGATACCAGCAGATGCAGAGACCCATAGCAAAACATTAAGTGAAGCTTAGGGCATCCTGCAAAAGATAGAAAGAAGAGGGTAGTAGCCAGAGTGTTCAATTCACATCGTTTAAAAGAAGAATCTTAAAGAATCCCAGTCTTATCTTCTGGTGGTACATCAATATCTTTAAGCTAGTTTGTCTTGCTGGAGTTATACTCTTATAACCCACCATCCACGTCCTTATACTCTTCTAACCCACCATCTATGTCCTTTTCAGAGAGATCTTGCAGAACACAATTCTTTTGTGTTATTTTCCTACTAAAATTGCTCTCATGACATGCTGTAGCTTTCAGAATAGTTTCAATTCCTCCACTAGACTTACATTTTCCTTTAGGATATCCTGTGTCTCCATTTCCTTTACTTTTGAGTACCACCTGCATTCCACTCTATCAAGGTGTCTTCCAAACCCATAGTCATTGAGGCCCCAATGTGTTCATTGTCACCCTATTAAATGCTCACCTCCTCCTTTAACTTGGCAAATTCTAATCATCCTTATATGCCTGCTTCAGTGTCACCTCCTATAGAAAGTCTACTTATTTATATTAGTGTGCTGTTCTTATGAAGCTCATCATGCCTTCTCATGAAATTTCGCAAGGTGGCGTCTTTAGGAGTAACTTTCTGGATGTGCAGCTTGTAAAGCCACACAAAGCCTTGGCCTATTAGTTTAATGCTATCCTGTGATGATTTCAAATTTTTTATTGAATATATTCTATATTTATATTTCATTTCCCTTTTTCTGGTTCTCCACTGCCCCCACATGCCCTTTTCCCTCCCCCTGTTCCCCCATCCACCCCTTCCCACTTCCCTGTTCTGGTATTCCCCTACACTGAAACATGGAGCCTTTCCAGAACCAGGGTCCACTCCTTCCTTCTTCTCGGCCATCATTTGGTATGTGGATTGTGTCTTTGGTGTCCCAGGATTCTAGGCTAATAACCACTTATCAGTGAGTGCATACCATGGGTGTTCCTTTGAGGTTGTGTTATCTCACTTAGTATGATGCTCTCCAGCTCCATCCATTTCTCTAAGAATTTCATGAATTCGTTGTTTCTTTTTTGTTTGTTTGTTTGGTTTTTTTGTTGTTTTTTTTTAATTTTTATTTTCTATATTCTATGTTTGCATTCCAAAGGCTTTCCGCTTTCCCAGTTCCCAACCACCATAGTTCCCATAGTTCCTCTCCCTCCCAACTATTCCCCAATCATTCCCCCTCCCCCCTCGGTTTCTTTACTAAACTGGATGCAATCTTTACAGGCCCAGGGTCCTCTCCTTTCTTCTTCTTGGGAATCATTTGACTTGCTATTTGTGTCTTGAGTATTTAGGGCTTCTGGGCTCATTAATATCCACTTATCAGTGATTGCATTTCATGTGCATTCTTTTGTGATTGGGTTAATTCACTCAGGATGATATTTTCCAGGTCTAACCATTTACCTACAAATTGCATGAATTCATTATTTTTAATTGCTGAGTAGTATTCCATTGTATAAATATACCACATTTTCTGTATCCATTCCTGCTTTGAGGGATATTAGGGCTCCTTCCAATTTCGGGCTATTATAAACAAGGCTGCTATCAACATAGTGGAGCATGTGTCTTTATTGCATGCAGGGAAATCCTCTGGGTATATGCCCAGGAGTGGTATGCCAGGGTCCTCTGGAAGTGACATGCCCAATTTTCTGAGGAACCGCCAAACTGATTTCCAGAGTGGTTTTACCATTTTGCAATCCCACCAACAGTGGAGGAGTGTTCCTCATTCTCCACATCCTCGCCAGCACTTGTTGTCTCTTGAGTTTTTAATCTTAGCCATTCTGACTGGTGTGAGGTGGAATCTCAGGGTTGTTTTGATTTGCATTTCCCTGATGATGTTGAACATCTTTTAAGGTGTTTCTCGGCCATCCGAATTTCTTCTGGTGAAAATTCTTTGTTTAGCTCTGTGCCCCATTTTTTGATAGGGTTATTTGGTTCTTTGCGGTCTAACTTCTTGAGTTCTTTGTATATATTGGATATTAGCCCTCTGTCAGATGTGGGGTTGGTGAAGATCTTTTCCCACTTTGTTGGTTGCCGTTTTGTCCTTCTGACAGTGTCCTTTGCTTTGCAGAAACTTTGTAATTTTATGAGGTCCCATTTGTCGATTCTTGATCTTAGTGCATAAGCTATTGGTGTTCTGTTCAGGAACTTTTCCCCTGTGCCCAAGTCCTCCAGGGTCTTCGCAAGTTTCTTTTCTAATAGTTTCAGTGTTTCTGGTTTTATGTGGAAGTCCTTGATCCACTTGGAGTTGATTTTAGTGCAAAGAGATAAGAGTGGGTCAATTCGCATTCTTCTGCATGTTGACCTCCAGTTGAACCACCACCATTTGTTGAAAAGGCTATCTTTATTTCACCGGATGGTTGTGGCTCCTTTATCAAAGATCAAGTGACCATAAGTCTGTGGGTTAATTTCTGGGTCTTCAATCCTGTTCCATTGATCTGCTTGCCTGTTGCTATACAAATACCATGCAGTTTTTAACACAATTGCTCTGTAGTACTGCTTGAGGTCAGGGATATTGATTCCCCCAGAAGTCCTTTTATTGTTGAGAATAGTTTTAGCTATCCTGGGTTTTTTGTTGCTCCAGATGAATTTGAGAATTGCTCTTTCTAGATCTATGAAGAATTGAGTTGGTATTTTGATGGGGATCGCATTGAATCTGTATATTGCTTTTGGCAAGATGGCCATTTGTACTATATTGATCCTGCCAATCCAGGAGCAAGAAATATTTTTCCATCTTCTGAGGTCTTCTTCGATTTCTTTCTTCAAGGACTTGAAGTTCCTGTTGTACAGATCTTTCGCTTGTTTGGTTAGAGTTACGCCAAGATACTTTATGTTGTTTGTGGCTATTGGGAAGGGTGTTATTTCCCTAATTTCTTTCTCAGCCTGCTTGTCCTTTGAGTACAAGAAGGCCACTGACTTGCTTGAGTTAATTTTATAACCTGCCACTTTGCTGAAGTTGTTTATCAGCTGTAGAAGTTCTCTGGTGGAGTTTTTTGGGTTGCTTAGGTAAACTATCATATCGTCTACAAATAATGATAGTTTCACTTCTTCCTTTCCAATTTGTATCCCTTTGACTTCCTTATGTTGTCTAATTGCTCTTGCTAGAACTTCAAGTACTATACTGAAAAGATATGGAGAGAGAGGGCAGCCTTGTCTAGTCCCTGATTTTAGTGGAAATGCTTCACGTTTCTCTCCATTTATTTTGATGTTGGCTACTGGTTTGCTGTAGATTGCTTTTACTATGTTTAGGTATGGGCCTTGAATTCCTGCTCTTTCCAAGACTTTTAGCATGAAAGGATGCTGACTTTTGTCGAATGCTTTTTCAGCATCTAATGAGATGACCATGTGGTTTTTTTCTTTCAGTTTGTTTATGTAGTGGATTACATTGATGGATTTCCGTATATTGAACCATCCCTGCATCCCTGGGATGAAGCCTACTTGATCATGGTGGATGATCGTTTTGATGTGCTCTTGGATTCGGTTAGCAAGAATTTTATTTAATATTTTTGCATCTATATTCATAAGAGAAATTGGCCTGAAGTTCTCTTTCTTTGTTGGATCTTTTTGTGGTTTAGGTATTAGCGTAATTGTGGCTTCGAAGAATGAGTTGGGCAGTCTTCCTTCTGTCTCTATTTTCTGGAATAGTTTGAAAAGTATTGGTGTTAAGTCTTCTTTGAAGGTCTGGTAGAATTCTGCACTAAAACCATCTGGTCCCATACTTTTTTTGGTTGGGAGGCTTTCTATAACACCTTCTATTTCTTTAGGGGTTATGGGACTATTTAGCTGGTCTACTTGATGCTGATTTAATTTTGGTATTTGATATCTGTCTAGGAAATTGTCCATTTCCTCCAGATTCTCCAGTTGTTTTGAGTATATGCTTTTGTAGTAGGATCTGATGATCTTTTGAATTTCCTCAGTTTCTGTTGTTATGTCTCCCTTTTCATTTCTAATTTTGTTAATTTGTATACTGTCTCTATGTCCTTTGGTTAGTCTGGCTAAGGGTTTATCTATCTTGTTGATTTTCTCAAAGAACCAGCTCCTGGTTTGTTGATTCTTTGTATGGTTCTCTTTGTTTCTATTTGATTGATTTCAGCCCTGAGTTTGATGATTTCTTGTCTTCTACTCCTCCTGGGTGAATTAACTTGTTTTTCTTCCAGGGCTTTAAGGTGTGCCTTTAAGCTGCTAGTGTATGCTCTCCAGTTTCTTTTTGGATGCACTTAGAGCTATGAGTTTTCGTCTTAGCACTGCTTTCATTGTGTCCCATAGATTTGGGTAGGTTGTACCTTCATTTTCATTGAATTCTAAAAAGTCTTTGATTTCTTTTTTTATTTCTTCCTTGACTAAGCTGTCATTGAGTAGAGTATTGTTCAGTTTCTATGTGTATGTGGGGTTTCTGTTGTTTTTGTTGCTATTGAAGACAACTCTTACTCCATGGTGATCTGATAGGAGGCATGGGATTAGCTCAATCTTCTTGTATTTGTTGACATCTGTCTTGTGACCAATTATATGGTCTATTTTGGAGAAGGTACCATGTGGGGCTGAGAAAAAGGTATAGTCTTTAGCTTTAGGATGAAATGTTCTATATATGTATCTGTTAAATCCAATTGGTCCAGAGTTTCAATTAGTTTCACTGTGTCCCTGTTTAGTTTCTGCTTTCCTGATTGGTCCATTGAGGAGAGTGGAGTGTTGAAGTCACCCACAATTATTGTGTTAGGTGTAATGTGTGCTTTAAGCTTTAGTAAGGTTTCTTTTGCGAATGAGGGTGCCCTTGCATTTGGAGCATAGATGTTCAGTATTGAGAGCTCTTCTTGGTGGATTTTCCCTTGCCCAGCAAGAAGTGACCTTCTGAGTCTCTTTTGATGATTTTAGGTTGGAAGTCAATTTTATCTGATATTAGAATGGCTACTCCAGCTTGTTTCCTGAGACCATTTGCTTGTAAAATTGTCTTCCAGCCTTTTACTCTAAGGCAGTGTTTGTCTTTAACACTGAGATGTGTTTCCTGTATGCAGCAAAATGTAGGGTCCTGTTTCCATATCCAGTCTGTTAGTCTATGTCTTTTTATTGGGGAATTGAATCCATTGATGTTAAGAGATATTAAGGAATAGTAATTATTACCTCCAGACATTTTTGAAATTATATTTATTTATCTTATTTATTTTTTATATTCGAGAGGTTACCTTCTTTTGGGTTTGATGAGAGGAGGTTTCTATCTTGCTTCTTCCCAGGTGTAGTTTCCGTCCTTGTCTTGGTGTTTTCCCCCTATTATCCTTTGTAGGGCTGGATTTGTGGAAAGATATCTTGCAAATTTGGTTTTGTCATGGAATACCTTGTTGTCTCCATCAATGTCGATTGAGAGTTTTGCTGGGTAAAGTAGTTTTGGCTGAAGTTTGTGTTCTCTTAGAGTTTGCATGATATCTGCCCAGGATCTTCTAGCTTTCATGGTCTCAGGTGAGAAGTCTGGTGTTATTCTGATAGGTCTTCCTTTATATGTTACTTGACCTTTTTCTCTTGCTGCCTTTAGTATTCTTTCTTTGTTTATTACATTTGGAGTTTTGATTATTATGTGACTGGATATATTTCTGTTCTGGTCCAGTCTGTTTGGGGTTCTATAGGCTTCTTGTATATTCATGGGCATCTCTCTCCTTAGGTTGGGGAAGTTTTCTTCCATAATTTTACAGAAGATATTAGCTGGCCCTTTAACTTGTAAATCTTCACTCTCGTCTATACCTATAATCCTTAGGTTTGGTCTTCTCATAGTGTCTTGGATTTCCTGGATGTTTTGGGTTACCATCTTTTTGCATTTAGTATTTTCTTTGACTGTTGAATCAATGGTTCCTATGCTATCTTCGGCTTCTGAGATTCTGTCTTCTATCTCTTGTATTCTATTGTTGATACTTGCATCTATGGCCCCTGATTTCTTCCCAAGGTTTTCTATCTCCAATGTTATCTCCCTCTGTGATTTCTTAGTTGTTTCTACTTCTGTTTTTAGTATCTGGATGGATGTGCTCAGATCTTTCGCTTGCTTGATTGTATTTTCATGTATTTCTTTAATAGATTTTTGTGCTTCCTCTTTTATAGCTTCTACTTGTTGGCCCACGTTCTTCTGTAGTTCTTTAAGTGACTTTTGTCTTTCTTCCTTATTGTCTTTTCTTTTTGATCCATCTTCTCCTGAATTTCTTGAAGTGATTTTTGTATTTGCCTCGTAAAGGCTTCTAACTTTTGATCCATTTTCTCCTCTATTTCTTTACGAGATTTTTCTATGTGTTCAGCTACCAGCATCCTGACCAGTGATTTTATATCCAAGTCTTGTTTTTCTGGTGTTTTGGGGTATCCAGGGATTCCTGTTGTTGGAGAACTGGGTTCAGATGCTGTCATGTTGCCTTGATTTTTGTTAGTAACGTTCCTTTGTTTTCCTTTTGCCATCTGGTTATTTCTGGTGTTAGTTGGCCTTGTTGTCAGTGGCTGGTGTTTGAATCTCCTGTGAGGCTGGGCTCACCTGTTGTTTCTCTACTGGTGAATATGTGTGACTGCTGCTTTAAGGGATCATAAGCTGGCTGCCACCCATGCGATTGTAGCCCCTGTTGGAGTCTGTCTACCTGGGCTTCTCCAGCTGTGTCCTGGTTGCAAGGAACTTGGCCTGCTTGGCTCCGAGAGCCTAGCAGATCCCCCGTGAGGGTAGCCCTGGAAGGGGTGTCTACCTGGGCCTTTTCAGCTGTGTCCTGGTTGCAATATGGAGGCCCACCACTATTGCTGGTCCAGGGGCCCGCGAGCTGGTTGCCGAACGCAGCCTCAGTGCAGGGCCAGAGGGCGCGGGGATGTCCCACAGAGCCTGGGCCTTTCCAGCTGTGTCCTGGTTGCAATCGAATTTGTTGTTTCTAATGGCTGAATAGTACTCCATTGTGTATATACCACATTTTTTTTATCCATTCTTCTATTGACAGACATCTGAGTTCTTTCCAGCTTCTGGCTATTATAAATAAGGCTGCTATGAACATAGTGAGCATGTATTCTTATTGCATGCTGGGGAATCTTCTGGGTATATGCCCAGGAGTGGTATGGCTGGGTCCTCCGGAACTATCCTGTCCAGTTTTCTGAGGACCGCCAGACTGATTTCCAGAGTGGTTGTACCAGCTTACAGTCCCACCAGTAGTGGAGGAGTGTTCCTCTTTCTCCACATGTTCACTAACACCTGCTGTTTCCTGAGTTTTTAATCTTAGCCATTCTGACTGGTGTGAGGTGAAATCAGGGTTGTTTTGATTTGCCTTTCTCTAATGACTAATGATGTTGAACATTTTTAAGGTGTTTCTCAGCCATCCGAATTTCTTCAGGTGAAAAGTCTGTTTAGCTCTGTACCCCATTTTTGATAGGGTTATTTGGTTTTCTGGGGTCTAACTTCTTGAGTTCTTTGTATACATTGGATATTTGCCATCTCTCAGATGTAGGGTTGTTGAAGATCTTTTCCCAATTTGTTGGTTGCTGATTTGACCTTTTGACAGTGTCTCTTGCCTTACAGAACCTTTGTAATTTTATGAGGTACCACTATTCTTGATCTTAGACCATAAACTATTGGTGTTCTGTTCAGGAAATTTCCCCCTGAGCCAGTGTCCTCAAGTTTCCCCAGTTTCTTTTCTATTAATTTTAGTGTGTCTGGTTTATGTGGAGGTCCTTGATTCACTTGGAGTTGAGCTTAGTACAAGGAGATAAGAGTGGATCAATTCTCATTCTTCTGCATGTTGACCTCCAGTTGTGCCAGCACCATTTTTTGAAAAGGCTATCTTTCTAATGGATGTGTTCAGTTCCTTTGTTGAAGATCAATTGACTTTGCACTTGTAAGGGTAATGCCATTAAAACATGCCATGGGAAGAGCATATACATATAATATGTATGAAAACGTCATATGATAAAATCTAAACCCGAGTTTGATGCCAGTAGGAGTCCAGGCTTTTGGGAAGAAATGACACTAGATTCATTATGAATAGTATTAGCATCTTATAAGATCTAAGCACTTCCTTGCTTTTTTTCTGCCATGTGAGAAAGCAGATGTCTTTAACTCAGAAGATGGCCCTCATTAGGTTTTGATCACATTTAATCCCTGATCTCAGATTGACATCCTGACTAACTGTCACAAACAGATTTCAATTCTCCCTAAGCCACCTTGTTTATGGTATTTTACTACAGTACCTCAAACTAAGAAAATGCATGTAAGCTGACCCATTGAGAAATGATGACAAACAGGACAGATTTCTGACCAGAATATATGGGAATTAAGCAAGACTGAAGATAAATGTAAACATGTTATATTTAACATCATGGAAAACATGGCACTCATTGCCTCAGGAGCCAAGCCAGAACTCTTTGAGAAAAATTAGGGGCTGGGTTACTATTGGAGCAGTTAGACTACTGGGAATGGGCATTGCACTTTCAAAGCCCCATACTATTCAAGTTAGCTTTTTATCTGTATTGTGATTGTATCTCAACATGAAAGCTCTCAGCTACCACTTCATCAGCATGCTTGCCTGCCTACTGCTGTGCTTCCTACCATGAGAGTCATGGACCACTCTTCTAAAATCATAAGCAACACCCCAATAAACTTTCTTCTGTAAGTTGCTGTATATCTTCACAGCAATAGAAAACTACCTAAGACTCATATCAAGAAGACAAAAAAAAAAAAACTGAGCCTGCATTGTGTGTCATTTCTACTGTTCTGATAAAACAATATTCTACAATCATGTAAATTCAATTATTGAGCATGAGTTAAATAACTGGCATTACACTCTACAGATGACAGAAGTCATGCTAATAATTTAAATGTTATTTTTGTTTAGCTGTTTAGCTGGTGATTAAAAAATGTCACTCCAAATTTAGAAAGCATAGTGATGAAAGAAAAGTGTTTCAATTATTGAGATTTTTTTCCATTTTTTTAAAAATTTTATTCACTTTACATTCTGATTGCTGCTACACCCCCATTCTCTCTACCACAAGCCCTCCTCTATACCCCATTCCTTTCTCCTCTGAGAGGGTGGAGGCCCACCATGGGTATCTCCCTTACCCTGGTACATCAAGTCTTTTTATGGTTAGGCAAATCCTTTCCCACTGAGGTCAAACAAGGCAGCCCAGCTAGAAGAACATATCCCACAGGCAAGCAACAGCTTTTGGGATAGCTCCTGTTCCAGTTATTCAGGACCCTCATGAAGATCAAACTGCATATCTGCTACATATGTGCAGGGCCCTAGGTCCAGCCTGTGTGTTCTTTGGTTGGTGGTAGAGACCCAAGACTAGGTTAGTTAACTCTGTTGGTCTTCCTGTGGAGTTCCTATCCTCTTTAGGACCCTCAATCTTTCCCCCCAACTCTTCCATAAGAGTCTGCAACCTCCATCCAATGTTTGGCTCTGGGTCTCTGCATCTGTCTGAGTCAGCTGCTGGGTGGATCCTCTCAAACTACAGCCTTGCTGTCTGCAAGCATAACAGCATATCATTAATAGTGGCAGAGATTGGTGCTTGCCCATGAGATGGGTCTCTAGTTGGGCCTGTTCTTTCTTGGCTATTCCCTCAGTCTCTGATTTATCTCCCATTCATGTATTTCCTGTAGACAGGATAAATTTTGGGTCAAAAGTTTGGGAGTGGTTTGGTGTCCCTATCGCTCTACTAGGTTTCCTGCCTGGCTGCAGGAGGTGGCTCTTTCAGGTTCCATATCCCCAATGCTGTAAGTCTCAAGTAAAATTACCTCCATTGATTCTTGGGAGCCTCCCATCTGAGGACCCTGACATGTCCACAGCTAACCCTGCCAGTTGCAGATTTCCACTCATTCTCATGACCATCTGGCTATCTTTCCTGTCCTTTCCCATATCAGATCTTGAACCCCTCCCCCATTCATCTACCATCCCCTCTACCACTCAATCAATTACTTCCCTCCTTCTGCCTCCTATGACTATTTAATTCCCCTTCTAAATGAAATTCAAGCATCCTTGCTTGGTTCTTCCATCCTGTTAAGATTCTTTGGGTCTGTGGATCATAGCATGGCTATAATGTAACTTATGACTAACATCCACTTAAAATTGAGGATATATACCATACATGTCCTTTTGGGACTAGGCTACCTCACTCAGGAGGATATTCTCAAGTTCCATCCATTTGCCTGCAAAATTCACCATGCCTGTTTTTAATAGGTGAATTTTATTGTGTTGTATAGATGTACCACAATTTCTTTATCCATTCCTTACTCACGAGGCATATCTAGGGTGTTTCCAGTTTCTGGCTATTATGAATAAGCTGCTATGAACATAGTTGAACAAGGATCCCTGTGTTGGTCAGCATCAGCTTGGCTACAGGGCACAGCCTTTTGGGAAAGTGGAATGCAGGGAATTTGAATGCAGTTACCCCTCATCACTGCTTGGGTGGGTGCTGGGCTGTAGGGAAGTTCCAAGAAACTGCTCTGGGGATAGGAAAGTATAAGGCAGGGGAACTTCAGCTTGTCCCATTAGAAATTATTGTCCTTAGCTTGGCAGAGACAGGCTTGGAGGTGGTTATGGGTGGAAGTGCAGAGAGGCCTTCTATGGAAGAATTACACTGTGGTTGTGTAGGCAAATGCCTTCTTCATGGCTTTCCAAGGTAGGCAAAATTTGACAAAAAGCCATGATTTTAAACAGTTTTTGATTGTATAAGTTTGTACTACCCACCAGCAATGGAGAAATGTTCCCCTTGCTACATATCATTGCCAGCACACACTATCTTAGCAGATCTGCTGGGTGTAAGATGGAGTCACAGAGTTGTTTTCATGTGCATTTTCCAGATAAATAAAGACTTAGAACATTTCTTTAAGCATTTCTTGGCCATTCAAGATTATGCTTTTGCGAATTCTGTTTAGTTCTGTACCCCATTATTTTGTCCTTTTTTTTTTTAGATATATTCTTTATTTACATTTCAAATGATTTCCCCTTTCCTGGTTCCCCCCTCCCTGAAATTTCCATAGGCTCTCTCCCTTCCCCTGTTCCCCAATCAAACCCCTCCTGCTTCCCTGTCCTGGTATTCTCCTACACTGCTACATAGAACCTTTCTAGGACCATGGGCCTCCCTTTCCTTCTTCTTGGGCATAATTTGATATGTAAATTGTGTCTTTGGTATTTCTAGCTTCTGGGCTAGTATTCCTCTATCACTGAGTACATACCATGTGTCTTCTTTCCTGATTGGATTATCTCACTTAAGATGATATTTTCCAGTCCCACCCATTTGCCTAAGAATTTCATGAATTCATTGTTTTTAATAGATGAGTAGTATTTCATTGTGTAAATATACCACATTTTCTGTATCCACTCCTCCATTGAGGGACATCTGGGTTCTTTCCAGCTTCTGGCTATTATAAATATGGCTGCTATGAACATAGTGGAGTATTTGTCCTTATTACATGTTGGGGAATCCTCTGGGTATATGCCCAGGAGTGGTATAACCAGATATACCTGTAGTATCATGCCCAGTTTTCTGAGGAACTGCCAGACTCATTTTCTGAGTGGTTGTACCAGCTTGCAATCCCACCAGCAGTGAAGGAGTGTTCCTCTTTCTCCACATCCACGCCAGCACCTGCTGTCTCCTGAGTTTTTGATCTTAGCCATTCTGACTGCTCTGAGGTGAAATCTTAGGAAAATGGCACCCTTCACAATAGCCACAAACAAAATAAAGTATCTTGGTGTGACTCTATCCAAACAATGAAAGATCTGTATGACAAGAAATTTAAGAGTCTGAAGAAAGAAATCGAAGAAGAACTCAGAAGATGGAAAAATCTTCCATGCCTGGATTGGCAGGATTAATATAGTAAAAATTGCCATTTTGCCAAAAGCAATTAAGAAATTCAGTGCAATCGCCATCAAAATCCCAACTCAATTCTTCATAGAGTTACAAAGAGCAATTCTCAAATTCATCTGGAATAACAAAAATCCCAGAATAGCTAAAACTATTCTCAAAAGTAAAAGAACTTCTGGGGGAATCAGTATCCCAGACCTCAACCAGTACTACAGTGCTAAAAAAAAAAAAAAAAAAAAAAAAAACCTGCATTGTATTGCTACAGTGAAAGGCAGGTAGGTCGATGGAATAGAATTGAAGACCCTAAAATGAACCCACCCACCTATGGTCACATTATCTTTGACAAAGGAGCTAAATCCATCCAGTGGAAAAAAGATAGCCTTTTCAACAAATGATGCTGGTTCAAGTGGAGGGTAGCATGCAGAAGAATGCAAATCAATCCATTCTTGTCTCCTTGTACTAAGTTCAAGTCCAAGTGGATCAAGGATCTCCACATAAAGCCAGACAAATTGAAACTAATAGAAAAAATTGGGGAAGACCCTGGAGGACATGGGCACAGGAGAAAATTTCCTGAACAGAACACTAGTAGCCTATGCCTTAAGATCAAGAATTGACAAATGGGACCTCATAAAATTACAAAGTTTCTGAAGGCAAAGGACACTGTCAAAAGGACAAAATGGAAACAAACAAATTGGGAAAAGATCTTTACCAACCTTACATCTGACAGAAGGCTAATATCCAATATATACAAAGAACTCAAGAAGTTAGATGCCAGAGAGCCTATTAACCCTATTATTATTAGTACAGAGCTAAACAAAGAATTTTCACCTGAGAAATATAGACTGGCTGAGAAGCACTTACTACATCTGCTACATTTGAGATTTTCTCTGTTGTTGCCTGTTGTGCTAGAGCTTATCTTCTGTCTTTTAACTCTTTAAATGGCAGAGAAATGTACCCAACCAAGAACCTTATCCAGTAACATAGTAATAATTGTACAAAAACTGAAAGTGGCAGTAGGATGGTATTCTAGATATGGAGAAAATGGTGATTTTTATGTTTTACTTTTGTGTGTTTATTTGTTTCTGTGTGTACTTTTATGTGTTCCTGTGAGTGTATGGAGGTCTACTCATGTAGAGTAATATCATCTCTACCTTGTGTTTTTGAGACAAGTTTTCTTATTGTGAGTGCATATATCACATTAACAGGTTGTCTAGTGAGCCACAGTGATTCTGTTGTTGCTTCCCTCAGCTCTGAGTTGACAGATATACACTACTACTCTCCACTCTTATGCGGATGCTGAGGATCTAAACTCAGGTCATTGCGCAAACATGAATGGTGGTTTCTCCCCTAAAACATCTCTTCTGCCCTCAAAACCATGTTTTTAATCTTGTCTAGTAGTTTTGTCTCACAAATATTTGTTAGGGTTTGTGTTACAAAATAATATTACCTTAATGATTAAGCATACAATAGGAAGCTATGACTAGGCTATTTTAAGACTTAATTTTTTAAAAATATCCTGTAATAGAATAAAGGGGGCTATAACATCCTTCAGTTCAACTATGTGTTTGATTCTTTCAGGAGAAATTTTTTTATTAAACATGTTATTAAGGACTCACTTTACTTTACTTTAAAATTTTAAGTTAGTATATAAATTAGGTTTCATTGGAGCATTTTCATACATATATGACAGCATATTTTGTTTTTCTTTATATTCTCTCTTCTACCTTTCTCTTTTCTTTCTCTTGATGGTTCCCTGTTTCTTCACCCCAAGGAGTTCACACTTCTTATTTTATGTTTCTTGTGTTCACTTACCCTCCTTTCACCCTCCTTTTTCTTCCCTTCTGGACACACATGCATGCATGCGAACACACACACACACACACACACACACACACACCATTTAATTTCACATATAGGAAATACAATACATGCTTTCTGAGTGTGGTTTATTTTTATTTCATATAAGCTTCCAAGTTCCATTAATTTTCTTGAAGATGCCATAATTTCATGTTTTTCTTGGACAAAATTCCATTGTTTCTGTTTATTCACTTTCTTTATCCATTCATCTGTTCATGAACATCTAGGGTCTTTCTCTTTATTGTGAATAGCATGACCATGAACCTGATTGTGAGGGCAGCTCTCCATTTCTTTTCTTAGTGAAAGCCATTCTGACTGTTGAGAAGTAATACCAATGAAGTTATACTTTTGCTGATGCTCAAGAATATTGAATAGTTTTAAAAATATTTATTGTGTATTGTGTGTGTATTGTGAGAAGTGATTTGTTTTTATTGTTTAACTTTGGCTGTCTCTAGGCTGTCTATTCACTCTGATAGTAGTTTCCTTTGCTGTGCAGAAGTGTATCAATTTTGTCATATTATTCATATTATTTCTTGTGATATTATAGTTCTTTTCAAAAAGCCCTTACCTGTCACTGAATCAAGGATTATTTTTTACCTGTTTTGTCCCAGAAGTTTCAAAGTCTCTAGTCTTACATTAATGTTTTCAAGTTGATTTTTGTACAGTATAGAGATAACCAATCTAATTCTGCTACATGTGGATATGATGACTTTGCACACATGGTACCCAGTTGGTGTTCCTATTTGGAAACATTATGGAACCTATGGAAGGCAGAGTTTTGCTGAAAGAGGAATGTTACTGGTGGTCTTTGAAGGTTGCTCCACTTCCTGTGATGATGGGTCTTGCCACCATGCTTTCCCTAGCTGTCTCCATATCTTCCTCCATGATGAACTGTAGGCCCAAATTAAACATTTCTTTCCAAAGTTGTTTTTGCCATGGTACTTTATCCTAGAAAAACAGAAGTTAAAAATACATCGACAATACAATTTTCTCCATACCATGTTGAAAAAGTTATCTCTTTCCATATGTATGTCTTTCACAGCTTTTTCAAAATTTAGCTGGCTATAGTTTTCTGGGTTTATTTCTAGATCTTCTATTCTGTTAGCCTATATTCCTCGCAAAACATACAGTTTTTGTTACCATGGTTCTGTAATATAATTTGATATAATGTATAATGACATATTCAGCATTGTGTTTTCTACTTCAGATGGCATTTCCCATCTCGAGTCTTTTGTGTATCCACATGAATTTTGGAATTTTTAAAAATATTTTTATAGCTCAGCAATTTTTTATGTTTTGTAATAAATTTTAGTCATCATAGGTCATTCCTGCTCTAACTGAATCTCTGTCAGCAAGTCCTTCCTAAACTGGTATCTAGTTGTGTGAACAGTGTAATTTGGAGTTTTGATAAGAATTGCAGTGAAATTGTGCATTTCTTTTGGTACCATAACTATTCTATTATTATATTTTTGCCAAACTATGAGCTTGTGAGGCCTTTCCATGTTCTATTGTTTTGTTTTAAAGTTTGTATTTTAAAGTTATAATTATAGATATCTTTTACTTCTATGGTTGAGTTTTTCATAAGTATTTTTTAAGCTACTGTGAATGGGTTCTTTTCCCTCATTTAGTTCTTATCAAATTTGTTGTGAGTATATACAAAAGCTCCAGCCTTTTGTGTGTTGGTTTTACAACCTGCTACTTTATAGAAAGTGTTTATTCTAAGAATTTTCTAATGAATTATTTTAAGATCTTCTTAATATGGAATCATGCAGTCTGTAAATGGGGATAATTTGATTTCAACCTTTCTTATGTATATCTTTTTTTCATTTTTCTTGTGTTATTGTTCTACCTAAAATTTTGAGCCCCATATTGAGCAAAAAAATCGAGTGGTACTTTTGTCTCACTCCTGATTTTAGAAGAAATATTTTCAGTTTCCTCTAGTATATTTAATATTGGCTTTAGGTCTTTTATGATAAATATATACTGAACTATGTCAAAGGTATTTTTATGTGCATTGGAATAATAAATAATCAGGTAAATTCTCTTCTTAGGCATTCATTGATTTTTTTTTTTGTTTTAAATTCATCGATTTTTGCCTGTTAAGTCAAACTTGAATACCTAGAATGAAAGCAACTTCATCATGGCGTATGAAATTTGTAGCATGTTTTTACATTTTTTCAAGTGTTTTATGTATAAATTCTTTGTCTATGTTCATCAGGCTAGAATTAAGGTTAAGCTAGAATTTTATTATATTTCATTTCTGGTAGGGTCCTATTTTAAATGTATGGAACATCTTTGTGCTATTTCTCCTCAAATTCCAGTACTTTAATGATTTGGATTTTCTTTCCTATTAAAATAAAAACAAATTTGTGTACATATAGTTTTTCAGTCCAGATTACAGTAAAAATCAATCATGCACAGATGATACAATACAATGGAATTAGTCTATATTTTATTCATGCTATAGGATAGTGCTCATCCAGATAGGCTCATGGATTTTTGGTTGTCCTGATTATAAGAAATAAATAGGAATGAGAACCAGAGAGAAAGCAGTATGGTATGGAGGCAAGAGAGCAGTGAAGTGGAAATGTCTACAGTAAGGATAGCTGCTCAGTACTGAACAGAGCAAGGAAATGGACTCGCCTTCAGACCTTAAAAGGAATGACAGCTAATATTCTCACTTTAGTCTAGTCAGACCAATTTTGGTATCTGACATTCAAAAAGATAAAAGAATTAATTTGTGTTATTTTTGAGTCCCTAGATATGTACTTAATTACATAACTTACAGGAACATCTTATAGGTGGTAGGAAAGGAGACTGCCGTAGGTAGATCCTTTAATGTACCCAAAGGCTATACCAAAAAAAAAAAAAAAAGACACCCAATGAAAATTAATAAATTAAAAAAAAAACAAATGTAGGAAGCATGGATCACAGCTGGGTATTCAAAATGACAATCGCTGGAGCATGAAGACTCAAACTCTGCTCTACCATGAAGAGAGTTCTCAATTGCCAACAGGTTTTTATCTCAGCCTGAAAACTAGTAGTCTGAGATTAAGGTGTTGGCATGGTTGGTTGCTGATAAGCCTGGGCTTCCTGGCTTGTAGACATGACTTCTTCCTATGTTCTAACCCATATGCTATTCTTTCAAAGAAAGATTGCTCTTGGTGATTCTTCTTATATGCATAAACACCAGATTAGCACAAGGCCCTGACACCACATATAACCTTACTTATGTGTTTAATATTGTTTCCAAATACAGTTATGTTAGTGGATATGTCTTTTACACACAAATTTGGGGAAGGGACACAATTCATTATGATATAGTGACAGGGATAATAGAAGCCTGTCTATTCACACTCAGTATTAATGACCTAATATTCAGTAAAAATAAATATCAAGACACATTATGGAAAATATTTTCAGAACACATTTTAATTTTTGTGTGTTCTGCAAACTTTCTTAATGACACAGTTTTCCCAGGACCTTATCTATCTGTTCTAACAAGAAAAAGGAGACTTGTTTGTATACTGTGTTCTTTCTTTCACCCCACTTGTATAAAATACTAATTACACAAAGTACAATAGAAAATGTATTAAAGAAACAAACAGACATGGAGCCAAGGGCCTACTGACAGCAGCTATACAAACTAGAACTGGTCTTAATCAGAGCACAGATGTTAGCATCTCAGCTACAGAATGTCCCAGGAGCTTCCTAATTGCCACCCACTAGAGACTTAATCTTCTATCTCTCAAATAACGTCAGCAGCACAGACATCCTGAACTTCCAACATCATTCTCCTTTATTAGTTTGCTCTGACTCACCCTTCTCACATTATAGCCCCAGATAAACTTTCCACTAAATGATTTATCTTTCCTTGTATCAAGTAGCACACAAGCCACTGCCTTCTTTCTTCCTTATTTTGTACCACATACTTACTTAGGGTCTCATTTGTGCTTTGACATTAATATAGAGAGCTTTAATCAGACCCCATCGTGATCCAGCTAAGTAGACATCATTCTTCTGAATTGCTAAAGAGAGAAATCAAGTAGCTCAATGGCTCAGCACTGACTGTTGCTGAGTCACTCCAGAGGCATCAATAGATAAATGGCCTTGGGGAATCAGAGAGCAAAGAAAAGTCAGAGAGGTTCTTGTCCTAGAGGATGAAGCTGTATTGTTATAAGAATTTGTACAGTCTTTGGAGTGAGAATTCTTCAGATGTACTGCTCAGATATAACAAAACTTCTATGCTATTCTATAAATAAGCTCTAGCTCTTGTGCTTAAAGAGATCTTACAGTTGCCCTAAAGGAAAGTGTACTCTGTCTTTACTGTCAATTTCCTGTTCTTCTGAAGCATAACAGTCATGTCTGCCTTTCTTCCATCATTTCTTTCCATTCAAGCTAGAACTTAACACTGAGACTATCTACCCACTATCCTTATACTCACACTCAGACATGACTATCACTTATTCATCCAAACATGTGTGGGAAAATGTTCTTCCCCTGTTATGTTGTCACTTGGATGTGTTCTTCATCTCTTTGTCAAGGCATGTAATTGCTTACACCCATGTTCTTTCTTCTCAGTGGTCTGTAAATTGGAACACATGGGTTACATACTACAGGACAAACCAGTAAACATTGTTCTTTCTGTTGTTCTTTGAGAAAAACGGAAGATAATAGCCATGACAGACTGAAAATCTTAAGTATTTCATGTCACTTCTTTCTTCAACTTATTAGAGGATTGACTCAAGTTTGGTAAGTACATAGCAAGTAGTTTAATTCACTTGTATGGATATTACTGAAGCCATGGATTGAAGAAGAAAAAGAGTAACGATGATTGGTGGGAATGGAGTAAAACATATTAAGTAGATTTTAGGAGTATTGCTTGCTGTCCTAGATAACGAACAAACACCCAGAATGTTTATATACATTTTGTACCCAAAGTTAGAAAGTCTTTGGTTTAGTCTGTCAGTTTAGATATTATATGAATGATGAATTCAGAGACAGAGAAATTCAGTACTAAAGGCAGAAACAACAGAAGTATCCATTTTCAAATGAATGAATGGATGTGGGAGAAAAGTAGTAAAAAGAACAAATAGCTTCTGTTGATCTCTTGACAAGGCTTTCAAGTACTTGAATTGTATTCTTGCACAAAAGCCTCTTCTTTCTGTCTAGGCTATCTATAATTCCTATTTTCCTTCCTTCTCTGCATATCCTTTTTATGCCTCTAATCCTCTGGGTAAACCTGAACCTGAAAGAGGCTTATGCACATTTATTTAAGGAAAGGCTTCTCAGGCCTAAAATGTAAGCAATTCAATCATTAACTAACACCCACGTTACCAGAGGAGATTTTATTCTGATACTTGAAGCTTAAACAGTCCTAGAGAGATAGCTCCAGTGAAGATACCTCAGGTAGACTGCTTACCTCTTTCCTGTCTATGGAGTTTGGTCTATGAAGTTCTTCCATCTGCTCTTCTTGTATTTTATATACCCATCTTCCATTCCCCCTCTACCTTTGATATAGTGTTTGCTTCTCTCTGCCCTTCCCTTCCAGTTGTCTCTGTAGCACTTCTCCCTAATATATCTTCCCACCCTTCTATACTATCTCTCTTACCTTTCTCTTCCTCCACCTTCCCTGGGGGCCTATACTGCCATCTATCTGCCTTCCATCATTTGTTTTACTACCACTTTTCAAAGACCATAAAATATAAGGGAAACTTTATTAGAATAGATGGTGTTTATCACATTTTGTGATCTCCTTTATTTAGCAGGTGAAGATTATTTCACATTGCTAATAACTAAAAAGAAAATGACTAGTTTGTGTACTTAGTTGATTGTTTTTTTCTAGGATCTAAGAAAGTAAAGGTTTCTATTTCCAATACTACATATACAAGATTCCTAAGGAAACAATAGATTTTCTGATCATTTATATTTGGAAGGTTTTTTTTATCTCCATAGTGTTTATTTAAGCTGAGATGATAGAGAAGAAAGATGCAATTAATTATTTATTAGATTAGATTATTAATCCAAAAGGTACAAAGCTGCGAGTGCAGAGGTTGCATTTCAGTTTCATTTTTTGAGTATTTAATACTTCCCCCCATCTATCTCTATCTCCTATCTCCCTTTTCTCTCTCTCTCATTTAAGACCTGAAGCTGACAAATTAGCTTTCTTACATTATATAGTAGCACATTTCTTTTCTAAATCTTCAAATAAAGTTTCAGAATAAATTTATCTCTTTACAGACCAAGGCCAACACACTTTTCATAGTTTTGTCATCGTGTCAAGTGATCAAAACAGGGGTATATTTAATACCATATGAGAAAAGTTATCCAGCATTTGGTAAGTACTAAAATGATAATCACTGTTTTATCCAAGAGTCAGCTGCCATCTTGTGTTTCAACAAAGAAACTACAGTTAATGACCCATGGAGCCAAGGTCTTCATGTTCTTTGAATTGAGGGTTGGACTTCAATTGGTCTGGTTGATTCTTCTCTGCATTGGGGGTCTGTCTATAATGAGTTATTAGATCATCTCATCCACTCTGAGTAGCAGAGTTGCACCTGATACAATCAGGTAGTATTATTCTGGCAAATAAGTAAAAACATTATAAGAAATGCTCTGTTTTTAGACTTTGGAGAGCAAGGGGTGGGGCTTGGGACATAGAACAGTGAAATAGGAGCACATGCATCTTTTATGCCATATTAATATATCAACAGTCATATGCCCTTAATGACTTTTCTACTGAACACTTTACAAATCATAGTACCTGCTAAGGGCCGGTACTACTCAGCTTCAAGCTGTAGATAGGAAGACACACAACAAATAAATCCATATTAAGATAAATATTATAAAAATAAGAGTAATAAAATAAACTCATTGGAGAAGACCACTCTGTTCAATGGACACAAGAAAAGTCTTGTCTTCCAGCCATACCACTACTGGGCATATACCCAGAGGATTCCCCACCATGCAATAAGGATACATGCTCCACTATGTTCATAGCAGCCTTATTTATAATAGCCAGAAGCTGGAAAGAACCCAGATGTCCCTCAATGGAGGAATGGATACAAAAAATGTGGTATATATACACAATGGAGTACTATTCAGCCATTAGAAACAATGAATTCATGAAATTCTTAGAGAAATGGATAGAGCTGGAGAACATCATACTAAGTGAAGTAACACAGTCTCAAAAGAATACCCATGGTATGCACTCACTGATATTGTGATTAGCCTAGAATCTTGGGACACCAAAGACACAATCCATGTACCAAATGATGTCAGACAAGAAGGAAGGAGTGGACCCAGGTTTTGGAAAGGCTCAAAGCGTCAGTGTAGGGGAATACCACAACAGGGAAGTGAGAAAGGGTGGATGGGGGAACATGGGGAGGGAAAGGGCATGTGAGACCTTTGGGGGGCAGGGAAACAGAAAAAGGGAAATGAAATGTAAATATAGAATATACCCAATAAAAAATTTAAAAAAAGAAAAGTCTTGTCTTAAAAAGGGAGACACACAACAAACAAATAAATCCATATTAAGATAAATATTACAAAAGTAAGAGTCATAAAATAAAATCATTGGAGAAGACCACTCTGTTCAATGTACACAGGAAAAGTCTTTTCTAAAAAAGTGGAAATTCAGTGAGACTTAATACCAAGAATATGTCAAATATAAAATAGCTGGAAAAGTCACTCCAAATGGAGAGATCAGCATGTAAGCACCCCATATTTGCTACGGAAAAGAACCAGAAAATGATGGGTATGTAGCTGAGGTGCTTTGAATGACAGAGGAGTAGCTATTGTCCCTAAATATTGTTGATTCAGGACATTTCCCTTTAGACATTTAAATTTTAAAAAATCAATCCATAGTATATCACGTATTTATTGGAATTCCTGTGGATACAAGAGGTAGAAATCCAAATTAAAATCCAATAAATTATCCAGAAAAAAATCAAGGGACAGAGCACTTTCTGGGTTATGTATCTAGAGAGGACATAAGTATATCTGGAGATTCCAGAACCTGGAGTTCTGTCACTGGCTTCTCTATTGTTTTTGGGTTTGAATTCAATCTTTCTTCCATTTGGCTAGAACCATGGCTGCTTACAGTTAGCTTACTCTGCTCCAACTGAGGAATAAATAAGGCTTCTTTCTTCTCTTCCCAGTTGAAAAGTACTCTGAAGGAACTCTGGGTACCTTCATTGGATTATTTCTCAGACCTACCACCCTGACCTATCCTAAGATACATCATGTACATCACAACAGCCATAATAGTTGCTGCTTTAGGAGGAAAGAAGGAAAATGCATTTAACATGATTTCTCCTATTAAAATAATGTATCTTTTTTCAAGAAGTCTTAAATATTAAAGTACAGAAAGATGAAAGTCACCAAGATGAACACTTAATGATTCCTATCTAATGGCTGTCTAGGTAAAAAGTGAGTCAAAGCTAATGACCCCTTTAGTAGTGTACATAAACCACCCACTTTCTCCAGATTTGGTTCCTCTGTTGACCATTCCATGTTGATTCAACATTCTAAATTCATTTCTTATATTTTTGAAGTATCTTCTCAATGGAGACTTGCAAGATCTTCGTTGCAATGCTGACATCACCATCATTCTTGTGCTTCCATATCTCACACTATTTCTGTCTCCTATCATTATGATTTGGACTTATTATATAGTTAACTGTAGTGAGCCATTTTTATGGTATCAGGAACTGTGCTCAACCACAGCCTTGGGGCTAGCTACAATCCAGCCTTTGAGGGTCTGACCCATTGTTCTCCAAGGATAGCAGCTTCCTGAAAGATACTGGCAGCCAGCCACCTGAGGCTAGTCTCCTGCAGAACAAACAGAACCAGTTTCCAGCCTTTGGGGCAGGGGTCTTGCCCCGCCTATATATATTTGGAGACCTTCATTATAGTTTGAGCCTTGAGGAAAAAATCAAGCCTTGACTCCATGTGTTTTCCTTGCCACTCTGTTTTCTATCCCCAACTCTTCTTCTTCAAGCCATTTGTATGTAGCCACAGGTAGCTACAGTTAACAATATTTGGACTTCTTATATAGTTAATGATTAAATATAATTTCCTTCACCAACTACTGGTATTAGCAAACATTAAGTTTGGCTTCTTTACACATCATGTTGCTAGGAAATTTTTGACTACTCTTTAAAGACAAGAATATCTGCATGCTAGATTTTTGTTATTGAAAAGTGCCTTTTTTGCATTTTACAGCAGACTTAGTGTGTGTGTGTGTGTGTGTGTGTGTGTGTGTGGTCACTGGTTCTTAGCTGCTTCAGAGAAGATTTTATGTTTGATTTCTTTTAGCATAAAAAGTAATCTTCGACCTTGCTGAAAATGGATTCAATAGTAGATAAAATTATGAACAGTAATAATATTCAAATGTACAATATTAAGCATTGCTCTAGATTCCATGGGTTTGCTTTTAACATTTTCCTCTATTTATTCACTTACTGGCCTGAATAATATTTATCAAACACTTGTAAAATTCTGTGCATTGTGAAAAAGACAGATTAAAGCTAAATACTTATAATGGCTACCCTCTACTGTAATAACTTGGTTTACATTATTTAAATTTAATTTTATCACATGTAGAATGAGATAATAAATAAGATGTGGGTCCTGTCTTTAAAACCTTCAAATGTGGGAGTGAAGTAGATAGAAAGGTATACATACAGTTGTATTCAACATCTTCTGGCAGTTTTTAAGTAATGTGATCGAGGTATGCTCAAGGACATACTAGAAGATATTATCGATCCTGTTTATCTAGCCATTATAGAACATGAACAAGCAATGAAGTGAAAGAAATTTGAAGGTGAAGTATATGAAAGGAATAAATATGTCATTCAGAAGTCTAAAATGAGATATTAAATAATTTTATTTGACAGAATTAGCTATATCTTTTTTGTAGGGTGGAGTAGGAAGCATGGGGTCAATGTGCAAGGAGGGTAAACGTCTTAGGGGATAGAATTCAGATTAATTCTAAAATGAGATTTAAATTTTTCTCTGTAACTGATAATTTCTCAAAGGATTCATATGTTTTAAAAATGCATACCAAACAGCAAACAAACAAAAAATCAAACATCTAGCAACTAAGGATCAGAAAACATTCAGGAAGAGGACACAGAAAGATTGTAAGAGCCAAAGAATTGTAGAATTTGCTCTGAGACTGTATCTTCTACTAACATCAAAAGTTACACTCATAAAATCTCATCACTAGTATGACTACTAATATGAGCTGAACAAGTACAGCAATAATAGCCATGCTAAAATGTATAGGGAAAAGATCATAAGTCCTCAACCTCATACAAAGAACTGCTGACAACTAGGGAATGCTGAGATTGGGAAGAATACATTTCCCCAAGGAAGGATACAACAATTGGTTATATAATATTGATTTATCAGATGTGAAAATACACAAGTAACATTATACAAACTGAGAAGGTTATATTTATGAATATATGTTTACACTTATACATATATACATCTAACAATAATAAATGAAACTAGAGGCCATGCATTTGAAACAGCAAGGAGATAAATATGGGGTGGGAGATGTTGAAGTGAGAGAAGAGAGACAAGGTCCTTCAGGTCACCATCTGCACCTGGGAGCTGGGACAGATCCGCAACCCTCTGTGAACAGGTCCTGCCAGGAGAGAGCTGGTCCCCAGGGAGTGCTCTGACTCCTGGGCTCAGAGGTAAGAACACCATTTATCTACAGTGACTGTCAACTGAAAAATGTTCAGGTAGACCTGCACCACTTCTGACATGAGGAGGATCCTACTTCCTGATATTTTCTAGAGAACTAGCAGGAGCAGGGCATTCAGTAAGAATTATCCCCCACCCCTAGAGACTCTGGGTCTCATTACCCAGCAACATCCAGATCACCACTCCCCTTTCATCCCTTCTATCCTTCCCTCCTCCCCTGCCACACCCCATTCCATTGGTTGTGGTAGACCTGGGCCACTTCTGACATAAGGAAGATCCTACTTCCTGATACTCTCTAGAGAACTGGCAGGAGCAGGGCATTCAAGAACAGGCACCAGGAGGGCATTTGAACTGGGAGAAGCAGGGCATTCAAGAAGCAGCATCAGCAGGGAATTCGAGATCCAGGAGCAGCAGAACATTTGAGAACTAGGAGCCTGCAGGGCATTCGACCTTTGCCAAGTCTGCTACAGGGGAGACTCCATCACCTGATACTTCCTGGAGAATCAGCTGTTTGCAGGGCATTGGAAAGAAAGAGAATCCCAGGAGAACAGAAACACAGGCCTTCAGGTCAGAAAAGACAAAGACAGTAAGACCAGCTAACACCAGAGATAAGATGGCCAAAGGCAAATGGAAGATCATTATCAACAGAAACTAAGGCAATATGGAACCATCAGAACCCAGTTCTCCCACAACAGCAAATCCTGGACACTCCATCACATCAGAAAAGCAAAAGCTAGATTTAAAATTACATCTCATATTGCTGATGGAGGACTTCAAGAATGACATAAATAACTCCCTTAAAGAAATACAGGAAAACATGGGTCAGCAGGTAGTAGCCATTAAAGAGGAAGCACAAAAATCCCTTAAAGAAATATGGGAGAACTTGGGTCAACAGGTAGAAGCCCTTAAAGAGGCAATACAAAAATCCCATAAGGAATTATTTAAGAACATGGGTCAACATGCAGAAGCCCTTAAAGAGGAATCACAAAAATTGCTAAAAGAAACACAGGAGAACATGGGTCAATAGGTAGAAGCCCTTAAAGAGGAAACACAAACATTCCTTAAAGAATTTCAGGAAAAAACAAACAAGTTAAGGAACTGAACAAAACTATCCAGGACCTAAAAATGGAAATAGAAACAATAAAAAAATCACAAAGTGAGATATCTCTTTAGATAGAAAACCATGGAAAGAATTCAGGAGTCATAGATACAAGCATCAACAACAGAATGCATGAGATAGAAGAAAGAATCTCAGATGCTGAAGATTCCATAGAAAACATTGACTCAACAGTCAAAGAAAATGCAAAACACAAAAAGCTCCTAACCCAAAATATCCAGGAAATCCAGGACACAATAAGAAGACCAAACCTAAGGATTATAGGTATAGAAGAAAGAGAGGATTTACATCTTAAAGGCCCAGTAAATATCTTGAACAAAATTATAGATGAAAACTTCCCTAGCCTAAAGAAAAAGATGCCCATGAAAATACAAAAAGCTTATAGAAATCCAAACAGATTGGAACAGAGCAGAAATTCCTCCTGCCACATAATAATTAAAACACCGAATGCACTAAACAAAGAAAGAATATTAAAAAGCAGTAAGAGAAAAGGGTCAAGTAACATATAAAGGCAGACCTATCAGAATTAAACCAGATTTTTTCACCAGAGACTATGAAAGCCAGAAGATCCTGGGCAGATGTCATACAGACACTAAGAGAACATACTTGTCAGCCCAGAATGCTATACCCAGCAAAACTTTCAATTACCATAGACAGTCAAAACAAGACATTCTATGACAAAAGCAAATTTACGTAATATCTTTCTACAAATCCAGCTCTGCAAAGGATAATGGGTAGAAATATCAACACAAGGCAGGAAACCACATTGTAGAAAAATCAATAAGGTAATCTTTTAACAAACCTAATAGAAGATATATATACAACCAGAATTTCACCTTTAACTAAGAAGATAACAGTAAACAACAATCACTTTTCCTTAATATCTCTTAATATCAATGATCTCAATTCCCCTATAAAAAGACATAGAGTAAAAGACTGAATACATAAACAGGATCCAACGATTTGCTGCATACAAGCCCACCTTACTGACAAAGACAGTCACTATTTAAGAGTCAAGGGTTAGAAAACAATTTTCCAAGCAAAAGGTCTCAAGAAACAAGCTGGAGTGGCCATTCTTATATCGGAAAAAATTGACTTTCAACCAAAAGTTGTAAGGAGGGACACTTCATACTGGTTAAAGAAAATGTCTACCAAGATGAACTCTCAATTCTGAACATCTATGCTCTGAATGCAAGGGCACCCACATTCATAAAACAAACTTTAATAAAGCTCAAAGTACACATTGCACCGCACACAATAATAGTGGGAGAATTCAACACCTCACTCTCAAAAATGGACAAATCATGGAATCAGAAACTAAACAGAGACATAGTGAAAAATGGCTCTAACATATTTATAGAACATTCCATCCTAAAGCAAAAGAATATACCTTCTTCTCAGCATCTCATGGTACCTTCTTCAAAATTGACAATATAATTGGTCACAAAAAGGACTTCAACAGATACAGAAATATTGAAATTATTCCATGTACCTTATCAGATCATCACGGCCTAAGGCTGGTCTTAAGCTCAAACAAAAACAATGGGAAACACATATACACGTGGACTTTGAACAATGCTCTGCTCAATGATACCTTGGTCAATGAAAAATAAAGGAAGAAACTAAAGACTTTTTAGAATTTAATGAAAATGAAGACACATCATACCAAAATTTATGGGACACAATGAAAGCAGTGCTTAGAGGAAAACTCATAATAACTCTGAGTGTCTCCAAAAAGAAAATGGAGAGAGCTTACACTAACAGCTTGATAGTGTACTTGAAAGCTCTAGAACAAAAAGAAGCAAATACATCCAAGAGGAATAGACAGCAGGAAATAATCAAACTCAGGACCAAAATCAACCAAAAAGAAAAAAAAAAAAAGAACTATACAAAGAATCAACAAAACAAGGATCAGGTCCTTTGAAAAGATCAACAAGATAGATGGACCCTTAGCCAGACTAACCAGAGGGCATAGAGACAGTATCCAAATTAATAAAATCAGAAATGAGAAGGGAAGGAAGCAACAGGAGCTGTGGAAATTCAAAAAATTATCAGATCCTACTACAAGAGTTTATACTCAAAAAAGTTTGAAAAATCTGGATGAAATGGACAACTTTCTAGATGCATACTAGGTGCCAACATTAAAACAGGATCAGATAAACCATCTAAATAGTCCCATAAGACCTGAGGAAATAGAAGCAGTCATTAATAGTCTCCCATCCAAAAAAAAAAACAAAAATGCCCAGGACCAGATGGGTTTAGCGGGGAATTCTATCAGATCTTCAAAGAAGAGTTAATACTGATACTTTTCAAACTTTTCCATGAAATAGAAACTCAAGGAACACTACCCAATTTATTCTATGAAGCCACAATAACGCTTATACCTAAACCAAAGACCAAACAAGGAAGGAGAACTTCAGAACAATCTCCCTCATAAATAAACATTTATGCAAAAATACTGAACAAAATCCTGGCCAACCGAATCCAAGAATGTATCAAAACTATAATTCACCACCACAGGTAGGCTTCATCCCAGGGATAAAGGATGGTTCAATATATGGAAATCCATCAATGTAATCCACCACATAAACAAACTAAAGGAATAAAAATCACATGGTCATTTCATTAAATGCTGAAAAGGCTTTTGACAGAATCTAGCATCCTTTCATGACAAAAGTCTTGGAGTGCTCAGGAATCCAAGGCCCATACCTAAACATAGTGAAAGCAATATACTCCAAACTGGTAGCCATCATCAAGTTAAATGGAGAAACCTGAAGCAATCCCACTAAAATCAGGGACCAGACAAGGCTGCCCACTCTTTCCCTATCTATTTAATATAGTTCTTGAAGTCCTAGCCAGAGCAATCAGGCAACAAAGGGAGGTCAAACAGATAAAAATTGGAAAGGAAGAAGTCAAAAGATCACTATTTGCAGATGATATGCTAGTATACTTAAGTGACCCCAAGACTTCCACCAGAGAACTCCTAAAGCAGATAAACAACTTCAGCCAAGTGGCTGGATATAAAATTATCACAAGCAAATCAGTAGCCTTCCTATACTCAAAGGATAAACAAGATGAGAAAGGGAAATGATACCCCTTAAAATAGTTCGAAATAATATTTCATACCTAGGTGTGACCCTAGCGAACCAAGTGAAAGATCTGTATGACAAGCACTTCAAGCCTCTGAAGAAAGAAATTGAAGAAGGTCTCAGAAGATGTAAAGATCTCCCATGTTCATGGATTGGCAGGATCAAAATAGTAATATGGCCATCTTGCCAAAAGAAATCTACAGATTCAATGTAATCCCCATCAAAATCCCAAATCAAATTCTTCATAGATCTAGAAAGAGCAATTCTCAAGTTCATCTGGAATAACAAAAAACCCAGGATAGCAAAAACTATTCGCCACGGCAAAAGATCTTCTGGAGGAATCACCATCCCTGACCTCAAGCTCTACTACAGAGCAATAGTGATAAAAACTGTTTGGTATCGGTATGCAGACAGGCAGGAAGATCAATGGAATTAAAGACCCAGAAATGAACCCACTCACGTACAGTCACTTGATATTTTACAAAGGAGCTAAAAACATCCAGTGGAAACAGGACATTTTAAACAAATGGTGATAAATGAACTGGATGTCAGCATGCAGAAAAAATGCTAATCAACTCATTCTTATCTCCTTCTACAAAGCTCAAGTCCAAGTGGATCAAGGATCTACACATAAAAATAAACACACTGAAGCTTAGAGAGGAGAAAGTGGGGATGAGTCTTGAACACATGGGCACAGGGGAAAAGTTCCTGAACAGAACACCAATGGCTTATGCCCTAAGAAAAAGAATCGGCAAATGGGACCTCATAAAACTGCAAAGCTTCTGTAAGGCAAAGGTCAAGGTTAATAGGACAAAACAACAACCAACAAATTTGGAAAAGATCTTTACTAACCCTACATGTAATAGAGGGCTGATATCCAATGAACAAAGAACTCAAGGAATTTGTCTCCAGAGAGTCAAATAACCCTATTTAAAAATAGGGTACAGAGTTAAACAGGCAATTTTCAACTGAGGAAACTTGAATGGCTCTAAAGCACCTAAAGAAATGTTCAGCATCCTTAGTTATCATGGAATGCAAATCAAAACAACACTGAGATTCCACCTCACACCGGACAGAATGGCTAAGATGAAAAACTCAGGGGACAGCAGATGCTGGAGAGGATGTGGGGGAAAAGGAACACTTCTCCATTGCTGGTAAGATTGCAAGCTGGTAAAACCACTCTGGAAATCAGTTTGGCAATTACTCAGAAAATTAGACATAGTATTACCTGAGGACCCAGCTATATCACACCTGTGCATATACCCAGAAGATATTCCTAAATGTAATAAGGACACATGCTCCACTATGTTCATAGCTGCCTTATTTATAATAGACAGAAACTGGAAAGAACCCAGATGTCCTTCAACAGAGGAATGGATACAGAAACTGTGATTACACACACACACACACACACACACACACACACACACACACATATATATATATATACATATGTGTGTGTGTGTATATATATAATCACATATATATATGTGATTATATATATGTGTGTATACACACACACACACACACACACAATATAGTACTTACTATTCAGCTATTAAAAACAATGAATTCTTGATCTTAGAGCATAAGCTATTGGTGTTCTGTTCAGGAACTTTACCCCTGTGCCCATGTCCTCCAGGGTCTTCCCAAGTTTCTTTTCTAATAGTTTCAGTGTGTCTGGCATTATGTGGAGGTCCTTGATCCACTTGGAGTTGATCTTAGTACAAGGAGATAAGAGTGGGTCAATTCTCATTCTTCTGCATGTTGACCTCCAGTTGAACCAGCACCATTTGTTGAAAAGGCTATCTTTTTTCCACCGGATGGTTGTGGCTCCTTTATCAAAGATCAAGTGACCATAAGTCTGTGGGTTCATTTCTGGGTCTTCAATCCTATTCCATTGATCTACCTGCCTGTTGCTGTACCAATACCATGCAGTTTTTAACACAATTGCTCTGTAGTACTGCTTGAGGTCAGGGATATTGATTCCCCCAGAAGTCCTTTTATTGTTGAGAATAGTTTTAGCTATCCTGGGTTTTTTGTTGCTCTAGATGAATTTGAGAATTGCTCTTTCTAGATCTATGAAGAATTGATTTGGGATTTTGATGGGGATCACATTGAATCTGTAGATTGCTTTTGGCAAGATGGCCATTTTTACTATATTGATCCTGCCAATCCAGGAGCAAGAAATATTTTTCCATCTTCTGAGGTCTTCTTCGATTTCTTTCTTCAGGGACTTGAAGTTCCTGTCATACAGATCTTTCACTTGTTTGGTTAGAGTTACGCCAAGGTACTTTATGTTGTTTGTGGCTATTGTGAAGGGTGTTATTTCCCTAACTTCTTTCTCAGCCTGCTTGTCCTTTGAGTACAAGAAGGCTACTGATTTGCTTGAGTTAATTTTATAACCAGCCACGTTGCTGAAGTTGTTTATCAGCTGTAGAAGTTCTCTGGTGGAATTTTTTGGTTTATGCTCTAAGATCAAGAATTGACAAATGGGACCTCATAAAATTAAAAAGTTTCTGTAAGGCAAAGGACACTGTCAGAAGGACAAAACGGCAACCAACAACGTGGGAAATGATCTTTACCAACCCCACATCCGACAGAGGGCTAATATCCAATATATACAAAGAACTCAAGAAGTTAGACCCCAAAGAACCAAATAACCCTATCAAAAAATGGGGTACAGAGCTAAACAAAGAATTTTCACCAGAAGAAATTCGGATGGCCGAGAAACACCTTAAGAGATGTTCAACATCATTAGTCATCAGGGAAATGCAAATCAAAACAACCCTGAGATTCCACCTCACTCCAGTCAGAATGGCTAAGATTAAAAACTCGAGAGACAACAAGTGCTGGCGAGGATGTGGAGAAAGAGGAACACTCCTCCACTGTTGGTGGGATTGCAAAATGGTAAAACCACTCTGGAAATCAGTGTGGCGGTTCCTCAGAAAATTGGGCATGCCACTCCCAGAGGACCCTGGCATACCACTCCTGGGCATATACCCAGAGGATTCCTCTGCATACAACAAAGACACATGCTCCTCTATGTTTATAGCAGCCTTGTTTATAATAGCCAGAAATTGGAAGGAGCCCAGATATCCCTCAAAGGAGGAATGGATACAGAAAATGTGGTATATTTATACAATGGAGTACTACTCAGCAATTAAAAATAATGAATTCATGCAATTTGTAGGTAAATGGTTAGATCTGGAAACTATCATCCTAAGTGAGCTAACCCAATCACAAAAGAATACACACGAAATGCAATCACTGATAAGTGGATATTAATGAGCCCAGAAGCCCTAAATACTCAAGGCACAATTAGCAAGTCAAATGACTCTCAAGAAGAAAAAAAGGAGAGGACCCTGGGCCTGTAAAGATTGGATCCAGTATTGTAGACCCAGAACAGAGAAATCGTGGGGGGGGGAAGAGTGGGGAATAGCATGGGGGGAGAGGAATTATGGGACATATGGTGGGGGGTAACTGGGAAAGGGGAAAGCCTTTGGAATGTAAACAAAGAATATAGAAAATAAAAAAAATTAAAAAAAAAGCAGACTGAACACACACACACAAAAAAAAATGAATTCAGGAAATTCTTAGGCAAATGGATGGAACTAGAAAGTGTCATCCTGAGCAAGATAACCCAATCACAATGCACATGGTATGCACTCACTAATAAACGGATGTTAGCCCAAAAGCTCAATATAAACAAGTTACAATTCACCCAGCACAGGACAATCAAGAAAGAGTACTTAAGTGAGGGTGCTTTGGTTCCTCTGAGAAAGGGAATAAAATACTCACAGGGGCAATAAGGGAGACAATGTGTGGAGCAGAGACTGAAGTAAAGGCCACCCAGAGACTGCCCTACCTGGGGATTCACCCTAAAAACAGTCACCAAACCCTGACACTACTATGGTCGAAAAGAAGTGTATACCAACAGGAGCATGCCATGATTGTCTCCCTAGGAGCCCTGCCAGAGCCTTAAAAATTCAGAGGTAGATACTAGCAGCCAGCCATTGTACTGTGTGTGGGGTCCCCAATGGAGGAGCTGGAGGGTGGTCAGGAGGAGCTGAAGGGGTTTATAACCCCATGGGAAGAACAATGATTTCGGCCACCCAGACACCCCAGGACTCCCAGGGACTAAACCATCAACCAAGGGGTACACATAGTTCCATCCAAAAATGTGGCAGAGTAATGCCTTGTGTGGCATCAGTGGGAGTAGTGGTCCTTGGTCAGGTACAGGCTCAATAGATGCCCCAACAAAGGGAAATGGAGGGAGGGGCAAATACATGGAGGCAGGGGGTGGGAGAAGGGGTTGGGGGATCTTTGGGGAAGGGGGAAATTGGGAAAGGTTTTACCATTGCCAATGTAAATGAAGATGATATTCAATTTAAGAAAGAAAGAGAGAGAGAGAGAGAGAGAGAGAGAGAGAGAGAGAGAGAGAGAGAAAGAAAGAAAGAAAGAAAGAAAGAAAGAAAGAAAGAAATGTTCAACATCCTTAGTCAGAAATACAAATCAAAACAGTCCAGAGATTCCACCTCACACCAGAATGGCTAAGATCAAAAACTCAAATGACTGCAGATGCTGGCAAGGATGTGGATAAAGAGGAACACTCCTCCATTGCTGGTGGGATTGTGAGCTGGCAGAACTCTGGTAAAAACTCTCTGGAAATGGAGTTTAGTGGCTCCTCACAAAATTGGACATATTACTACCTGAGGACCCAGCTATACCACTACTGGGCATATGCCCAGAAGATTCTCCAACATGTAATAAGGATACATGTTACACTATGTTCATAGCAGCCCTATTTATAATAGCCAGAAGTAGGAAAATACCAGATGTCCCTCAACAGAAAAATGGTTACAGAAAATGTGGTACATTTACACAATGGAGCATTACTAAGCTATTTAAAATGATGAATTCATGAAATTCTTAGGTAAATGGATGGAACTAGAAAATATCATCCTGAGTGAGGTAACCCAATCACAAAAGAACACACATGGTATGCATTCACTGATAAGTGGATATTAGCCCAAAAGTTCAGAATAACCAAGATACAATTCATAGACCACATGAAATTCAAGAAAGAAGACCAAAGAGTAGATACTTTGCTCCTTCTTAGAAGGGGGATCAAAATACTCCCAGGAGGAGATACAGAAACAACTGTGGTGCAGAAACTGGAGGAAATGCCATCCAGATCTTGTCCCACCTAGGAATCCATCCCATATACAGTTACCAGTCCCAGACACTATTTTGGATACCCACAAGTGCTTGCTGACAGGATCCCAATATAGCTGTCTCCTGAGAGGCTCTGCCAGTGCTTGACAAATATAGAAGTGGATGCTCACAGCCATCCATTGAACTAAGCACAAGGTCCCCAAAGAAGGCGATAGAGAAAGGACCCAAGGCGCTTACAGTGTTTGCAGCCCCATAGGAGAAACAACAATATGAACCAACCAGTACCTCCAGAGCTCCAGTGACTAAACCACCAACCAAAGAGCACATGTGGAGGAACCCATGGCTCCAGCCACATATTTATCAGAGGATTGCCTTGTCAGACATCAATGAGAGGAGAGGCCCTTGGCACTATGAAGTCTCAATGCCCCAGTGTTGGAAAATGCCAGGACAGGGAAGTATGAGTGGGTGGGTTAGTGAGCAGGGGGAAGGGCTATGGGATATGGGGGTTTTGGAGGGGAAATGAAGAAAGAGGATGACATTTGAAATGAAAATAAAGAAAATATCTAATAAAATATGCTTCAAAACACGAGAGAAAAGAAAAGGGAAACAATATAATTATATAATAATCTCAAATACAAAATATACTAACACTGTTAGAGCTGAAAATGACTTTGCCTTAAAAATATATTGAATGAAAATATTAATAAACAATGCCTTTGTCATCAGCTTATAGGATAAGTATAGTAGGCACAGAGGCAGGAAGGGTGCAGACAAGATTATCTGGACTCCTCCTTGTCACTTGCACAGGAAAGCCTGAATTCTCTTGGAGACTATGGAAGCAGAGAATAAATGGTACGAGATCTAGGAGGAAATCTACAGACACCAAACCACTATTGCTAATATTATGAAATGCTTACTGACAGGAATCCAGTATAGCTAGCCCCTGAGAGGCTCTGCCAGAGATGGATTAATACAGATAAGATTCAAATGTACACAGCCAAGACTGAGTGTGGGGACCCCACTGGAGAAGTGAGGGCAAGGACTCTAGTAGCTGAAGGGATTTGCAACCCCATGGGAAGATCAACAATAACAACCAGACCCCCTAAAGTTCCCAGGGACTAAATGACCAGCCAAAGAGTACACATGGGAGCAGGGGACCCCTTGCTCCAGCTTGTTGTGTAGCAGAGGATTACCTTATCTGGCTTCACTGGGAGGGAAGCCCCAGACTCTTTTTGAGGCTTGATGATTCAGGATAGGGAAATGATAGGGCACTGAGACAGAAGTGGATGGGTAAATGGGGGGCACTAGAGAGGCAGTAGGGAGGAAGGAGGATATAGAGGATATATTGTGTGTGGGGGGTAATGGGAAGGAGAATAACATTTGAAATGTAAAAAATAACCAATAAAAATGAAAAATAAGATCTAGGGAACAAAGAGCTTATCACATTGTATCATGAGAAGAAAGGGGTACAGAGAAGATAGTTCACTATCCAGGGACAAGTGATGTGATGTCACTGTGATGCCAAAATCTGAGAAATGTCATTCAAATTCTGAATACACAGAGTCTGTAATCCTAAGGAAACAGTCAGATGGCCTGTATATGCTTTGATTAAATGTCCAAGTTTCCTGTCATTTCCATAGGCATACTAATGCTTACCTTTCATGGACTGTCTCCATGTACTCTACATCAAGCTTTAGAACACCTTTAAGAGAAGAATAAGTACAGAAAGACATTAATTTTCCAACACTCATGAAGATTTTGTGTTCTTCTAAATTGTTCACACTTTCCAATATTCTTTGCTTTTTTCCTGTTCCTGCACAATTTTCTCTTGGGCTTTAAGAAATAATCCAGCTTCACTATTTTAAGTGTAAGTAGACATTTCCATGAAAAGGAAATTGGTAGAATCACTTACTTCATCTTTAGCTAGAGCAGAAGAAAAATAGGCACAACTAGAGCATTTCATACTCAGAGGCGTGAAGCTGTGCACCCTGATGGTGAGAAAATATTGCTATCGATAGCACCCCAAAAGACCTTTCCCATGAAGTAAAGAATATATTTTATTAATAAGAAATGTTGTTTACAGGACTTTCATTGCCAGCTTTTCATTAAACATTGGGTCTCAGATTTTACTAACATATAGTTGTGAGTTGGTACAATATTTTTTTATGATTATAGTCTCTTCATCTACTAGTACAGCTGCATTTTCAAGAAGCTTTTTTAAGACCCAGAAAAAGCTGCCACAGGAGAAACTTAGAATTACCTCGAAAATATTCAATATAAAGTTCCTTATATCATTTTTTTCGACCAATCTTGTAGAGTTCTTTGGAGCATATTAGAAATAAACTTGTAGTGTGATGTATACAGATGCTCACAATGTAACACTTCTTAAGATGATTCTACAAGTATTTTTATTCTCTGATGATTTTATAAATATATATAATACATTCTGGTCATTTTCAACTCCTATTACTCTTTCTCATCCCTAACACCATCTGGCTGTCCACTCTTCCAAATAAGCTCCCCTCTAACTTACATGATTTTGTTTGCTTTCTTTTGTTTTTCTTGTTTGTTTGTTTTTGTGAACAACTGAGTTTAATTAGAGCTCCTTTCATGAGCAGGCATGAGGAGGTTTTCACAAACTTCATAGTGGTTGCGCCATTAAAATTTAGATGTACCTAGTTTTATTATAATCTACCTTAAATTGATATCTGATACATATATTTATATTGTATCTATGTTTTTTTTTTACTATGGATAGCCAGTCATTGTAGGATCTAGTCACAATTATTGTAAGCATTATTCTGTGTATTTATGATGCCATTACTGTCATGTTTCAATTTCTCAAGGCATTCTTCTGTTCTCAATTCTGTTCACTGGTTAATTTCTACCCTGTACAATACAACACTGCTTTATCTAATGGAATTTTATAGTTCATCTTGATCTCTGGTAAGTGACCCCCCCATCTTGTTCTCTTTCATAATTGTATAAGCTAGTCTCAGCTTTTTCCTTCATTCAAATGTTAAAAATGAGCTTATCAGGGACAAAAACTCAATTGAGGTTGAAACTGCACTAGGATAATTTAATTTGAAGATGAACAATAGCTTTGAAATATTGATTTTTTTTCTATCCTTGGACATGATTTCATCTCTCCCTTTGTTTAGATGTTTTCAAATGGCTTTCAATAGAATTTAATAATTTTTTTCATAATTGCACCTTCATAATGGCTTGACCTATTGCCGGGCACCATGTATATTTATCATTGTGAGTTATGCTATCTATATTTTATCTTGAAATCCTCTCAGTCTTATGAGGTAGCCATAGTCTATTACTGCATCTATATTATAATTAAACCAAAGTTCAGAAAGGTGAAGTAAAATCTCAGGATATAGTCCAGTGTGGTAGAATGCTTGCCTTACATTTACAAGGCTCCTTGTTCAATCCCCAGAACTGGGGTGGGAGGCAGATTTGTATAATTTGAGTTACTTTTCTGTCATCCGTGGCTCATGAGGATTTTGAGGCACAAAGTGTGTGAGTTGCAAATCCAATGCTTTTACAGTCCAGTTTATACTTTATTTTAGATGGTTTTCTTATTGGCAATTTTTTTCAGTGAAACAAAGTAAAGTACAAATAAATGGCAGTAATAGCATTTATCTCTCTGTCAAAAAACACTAAAAATACTACCTTCTGGGATCCCGCAGTTCAACCAGGGAATCACTCAAACTACAGAGAGCCTCGCAGTTAGACAGAGCCCTGCAGTCTGACACTATCTTGGGGAGAGCAACTCAACCAGATGGAGCCCTGTGGACTGATAGAGCCACCATCTAGGCTCCAGCAGTCCAGCCAGGGAAGATCTGGTCCTACAGGGAATCCCAAGGTTAGACAAAGCCCTGAGACCCACCACCATCTTGGAGCTGGTAGCCTAGCAAGGTATGCAGTGGGCACCAGAGTGAAGGATTTCCCAGGGCATAGCCTGCCTGGGTGCCTTCTGGACCAGGGACCTGGGCAGCTCTACAGCTGCCTGGGCAGGTGGGGGAGCGTCTGATCTGCAGGAGAACCCATACATAGATGGAGACCCACGAACTGAGATCCGCACCATCTTGGATCCCGCAGTTCAATCAGGGAAGCTCCTGATCTACAGAGATCCCCGCGGTTAGACAGAGCCCCGCAGTCCTACACTATCTTGGTGAGAGCAGCTCAAACACACAGAGCACTGAGGACTGTGAGAGCCACTGTCCAGGCTCCAGCAGTACAGCCAGGGAAGCTCCAGTCCTGCAGGGAATCCTGCAGTTAGACAGATCCCTGAGACCCGTCACCATCTTGGAGCTGGTAGACTAACCAGGCAAACCAGGAGGAGACCCTGGTAGGCCAGTTAAGTGCCCAGCAGCAAGCCTGGAGGAGACATGAGTGTGGCCCAGCAGAGCTGAGGAGGTAACTCAGAGCCCAGTGGTGGAAACCTTCCCGTATCAGCCTCCTGAGCACAGATGACCCCTGCATCAGCAGCAACAAATACCAGGCTCTCAGGAGCTTTAAACAGCAACCAGTAATAACAAGACCAACTAACGCCAGAAATGAACAAATGGCAAAAGGCAAACATAGGAACGTTACTAACAGAAATCAAGGCAATATGGCAGTATCCAAACCCAGTTCCGTTAAAGCAATAAGCCCCAGATACC
The DNA here is from genome assembly GCA_964023405.1 of Apodemus agrarius. Classification (NCBI taxonomy): domain Eukaryota; kingdom Metazoa; phylum Chordata; class Mammalia; order Rodentia; family Muridae; genus Apodemus; species Apodemus agrarius. Next base: position 82,711,935 of record OZ030020.1, read on the forward strand.
GCAACACACCAGAAAAGCAAGATTCAGATCTAAAATCACTGGTCAGGATGCTGTTAGAGGACCACATAGCTAAATCTCTTAAAGAAATACAGGAAAAAATGGATCAAAAGTTAGAAGCCCATGCAAAGCAAATACAAAAATCATGCAAAGAAATTCAGGAGAATATGAATCAAAAAATAGAAGCAAATAAGGAGGAAATACAAAAATCACTTAAAGAAATACAGGAGAATGTGGGTGAACAAGTAGAAGTCATGAAAGAGAAAACACAAAGATCTCTTAAAGAATTACATGAAAACACAAAGAAGCAAGCAGAAGATCTTAGCAAAACCATCCAAAATCTAAAAACAGAAGTAGAAACAACTAAGAAATCGCAAAGAGGGACAACTTTGAAGATAGAAAACCTTGGGAAGAAATCGGGGGTCATAGATGCAAATATCAGCAATAGAATACAAGAGATAGAAGAGAGAATGTCAGATGCCAAAGATACCATAAAAACCATTGATTCAACAGTCAAAGAAAATGCAAAATGCAAAAAACTTGTAACCCAAAACTTCCGGGAAATCTAGGACACAATGAGAAGATCAAACCTAAGGGTTATAAGAATTGATGAGAGGGAAGATATACAACTTAAAGGGCCAGCAAATATCTTCTACAAAATTATGGAAGAAAAGTTCCCCAACCTAAAGAGAGAGATGCCCATGAATATACAAGAAGCCTACAGAACTCCAAACAGACTGGACCAAAACAGAAATACCTCCTGTCACATAATAATCAAAAGCCCAAATGTGCTAAACAAAGAAAGAATATTAAAGGCAGCAAGAGAAAAAGGCCAAGTAACATATAAAGGAAGACCTATCAGAATTACACCAGACTTCTCACTTGAGACCATGAAAGCTAGAAGATCCTGGGCAGATATCATGCAGACTCTTAACAGAACACAAATTTCAGCAAAAAACTACTATACCCAGCAAAACTCTCAATCACCATAGATGGAGAAACCAAGGTATTCCATTACAAAACCAAATTTGCACATTATCTTTCCACAAACCCAGCCCTACAAAGGATAATAGGGGAAAAACACCAACACAAGGAGGGAAACTGCACCCCAAAAGAAGCAAGATAGAAACCCCCTCTCATCAAACACAAAAGAAGATAACCACTCAAATATGAAAAAAATAACTTCAAAAATGTCAGGAAGTAATAATTACTATTCCTTAATATCTCTTAACATCAATGGACTCAAATCCCCAACAAAAAGACATAGACTAACAGACTGGATACAGAAACAGGACACTACATTTTGCTGCATACAGGAAACACATCTCAGTGTCAAAAACAAAGACTACTTTAGAGTAAAAGGCTGGAAGACAATTTTAAAAGCAAATGGTCTCAGGAAACAAGCTGGAGTAGCCATTCTAATATCAGATAAAATTGATTTTCAACCTAAAGTCATCAAAAGAGACACAGAAGGTCACTTCTTGCTGATCAAAGTTAAAATTCACCAAGAAGAACTCTCAATACTGAACATCTATGCTCCAAATGCAAGAGCACCCTCATTCATAAAAGAAACTCTACTAGAGCATAAAGCACACATCACACCTAACACAATAATTGTGGGTGACTTCAACATTCTACTATCTTCAATGTACCGATCAGGAAACCAGAAACTAAACAGGGACACAGTGAAACTAATTGAAGCTTTGGATCAATTGGATTTAACAAATATATATAGAACATTTCATCCCAAAGCAAAAGAATATACCTTTTTCTCCGCACCACATGGTATATTCTCCAAAATCAATCATATAATTGGTCACAAGACAGATGTCAACAAATAAAAGAAAATCAAACTAATCTGATGCCTCCTATCAGATCACTGTGGAGTAAAAGTGGTCTTCAACAGCAAGAAAAACAACAGAAAGCTCACATACACATGGAAACTGAACAATACTCAATGACACCTTGGTCAAGGAAGAAATAAAGAAAGAAATCAAAGACTTTTTAGAAATCAATGAAAATGAAGGTACCACCTATCCAAATCTATGGGACACAATGAAAGCAGTGCTAAGAGGAAAACTCATAGCCCTGAATGCCTCCAAAAAGAAACTGGAGAGAGCATACACTAGCAGCTTAACAGCACACCTGAAAGCCCTGGAACAAAAAGAAGCTAATTCACCCAGGAGGAGTAGAAGACAGGAAATCATCAAACTAAAGGCTGAAATCAATCAAGTAGAAAAAAAGAGTACCATACAAGGAATCAACAAAACCAGGAGCTGGTTCTTTGAGAAAATCAACAAGATAGATAAACCCTTAGCCAGACAAACAAAAGGACACAGAGACAGTATCCAAATTAACAAAATTAGCAATGAAAAGGGGAATATAACAACAGAAACTTTGAAATTCAAAAAATCATGAGATTCTACTACAAAAGCCTATACTCAAGGCAACTGGAGAATCTGAAGGAAATGGACAATTTTCTAGACAGATACCAATTACCAAAATTAAATCATGATCACTTAGATCAGCTAAACAGTCCCATAACCCCTAGAGAAATAGAAGGGGTTATAGAAAGTCTCCCAACCAAAAAAAGTACGGGACCAGATAGTTTTAGTGCAGAATTTTCTCAGACTTTTAAAGAAGACCTAACACCAATACTTTTCAAACTATTCCACAAAATAGAAAAAGAAGGAACACTGCCCAACTTGTTCTACCAAGCCACAATTACATTGATACCAAAACCACACAAAGATCCAACAAAGAAAGAGAACTATAGGCCAATTTCCCTTATGAATATCAATGCAAAAATGCTAAATAAAATCCTTTCCAACCGAATCCAAGAGCACACCAAAATAATCACTCAGCATGATCAAGTAGGCTTTGAAATATCCTGCCTTGAAATTTTGTTTATTTTCTCCCAGAAAATCCTGCTTTAGAAGGCCAGAGTGCCACCATTTTTTAAAAATCTTAAGTCTGTATTCTGTAACCCCTACCTGCCCTGACCTCTAGTCCAGGAACTAGCTAACTGCAAAGGTTGTTCTGCATTCTATAGATAGTTGATGTTTGCCCAACCTATCTTGCAGAATGCAGTTAATCTACCTTGCAGGATCGCAGTTACACCCTGTCCCCAGGGATGCATTGCCTCATGATCAATGTGTAACTTCCTTATCTGAATCCCCCAAGCCCTCCCCCTTCTGCGATTTTTTTTTTTTTTTTTGGTTTCAAATACTCTTTGCACAGGACACAGAGAATTGATCTCCTCTGACCCTGAGTGGTTACAAGTCAATCCCAGTGCACTGACCCCCCAATAAAGGCCTCCTGTGCTTTGCAGCAACAATGGTCTTTGGCTGATTCTTTGGGCGTCACTTTATCCCGAGACTTGAGTGGGTGGTTTCCCCATTCCGTGGGGGTCTCCCCCTTTTACACGTCTTACAGTGGGGGGTCGTCCAGGATTTTGCGACCACCCTTAAATTGCCAAGACCCTCTTGGAGGTAAGATCCTGTCATGTTATGTCTGACCGCTGTGTTTGAATTTCTGAGACGCCAGATCTGGTACTTTTGGTTTGTAGTCACCTGTGCTCGTGAGGGCACAGGGCCCCCATTCGTGAAGCCGGGGAGCACAACTAACAGACATGTTGAGGTGTAACTGACTGCCACCCCAGAAGACGTTCCAGGGGACTGAAGGGAGACTTGAGGATGCTCGGAATTCTGCCATCTGGGTGCCAATGGGGACTTTGAAACTCTCATAGAACCAAGAGACTTCAGGTCCCCTTGGCTGTCTGATTCTGTTTCTTTTTCTGGTGTGGAGATCCCATAGGAGGTGGGCCCTAGTTTCTGTTTCCTTGATATTTGTTTCTGTTTCCTTGATATCTTTGAGTATTTTATTCGTGTTCTGTGCAACTTTGACACTAGGACAGGCTGTCAGTACTCCTCTTGGATGGACTTTAGATCACTAGACTGAAGTAAGGAAATGAGCTCGTAATTTGTCTGTAGAAATCAAAATGAAACCTTGGAGGACTTATTGTTCCTCTGAGTGACCATCCTATGGTCTTGGCTGGCCACCAGAGGGAACACTAGATTTAACTGCCATTTCTGCTATCAAGGACATTGTTTTTCTGAAGGGACCGGGGTTGCACTCCGACCAAGTCCCTTACATTTTTGTTTGGGAAGACTTAGCCCAGGATCCTCCCTCCTGGCTTAAACCTTGGACACAAAAAACAAGGCCAGGCTCCCATGTCCTGGCGGTCCAGTGAAAGGGACCCAAAACGAATGTAACCTTGGCGGAGCCCAAACTGCCTCAGAATTCTACAGCACCTCCAAAGATCTATCCCGAGATCGAGGAGCCTGCCCTCTGGGAAAATCCTCTACCCTACCACTCCCCTCCACAGGGACCCCCACCTCCAGACCAGGGTGCGGCCGGTGAAGCATCTGAAGGACAAGCCACTGGGACAGGCAGCCAGTGTGCTCAGAGTCCCGGGGGACCTGATTCAACTACAGCATTGCCTCTGCGGGTCTATACCCTCCCTCCCCCCGCTGATTCTGGACAACTATAGCCCTTACAATACTGGCGCTTTTCATCCGCTGACTTATACAATTGGAAATCTAACTATGCCCCTTTCTCTGAGAACCCTTCCAGTCTTACAGGTTTAGTGGAATCGCTGATGTTCTCTCACCAACCAACTTGGGATGATTGCCAGCAGTTGCTGCAAGCTATTTTCACTACTGAAGAAAGAGAGTGAATCCTTTTAGAAGCCCCCCCCAAAAAAAAAGTCCCCAGTGGAAACGGGCAGCCGACCCAACTCCAGAATGAGACTGATGCTGGATTCCCCCTGAACCGTCCCAACTGGGATTATAATTCGACTGAAGGTAGGGAGAGGTTGACGGTGTACCACTGGGCTCTAGTGTCGTCAAAGGAGCCAGACGACAGCCCACTAATTTGGCCAATGTAAGAGAAGTATTACAGGGAGAGAAGGAGCCTCCTTCTGTCTTTCTAGAAATGCTAATGGAAGCTTATTGGCCCTACACGCCTTTTGATCCTATGTCTGAGGAGCAGCAGGCAGCAGTAGCCATGGCCTTCATTGGGCAGTCAGCCTCAGATATACGCAAGCGACTACAATGGTTAGAAGGGCTCCAAATTCTGTCATTGCAGGATCTTGTTAGGTAAGCTAAGAGAGTTTGCCATAAAAGAGAAACTCATGAGGAGCAGAGAGAGAGAGAGAAAAGAGAGGCTGAAGAGAGGGAAAATAGAAGAGACACGAGACAAGAAAGGAATCTGACTAGAATTCTGGCTGCAGTAGAAAGTTACAAAGAAGAACAGACACAGGACTCAGGGAGGCAACAGTCAGGGTACCTGGGCTATTCAAGGCCAAAGAAACCCCCTCACTCAGAGGGAGGAGCTCGCCCACTGCTAGCCAAAGACCAATGTGCATACTGTAAAGAGAAGGGACACTGGGCTCGAGACTGTCCCAAGAAAGGGTAGGCCCCAGGACCCCTAAGGTTCAGACCTTGGAGTCAGAAGATTAGGGGAGATGGGGCTCGAACCCCCTCCCTGAGCCTAGGGTAATGCTAACCGTGGAGGGGACTCCTATGGATTTTCTTGTGGACAGTGGAGCCAAATTTTCAGTTTTACAATGGCCTCTAGGAAAAACTAAGTCCCACCAGACAATAGTAATTGGGGCCACTGGGGAAAAAACATACTAATGGACCACTGATCGGAGAGTTGATCTCGGGAGAGGACAGGTCTCTCACTCCTTCCTTGTCATTTCCAAGTGTCCCACTTCTCTACTGGGATGAGACTTGTTAACTAAACTAAAAGCCCAGATCACCTTCGGTTTGAGAGGTTCATCAGTTCAGTGGTCACCACATACCTCTATGATCTTGGCACTCAGATTAGAAGAGGAATATAGATTACATGCGACTCCCATCAAAGCAGCCATTAATGAAAGATGGTTAAAAGCCTTTCCTCAAGCATGGGCTGAAACAGGTGGGATGGGAAAGGCTGAACAGGTGCCTCCTATAGTCATAACCATGAAGCCAGATGCCACCCCTATTGGAGTCAGGCAGTATCCGATGAGCAGAGAGGCCAGAGAAGGAATCAGGCCACATATCCAGAGACTACAAAGGCTAGGCATACAAGTACCTTGCCAGTCCCCACGGAATACCCCTTTGCTGCCTGTGAAGAAACCAGGGACTAATGATTATCGACCTGTTCAGGACTTACAGGAGATCAACAAGAGAGTTCAGGACATACATCCCACTTTACCTAAGCCATATAATTTGCTCAGTCACTCCCACCCGAGAGAAAATGGTACACTGTCCTTGATTTAAAAGATGCTTTCTTCTGCTTGAGAATTCACCCCACCAGTCAAGCCATCTTTGCCTTTGAATGGAGAGACCCAGAATCAGGACAAACTGGTAATATGACCTGGACCCGCCTACCACAAGGATTCAAGAATTCTCCTACCATCTTTGATGAGGTCCTGCATCGGGACCTAGTGCCTTTCAGGTCAGATAACCCCCCAAATCTCTCTGGTTCAGTACATAGATGACTTACTCCTTGCAACGACCACCCAACAAGAGTGCCAGGAAGGGACTGAGAGACTGTTACTAGAGTTGGGGAAATTAGGGTATAGGGCTTCAGCAAAAAAGCTCAAATTTGCCAGACTGAAGTTACTTATCTCAGCTACACCCTTAAGGAAGGCAAAAGAGGTTAACAGAAGCCCAGAAAAAGACTGTGATGCAGATCCCGGTCCCCACCAGCCCCAGACAAGTTAGAGAATTCCTGGTGATGGCTGGTTTCTGTACACTGTGGACACCGGGGTTTGCCACTCTAGCTGCCCCCCTGTACCCTCTCACCAAAGAGACTGGAAATTTTACCTGGACTCCAGCTCAACAGGAGTCCTTTGAGAAGATCAAACAGGCCTTATTAGAGGCACCCGCTTTAGCCTTACAGACTTGACCAAGCCCTTCATCCTATATGTAGATAATGGGCTGGGGGCGCCCAAGGGGTCCTCACCCAACCCATAGGCCCATGGAAGCAGCCAGTAGCTTACCTAAGAAGCTTGATCCGGTGGCCACCAGCTGGTCATCCTGTCTTAAGGCTATAGCAGCTGTGGCCCTGCTCCTCGAGGATGCAGATAAACTAACTTTGTGACAAAGAACAATCCCCAATGCTCTTGAAAGCATCATACATCAGCCCCCTGACCGTTGTATGACAAATGCTCACATGACCTACTACCAAAGCCTGCTACTGACGAAGAGAGTGAATTTTCGCTCCCCCCTTCCCGCCCCGCTATCTTAAACCCTGCCACACTGCTGCCCGACTCTGATGACTCAGCACCCACACACTGATGCCTTGACAGAGACTGGGACTCGCAGAGACCTTATGGATCAGCCATGGCCAGGATGTCCCAACTGGTACACCGATGCAAGCAGTTTCATAGTGGAAGGTAATAGAAGGCCCGGGGCAGTGGTAGTGGATGGCAAAACAGGTCTTCTGGGCCAATAACCTGCCAGAAGGGACCTCCGCTCAGAAATCTGAACTCATCGTGCTCATCCAAGCCCTGAGACTGGTGGAGGGTAAGAGCATCAACATCTACATGGACAGCAGGTATGCTTTTGCTACTGCTGATGTGCATGGGGCTATTTAGCAACAGAGGGGGCGACTCACCTTGACTGGGAGAGAGATTAAAAACAAAGGAGAAATATTAAATCTATTAGAAGCTATTCACCTGCCTAAGAAACTGGCCATTATGCATTGCCCTGGCCACCAGAAAGGGCAAGATGCAATAGCCAAAGGAAATCAGATGGCCGATCTGAGTGGAAAGCAAGGAGCTCAGGGAGCCATGATTCTGACAATACAAAAGCAGCCTAGAACTCTGAAAGAGATCAGCTTTAATTACACACCAAAAGATTTAGAGGCTATAGAGGGACTTCAGCTTGCTGCAGAATGGACCCCCCCCGGGGGGGTAGCTAGGACCAATGAGGGAAAAGCAGTTCTGCCATATAAAGAAGGAAAGAGATATGGTACCCATCGACTCACCCACTTAAGGACTAAGAAACTAAGAGATCTCATCCATGAATCTGAATCATGGGACTATCTGATATTGTGCATGACTTTATAACCAACTGTCGGGCTTGTGCCCTAACTAATGCAGGACATCACATAGGCCCTCCAGGAATACGGCTAAGAGGAGACCATCCTGGAGTATACTGGGAAATAGATTTCACTGAAGTCAAGCCTACTAAATATGGTAACAAATATTTCCTAGTTTTTATAGACACTTTTTTCAGGATAGGTAGAAGCTTTCCCCATGAAAACAGAGACTGCTAATATAGTAGCTAAGAAAATCCTTGAAGAAATCTTCCTGAGATTCAGAATCCCTAAGGTAATAGGTTCTGACAATGGCCCTGCCTTCGTTGCCCAGGTAAGTCAGGGACTGGCCGCACAACTGGGGATAGATTGGAAATTACATTGTGTTTATAGACCCCAGAGCTCAGGACAGGTAGAGAGAATTAATAGAACTCTAAAAGAGACCTTAACCAAATTAGCCATCGAGACCAGCAGGAAGGGCTGGACAGCCCTCCTTCCCTTTGCTTTGTTCTGAGTCTGGAACACCACTGGCCACTTCAAACTTACCCCTTTTGAACTTCTGTTTGGAGGACCACCTCCCTTGATTGAGGCATGAGGCATACTTGATCCTGATGCTTCTCTTTCTCAACCCCTCCTAGCCCGACTGAAAGCTCTTGAACTGGCCCACAAGGGTGCGTGGGAACAACTCAAGGAGGTCTACAAACCAGGGACTCTCAAGACTCCACACCCATTCCAAGTGGGAGACCTAGTCCTTGTCCGACGCCATCATGCCAGTACTCTGGAACCTCGCTGGAAGAGATCCTACCTTGTCCTTCTGACCTAAAAAGTCCAGGGCATCTCCACGTCAAGGCTGCACCACCCACTGCCCAAGATGAATCCTGGAAGTTGGAAAAGACTGATAATCCTCTTAAGCTGCATCTACGGCAGTTGCCTGGAGAGTCCAAGGAACAATAACCCCCATCAACCGATGACCCTCACCTGGCAGGTATTGTCCCAAGCCAGAGAGCCCATCTGGAGCATCTCTAAGGTGGCTCCTCCCTGGAACTGGTGGCCTTCCCTGTACCAAGACATCTGTAAGTTAGCATTTGGGGCCCCTCCAAACTGGGATATGGAAGGATATTCTGACCCCCAATATGAAGGCCCCCAACGTCCCCTCACCGCCAGGGCATCATGGTCTAGATCCCTGGGGGGAGGGTGTGGACACCCTTCCTGAAGGAGCCAATTAAGAACCTTACCTTTTTATATATGCTCAGGATTCCATCAGGCAGTGGCCCTGAACCCCACTGTTTGGGAGGGAAGCCATTTCTTCTATAAAAATTGGGGGTATGAGACTTCAGGAAACACGTACTGGAACCCCACCTCCTCGTAGAATTATATCCCTGTCACAGCTAACTATTCTAAACATGAAACAGGGAGCCAGGCATGGACTTACATGCCTGAGTGTGAACATTGGTGTCTCCCCTTAAAGATCAGTTTTACTGAGCCAGCAAAGAAACAGAGAGGCTGGACCAGTGGATGCACCTGGGGACTTAGACGTTATAAAGATTTGATGACGGTCTCTTCCTGCGCATTAGGCTCAAGGTCACTAGCATACCTCCCATCACTATAGGACCTGACCATGTTCTACTTGAGCAGGGACCCCCTAAAGAACCTCTTTCCTCCCCTTCAAAAAAGGTTTTACCCTCACCTCTGCCTCAACAATTGAGGTAGCTCCCACTGAGGAAGGAATGCCCACTGCTCTTAAAACACCCTTCCCAACCACTCTGTCCCCTACTACAGTTGACAGACTCTTTAGCCTCATACAAGGAGATTTTTCAGTACTAAATGTCACTAATCCTGAGGCTACTGAGTCTTGCTGGCTCTGCTTAGCCATGGCTCTGCCATATTATGAAGGAATTGCAATATTAGGACAAATTATTTACACTTCAGACCACACCCAGTGCCCTCAGAGCAAACACCCTTAGTGAAGTCTCAGGGTTCAGAATCTGCTTAGGACACTTGCCCCCCACTCATCAGCATCTCTGCAATCAGACCTTACTTGTTAATACTGCTCAGTATACCCAATACCTACTCCTATCCAATGATAGCTTGTGGGCCTGCAGAACTGGGCTCACCCCTTGCATCTCTACTTCAGTTTTTAACTGATCCAAAGATTTCAGTTAGTACCGCATATCTATTACCATCCTGAAGAAACTCTGTTACAGGCATATTATAGCTCTCCCTCCAGGATTAAAAGAGAACCTGTCTTGCTTACTTTAGCTGTTATGTTAGGGTTAGGTTTAGCCACTGGAGTTGGTACTGGCTCTGCAGCCCTAATTAAGGGACCAATAGACCTCAAGCATGGCCTTGATAATCTCCGAGCCACCATGGACATTGGCCTAAGAGCCCTCCAAGACTCAGTCTTCAAATTAGAAGACTCGCTAACCTCATTATCTGAGGTAGTACTCCAAAATAAAAGGAGTCTTGATTTATTGTTTCTCAAAGAAGGGGATCTTTGTGCTGCCCTAAAGGAAGAATGGTGCTTTTATGTAGACTATTTGGGTGCTATACGGGACTCCATGAAAAAACTCAAGAGAGATTGGACAAAAGACAGTGTCAAAATAACCAAAACTGGTATGAAGGTTGGTTTTCTAAATCTCCTTGGATGACCACTTTGCTTTCTGACCTCATGGAACCCTTATTGATTCTCTTGCTCCTTCTCACCTTAGGACCCTACATAATTAATCGATTGATTGCTTTTATTCGTCAGCGTGTTAGTGCTATTCAAGTCCTATTGTTTCTCCAACAATATCAGCGGCTCCAGTCAGATCAATTAGAACCAGATGAAGTTGAGAAAAACATTTAGTTCTAAGGTTAGAACTACCTCCTAGAGAGAGTGGGGAATGAAAGATCCTGCCTTGAAATTTTGTTTATTTACCCCCAGAAAATCCTGCTTTAGAAGGCCATAGTGCCACCATTTTGTAAAAATCTTAAGTCTGTACTCTGTAACCCCTACCCGCCCTGACCTCTATTCTAGGAACTAGCTAACTACAAAGGTTGTTCTGCATTCTATAGATAGTTGATGTTTGCCCAACCTATCTTGCAGAATGCACTTAACCCATCTTGTGGAATGCAGTTAAACCATCTTGCAGTATTGCAGTTACACCCAGTCCCCAGGGATGCATTGCCTCATTATATATGTGTAACTTCCCTATCTGAATCCCCCAAGCCCTCCCCCTTCTGCTATTATTTTGGTTTCAAATACTCTTTGCACAGGACACAGGGAATCAATCTTCTCTGACCCTGCATGGTTACCAGTCAATCCCAGTGTACTGGCCCCCCAATAAAGGCCTCCTGTGCTTTGCAGCAAGACCAGTCTTTGGCTGATTCTTTGGGCATCGCTTTATCCCGAGACTTGAGTGGGGGGTTTCCCCATTTTGTGAGGATCTCCCCATTTCGCAGGTCTTACAGCTTCATCCCAGGGATGCAGGGATGGTTCAATATATGGAAATCCATCAATGTAATCCACTACATAAACAAACTAAAAGAAAAAAACCACGTAGTCATCTCATTAGATGCTGAAAAAGCATTTGACAAAATTCAGCATTCTTTCATGCTAAAAGTCCTCAAAAGAACAGGAATTCCAGATCCATACCTAAACATAATAAAAGTGATATACAGCCAACATCAAAATAAATGGAGAGAAACTTGAAGAAATCTGACTAAAATCAGGGACTAGACATGGCTGCCCTCTCTCTCCATATCTTTTCAATATAGTACTTGAAGTTCTAGCGAGAGCAATTAAACATAAGGAAGTCAAAGGGATACAAAATGAGAAGGAAGAAGTCAAACTATCATCATTTGCAGATGATATGATAGTATACTTAAGCGACCCATAAAACTCCATCAGAGAACTCCTCCAGCTGATAAACAACTTCAGCAAAGTGGCTGGTTATAAAATCAACTCAAGCAAATCAGGAGCCTTCCTGTATGCAAAGGACAAGCAGACTGAGAAAGAATTTAGGTAAATAACACCCTTCAAAATAGCCACAAACAATACAAAGTATCTTGGCATGACGCTTACCGAACAAGTGAAAGATCTGTATGAAAGAACTTCAAGTCTTTGAGGAAAGAAATTGAAGAAGACCTCAGAAGATGGAAAAATATTTCTTGCTATTGGATTGGCAGGACCAATATAGTAAAAATGGCCATCTTGCCAAAAGCAATCTACAGATTCAATGCAATCCCCATCAAAATCCCAAGTCAATTCTTCATAGAACTAGAAAGAGCAATTCTTAAATTCATCTGTAGTAACAAAAAACCCAGGATAGCTAAAACTATTCTCAACAATAAAAGGACTTCTGGGGGAATCAATATCCCTGACCTCAAGCAGTATTACAGAGCAACTGTGTTAAAAACTGCATGGTATTGGTACAGTGACAGGCAAGTAGATAAATGGAATAGAATTGAAGACCCAGATATGAACCCACAGAGTTATAGTCACTTGATCTTTGATAAAGGAGCCATCCAGTGGAAAAAAGATAGACTTTTCAACAAATGGTGCTGGTTCAACTGGAGGTCAACATGCAGAAGAATGCGAATTGACCCACTCTTATCTCCTTGTACTGAGATCAACTCCAAGTGGATCAAGGTCCTCCACAGAAATCCAGATACACTGAAACTAATAGAAAAGAAACTGGGGAAGACCCTGGAGGACACCTGCACAGGGGGAAAGTTCCTGAACAGAACACCAATAGCTTATGCTCTAAGATCAAGAATTGACAAATGGGACCTCATAAAATTACATAGTTTCTCTAAGGCAAAGGACACTATCAGAAGGACAAAATGACAACCAACAAATTGGGAAAACATCTTCACCAACCCCACATCTGACAGAGGGCTAATATGCAATATATACAAAGAACTCAAGAAGTTAGACCCCAAAGAACCAAATAACCATATTAAAAAATGGGGTACAGAGCTAAACAAAGAATTTTCACCACAAGAAATTCGGATGGCTGAGAAGCACCTTAAGAGATGTTCAACATCATTAGTCATCAGGGAAATGCAAATCAAAACAACCCTGAGATTCCACCTCACACCAGTCAGAATGGCTAAGATTAAAAACGCAAGAGACAACTGGTGCTGGCGAGGATGTGGAGAAAGAGGAGCACTCCTCCACTGTTGTTGGAATTGCAAGATGGTACAACTGCTCTGGAAATCAGTCTAGTGATTCCTCAGAAAATTGGGCACGACACTTCCAAAGGACCCTGTCATACCACTCCTGGGCATATACCCAGAGGATCCCCCTACATGCAATAAAGACACATGCTCCACTATGTTCATAGCAGCCTTATTTATAATAGCCAGAAGCTGGAAGGAGCCAGATGTCCCTCAAAGGAGGAATGGATACAGAAAATGTGGTTTATATATACCATGGAATACTACTCAGCAATTAAAAATAATGAATTCATGCAATTTGTAGGCAAATGGTTGGATCTGGAAAATATCATCCTTAGTGACCTAACCCAATCACAAAAGAATACACATGAAATGCAATCACTGATAAGTGGATATTAATGAGCCCAAAAGCTCTGAATACTCAAGGCACAATTAGAAAATCAAAAGATTCCCAAGAAGAAGGAAGGAAAGGACACTGATCCCGAAAAGACTGGTTCCAGTTTTGCAGGAGAGTACCAGAACACAGAAAGGGTTGGGGGGTGATTGGGGAATGGGCCCGGGTGGGGGGGGGGCAGGAAGGACTTATGGGACACATGGTGAGGGAGAAACTGGGAAAGGGGAACACCTTTGGAATGTAAACAAAGAATATAGAAAATAAAAAAATAAAAATAAATAAAAAAGAATTGACAAATGGGATCTCATAAAATTACAAAGATTCTGTAAGTCAAAAGAAGCAGTCAGGAGGACAAAACAGCAACCAGCAAACTGGGAAAAGTTCTTCACAAACCCCACATCCGACAGAGGGCTAATATACAATATATACAAAGAACTCAAGAAGTTAGACCCCAAAGAACCAACTAACCCTATTAAAAAATGGGGTACAGAGCTAAACAAGGAATTTTCAACAGAAGAAATTTGGATGGCTGAGAAGCACTTTAAGAGATGTTCAACATCATTAGTCATAAGGGAAATGCAAATCAAAACAACCCTGAGATTCCACCTCACACCAGCCAGAATGGCTAAGATTAAATCTGAAGAGGCAACAGTTGCTGGCAAGTATGTGGCACAAGAGGAACACTCCTCCACTGTTGGTGGGATTGCAAGATGGTACAACTGCTCTGGAAATCAGTCTGGCAGTTCCTCAGAAAATTGGGCATGACACTTCCAAAGAACCCTGTCATAACACTCCTGGGCATATACCCAGAGCATTCCCCTGCATGCAATAAAGACACATGCTCCACTATGTTCATAGCAGCTTTATTTATAATAGTCAGAAGTTGGAAGGAGCCCAGATGTCCCTCAAAGGAGGAATGGATACAGAAATTGTGGTATATTTATACAATGGAATACTACTTAGCAATTAAAAATAATGAATCCATGCAATTTATAGGCAAATGGTTTGATCTGAAAATATCATCCTAAGTGAGTTAACCCAATCACAAAAGAGTACACATGAAATGCAATCACTGATAAGTGGATATTAAAGAGCCCAGAAGCTCTGAATACTCAAGGTACAATTAGCAAATCAAAAGATTCCCAAGAAGAAGGAAGGAGAGGACCCTGGTCCAGAAAAGACTGGATCCAGTTTTGTAGGAGAGTACCAGAACACAGAAATGGTGGTGGCGGGGCTGGTTGGATATTGGGCAGGGAGGGGAAGAGGATTTATGAGACATATGGTGAAGGGGGGACTGGGAAAGGGGAACACCTTTGGAATGTAAACAAGTATATAGAAAATTTAAAAAAAGAAAAAAAGAAAAATTAATAAAATACTACCTCCAAAATGTTTTGTCTCTACATATACTCAAAGAACTCTAATAAAATGTATATCCTAATCTCATAGGCCTGGAGTGGAGTTTGAGGACATTTTGAGATTCTGAAATTTGTCTCAAGCAATTTCTAAACTTTTTCATAATTGTGTACTTTTTATTAGATTTGATACTATCCACATTTCATTATTTATTATTGTGGTTTCTTACTTAGATATTTTATCCAAGTCACAACCCTATTGGCTGAGTTTTTGAAAACTAATGAGATAAAGGTACAAAATTACTAATAGTCATTGGTGAGAAGTGAAGTAATACAGGGTCCATGAATTCACTTCAAGAACCACTCTATTGAACAGAGACTAACAGAGTCCTGCCAAAATGGCTGCCAACACATGGCCTAACCATGACAAAAACGACAGTAGATATGTTAATGTATAAGGATAAACCTCAGGATTCTCAGTACCAAAGAACTGCAAGCATCAAGAGCATGAGAGAAATAATCTTTGTCGAACAAAGTACACCAATTGGCTATTCAAATCCTAATGACCACCACTGAAGATATATATACAAGTAACCCTAAATGGACTGAGACTCAGTAGGCTGTTATTTTGTATTCAGGAACACACACACACAGGCACACACACACACACACACACACACACACACACCAACCATGCACACACCTCCTCAAGAACAATTAAGCAAAAGAGAGCATAAAGTTCAAAGAGAGCAAGGATAGGGATTGTGCCAGGAGCCAGCCCCAGCAGAGATATTTCTTTCTTCTTGGTTCTTCTTGAGGCAGCAGGGGGGGGGAGAACGTTGAGGGAGGGGGATAAGATTCTGTCTTATGAAATTCTGGTGTAAGACTTTGTCTTATCGAAAGTTTATTGTTGCTGTATAATAAAAAGTTCACTTATCAAGTCTAAATTACTATGCTAATGTAGCTGACGTGTCTTCTATAATCCTGCAGTTTCTGGCATTAGCACCTCTTCCTCAAACTGCTAGAGATTAGATAGATTGTCTTTGTACTGTCTCCACAGGAACTGCAGATCTCTCACTTTCTGCCTGCTAGTCAGAAGTCGCAGGGAGAAAAATGGGACACTTAAAGAAGTGTTTAATAAGTTTATTACCAAGTTGTAGAGAGTTTCCTATGAAAGCTATCTAAAAGGGAAAAGTAGAAAGATCCCTAAGTGGAGAAATGGAAAAATTCTTCTAAGTGAGAGAGAGTGGGAGAGAGAGAGGAGGAAAAAATAAGGGGCCTCCTCTCTCTCTCGTCTTTAGTACTTATACATCTTTCCGGATACATGATCACATGTTACAAAGTTCATCACAAGTTCACACAAAATACCAAGACATAAAGTGACATAGAAGTTTACAACAGAGAATGTTTACATGCATGTCCATTAGGAGTAATTATCTGATAGTAACATCTATCATTTGCCTTCTCTACAGGTTCAGAGAAAGTTTAAAACCATAACTAAGTTATAAGTGAAGTTTTGTATAGATAAACCCAGTCAATAATTTATCTTTTGTCCTAGCACCTATAATGAATCCTAGTTCCCTTTTTATGACCATTGGTTAATTGTTTTACAACTTCTTGGAATGTGCTCTGAGTAGGAGAAAGTCTGGTTGTCATCTAAGAGCAATTAACTGGTGACACTTGGGAGACTGGCAGAGTTCTCATGGCAGTTTGGCTATAGAACGGACCTAGTAGCAGTCCCATTATAAAAGAGCTTAATAATGACAGATATAATTTTAGGAATTCTTGTAGGATCATCATTAAAACAAGTCATCTATTTATCTGCACAGCATCACTATAAGACAGTACATCTTCGTGGATCTGCAGACATCTGCTCCAAAGGGGTGTGCTATTACTTATTGATAATTATAAATGTATAATAATAACAGGAGAAGCACATAAATAGGACTCTTTCCTAAAATTAGTCCCCCACAGCCTAGCTGAATGGGGGCTCACCTGTTTCAGATTATATAATAATCCGAGGCAGGCATTTCAGGATGATCATCTGCTAGTATATTAAGTTGTCACATTATGGCTCCTGACAGAGGTGGAAGAAAGAAAAGGAAGAAAAATTATATCCTTATTTTATAATCTCAAAAAATTAGAAACAATTTTTAAGTGAAGGGAGAAAGAAGAAGAGACTAGAAGGAGGAAGAGAAAGAAGTAGGAGGTGAAGGAATAGCAGCAGCAAGAGCAGCAGGAACAGAAGCAGATTGTGGGGAAATTCCACCAGGTGGCAGCAGAAGTTCTTTATTTTTATCGCCAATGACTTTCTGCTGCACTGTGGATACTGCTTTGTGGCTGGTTATTGGCAGATGACTAACTGACTAGATTAAGCCAGGGATGGAACTCAGGGCCCTACACCCTTTCTTGCTGTCTACAGTAGGCCCCACAAGAGTACTTTTGTTGACAGTGAATTTTCATTAGATGCATCCAGCTGCACAGAACGACTTAAAGGTTTTCCCAGAAACCTTGTCTAGAGACTTGAAAAGGAAAGGGGAAAGTGAGATTTCCATGGTTTTCTTTCTTATCATGGTGATTATAACATAGATGCCTAGCCAAGGAAGGGAGGTACAATATGACACATTTGGCTGGAGACAAGAAGAGGAAACAAGTCATTCAGGAGAGCTGCTCAAGAAAAGAAACCTGCGGTCCTATCCCAGATTCAGAAAACTAAGTTTGATGGAGAGGACTGTCAATTTTACCCCAGAGCCCAGAAACCCAGTTTACAAATTCAGGGTTAGAGTTAGGGTTAAGGGTTAAGATTCCAGATACCCAAGCATGATACAGGGGACCATCAACTTCATGCCAGAGCCCAGCAATCCTGTCCACAATTTAGGACACAGAAACGTGTTTCAAGGGACTATTATATTCACCCCAGAGTGCCAGTTCCCTGCTTCCAGATTCAGGAAACCAATCCTGATGCAAAGGATCACAATTTCATTCCTGAGCCCATAATGGGTGTCCCCAGCTGCACCACATTGTCCTTACTTTTCAGTTTTTCTTTTTAATAGTAATTTTGAAAGTGTGGGTTTTAATCATAAAAAGAAATTCATCACTACTTAATCTTTCGTATACTCAGTCCAGGTGATAACACTCCAGTAGCAGTAACAAGGGTGATGAGTTCACTCTGCTATTTGGGACTAGTCTCTAGCATGAGCCTATATATGGGAATGCTCAGCACTCAACTATGGTGTGCTTGGTGACATTTAGCCCTTATCCTGCACTATGTCTTTTATACTGTTGTATATACCCCCAGGCTGTCTTCCAAAGGGTACTAGAACAGTGTAGAGCAGTTTTTCACAGTGCAGTGGTGTGGAGAGAGTGGAAGAGAAAAGTGTAGTATAGGCCATGATTACTAATGCTAAGAGTGAGTTCACCCAGATCCATTGCTTGTGCTTCAAGGAGGCAGGTCTTTGAGTTTGAGGGGACTGAAAAATGAGTATAGCTCTGAGTGAAGAACCAGAATATGAGTAGCAGTCTTATTGTTTAAAGGTTACCTATAGTTCACTACTCTCTGCCAGGACAAGTGTCATGGTTCACTCCTCAGTGTCTAGGCATTTCATCTTTACCTGTAACTCCAGAAGCTGTACTTCTTTGCCTATAAGTTATCTTCCATAGAGTTATGTCCTAGGAGACCTCTTCCCCAGTTCTGCCTCCATTACAAAGTCCTCTGAAAGAGTAAGACAGAGTAAGTTTCCAGGGGTAGGATCTCTGACCTCTTGTATTATCAACATTCCTCAAAGCCAGAGGCTCCATCCGTGTTAATGGAGCTTGAACTCTGTTTCTGGCCAACTTGAGTATAACAGTATACTTAATCCTCACTACTGTTCTGTGAGGTACTTCTTAATGCATAAGTAAATAGCATAAGATAGCCAAGTCACTTCAAAATCATGTATCTACTAAGTGTACAGTGGAATATAAACATAAATGTGAATAAAGTTCTGGCCCCAAAACATGAGATTTTAAATACTAAAATACAATATTAGTAAGTGTAACTTAAATTATTTATGAGAAAAGTTATACTTTGGAAGATACTGTGAAAAATATAAATCAAATCATCCAAAAACAGGTTTCTGGCCCTAAGAAAGATGCAGCCTTTGAGATATTGCTGCAGACAGCAAGATTCTGTTTTTTGGGTGTGAGGGCTTCAGTGTTAGCACACTCCAGGGTGTGGTGCCCTGCCAGCTACTAGAGCTATAGGTAAACTTCCTTGGCACTGCTTTGATAACATTCCTCATCAGAGTCTACCTTATCGCCGGGTTGTGGTGGCACATGCCTGTAATCCCAGCACTCTGGGAGGCAGAGGCAAGTGGATTTCTGAGTTTGAGGCCAGCCTGGTCTACAGAGTGAGTTCCAGGACAGCCAGGGCTATACAGAGAAACCCTATCTCGAAAAAACCAAATCCAGAAAACCAAAACAACAACAACAAAAAAAAAAAAAAAAAAAAAAAACAGTCTGTCTTATCACTCTGACACACTTAAGCCAAAACCTGAGTCAAAAGTTATTACACTGAGGTAGGTTACCACTGTGGATCACTTTTTAGAACAAAGGTGCCTTTAAAATAAATCCTTGTAATTTGATTTATAACAACCTGACATTAATCTTTAGATCATAGCCATTCTGGGAATCTATTAAAGACTTCCTATCCTCTTCACACACATACACACACACATACACATACACACACACACACACACACACACACACACACGCATGCACGCACACACACACACGCACATGCACACATGCACACATATACCCTCACACACCATGATTATGACTTTGAGAAATTTGTACATTCCCAATGGAGAAATTCCATTCAGGGATTCTCTAAACAAGATTGATAATATTTGGGTAGATTTAATTGGGAGGAAAGCTACAATATGCTGTTGTCAACATTTTAAGTGGCAAGCTAAGACAAGAAAGCCAATGACTCAGACATTATTCATTAAGTTTATACCTGTGTACTTTGACAAAAGCATATTATAAAATAATTACAATAGATTAAATAGACCTGCCTAGTCCCTAAAATGTAGAGGATAATTAGGAGGAAATTTCAGACATAAAAAATGGTATTTACACAAGTGGACAAAGTCCAGGAACCTACTCCTTAGAGGATACTGCTCTGTTCACTTAGCAGGACAAAGTTCTCTGAGGATGTTGGCTGAGGAGACTTCGTGTCTTAGAAGCAGAAGACAGCAAAGACTGGAGTCCTGTCCACATGGCCCTGCTCATCTGATTCCAGGGCCTACATCCAGGTTTCCAGCCTGACCAGAACCAGCTCTGATGGCTCTACTGGGAAGTCTGTTAGAGCTCCATGAACACTAGACTTATTATAGTATAACAGAACTTTACAGTCAGGACAGGGTTAGCATCTATTCTGGCTTATCAGGCATTTTATGCAATTCAGAGTTGTATGTTTTGCATTACAGGGAACCCCTCAACCCTGTTGAGGTCACCCTATTACAATATATGCTCCTCACTTTGTCATCTGCATACTTGAAAAAGCTACTTAATATTATGCATCTCAGTTTCTACTTTAGGTGAAGACAATATCCATGTATTTTTAAGAAATGTTAAAGAGTTGGTTTAAGGTGATGGCTATTACATACCAAGCCCTAGTAAGCCAGCAACCTAATATTGATGATGTTTTCAGGCTCTCTGATGTGATTGCCCTCATAAAAAAAATTATTTGCTCCCCTGCCTTATTTGGACCCAAGGCAGATCTGGCCCTAAATCCCACAGCTAGCTATGAGGATTCAGAAGGACATCTTCAAGATTAAAATGTTATAGAAGTACAACTAGCTTTTACCTCTTCTCTTGCTGTTTTTAGCTTCTCCTGTTCCTTTAAACTCTTTACA
This sequence comes from Apodemus agrarius, assembly GCA_964023405.1. Taxonomy (NCBI): domain Eukaryota; kingdom Metazoa; phylum Chordata; class Mammalia; order Rodentia; family Muridae; genus Apodemus; species Apodemus agrarius. The sequence continues at coordinate 82,732,832 of OZ030020.1, forward strand.
CTTAAGATGCTCAAACTTTCGCCTCAAACATCCAAATGTCCACTTCAAAATACTCTCAGAAAAAGGTTACAAACTGTCACTAGTGAGTTCAATTATTTAAAATAGACTTCTGGTAGGTTTTGCATTTTAACTTTCTTGTTAACATAATTGATGGTTGTATATCCCATTAAACTCACACCAAAGAATCTGCTGATCCTTTAGTAACTATATAAGTTCAACTATGGTAAGTTGCCCTCTACATACAGTTGTAGCCATTTAAGCAAGGTGCAAGTATATTTTCCACCAGTCAAGTGCTGCTGTAGCAGTCTCTTGGATCAGGAATCTTCTGCCTTTGTCCCATTCATAAGGCTTTCGCTTTCTGGACTGTCACTTTCTGACTCCAGGATTCTGTCTGTTAGAGTTCTAATCATGGTAGGACATACAACGTTTGGATACTAAAGAAGAAAGGGAGACTAGATCTAGAAAAAGCACCAAAGCATAAGTCCATGATGCTGTTACCCTAATGACTGGTTGGTTAGTGGCTTATGGCCATGATTACAGCAGCTGCAGGTCTTTGTCCCTCAGTGACTATGCCAAATATTATTCCTACTCTGGCCAATAAAATAATGAATGGAACTCTGCTGATATTGGAGCTCAATTATTAGGCCAATGGGCAAGTAAAATGTTTAAAATATACTTAATCTTAGTTTTGAATCCCTACAGTACAAAAAATTTTAATATATGGGGTTTTAAAGAATCTTATATTCTCTTGAGAATTTATTTACACCTTGATAGCTATTCCTTAACTGTGTAATGAAAAAAAAAATCTACAATTAGGCAGGAAGTCTTGAAGAGATCATTTCTTTTTTTAATATATAGTAATGAAGATGCAGCTCTAGACAGAATGATAAATGGGTCTGCAGTCCATGATTTAGTACTGGGAAATGTAGTGGTGGCTTACTGCTGATTGCAACATAAAAATAATGAAACTATTTTTAACCAGGAGTAAATCACTCAGTTGCTATGTGCAAACAGGAATTAGAATTTCTTACTCAGCATGACTTAAAGAGCTTTAAATGGGTACCATGCACACAGTACAGCATTGAGCCTGATGCCAAATGTACTCTTATGGTACTTTTTCTTTAGGTACATGATCTTTCTCAACATTGATTTTTAATCTCATTCAAATAGGCAGTGAACTGAAGCATCCTTTCAGTTGAAGTAGCAGTGAGAAGTGTCAGTGTTAGGTCCATAGCAATAGCCAAGTTTGTTGTTGAAATCATCAGATAGCTGTTTAACCCGAAAGACAATAGGAAATCTGGAGTGCCCTGCATAGCATTTATCCACTTAGGAAAATACTTCAGACAAAGTAAATTATGGTATATATTTACTGTAAGTAACAAAATAAAAATAGGCAGGCCTTTTATTTAGGAGAGAAAACAAAAATTTAAGATATATGAACTAGCCATTTGTTGATATTCCTTGTGGAAGCCCCTAAAAGATGATTCAGGGGCCCCAGCAAAAGCCATGGCTAAAATACATTTTAATAGTTTGCGCTGGATATTTTCTGGATCAAAGCACTCATACCCAATGATTCCTTAAAGTGGAAGGTCCTGTGAGAAATGTAAATTGTTTGCCCTGCACAGATTGACTGTGTCCTATAAATTTCATCATATACAATATGCCTTATTGTTTTATTTGTTTTTTGAGACAGAGATTCACTGTGTAATCAAATTTTCCAGTTTTATCTGGAATGTACTATATAGCTCAAGCTGACTTCAGTCTTATGATTGTCTTGTTTCTTCTTCCAAAAGGCCAGGTATCAGGTGAGCACTATCATGCCCAAGTTTAATATTTTCCTTTAAACTTCTTGAGACTGATCTAGTATGCAAGACTGCCTACTGATCCTCTTTCACCATGCTGAGCCCCTAGGGAGTAATGTCAGTAATGTCAGGGAGTAATGTCTGTCCTCTATGGTGAGAGCATCCTACAAGTCACACAACAATAATACCACTTTTTCTCATCAGCTAAAAACAACCAACCACATGGTTGAAATGGATACCACTAAATGCATATGTGGTACTAAGTATTGTTGTGCCAGGAAATGTTCATGAACCCCAAAAAACCCACCAAGAGCCAAATCTGATACAATCATAGTAGGGCCTTTATTCAAGTTTGAGCTTGTGCTCCCTGCTAACCCTGACACAGCAGGAAGGTGGAGATCCCAGCCCAGTTTAATGCAAGCATTTATAGAGGAAAGAAGGGGGCATTAGCCTCGCACACATCTGATTGTTAGGGGGTGGTCTTTATGGCCTTTAACCTAACTGGTTAGTGCTGGGAGTCACACCAAACACTTAACTTTTGTTTTCCTCCTGATTGGTGGTTGTTAGGAAGTGAAGTGTCAGTGGCAGGCTTGTAACCTGAAGGTACAGATTTGTTGGGGAATAACCTGGAAACTGGTGCTAGATGCAAGTTTTGTTGGGATGGGAGTAGCTTGGAAACCGGAAAGAGATACTGGCCTGATAGTTAACTTGAGTTCAACCTTAAGTCAGGTTCATTAAGATGGAGTCTAAACCCAAAAGATTTAGTCTCTCATTCCCCCCATGTCTCTGATCTAGTCTAGGTTACATTATCTTTTGAATATTTAGCATGGTCAGGATGTAGGGAGTTCAAAGGCAAGAGAGATTATTGTTAACAGAGTAGAGTTGAAGGTGTCTGTCCCATATTAAATTGTAGGGTTATGGGGTCCCATGTCTGCTCTACCATAGGGCATGGCCTGACCACACTTACTCCACACTGTCACCAGGTGGGTGTTGGGCCATAGGGAAGATTCTGAACACTGCTCCAGGGGAGGGGATGTGCAGTCTGAGGTATGAAACACCAGAGCAGGTTTGGGGATCCCTGGGCCTGAAAGGAGGCAGGGGCCATCTGGTCCTCAGACTCTCAGACACCCAGGTGCCACTTAAAGCCTCAGAAGAGATGAGACCATAGTAGGTGTCCGTGGGCTAAATCTGGCCCAAGGGTCAAGGGGGAAAGGGAGCCTTGGCTTATCCTGTGGGGAGAGTTCTTGTCTTGATGGTGGTGGTGGGCTTGACTGTGGCATGGTGGTCATGACTGGGAGCACAAAGAGGCCTCCTATGGGAAATTAGATGGCAGCCCTATTAGGCCTTCTCCTTAGATCACCATGGCTGATCCCAATGAAAAGAGGCAATCTATGGTTTTAAGGCACATATAATCATGGCAGAAAGATGAATAAAGCCATACCACTTTTCAATGTGGGCCTGATGTTAAATACCTTTTATAGGGAGCAGTGTCTGGGAAGGAAATCTTAATGGCTAAGCTCTCCAGGCCTTTAGGTACCTCAGTAAAATGGAGATCTGTCTTGAGCTTACTTCACCACAGATCATGTCCTCTACAGGTGGAAAGGCTTGGGGTGTTACCCTTACATGACTGATGGTTGCCAATCTATGGGGGTCTGTGGCTAGTAACGGGGCCCTGGTACCCAGGAACAGGCAAACCTACCATCCCTTCAGGGTTTCTGGGGTCTCTAGCCTTAGCTCAACCAGGAACCAGGCTACATTTAATGGTCCCACATTAACTGTCTGTGGGAAAGTCGCCCCATAGCATAGAAAACAAAGACAAAACACAAAAAAAAAATTCCAAGAACTCTGCACTGCAAAACACCACCTTAAAAATAAGCAGAAGGTGGTTCTAACACAAGAAAAGAAAGTCATCTTTTCCTCTCTGTCAGGAACAAAGTAAAAATAACCAGGCCATGGGCAGCCATGGCTCTCCAAGCCCATTCCTACCCTGACATAGATACTGAGGTCTCCTGATCTTGAGACACATACCCCCTTGCTCAACAGCATTAGTTATGACTTGAGCACAAAATACTTTTTTATGCTTCTTTCCAGAACAGAATTACAGATGTGGCATCACTCAGTGTTTATGAACAGATGAAGACAGACAGGAATTACCATACATAAACACATGAACAGACTCACAAACTCAGACAGACAATACCAGTATTAAGACCCTCTGGGTCGAATCCTGGAGGCCTTCCACCAAAATGTTTTGCCAGCCCAATGCACAAAAATGTTGTACCAGGAAATATTCATGAACCCTCAAAGACCACCAAGGAGCCAAATCTGATGCAATTGCATTAGGGTCTCTTTATTCAAACTTGAGCTTGAGCTTCCCACCAACTCTGACATAGCAGGAAGGTAGATCCCCCAGCCCAGTTTCAGGCAAGCATTTATAGAAGTAAGATAGGGTATCAAGCCTGATACATATCTGATGGACTATCTGGGGGGAAATTATGACCATTAACATAATTGGCTGGTACTGGGAGTTAAACCATAAACTTAACTTCTGTTTTCTCTTGATTAGTAGTTGTTAAGAAGTCAAGTGTCAGGCTTGTAAACTGGAGGTGAAGATTTACTGGAGAACAATTCATCCTAAAGCAAAAGAATATACCTTTTTCTCAGAACCACATGGTTTCTTCTCCAAAATTGATCATATAATTGGTCACAAGACAGACTTCAACAAATACAAGAAGATTGAACTAATCCCGTGCCTCCTATAATATCACTATGGAGTAAAAGTGGTCTTCAATATCAAGAAAAACAACAGAAAGCCCACATACACATGGAAACTGAACAATACTCTACTCAATCATACCTTGGTCAAGGAAGAAATAAAGAAAGAAATCATAGACTTTTTAGAATTCAAAGAAAATGAAGGTACAACCTACCCAAAGCTATGGGACACAATGAAATCAGTACTAAGAGGAAAACTAATAGCCCTGAGTACCTCCAAAAAGAAACTGGAGAGAGCATACACTAGCAGCTTAACAGCACAACTGAAAGCCCTGGAACAAAAAGAAGCTAACTCACCCAGGAGGAGTAGAAGACAGGAAATCATCAAACTAAGGGCTGAAATCAATCAAGTAGAAACAAAGCGAACCATACAAAGAATCAACAAAACCAGGAGCTGGTTCTTTGAGAAAATCAACAAGATAGATAAACCCTTAGCCAGACAAACAAAAGGACACAGAGACAGTATCCAAATTAATGAAATTAGAAATGAAAAGGGGGATATAACAACAGAAACTGAGGAAATTCCAAAAAATCATCAGATCCTATTATAAAAGCCTATACTCAAGGCAACTGGAGAATCTGGAGGAAATGAACAATTTCCTAGACAGATACCAAATACCAAAATTAAATCAGGATCAATTAGATCAGCTAAACAGTCTCATAACCCCTAGTGAAATCGAAGGGGTTATAGAAAGTCTCCCAACCAAAAAAAGTACGGGACCAGATGGCTTTAGTGCAGAATTCTACCAGACCTTTAAAGAAGATCTAACACCAATACTTTTCAAACTATTCTACAAAATAGAAAGAGAAGGAACACTGCCCAACTCATTCTATGAAGCTACAATTACGCTGATACTAAAACCACACAAAGATCCAACAAAGAAAGATGACTACCGGCCAATTTCCCTTATGAATATTGATGGAAAAATACTAAATAAAATTCTTGCCAACCGAATCCAAGAGCACATCAAAACCATCATTCACCAAAATCAAGTAGGCTTCATCGCAGGGATGCAGGGATGTTTCAATATATGGAAATCCATCAATGTAATCCACAACATAAACAAACTAAAAGAAAAAAAAACACATAGTCATCTCACTAGATGCTGAAAAAGCATTTGACAAAATTCAGCATCCTTTCATGCTAAAAGTCCTAGAAAGTACAGGAATTCTAGGCCCATACCTAAACACAGTAAAAGAAATATACAGCAAACCAGTAGCTCACATCAAAATAGAGAGAAAATGTAAGCAATCCCACTAAAATCAGGGACTAGGCAAGGCTGCCCCCTCTCTCCATTTCTTTTCAATATAGTGCTTGAAGTTCTAGCTAGAGCAATTAGACAACATAAGGAAGTCAAAGGGATACAAATTGGAAAGGAAGAAGTCAAATTATCACTATTTGCAGATGATATGATAGTATACTTAAGCGACCCAAAAAACTCCACCAAAGAACTCCTACAGCTGATACACAACTTAATCAAAGTGGCTGGTTATAAAATCAACTCAAACAAATCAGTAGCCTTTCTATACTCAAATGATAAGCAGGCTGAGAAGTAAATTAGGGAAATGACACCCTTCACAATAGCCATAAACAATATAAAGTATCTTGCGGTGACGCTAACCAAACAAGTGAAAGATCTGTATGAGAAAAACTTCAGGTCTCTGAAGAAGGAAATGGAAGATGACCTCAGAAAATGGAAAAATCTTCCATGCTTGTGGATTGGCAGAATTAATATAGTAAAAATGGCTATCTTACCAAAAGCAATCTACAGATTCAATGCAATGCCCATCAAAATCCCAACTCAGTTCTTCACAGAGTTAGAAAGAGCAATTATCAAATTCATCTGGAATAACAAAAAACCCAGGTTAGCTAAAAACTATTCTCTACAGTAAAAGAACTTCCAGGAGAATCAATATCCCGGACCTCAAGCAGTACTAGAGAGCACTAGTGTTAAAAACTGCATGGTATTTGTATAGTGACAGACAGGTACATCAATGGAATAGGATTGAAGGCCCAGAAATGAACCCACATACCTATGGTCACCTGATCTTTGACAAAGGAGCTGAAATGATCCAGTGGGAAAAGAGAGCTTTTTTTAACAAATGATGCTGGTTCAACTGGAGGTCAGCTTGCAGAAGAATGTGCATTGATCTATTCTTATCTCCTTTTACTAAGCTAAACTCCAAGTGGATCAAGGACCTCCACATAAAACAAGACACACTGAAACTAATAGAAAAGAAACTGGTGAAGACACTTGAGGACATGGTCAGAGGGGGAAAGTTCCTGAATAGAACACCAATAGCATATGCTCTAAGAGCAAGGATTGACAAATGGGACCTCATAAAATTACAGTTTCATTAAAGCAAAGGAGAGTGTCCAGCAGACAAAATGGCAACCAACAAGTTGGGAAAGGATCTTCACCAACCCTACATCCGACAGAGGGCTAATATCCAATATATACAAAGAACTCAAGAAGTTAGACTCCAGAGAGACAAACAACCCTATCAAAAAATGGGGTACAGAACTAAACAAAGAATTTTCACCTGAAGAAATTTGGATGGCTGAGAAGCATCTTAAGAGATGTTCAACATCCTTAGTCATTAGGGAAATGCAAATCAAAACAACCCTGAGATTTCACCTCACACCAGTCAGAATGGCTAAGATTAAAAACTCAGGAGACAGCAGGTATTGGCAAGGATGTGGAGAAAGAGGAACACTCCTCAACTGCTGGTGGGATTGCAAGTTGGTACAACCAATCTGAAAATCAGTCTGGCACTTCCTCAGAAAACTGGGCATGACACTTCCAGAGGACCCTGCTGTACCACTCCTGGGCATATACCCAGAGGATTCCCCAGCATGTAATAAGGATACATGTTCCACTATGTTCATAGCAGCCTTATTTATAATAGCCAAAATCTGGAAAGAACCCAGATGTCCCTCAATGCAGGAATGGATACAAAAAATATGATATATATTTACACAATGGAGTACTATTCAGCCATTAGAAACAATAAATTCATGAACTTCTTAGACAAATGGATGGGGCTGGAGAACATCATCCTATGTGAGGTAACCCAATCTCAAAAGAACACTCATGGTATGCACTCACTGATAAGCGGATATTAGCCTAGAAGGCTGGAATACCTAAGACACAATACACATATCAAATAATGTCCATGAAGAAGGAAGGAAGGGCCCCTGACTCTGGAAAGGCTTAATGCAGCAGTGTAGGGAAATACCAGAACAGGGAAGAGAGAACTATTGAATGGGGGAACAGGGGGGAGGGAAGAGGGCTTATCAACTTGCGGGGAGGGGTGAGCCTGGAAAGGGGGAAATCATATGAAATGTAAATTAATATATCGAATAAAAAAAGAAAAGAAAATGGAAGAAATGTTAGCATTGATTTTGTTATTATTGCTGAGTGTTTTAATTAAGTAATTTCTTTAACTTTTTAATGTAATGTAATTTATGTTGATGTGGGACCTTGTAAGGCAGTCTGTGGCCTGGTTGAGCAAGGCTTACTCCAGAGACCAAGTAAAATATTCTACAAGGGAAGGTACCAGTGAGCCATGCTCCCAGATACTCCGGGTCCTGACACCAACTCCATACTCTTGACTCTTCAATTCCATAATCCCCTGACTATCAGTCACACATAGGGCCAGGCCCCTAATGTTCTAGCTGAACTCCACCCCCATAGTCACCTGGCTACAGCTAGGTTTTTCCATGCCCCACAGTTCCCTGCCACAGCCAGGTAACCCAACCCACTATAAAAGGGACTGCTAGCCCCCCCTACTGCTCTTGCTTTTTCTCTCTTGCCCTTTTAGTTCTCTTGTCTCTTGTCCCCCTGTCCCTCTTCTCTCCCCATCCTTCTCCCCTCTTTCCATGCGGTCTCCCCTCTATCTTTTCTTTCTTTCTTTACTTCTCTATCTCTTTTCCTTTTCTATTTCTCTATAATAAAGCTTTGAAACTATGAGCTGCCTCTTCTTATCAAAACCTGCCATGTAGGAGTAATGGAATAGGCCTCAACGTCTCCAGTCGCCAGAAAGAACCAAAGACTTTTCCCAGCCAGGCTTTCCTCTACATGTACACTAGGCGCTTGCCAGAACAGCCCCGCCTTCCGGGCAAAGACCATCTGGGCAAAGACCCAGCAGCCTCCCTTAGCAGGTACTTGGGCACCCACCATCCCTATACAGGTATACAGATGCCGCCCACCCATTTTCCTGGCCGCACAGACTCTCATCAGTACCTGGAGCAGAGCACACAGTGGTGGCTGTAGGCAAGGAGCCTCCCCTCAGCAGCACACAACCTGGGCCCCCCATGCCCGCTCATTTTCCCTACATAATTGGTCTATCCCCTACTTGTGTGTTACATGAAATTTTTTCCAAATGCTTTCATGTGTTAGAAGTATTAATCCCACTCATTTTGTGACTCAGGAAAATGGTTTCCTGACTCTTGCTGTGTTGAGGTGTTTGCTTATTGGCAGGCACACTATTCTTTGAGAAGATTGTAACTTTCCTTAGGCAATTCTCACAGACTGAGAATACAACACTGAACAAGCTTAAAAGAGATGGGGGTTCCAGAGTTTCCTGCAGGCATAGGAAAAAGACTCTATCAACTAGAGGGGAATCATGACTCTCAGAAAGATTTCACACACTTCCAACAACTTGTCTGAACTTATAGAATGAGACTGAAGCCTAGAAAATGATGGATCAATAATGGTCAGGACCTCACTTTGACCAAGACTGCTTAGTTGTAAAAATTCCCATCCCTCAATTTAAGAATTAATCTCACTCCAGGACTGCAAAGACAGACTTTGTTCCTATTCCCAATTAGGTCACTACTGGAGTCTAGGAATCACCTAACAAACCAGTTGAACACCCATCTCAGTCTCACTGGGATTTTGCACATGTCCCATGACTGATCAACCAAGGCCAGGGTCCATATTAGGAAACTGAACCATGTAACACAGTTTTAAAAATTGATCCATGCTAATTCCGGCTAGGCACCAGCATCTGTGCTCTCTCCCACCTTCATGGCCAGCCCCAAGTGGCAGTCTTGCACTGGTTGCTTTGGCCAGCTACAGCCAAGCCACTCCCATCTTCCCAGGACATCCACCTGCTGTGGGTAGCCTGAAGAAAGCCAGCTACTGCTAGCTCAGATCCCCTTTGCCCTGTAAAATGATAATACTAGAGACTTGTAATATACCAGCCAGATTTATAACAATAAATCTCCAACCCCAAAATGGCCATACAAAGAACATAAAACTCGAGTGATATAAATAGAAGCTGCACACCTACATTGGGCATTTGTACCCTACACTGCTCTATTGCACATTTATGAAATCCTTAGCTACCAGAGGCTCCTTCAGGCCACATGGTCTCTCTCATCTCTACTTGTCTGACCCTCTCTAAAACTTTCAGCTTTGCCTTTTCCTTTCACTGCCCAATCACAGGCTGTAGCCCTATCTGATAAATATATCAGATAAATAAAAGATCTCACCTGACCTCATCTGACTATAGACACCTCACTTGATGGAGCAGAAAATACAAACAGCAATCCATAAAAGAACCATGACATTGAATTAAGATCCTATAGGTCTTTTAAGCCTAAAACCAACAAACATCTGTACCAACTTATTCCACCAATCAATATGTAAGGATAGGGAGATTTCCTTAGGAATATGCCTTTGTTGCCATTTATCCTATTTCCATTGATTGGGTATTTAACTGTGGACTTGTCTTGTCTAATATTCATGTCTTAATTTGTCAAACAGAATGGGACTTGTGTTTTCTACCATTCAAGCCTTAACTTGCCAACCAGGATGTCAGTTACCCATGTACATGTCTTTTCCTGCCAAGTAGGGTGCCACTTCCCAGGAATGTCTTGAGAACTTAAACTTTACTGACCACAAAATGGAAGTCATATTCCAAATAGTTTCTTATATTTGTACAGGTGTCCTTCTTACATTGGGGTCCATCCCAGGGTCAGTTTATACCATAAAAGCTTATAAATAGATGCAGGAAGTGCTGCTGGATAGTTGGTTCTGGCACAAGCTTATTGGATAAATACACAAAGCAGTTCTACTGACTTTGCTTGAAATTGGTATCCAAGGGCATAGAACATAACAGAATATGTATTCAATTTGACATTAGAAAATTTTCTGGTAACAGCAGAAATATATCAGCAAATTTCCTTATAATGGCAGCCTTGCCAAATAACTGTTACCTAGGTTTTAACATTTTACCTAGGCATTTACGTTCCATCTAGGCCTTAATATTTTACCTAGGTTTCAATAGTAATATTGAATAAACTTCTTTTATTGTGTTTTCCCTTAAAGAAGGAAGGAAGGAAGGAAGGAAGGAAGGAAGGAAGGAAGGAAGGAAGGAAGGAAGGAGTGAAGAAAGGGAGGAAGGAAGGAAGGAAGGAAGGAAGGAAGGAAGGAAGGAAGGAAGGAAAGGAAAGATAAAAGGAAAGAAAATATAGTCAAGGAAAAACACATGTCTAGTTTATTTTATAATTTATTTTTGTGTAATGACCTAGAAAGAATTTCTGCATAATTTTAACAGTGATAACTGATGAATTATAATATTCCTAATGATTCTTCTTCTTTCTTCTTTCTAAAAGCATTATTAATGAAAGATCCCCAAAGCAATATTTTAATGGACATTTTAAAGGACATGGGTGTTCCCCAAACCAAACACAAACAAACAACAAACAAAATGAATAACCAGAGACACAGTCACATTTTGAGTCACATTCTGACATTTCAGACATGTATATAATATACTTCAATGACAGTTATCTCTACTCTTTGAAGGGGTCACAAAATAAAATGTCTTTTACCTAGTGATGATAGCTCACTTTTTACTTTTTGTTTCATGGACTCTTCTTGTCCACAGACTCTGAGTTGTAGTTAGCAATATAAATATCTTTAATGCCTATGTGTCACTATTGCATTTGCTTAAAGACTTAAGTAACTTCTGTAAAATGATTAAGCCTATCATTGTGAGCTAACACCCTTAAGAAAGCAAATAGACTTACTACCTCCATATGACTTTGTGGCTTTGTTTACTTTGTGCAAGTACTATTTCTTTTTTTCTTTTTATTAGATATATTTTTTATTTACACTTAAAATGCTGTCCCCTTTTCTGGTCCCCCCTCTCCCAAAAATCCAATAAGCCATCTCCCCTTCCTTAATCAACCCTCCCCCCACTTCCCTGTCCTGATATTCCTCTACACTACGGCATCAAGTATTTCCAGGACTTTCCTTTCCTCCCTTTGGAGGATGAAGTCTAACAAGACCATTCACTACTGCCAATGGGTAACTCCATGTGTACTCTTTCGTTGATGGCTTTGTCCATGAGAGCTCTGGGAGTACTTGGTGACTCATTTTGTTGTTCTTCCTGTGGTGTTGTAAACCCCTTCAGCTCCTTGGGTTCTTTAACTCCTCCATTGGTTACCCTGTGTTCAGTTCAATGGCTGTCTGAGAGTGTCCCCCTTTGTATTTCTCATGCACTAGCAGAGCCTCCCAGGTGACAGCTATATCCAGCTCCAGTCAGCAAGTTCTTGTGGGAATCAGTAATAGTGTCTGGTTTTTGTAACTGTATATGGGATATATCCCTGGCTAGTCTCAGGATGGTCTTTCCCTCAGAATCTACTCCACAATTTGTCTCTGTATTTCCTTCTGTGGGTATTTTGTTCCAGTTTCTACAAAGGAGCCAAGTATCCATACTTTGTTCTTCCTCTTTCTTGGGCATCATTTGATGTGTAAAATGTGTCTTGGGTATTCCAAACTTCTGGGCTAATATCCACTTATCAGTGAATGCATGACATGTGTGTTCTTTTGTGATTGGGTTACCTCACTCAGGATGATATTTTCTAGTTCCATCCATTTATCTAAGAATTTCATGAATTTATTATATTTTTGGATAAATTCTCTATTTACATTTCATTTCCCTTTTTCTGGTTCCCTGGCCCCAAAGGCCTCCCCATGCCCTTTTCCCTCCCCGTGTTCTCCCACTCACCCTTTCCCACTTCCCTGTTCTGGCACTGATGATTTGAGCCTTTCCAGAACCAAGGTCCACTCCTTCCTTCTTGTTGGACATCATCTGGTATGTAGATTGTGTCTTTGGTGTTATAGGATTATAGGCTAATATCCACTTTTCACTGAGTGCATACCATGGGTGTCCTTTTGAGATTGTGTTACCTCACTTAGTTTGATGTTCTCCAGCTCCATCCATTTCTCTAAGAATTTCATGAATTCATTGTTTCTAATGGCTGAGTAGTACTCCATTGTGTATATATACCACATTTTTTGCATCCATTCTTCTGTTGAGGGACATCTGGGTTCTTTCCGGCTTCTGGCTATTATAAATAGGGCTGCTGTGAACATAGTTTTTAACACTACTTCTCTGTAGTATTGCTAGAGGTCCGGGATATTGATTCCCCCAGGAGATCTTTTACTGTTGATGATAGTTTTAGCTATCATGGGCTTTTTCTTATTCCAGATGAATTTGAGAATTGCTCTTTCTAACTATGTGAAGAACTGAGTTGGGATTTTGATGGGGATTGCGTTGAATCTGTATATTGCTTTTGGCAAGTTTGCCATTTTAACTATATTTATCCTGCCAACACACGAGCATGGAAGATTTTTCCATTTTCTGGGGTCTTCTTACATTTCCTTCTTCAGAAACCTGAAGTTTTTGTCATACAAATCTTTCACTTGTTTGGTTAGAGTCACACCAAGATACTTTATATTGTTTGTGGCTATTGTGAAGGGTGTCATTTCGCTAATTTCTTTCTCAGCCTGCTTATTCTTTGAGTATAAGAAGGCTACTGATTTGCTTGAGTTGATTTTATAACCAGCCACTTTGCTGAAGTTGTTTATCAGCTGTAGGTGTTCTCTGGTGGAGTTTTTTTAGGTCACTTAAATATAATATCATATAATCTGCAAATAGTGATAGTTTGACATCTTCCTTTCCAATTTGTATCCCTTTGGTTTCCTTATGTTTTCAAATTGCTCTAGCTAGTACCTCAAGTACTATATTGAAAAGATATGGTGAGGGGGGCAGCCTTATCTAGTCCCTGATTTTACTGGGATTGCTACAAGTTTCTCTCCATTTACTTTGATGTTGATGTTGACTACCTACTGGTCTGCTGTAAATTGCTTTTACTATGTTTAGGTATGGGCCATGAATACCTGTTCTTTCCAATGCTTATAGCATGAAAGGATGCTGAATTTGGTTAAATGCTTTTTCAGCATCCAATGAGATGACCATGTGGTTTTTTTCTTTGAGTTTGTTTATGTAGTGGATTATGTTGATGGATTTTTATATATTGAACCATCCCTGCATCCCTGGGATGAAGCCAACTTGATCATGGTGAATGATCATTTTGATGTGATCTTGGATTCGGTTGGCAAGAATTTTATTGACTATTTTTGCGTCGATGTTCATAAGGAAGTTTGGTCTGAAGTTCTCTTTCTTTGTTGGACCTTTGTGTGGTTTTGGTATCAGCGTAATTGTGGCTTCATAGGATGAGTTGGATAGTGTTCATTCTGTTCCTATTTTGTGGAATAATTTGAAGATTATTGGTATTAGGTCTTCTTTGAAGGTCTCATAGAATTCTGCACTAAAACCATCTGGTCCTTCGATTTTTTTGGTTGGAAGACTTTTTATGACCCCTTCTATTGCTTTGGGGTTTATGGGACTGTTTAGATGATCTATTTGATCCTGATTTAATTGTGGTATTTGGTATCTGTCTAGTAAATTGTCCATATCCTCCAGATTCTCCAGTTGTGTTGAGTATAGGCTTTTGTAGTAGGATCTGATCCTTTTTGAATTTCCTCAGTTTCTGTTGTTATATCTCCCTTTTCATTTATATTTTGTTAATTTGAATACTGTCTATGTACCCTTTGGTAAGTCTGGCTAGGGGTTTATCTATCTTGTTTATTTTCTCAAAGAACTGGCTCCTGATTTTGTTGATTCTTTGTATGGTTCTTTTTGTTTCAACTTGATTGATTTCAGCCCCTAGTTTGATGATTTCCTGTCTTCTACTCCTCCTGGGTGAATTAGCTTCTTTTTGTTCCAGAGCTTTCAAGCTGTTAAGTTGCTAGTATATGCTTTCTCCTGTTTCTTTTTAGATGCACTCAGGGCTATGGATTTTCCTCTTAGCACTGCTTTCATTGTGTCCCATAGATTTGGGTATGTTGTGCCTTCATTTTCATTAAATTCTAGAAAGTCTTTGATTTCTTCTATTTCTTCCTTGACTAAGGTATCATTGAGTAGAATATTGTTCAGCCTCCATGTGTGTGAGTATTTTCTGTTGCTTTTGTTGTTATTGAAGACCACTCTTACTCCATGGTGATCAGATAGTAGGCATGGGATTAGTTCGATCTTCTTATATTTGTTGAGGTCTGGTTTGTAACCAATTACATGGTCGATTTTGAAGAAGGTACCATGAGGTTCTGAGAAAAAGGTATAGTCTTTTCCTTTAGGATGAAATGTTCTATATATATCTGTTAAATCCAATTGGTCCAACATTTCAATGAGTTTTCCTGTGTCCCTGTTTAGTTTCTGTTTTCCTGATCGGTCCATTGAGGATAGTGGAATGTTGAGGTCCCCCACAATTATTGTGTTAGGTCCAATGTGTGCTTTGAGCTTTAGTAAAGTTTCTTTTATGAATGAGGGTGCCTTTGCATTTGGAGCAAAAATGTTTAGAATTGTTAGTTCTTCTTGGAGGATTTTTCCTTTGGCCAGCAAGAAGTGCCCTTCTGTATCTCTTTTGATGACTTTTGGTTGATAGTCAATTTTATCTGATATTAGAATGGCTATTCCACCTTGCTCCCTGAGACCATTTGCTTGTATAATTGTCTTCCAGCCTTTTACTCTAAGGTAGTGTTTGTCTTTGAGCCTGAGGTGTGTTTCCTGTATGCAGCAAAATGTAGGGTCCTGTTTCTGTATCCAGTCTGTTAGTCTGTCTTTTTATTGGGGAATTGAGTCCATTGATGTTAAGAGATATTAAGGAGTAGTGATTATTTCTTCCTGTCATTTTTAATGTTATTTTTGTTTTTGAGTGGTTATCTTCTTTTGAGTTTGATGGAAGAAGGTTACTATATTGCTTTTTCCAGGGTGTAGTTTCCCTCTTTGTATTGGAGTTTTCTTCCTATTATCCTTTGCAGAGCTGGGTTAGTGGAAAGATATTGTGTAAATTTGGTCTTGTCATGGAATATTTTGATTTCTCCATCTATGTTGATTGAGAGTTTTGCTGGGTATAGTAGTCTTGGCTGACATTTGTGTTCTCTTAGAGTCTGCATGATATCTGCCCAGAATCTTCTAGCTTTCATGGTCTCTTGTGAGAAGTCTGGTGTAATCCTGATAGGTCTTCCTTCATATGTTACTTGGCCTTTTTCTCTTACTGCCTTTAAAATTCTTTCTTTATTTAGTACATTTTGGGTTTTGATTATTATGTGATGGGAGGTATTTCTGTTCTGATCCAGTCTGTTTGGAGTTCTGTAAGCTTCTTGTATATTCATGGGCATCTCTCTCTTTAGGCTGGGGAAGTTTTCTTCCATAATTTTGTTGAAGATATTTGGTAGCCCTTTAAATTGTAGATCTTCACTCTCATCTATTCCTATAATCCTTAGGTTTGGTCTTCTCATTGTGTCCTGGATTTCCTGGATGTTTTGGGTTACAAGCCTTTTGCATTTTCTTTGGCTGTGGAGTCAATGGTTTCTATGGCATCTTCAGCATCTGAGATTCTTACTTTGATCTCTTGTATTCTGTCTGTTGTTGATGTTTGCATCTATGACCCCTGATTTCTTCCCAAGGTTTTCTATCTCCAAAGTTGTCTCTCTTTGTGATTTCTTAGTTGTTTCTACCTCTGTGTTTAGATCTTGGATCGTTTTGCTCAGTTCCTTCACTTGTTTGTTTGTGTTTTCTTGCAATTCTTTAAGGGATTTTTGTGTTTCCTCTTTCATGATTAGTGCCTGTTGACTCAATATTTCCTGCATTTAAGTTATTTTTTTTTCATTTCCTCTTTATTGGCTTCTGTCTGGTAACCCATATTCTCCTGGAATTCTTTAAGTTATTTTTATGTTTCCATTGTAAGGGCTTCTAACCTATTCATGTTCCCCTGCATCTCTTCAATGTCTTTAATTTCTTTTATGTCTTTTTTGTGTTTCTCTAGAAGCATCGGGACCAGTGCTTTTAAATCCAGATCTTGTTTTTCTGGTGTGTTGGGGAATCCAGGACTTGCTGTGGTTGGAGAATTGGGTTCAGATGCTGCCATATTGCCCTGATTTCTGTTAGTAATGTTCCTACATTTGCCTTTTGCCATCTGTTTATCTCTGGAGTTAGTTGGTTTTGTTACTGGTTGGTGTTTGAAGCTCCTGTGAGCCTGGGGTTTAGTGCTTCTGTCATAGAGGGCGTCAGTGCTCCTGAGGTGGAGACTGGAAGGTTTCTGCTACTGGGCTTTAAAACAACTTCCTCAGGTGATGAGCCTAGATGGTGACGTTCCTAGTCCACAGGGCTCTGTCTGGTTAACTGTCTGTGGTGCCCTGAGGCAAGATGTCGGCCTCCGGCTGCACTCCAGGCACAGGCCCCAGAGCAAGTTGGTGCCTGCTCAGGTCAGCGCAGAGACCACCTGCCTAGCTGATCTGGCTCTGGGTGCACCCTCAAACTGTCTGTGCACAGACCTTTCACTGCCGCCAAGCTGTTCTGGTTCTGGTTGCCCACAGGGGCCTGATGTGGTAGTCGATGTTAGGTTAAGAGTCTGTACATGCACCTGGCTATCTGCAAGTCGATGGGGCTGAACCCCAGCGATCAGCATAGGCAAGCTGCCGGCGCACAGACATCCCACTGCCGCCACCGAGCTGTTCTGGTTCTGGGGACCAGCAGGGGCCTGGCTAAAGCTTCCAGCCGCCCTCTGTGCCCCAAGGAAAGATGGCGCCCTCCTCTGCATGCTGATTGGGCTGAATCCCAGCAGTCAGCAGAGCCGAGCTGTCAGTGCATAGACCTCCCGCTGCCGCTGAGCTGCTCTAGCTCTGGATGCCAGCAAGGGCCTGATGGGGTAGTCAATGTTAGGTTAAGAGTCTGTCCACGCACCTGGCTAGAGCTTCTAGCTGCCCACAGAGTGAATTTATTATTTTTAATGGCTAAATAGTATTCCATTGTGTATACATACCACATTTTCTGTATTCATTCCTCCATTGTGGGATATCTGGGTTCTTTCCAGCTTCTGTCTACTATAAATAGGGCTACTATCAACATAGTGGAGCATGTGTCCTTATTACATGCAAGAGAATACTCTGGGCATATGCCCAGGAGTAGTATGGCAGGGACATCCAGTAGTATTCTGCCCAGTTATCTGATGAACTGCCAAACTGATTTCCGGAGTGGTTTTACCAGCTTTCAATCCCACCAGCAGTAGAGGAGTGTTCTTCTTTCTCCACAACCTTTCCACTACCTGCTGTCTCCTGAGTTTTTTATCTTAGTCATTCTGACCAGTGTGAGGTGAAATCTCAGGGTTGTTTTGATTTGCATTTTCCTGAAGTCTAAGGATGTTGAACATTTCTTTAGGTTCTTCTCAGCCATTTGATATTCCTCAGGTGAAAATACTCTCTTTAGCACTGTACCCCACTTTATAATAGTGTTATTTTTCCACTGTAGTCTAATTTCTTGAGTTCTTTGTATATATTGGCTATTAGCCCTCTGTCAGATGTAGGGTTGATAAAGATCTTTTTGAAATTCGTTGGTTGCAATTTTGTCCTATTGACAGTGTCCTTTGCCTTACAGAAATTTTGTATTTTTATGAGGCTCCATTTTGTCAATTCTTGACCTTAGGTCATAGGCTATTGGTGTTCTGTTCAGGAAATTTTCTGTTGAGTTCCGTAGCTATCTGTAGCTACTCCAGACAGGCTCTGCAAGAGAAAACTATGGGATGGATGGGGAAAGTGGTGCAAAAGAATGAGGTCAAGGAGACATTGCCTTTCAAGATCCCATTTTAATAAGATGTAACCCAATGTATAGTCTGAAAGATTACTTCCCCCCCCCAGGTATGAGGTGGAGTCTTGGGGTGAAGTCAAGAGGGAGAGGGAGAGAGAGACAGACAGAGAGAGAGAGAGAGAGAGAGAGAGAGAGAGAGAGAGAGAGAGATCTTTGCTGGCTCCAGACTCAGCAGGTGGTGTCAGCTCATCTGCTAAAGGTTGAGAATTGCAGATCTAGGATGCTTCCTTGGCTTCCAGGTGTGACTGGGTTGTTCTAAATAGAACAAAGGCTAGGAAATTCACGGGCTGAGGATAGAGCCAGCAGCTGGCCTAACTGCCTAGCTTGAATGCTGGAGTGGGGGGAAGGGAAAATTCCCCCTAATTTATAAAATTTTTAAAAATTTTAAATTTTTTTTAAAAGAACCAGTGGATGAATATATCCATCTAAAGATGGTAGTCATTTATCAGGGAGGGAAAGAATTGAACATAATCCCTCTTAAGTATTGTATGACACCTTTTGGAGAGGAAGGGTAATAGGCTCCCTTATTATTTTAAGGACAGCCTCATGATGTCAACCCTTATGCAATTAGGTGTACTTTCTGGGGACTCAGAGGCAGAAATTCACTTCCCCATGTGGTGCTTTGCCTTGCACTTCTCACTGGTGCCCATGCTTGCTTAATTAGCAAACACACAAGCTCTATGTGGCTCCCTTTTTGGAGATCCACTGGTAAAGTAGATGCCAAGTGAATATGAGCTGGCTGGCCTTTAAAGCAGCCTGGAAGCCTGCTTGAAACACAAAGGGAGAGATTAAAAGGAAAAAAAGAACTTGGCTGTCTCTGGAAAGCCCAAGATGTTCAATTGTAAATTGGTGCTTTAGGCAGCCAGGCTTGGCTTGTGAATTAACTGCCAGAAAACAAAACTGCTGGGACCATATTCGGGAGGCCCAAGTTATTCAATCATAAAATTACAATTCCAGCAACCTGGCCTGGCTTGTAATTCAAATGCTAGAAACCAATTTAGCCTGTCTTCCCAACTAAGGGAGAAGTGACTTTGAGAACACTTTTGAATTGGCCAATACTTCCCATCTGGTTCATGCTTCCACAGCATTTTGTTGAAAATTACAGACATGCCTTCTTCCCCAACATGAAGTCAGGATCATGTCATATGCCAATAAATGAACCTTTTTTTATCTCACCTAGGCAACAGTGTGCCTAGTTATAGGATGCCATATACTCAGCAAGGATTTTCCTTGGCATCCAAATTTTAAAATTTTCTTAAAAATATGCAAGTAATTTAAATGATATGTACAGGGATACAAATTCCCCTCTCTTTTTATTTTTTAAGAAGATACTGTTTTAAAAATAATTTATATATTATCTGTCTTTGAGGATAACACAGAATTAAATTGTCAAAGGCATCTTAAATGTTTGATAACAGCCAGTTCTATTATCTGTCTTACTTTAAGTTGGAACACCAAGCATATACCATAATATAAATTAGAAATATGAGTATCATTTATCTGCAACAATTAAATAAGTCCTCTAGAATTAACACCATTATATGGTAAGGGTAGGAACTGAGGACATTTAAGAACAAATCTTTATAATTTTATGAGCACAAAAAATATAAAATTATTTTTTAAGCCATTACCCTTTTGATGATATAAAGAATATGCTTATATAGCCAATTGTTCCTATATAATCTGTCTGGGATATAAACTTCATGTGCCTTGCCTTAAGGGGTCTTGTCTAGGCACCTTTTAAAAGATTAACTATATATAAGTATATTGTAGCTGTCTTCAAACACGCAAGAAAAGGGTATCAGATCACATCATAGGTGGTTGTGAGCCACCATGTGATTGCTGGGAATGAACCCGCATACTACATAATTGAGGGCCTAGCCTTTAATGGCTGAGCCATCTCTTCAGGCTCAAATCCATAAAATACAAGAGCTCGGCTCCCAGCACCCATGGCTGTCTCTCCAGCCTTTGGATCAGCTCTCAAACATGCAGAAGACAGTCATTTAAAGAACATATCTTTTTTTTAACTTGAATTACTTTTGCATAAACAATTATTTAAATTAAGAATTAGTAGTATAAAAAAGGGAACAATTTTAAGCAATCGTAAACCATGAGCCATATATATATGTATGTATATATATATATGTATATATATGTGTATTTATATATGTATATATACATATATATTTGTTATTAATATATAAATAAAAGCTCCATTTTTTAACACCTTAAAATTAGCTGCTAGAGCACCCAAGTTACTTGTGCTGAAGTAGGGGGAACTTCAAGGAATAAACATGTGATCTAATTATACAAATTTTACTCCCATAGTTGATGTGTTTTACATGGGACACATGTATAGAAATATATAAAAGCAACTTGCAACAAATTATATTTTGGATAGCAAATATTAATTTTGCCTTAAAAGGCTTGCCATGTAATAGATCAACCATGAATAATAATCAATTTGATTGCTGCTTGAAGCAAGGAAAAAAATGCCCTCACCAGGCTCTTAAAACATTCTTCCAAAACACCCTTATAACATTTTACCAACATATGAATATCTCAGTTAAAATATGCAAAACTTTATTTGAAGAGGAAAAAGGGTGATTTTATATTAACGTTCTCTTTGAGAAGGAATGGCAATGAACATATAACATAAACAGCTGATTACAATAGCCTTTATTATTTGTAAAATTACCCATCCTTTGCCAAGGTAATTTATATCTACCTTGAAAACAGGTTTAAGTATTTTTGTGGCAAGCTTAAAGTGATGTCTTAGCCAATTAACTTATTTCAACAACCTTTGAAAATCATTTATTTAAAAAAAAATTTAAAGACCCATAAGTGAGGGCCTGTACTCAACATTCTCTAAACAAAATATATTGAAAAACCTAAAATTCCAGCTTCCTGTATGGAAGCAGAGACAGGCACTTTTCCTCACCTAATATAAGTCTGTTAGCCATTTCTTGAGGGAAAAAAAACTTTTAATGAAATTGTTTTAAGAATGTAGTTTTGGCCAAAACTTATCTAGGTGGGACCTGTAAGGAAAAGGCAGCCCACAAGCTTCCATTGAGGCAACTCTGAGCTCTGTATCTACTTAAATGCAAATTCAATTTGCTCAGCAGTCACTCAGCAAGGACCTTGAACAAGGTTCCTCAAATTTGAATATCTTTTAATCCGAGCCCATTTTCTGAAACCAGACCCAAACCTCCCAGTCTTGCAAGGACATGAGGATCAAATACCAAACAAACAAAACCTGTAATTTTAGGGTTCCAGGAAAAATTCTACTTGTTTTATAGTAGTCAAAGGAGCCTGTTTGATATCAAATAAATTTCCATTGAGATCTCCTTTTTAATCTTGGAGGGTTGAATCCTGCTTCCATCATTGTAGCCAACAAACCCGCAAAAAAGTCACAACAGACCTATATTGGCCACAGCTGTCTTTTAACCTTTATCATTTTTAAAATATGTTAAGAATCTTGGTCTTCAATCAGACTGTAAAGTGCAGTCAATGGCACATTGGCAATTTTTGTCTTAACTCTTAATTTTTTCTTATAATATTAGAGCAACTATAACTTTGGAAGCAAAGCCCAATTTTAAACAATCTATTTTCTTTAAAACTAATGGCAAATGCATTATTTTAACTAATTGAAGAGACATTATTTTATATATTATTCTCTATAAGTTTGCTTTTTGGACCAAGATTTACACAAAATACCATGCCAATTTAGAAGCATCTCAGAGGCCCGTATTTTATGAATCTCACATGCCATGTGCTCAAAATGGACGCAACCTCGAGCTATCAGCTCCAAATTTGTCTCTTATTGCCAACTCTATACCATTTAAATCATGCACAATAATTAATAAGCCAATACTCTATAGTCAAAAACATGTAGAACATATTTATACCTTTAAGACCAATTACAAAAAAGTGAACAAAGCATGCACCACACTAAGCCACGTGTCGCTGGCCAAACCAACCTTCTCTTAACAACATTATACCTTTCAAATCATGTCCAATGACTTATAAGCCAATTTTCTATAGACAACACATGCAAAATATACCTTTAAGACCAATTATAACCAAGAATAAAACAATTATATGAATCTTATAAACTTAAACCAAACAACCTTTTTTCCTTTATCTGGCTGCATTTTGAGAGACTAGAAAGCACTTTGAAACACAAACCACAATTGTAGAGAATTTTCTTTAAAAGAAACAAATTAATCTATTTGTTTTAGACTTGAGGCTGCTGGTTTCCTTTTTAAAAAGCAGCTTTTTCTTTAACTATGCTTGCCTCTCAGCTGAGTGCTGGACACCCAAAATCAGCCTTTGCCGTGAACTGCGGCTAGATTAAGAGATAGACTGCCAGAAGATGAAATTTTTATCATTTTTTTTTAAAACATGAAACAATTACAGTCATTCATACAATGCCACAAAGAGGACATTTTACACACACATAGGACATGAACATACATTTGGACACGGTGCACCAAGAACAAACATAGACACATAGGAGGGAAGCATGCTTGCTATGAAATTACATCCATTTTCCTACTCTTTCTCTCATTTTTCAACCTTTCTTAAAGTAGCTCTTGGAAGCTGTGGACATATGCCTATTTTTAAATCCTTTCCTTTTTGTCTGAATCAGCTCTTAATAGCTTTGGTTACAATCCAGAAACTATAAAGTTCTTCTCCCATTTTCCACTGTCTTCCTTTTAAGCAAGTTCAATGTTGGGTCAACACTGCCTTACTTAACCCATATCCTCCAGCACCCATTTTGCTCACCATGCAGGATACCATCTTTTTCTGTTTTCTCCAAAGCTCCACTAAGACAGGGTCACCTTTCTCTAGAGTCCAGCCACACATTTGGGTGCCATTCTGTTGAGTTCCGTAGCTATCTGTAGCTACTCCAGACAGGCTTTGCAAGAGAAAACTATGGAATGGATTGAGAAAGCAGCACAAAAGAATGAGGTCAAGGAGACATTGCCTTTCAAGACCCCATTTTAATAAAATGTAACCCAATATATAGTCTGAAAGATTCCCTCCCCCCAGGAATGAGGTGGAGTCTTGGGGTGAAGTAGAGAGAGAGAGAGAGAGACAGAGAGACACAGAGAGAGAGAGACAGAGAGAGAGCAACAGAGAGAGACAGAGAGAGAGATCTTTGCTGGCTCCAGACTCAGCAGGTGGTGTCAGCTCGCCTGCTGAAGGTTGAGAATTGCAGATCCAGGATGCTTCCTTGGCTTCCAGGTGTGGCTGGGTTGTTCTAAATAGAACAAAGGCCAGGAAATTCACGGGCTGAGGATAGAGCCAGAGGCTGGCCAAACAACCTAGCTCAAATGCTGGAGTGGGGGAAAGGACAATTTTCCCCTGTGCCCATGTGTTCAAGGCTCTTCCCAGTTTCTTTTCTATTAGTTTCAATGTGTCTGGTTTTATGTGGAGGTCTTTGATCCACTTGGACTTGAGCTTAATACGAGGAGATAGGAATGGATCAATCTGCATTCTTCTGCATGCTAGCCAGCAGATGAGTCAGCACCATTTGTAGAAAAAGCAATCTTTTTTCCAATAGATGCATTTAGCTCCTTTGTCAAAGATCAAGTGACCATAGTGTGAGTTCATTTCTGGGTCTTCAATTCTATTCCATTGATCTAAATGCCAGTCATTGTACCTATACCCTGCAGTTTTTAACACAATTTCTCTGTACTATTGCTTGAGGTCTGGGATACTGATTGCTCCAGAAGGTCTTTTACTGTTGAGAATAGTTTTCGCTATCCTGGTTTTTTTTTTTTAATTAGGTATAATCTTTATTTACACTTCAAATGTGTTGTCCCCTTTCCTGGCTCCTCACTCCCCCGAAAATCCAGTAAGTCATCTCCCCTTTCCCAATCAACCCACCCCCGCTTCTGGTATTCCTCTACACTACTGCATCAAGTCTTTCTAGGACCAAGGGCCTCTCACCCATTTGGTGTCCAACAGGATCATCCTCTGCTGCCGATGTGTCTGGGGCCATGGGTAGCTCCAAGTGTACTCTTTGGTTGATGGTTTTGTCCCTTGTCCCTGGGAGCTTTGGGAGTACTTGGTGATTCATATTGTTGTTCTTCCTGTGGTGCTGTAAATGCCTTCAGCTCCTTTGGTCCATTGGTCCATTGGGACCCTGTGCTCAGTTCAGTGGCTGGCTAAGAGTTTCCCCCTCTGTATTTGTCATGCACTAGCAGAGCCTCACAGGTGACAGCTATATCCAGCTCCTGTCAGCAAGTACTTTTGGCAATCCACAAAAGTGTCTGGGTTTTATAATTGTATATGGGATGGATTCCTAGGTGGGGGAGTATCTAGATGGTCTTTCCTTCAGACTCTGCTCCACATTCCATCTCTATATCTTCTCCTGTGGGTATTTTGTTCCTCCTTCTCAGAAGGATTAGAGTATCCATACATTTTTTTTCTTCTCCTTCTTGGGAATCATTTGATATGTGAATTGTGTCTTAGATATTCCAAGCTCCTAGGCTAATATCCACTTATCAGTGAGTGCATATCATGTGTGTGTGTTCTTTTGTGTTTGGGTTACTTCACTTAGGATGATATTCTCCAGTTCCATCTATTTGTCTAAGAATTTCATGAATTCATAGTTTTTAATGGCTAAATAATACTCCATTGTGCATATATACCACATTTTCTGTATTCATTCCTCCATTGCAGGACATCTGGGTTCTTTCCAGCTTCTGGCTATTATAAATAAGGCTGCTATGAACATAATGGAATATGTGTCCTTATTACATGCAAGAGAATCCTCTGGGTATATGCCCAGCAATGTTATAGCATATAGTAGTATTATGCCCAGTTTTCTTAGGAACGGTCAGACTGATTTCCAGAGTGGTCTTACCATCTTACAATCTCACCAACAGTAGATGAGTGTTCCTCTTTCTCCACAACGTCTCCAGCACCTGCTGTATCATGAGTTTTTGATCTTAGCCATTCTGACCAGCATGAGGTCAAACCTCAGGGTTGTTTTTATTTGCATTTCCCTGATGACTAAGGATGTTGAACATTTCTTTAGCTGCTTCTCAGCCATTTGATATTTCTCAGGTGAAAATTCTTTGTTTAGCTCTGTACCACATTTTCAATAGGAGTATTTGACTCTATGGAGTCTAACTTCTTGAGTACTTTATATATATTGGATATTAGCCCTCTGTCCGTCGTAGGGTTGGTAAAGATCTTTTCCCAATTTGTTGGTTGCCCTTTTGTCATATTGACAGTATCCTTTGCTTTACAGAAACTGTAATTTTATGAGGTCCCATTTGTCAATTCTTGATCTTAGGGCATTGGCTATTTGGGTTCTGTTCAGGAAAAATTTCCCTGTGCCTATGTGTTCAAGGCTCTTCCCCAGTTTTTTTTCTTCTATTAGTTGCCCTGTATCTAGTTTTATGTTGAAGTCCTTGATACACTTGGGCTTGAGCTTAGTACAAGGGGATAAGTATAGATCAATTTGCATTCTTCTGCATGTTAACCACCAGTTGAGCCAGCACCATTTGTTGAAAAGGCTATCTTTTTCCCACTGGATGCTCCTTTGTCAAAGATCAAGTGACCATAGGTGTGTGGGTTCTTTTCTGGGTCTTCAATTCTATTCCATTGATCTAAATGCCTGTCACTGTACCTATACCGTGCAGTTTTAAACACAATTTCCATGTAGTACTGCTTGAGGTCTGGGATACTGATTCCCCCAGAAGTTCTTTTACTGTTGAGAATAGTTAACACTGTCCTGTTTTTTGTTGTTGTTGTTGTTGTTGTTGTTATTCCAGATGAATTTGAGAATTGCTCTTTCTAACTCTAAGAAGAATTGAGTTGGGATTTTAATGGGGATTGCATTAAATTTGTATATTGCTTTTGCCAAGTTGGCCATTTTTACTATATTAATCCTGTCAATCCATGAGCATGGGAGATCTTTCCATTTTCTGAGGTCTTCTTCGATTTCTTTCTTCAAAGACTTGAAGTTCTTGTCATACAGATCTTTCAATGTTTGGTTAGAGTCATCCCAATGTTTGGATAGAGATATTTTATATTGTTTGTGACTATTTTGAAAGGAGTCCTTTCCCCAATTTCTTACTTGGCCTTTTTATTCTTTGAGTATAGGAAGGCAACTGATTTGCTCGAGTTAGTTTTATATCCAGCCACTTTGCTGAAGTTTTTTATTAGTTTTAGGAATTCTCTAGTGAAGTTTTTTGTTGTTGTTGTTCACTCAAATATGCTATCATATCATCTAAAAATAGTGATAACTTGACTTCCTCCATTCCTATTTGTATCCCTTTGACCTCATCTTGTTGTCTACTTGCTCTAGCTAGAATTTCAAGTACTATATTGAATACATATGCAGAGAGAGGGCAGCCTTGTCTGGTCCCTAATTTTAGTGGGATTGCTTCAAGTCTCTCTCTGTTTAGTTTGATGTTGGCAACTGGTTTGCTGAACATTGCTTTTACTATGTTCAGATATGGGCCTTGGATTCCTGATCTTTCCAAAACTTTTAGCATGAAAGTATGTTGAATTTTGTCAAATGATTTTTCAACATCTAATGAAATGGCCATGTGTTTTTTTCTTTGAGTTTGTTTATATAATGGATTACATTGATGGATTTCCATATATGGAACCATCCATGAATCACTGGGATGAAGCCTACTTGATCGCAGTGAATGATAGTCTTGATGTGTTCTTGGATTCAGTTAGCAAGAACGTTATTGAGTGTTTTTGCATTGAGATTCACAAGGGAAATTGGTCTGAAGTTTTCTAACTTTGTAGGATCTTTGTGTGGCTTTGGTATCAGCATAATTGTGGCTTCATCGAATAAGTTGGGTTGTGTTCCTTTTGTTTCTATTTTGTAGAATAGTTTGAAGAGTATTGGTGTTAGGTCTTTGAAGGTCTGATAGAATTCTGCACTAAAACCATCTGGTCCTGCGCTTTTTTTGGTTACAAGACTTTCAATGACCACTTCTATTTCTTTAGGGGTTATGGGGCTGTTTAGATTGTCTTTTTGATCCTGATTTAATTTTTGTATTTGGTACCTGTCTAGGAAATTGTCTTTTTCATCCAGATTTTCCAGTTATGTTGAGCATAGGCTTTTGTAGCAGGATGTGATGATTTTTTGAATTTGCTTAGTTTCTGTTGTTATATCTCCCTTTTCATTTCTGATTTTGTTAATTTGGACACTGCCTCTGTGCCCTCTGGTTAGTCTGGCTAAGGGTTTATCTCTCTTGTTGATTTTCTCAAAGAACCAGCTCTTAGTTTTGTTGATTCTTTGTATGGTTCTTTTTGTTTCTACTTAGTTGACTTCATCCCTGATTTTGATTATTTCCTGTCTTCTACTCCTCTTGCATGTATTAGCTTCTTTCTGTTACAGAGTTTTCAGGTGTGCCATTAAGCTGCTAGTATATGGTCTCTCCAGTTTCTTTTTGGAGGCACTCAGGGCTATGAGTTTTCTTCTTAGAACGTGACACACCAACTCCGGTGGAGTCTGTGTGATGTGGCCAAAGTCATGTTGTCAGGCCAGAGGTATGTGTTCCCTGGAACTTGGCCTCCCAGAGGTCCCTGGCATCCTTCTTCAAACTGTTTCAATGCATTGATCAAATTCTGTGAATTTGGGTTCTGTGTCTTGTTTTTTATTTTTTTTTTATTCAGAGTTAAGTGGAAGGAAAATAAGACATTTAGAGATCTAATGAGTCAGTTACAACAGGAAGAATTGTTTGTAAAAAATACAGTTATAGTAGACAATAAAAGAATAAAAGTTCAACAGCTGATAAGGAAAGACCAGGATGGTATGTCAAAAGTTAAGGAAGATAGTCTGAGAATTCCAACAACTATTATAGATGATAGAAAGCATCATTTATTCAGACAGTTTGGTGAGCTCCTCCAGTAAATAGGGAAACTCCACAAAGACTCAGGACAATAGTTCCAAATTGGCCTGACTGGTCATAAAATATTAATAAAATTTACTAACTAAAACAAATTTGCTCAGATTAAAGCTTGACAGAATTCTAAAAGTAGAGTGACCTCAAGTCTGGGTTGATTAACCACTGTCTGGGTACCAAAAAGTTCCTAAAAAACACTTCTTGTTCTGTCCTTTTTAGTTTCAAGTTAAGTTATGACCATATAACTCCCTATCTGATCATAACCTAATATAACCTGACACAAAGTAAAAATGTAGTCCTTAAATCATATATATCTATATCTATAAACATCTCATATCCATATATGTTTATACATATCTATAAATATCTCATATACATATATGAGATGTTTACAGAAATAAAATTACAACAGTTTGAAACCACTTTTTGATATGTTGTGTCTGTCACTTACCGACTCCTTACCTACCTGTGTACCAAGACCCTACTTTTCCCATGGGAGGAGACCTGACTGGGTTTGTCCGTGATAGGTGGCACCCGAACAGAGACCTTGGACAGGTAAATATTTTCTCTTTCTTTTTCTTTCCCAGGTAAAGGATAGGCTCTTGTCAGAGAACTGCAGTCCTGTCAATAAAGGCTAATCGGTTAAGTATGAGTAAGCAACAAAAATCATGGGAGTCCAAACATAAAAAAATTGTTCTTGTCAGTTTTTAAGCACATGTTGGCTAAAGAAAGTTGAAAGTTCCCAAAAAAGCTTTGGGGGAATTTTTCAATTTTGTTCAAAGAATAAGCCCCTGGTTTCCAGTGGAAGGAAACTTAGCTCTAGCTGATTGGAGGATTCCAAAGAACATTTTATAGGCTATAATTGTGAATGCAATAGAGTCATGGAGAAAGCTTTCCCCCTCCTAAAACCAAAGGCACAACATTATCAGGCATAGAATAAGCAAATCATTTGTTTGGTTGTTAATGGCTGGAAGAATCCATTAACAGAATGATGCCTCCCTGAGAGGGAACCAAGATACTTTTTAAGCAGTTAGCTTGGGAAAATGCCAATGCCTTGTACCAAGACCTGATAAGACCAATCAGGAAAACAGGAGCTATGCAGGATTATATTAAAACTTACATAGATGCCTCACCAGCCATAGTCCAAGGCATGGCCTACGCTGCAGCAATAAAAGGAGAAAAATATAGCGCCTTTGTGAAGAAAACTTACTGAGGGAGAGGACAGAAGCTTTCCTCAGGATCCACTTGTTACAATTGTGGTAAAACAGAACACATAAAGAGGAACTGCCAGGAGGAAAACTCAAATAAGAGGGACCCTCCGCTAGGTGCCTTCTCTCGATATCAAAAGGGTAATAACTAAAACAACAAATATAAATCAAAGTTCCATAAAGATGGAATTCCTATAAAGAGAGATGATAAGTCAAAACACTAGGTGAGGGGAAGCCTCTCAGCCCCCCTTGTGAAAGAGAAAATATAAAAGGGATAGATCTTAATCCAGAAGCCCGAAAACTTACTCTACATGATCTTCCATGAGCCACTCCAGGAAGTACAGAGTTAGATCTGACTACAAGCACTGCCTCCTCTTGGGATGATATAACTCTAGTGCCAACCTCAGTACTAGGAACACTTCCTCAAGGTACTATGGGCTTGTTTATTGGTAGGAGTTTTAATTACAAAAAGAACTTTAACGTCCTTCCTGGAGTGATAGATTCTGATTTTTCTGGGGACGTTAACGTTATGATTAGACCCTTAAAAGAGACAATACAAATACATAAAGGACAAAAAATAGCTTAGCTATTATTGTTGCCTTACTTGAAGTGAAGTTGCCTAATACAATATTAAAAAAAAGGGGGGGGTCAGGGACAATTTTGTTCCTCAGATATAATAGTCTGGGTACAGGATATAGGACCTCAGAGGCCCTTTAAAGTTGTAAAAAGAAATGGAAAGCTTATGAAAGGATTGCTAGATACAAGAGCAGATAGAACCTACATAGCAGAAAAAAGATTGGCCTGAGTCTTGGCCTAGTCAGAGGACTTCCTTGTCCTTGTTAGGATTGGGGATGGCCTCTAATATAGCTCAGTGCTCCAAAATTTTAAGATGGGAGTTAGAAAGACAGGACATATTCAGCCTTATGTTATCCCTTCATTATTTCTCTCATTATGGGGAAGAGACATTATGAAGGACATGAATATAAGATTAGTCACATCTGATAATTTTGAGGATAAGTATTTTTCATGGGGGTCACTGAGAGCTCTTTATATGCAGAAAAGAGTCAATGGAAGTCATATGCACCTGTGTGGCTCAATCAGTGGCCAATAACAGAACAAAAAATACAGGCTATTGAAGTGTTGGTCCAGGAACAGTTAGATAAAGGTCATTTAGAGGAGACAGTCAGTTATTAAAATACTCCTATATTTGATATAAAAAAGAAGTCAGGTAAATATCATTATCCCAGACATACTTTAATAGGATTTAACAAAAATTAGCTATATTTCCACAACAGAAAAGCTCAATATCTCTAGAGGGGGAGAGATATATTTTTATAAATAGATCTTCCAATGATAGGTCTGTAATATACTCAGAGAGACAGCCTCCCATTATTAAACAAAACAAAAAAATCTGCTCAAAAGATGAAAATTATAATAATATTAGTCTTTAAATATTTCAATTTTTTTTAACTTTTATACAGACTCTAAGTATATCATTAGTCTGTTTCCTGACATAGAGACAGCCTTACTGTCAGGACAGTTTACTATAATTTCCTTGTTTGATAAGCTAC
This sequence comes from Apodemus agrarius, assembly GCA_964023405.1. Classification (NCBI taxonomy): domain Eukaryota; kingdom Metazoa; phylum Chordata; class Mammalia; order Rodentia; family Muridae; genus Apodemus; species Apodemus agrarius. The sequence goes on from OZ030020.1 coordinate 82,764,082, forward strand.
AAAAACTAATTCAAAAAAGGTCAAAAAGGTTTTGTTTATAGGACATATAAGAGGACATTCCCACATTCCTAGACCTTTGAGTGGGGAAAATAACATGACAGATATCCTCACAAAAGAGATAATTATGCCTGCCCTAGAACAGGCCATAACAGGCTCTAAATCACCAAAATACATTAACAAATATTTCATATAACCAGAAAACAAACAAGATATATTATAAAAGATTATACTCACTGCCCTCAATTATATAATCCTCCCAAAATGGGGGTGACAACTATGAGACAAGATATAACTAATATCAAAATACACATAAAAACCAACTGTCATGCTAGTTTTCAATATATCTGTGTCACACCTTGCCTTATAATTCTACTACAGATTAAGAGAAAACTAAGGCTCATTTGTAAGAAGTTTAAAAATTTTCAAATATTACTCTTGATTTAAAAAGCTTACAACAAAAATTATAAAAATAAGTAAGACCCACTTAAATACATAAAATTTAGATAAATTAGCTAAAAAATTAAACAAAAACATTCAGTCTTTAAATCCCTTAGATTAGACACCATATATTGCTTTTACAGGAGTCATGTTGCTGCTTTTTATAATGGTCATATTGTTATTTCCAATTTTATTTAGATTAATACTATGGACCCTATCCACAATAAAGGGTGATATCCTAAAAGTTCGCTTAAAAAACAAAAAAACAAAAAATGCCACACCAACTCCGGTGGAGTCTGTGTGACATGACAAAAGTCATGTTGTCTTTGTATACATTGGATATTAGCACCATTTGTTGAAAAGGCTATCTTTTTTCCACTGGACGTTTTCAGCTCCTTTGTCGAATATCAATTGACCATAGATGTATGGGTTCAATTCTGGGTTTTCGATCCTATTCCATTGATCCTGTCACTGTACCAATAACATGCAGTTTTTAACACTACTGCTCTGTAGTATTTCTTGAGGTCTGGGATATTGATTCCCCCAGAAGTTTTTTTTACTGTTGATGACAGTTTTAGCTATCCTGGATTTTTTTGTTATTCCAGATGAATTTGAGAAGTTAGACCCCAGAAAACCAAATAAACCTATCCAAAAATAGGGTACAGAGCTAAACAAAGACTTTTCACCTGAAGAAATTCAGATGGCTGAGAAACACCTTAAAAAATGTTCAACATCATTAGTCATTAGAGAAATGCAAATCAAAACAACCCTGAGATTTCACCTAACACCAGTCCGAATGGCTAAGATTAAAAACTCAGGAGACATCAGGTGTTGTTGAGGATGTAGAGAAAGAGGAATACGCCTCCACTGCTGGTGGGACTGAAAGCTAGTACAATTACTCTGGAAATCAGTCTGGCGGTTTCTCAGAAAAATGGACATGATACTTCCAGAGGACCCAGCCATACCACTCCTGGGCATATACCCAGAAGATTCCCCAGCATGTAATAAAGTTACATGCTCCACTATGTTCATAGCAGCCTTATTTATAATAGCCAGAAGCTGGAAAGAACCCAGATGTCCCTCAACAGAGGAATGGATACAAAAAATGTGGTATATATACACAATGGAGTACTATTCAGCCATTAGAAACAATGAATTCGTGAAATTCTTAGAGAAATGGATGGAGCTGGAGAACATCATACTAAGTGAGGTAACCCAGTCTCAAAAGAATACCCATGGTATGCACTCACTGATAAGTGGATATTAGCCTAGACTCTTGGGAAACCAAAGACACAATCCACATATCAAATGATATTTGACAATAAGTTAGGAGTGGACACTGGTGCTGGAAAGGATCAAAACATCAGTGTAGGGGAATACCAGAACAGGGAAGTGGGAAGGGGTGGATGGGGGAACAGGTGGAGGGAAAAGGGCATGTGAGACCTTTGGGGGATGGGGAAGCAGAAGAAGGGAAATGAAATGTAAATATAGAATATATCCAATAAATAAATTTAAAAAAAAAGTCATGTTGTCAGGCTAGAGATATGTGTTCCCCAAAACTTGGCCTCCCTGAGGTCCCCGGCATCCTGCTTCTACAAGCTGTTCCAGGAATTAATGAAGTTCTGAAGATTTGAGTTCTGTGCCTTGTCTTTTTTTACTCAAAGTTAAGTAAAAAAAAAGAAGAAGAAAGAAATATTTAGAGATATAATAAATCAATCAGTTACAACAGTTACAACAAAGAGTTATTTATAAAATAAATCCATATATAATAAATAAAGATAAAAGTTCAACAGCTGATTAAAAAAAGACCAAGATGATGTGTCAAAAGTTAAAAAAGACTGTATAAAACTTCCAACAACTATAATATGTGGAAAAAAAACATTATTTACTCAGAATATATTGGCGGGGTCCTCCAACAAATCAAAAAACTCCACAAAGGCTCAGGACAATAGTTCCAAATTGGCCTGACTGGTCATAAAATATTAATAACATTTACCACAAATTTGCTCAGATTACAACTTGACAACATTCTAAAAATAAAGTGACCTCAAGTCCATGTTGATTAAGTCTTTGATTTCCTTCCTTATTTCTTCCTTGACCAAGGTATCATTGAGTAGAGCATTGTTCAGCTTCCATGTGTATGTGGGTTTTCTGTTGTTTTTGCTGCTACTGAAGACCACCCTTACTCCATAGTGAACTGACGGGAGGCATAGGATTAGTTCGATATTCTTATATCTGTTGAGGTCTGTTTTGTGACCAGTTACATGGTTAATTTTTGAGAAGGTACCATGAGGTGCTGAAAAGAAGATACATTCTTTCCATTTAGGATGACATGCTCTCTCTATATATCTATTAAATCCATTTGGTCCAAAACTTCAATTAGTTTCACTGTGTCTCTGTTTAGTTTGTGCTTAGCTGATAAATCCATTAAGGAGAATGGAGTGTTGAAGTCACCCAAATTATTGTGTGAGGTGGAATGTGTACTTTGAGCTTTAGTAAAGTTTCTTTTATTACTGAGGGTGCCCTTGCATTTGGAGCATAGATGTTCAGAATTGAGAGTTCTTCTTGGTGGATTTTTCCTTTGATGAGTATGAAGTGTCCTTCCACTTCTTTTTTTATGACTTTAGGTGGAAAGTCAATTTTTATCTGATATTAGGATGGCTACTCCGGCTTGTTTCCTGGGACCATGTACTTGAAAAATTGTTTTCCAGCCTTTTACTCTGATGTAGTGTTTGTCTTTGACACTGAGGTATGTTTCCTGTATGCAGCAAAATGCTGGGTCCTGTTAACATATCCAGTCCTTAGTCTATGTCTTTTTATTGGGTAATTGAATCCATTGATTTTAAAAGATATTAATGTATAGGAATTGTTGCTACCTGTCATTTTTGATGCTATTTTTTGTTTGAGTGGTTATCTTCTTTTGTGTTTGTTGAAAGAAGATTACTATCTTGCATTTTGTAGGGTGTAGTTGTCTTCCTTGTATTGTAGTTTTCCATCTATTTTTCTTTGTAGGGCTGGATTTGTGGAAAGATATTGTGTAAATTTGGTTTTATCATGGAATATTTTGGTTTCTCCATCTATGGTGATTGAGAGTTTTGTGGGGTATAGTAGTCTGGGCTGGCATTTGTGTTCTCTTAGAATCTGTATGAGATTGCGCAAGATCTAGATTTCATGATCTCTGGTGAGAAGTCTGGTGTAATTCTGATAGGTCTTCCTTTATATGTTACTTGGCATTTTTCTTTTACTGCTTTTAATATTCTTTCTTTGTTTAGTACATTTGATGTTATGATTATTATGTGCCCGGAGTACTTTCTGTTCTGCTCCCATCTGTTTGGAGTTCTGTAGGCTTCTTGTACATTCATGGGCATCTCTCTCTTTAGGTTAGGGCAGTTTTCTTCTATAATTTTATTGAAGATATTTACTGGCCCTTTAAGTTGTAAATCTTCACTCTCTTCCATACTACAATCCTTAGGTCTGGTCTTCTCATTGTGTCCTGGATTTCCTGGATGTTTTGGGTTACAAGCATTTTGCATTCTGCATTTTCTTTGACTGTTGAGTCAATGCTTTCCATGGTATCTTCATCCCCTGAGATTCTTTCTTCTATCTCCTGTATTCTTTTGTTGATGTGTTGATGTTTGCATCTATGACTCCTGATTTCTTTCCATGGTTTTCTATCTCCAAACTGATTTTCAATTTCCCTTTGTGATTTCTTAGTTGTTTCTACTTCCGGTTTTAGATCCTGGATGGTTTTGTTCAGTTCCTTCACTTGTTTGTTTTTGTTTTCCTATAATTCTTTAAGGGATTTTTGTGTTTCCTCTTTCAGGACTTCTGCTTGTTGGCCCATGCTCTCCTGTATTTCTTTAAGTGATTTTGTATCTCTTCTTTATTGGCTTCTATCTGTTAACCCATGTTCTCTTGTGTTTCTTTAAGTGATTTTTGTGTTTCCTTTTTAAGGTCTTTTACCTGTTGACTCATTTTCTCCTGTAATTCTTTAAGGGGGCTATTTATGTACTTCTTAAAATTCCCTATAAGCATCATGTGATGTGATTTTAAATCCAGGTCTTGCTTTTCTGGTGTATTGGGGTATCCAGGACTTGTTGTTGGAGAACTTGTTTCAGATGCTCTCATGTTGCCTTGGTTTCTGATGATGATGTTCTTGCATTTGCCTTTTGCCATCTGGTTATCTCTGATATTAGCTTGTGTTGCTATCTCTCCCTGTGGATTATCTGTCATGAAAGCATCTGTATCTGTGCTCATGGGAGACCCATTCTCTCTTTTTATACTGGTATGTAGGTACTACTGTGAGACACACTCTCTTGTGGTTGTATTTGGGTATGTAGCTCTGTGGTTCTGATCAACTCTGGGTGCAGTAATCAGAAGACTCCTGTCCCAGCCTGTTCCTAAGCTCTTGTGTCCTCAGGGTTTCTGGATTTTTTCATCTAAGCAGCAGGGGTGGTACTACCTGTGCTGCCAGGCCTCTCTGCACTCCTGTGTGGTTAGCTACCTCAGTGTGTCACTTGGATATGGTATACAGTGGCAAAGGGTGGTTTCAAGCTGGAGAAGGAAAACAGAGTCCTACTGCTAGAGGCTTCCAGGTGTGATCCTCTTGAGAGGGTGATCCTACCTGTGTAAGCAGGCCCCTCCATACTCCTGGGTGGTTAAGCTGCCTCCCTGTGCCACTTGGGAGTGTCACAGTGTGACAAGAGGATGGACCCTAGCCAGAGACTGAAACCAGAGGGCTTCTGCCAGAGGTTTCTGGGTGTAAACCTCTGAGCAGTGGGCTTGGTTTTACCTATGCAGACCGGTTTCTCTGTACTCCTGGGTGGTTATGCTGCCTTTCTGTGCCACTTGATTATTGTGCATGGTGCCAGAGGATGGAGCCAAGCCAGAGACAGAAACCAGAGCCAAGTACTATTTCTAGGCAGGAGAATCCTGGCATAATTTTATTTATCCATTTCCATGGAAAGATATGTATTTGACAAAGTGCTATTGATGTATTTAGAACTCATTTTGTGTAACATATTGTCTTCTTGGGTAGAGAGGTTAATTTCCTCCCAGATTGTTTCATTTTGTAAAAAATATTTGATGCATTAAAGTTATAATTTGGTCTTCAGTACTCACATTCATATTCATAATTCTTTGAGCAACCATAAAGATTTCAATAAAAGGTTTCTTTTTCATGACAGTTCTGTTTAAAAAAATTTTTTTATATTTTCTATATTCTTTGTTTACATTCCAAAGGCTTTGCCTTTCCCAGTTCCCCCCTTACAATATGTCCCATAAGTCCTCTTCCCTCTGCCCATTCCCCAAACCCCCCACCCCTCATTTCTCTTTTCTATTAATTTCACTGTGTCTGGCATTATGTGGAGGTCCTTGATCCAATTGGAGTTGATCTTAGTACAAGGTGATAGGAGTGGGTCAATTTGCATTCTTCTGCATGGTGACCTACAGTTGAACCAGCATCATTTGTTAAAAAGGCTATCCTTTTTTACACTGGATGGTTGTAGCTCCTTTATCGAGATCAAGTGACCATAACTATGTGGGTTTATTTCTGGGTCTTCAATTCCATTCCATTGATCTTCTTGCCTGTTGCTGTACCAATACCATGCAGTTTTTACCACAATTTCTCTGTAGTGCTGCTTGAGGTCAGGGATATTGATTCCTCCAGAAGTCCTTTTATTATTGAGAATAGTTTTAGCTATCCTGGGTTTTTTGTTACTTCAGATGAATTTAAGAATTGCTCTTTTTAGATCTATGAAGAATTGATTTGGGATTTTGATGGGGATTGTATTGAATCTATAGACTGCTTTTCGCAAGATGGCCATGTTTACTGTATTGATCCTGCCAATCCAAGAGCAAGAAATATTTTTCCATCTTCTGAGGTCTTCTTCAATTTCTTTCTTCAAAGACTTCAAGTTCTTGTCATACAGATCTTTCACTTGTTTGGTTAGAGTCACACCAAGATACTTTATATTGTTTGTGCTATTGTGAGGGGTGTTATTTCCCTAACTTCTTTCTCAGCCTGCTTGTCCTTTGAGTACAAGAAGGCTACTGATTTGCTTGAGTTGATTTTATAACCAGCCACTTTGCTGAAGTTGTTTATCAGCTGTAGGAGTTCTCTGGTGGAGTTTTTTCCGGTCTCTTAAGTATACTATCATATCAACTGCAAATAATGATAGTTTGACATCTTCCTTTCCAATTTGTATCCCCTTGACTTCCTTATGTTGGCTAATTGCTCTCACTAGAACTTCAAGTACTATAATGAAAAGATATGGAGTGGGCAGCCTTGTCTATTCCCTGATTTTAGTGGGATTGCTTCAAGTTTCTCTCCATTTATTTTGATGTTGGCTACTGGTTTGCTGTATATCACTTTTATTATGTTTAGGTTTGGGCTTTGAATCCTGTTCTTTCCAAGACTTTTAGCATGAAAGTATGCCGTATTTTGTCAAATGATTTTTCAGCATCTAATGAGATGACCATGTGGTATTTTTCTTTTAGTTTGTTTATGTAATGGAATACATTGCTGGATTTCCATACATTGAACCATCCCTGCATCCCTGGGGTGAAGCCTACTTGATCATGGTGAATGATTGTTTTGATGTGCTCTTGGATTCGGTTGGCAAGGATTTTATTTAGTATTTTTGCATTGATATTCATAAGGGAAGTTGACCTATAGTTCTCATTCTTTGTTGGATCTTTGTGTGGTTTTGGTGTCAGTGTAATTGTGGCTTCATAGAAAGAGTTAGGCAGTGTTCCTTTTGTTTCTATTTTGTGGAATAGTTTGAAGTGTATTGGTGTTAGGTCTTCTTTGAAAGTATGATAAAATTCTACATGAAAGCCATCTGGTCCCTTACTTTTTTTGGTTGGGAGACTTTCTATAACCGCTTCTATTTCTCTAGGGATCATGGGACTGTTTAGCTGATCTAATTGATCATGATTCAATTTTGCTATTTGGTATTTGTCTAGGAAATTGTCCATTTCCTCCAGACTCTACAGTTGCATTGGGTATAGGCTTTTGTAGTAGAATCTGATGATTTTTTTTTAATTTCCTCAATTTCTATTGTTATATCCCCCTTTTCATTTCTAATTTTGTTAATTTGGAAACTGTCTTGTGCCCTTTGGTTAGGCTGGCTAAGGGATTATTTGTCTTGTTGATTTTCTCAAAGAACCAGCTCCTGGTTTTGTTGATTCTTTGTATGGATTTCTTTGTTTCTACTTGATTGATTTCAGCCCTTAGTTTGATGATTTTCTGTCTTCTACTCCTCCTGGGTGAAATAGCTTCCTTTTGTTCCAAGGCTTTCAGGTGTGCTGTTAAGCTGCTAGTATGCTCTCTCCAGTTTCTTTTTGGAGGCACTCAGGGCTAGAGTTTTCCTCTTAGCACTGCTTTCATTGTGTCCCATAGATTTGGACAGGTTGTACCTTCATTTTCATTGAATTCTAAAAATCTTTGATTTCTTTTTTATTTCTTTCTTGACCAAAGTGTCATTGAGTAGAGTATTGTTCAGTTTCCATGTGTATGTAGGCTTTGTGTTGTTTTTCTTGCTATTGAAGAGCACTTTTACTCCACAGTGATCTGATAGGAGGCATGGGATTAGTTCGATCTTCTTCTATTTGTTGACATCTGTCTTGTGACCAATTATATGATCAATTTTGGAGAAGGTAACATTCAGTGCAGAGGAAAAGGTATATTCTTTTGCTTTGGGATGAAATGTTCTATATAAATCTGTTAAATCCAATTGGTCCAAAGCGTCAATTAGTTTCACTGTGTATCTGTTTAGTTTCTGGTTTCCTGATTGGTCCATTGAGGATAGTGGAGTGTTGAAGTCACCCACAATTATTGTGTTAGGTGTAATGTGTACTTTAAGCTCTAGTAGAGTTTCTTTTATGAATGAGGGTGCTCTTGCATTTGGAGAATATATGTTCAGTATTGAGAGTTCTTCTTGGTGGATTTTTCCTTTGACCAGCAAGAAGGGACCTTCTGAGTCTCTTTTGATGACTTTAGGTTGAAAGTCAATTTTACCTGATAATAGAATGGCTACTCTGGCTTGCTTCCTGAGACCATTTGCTTGTAGAATTGTCTTCCAGCCTTTTACTCCAAAGTAGTGTTTGTCTTTGACACTGAGATGTGTTTCCTGTATGCAGCAAAATGTACGGTCTTGTTTCCGTATCCAGTCTGTTAGTCTATGTATTTTTATTGGGGAATTGAGTCCATTGATGTTAAGAGATATTAAGAAATAGTAATTATTACTTCCTGACATTTTTGACATTTTTTTTATATTTGAGTGGTTATCTTCTTTTCGATTTGATGAGAGGGGGTTTCTATCTTGCTTCTTCTGGGGTGTGGTTTCCCTCCTTGTGTTGGTGTTTTTCCCCTATTATACTTTGTAGGGCTGGGTTTGTGGAAAGATATTGTGCAAATTTGTTTTGTCATGGAATACCTTGGTTTCTCCATCTATGATGATTGAGAGTTTTGCTGGGTAAAGTAGTTTTGGCTGAAATTTGTGTTCTCTTAGAGTCTGCATGATATCTGCCCAGGATTTTCCAGCTTTCATCGTCTCAGGTGAGAAGTCTGGTGTAATCCTGATAGGTCTTCCTTTATATGTTACTTGGCCTTTTTCTCTTACTGCCTTTAATATTCTTTCTTTGTTTAGTACATTTGGGGTTTTGATTATTATGTGATGGGAGGTATTTCTGTTCTGTTCTAATCTGTTTGGAGTTCTGTAGGCTTCTTGTATATTCATGGGCATCTCTCTCTTTAGGTTGGGGAAGTTTTCTTCCATAATTTTGTAGAAGATATTTGCTAGCCCTTTAAGTTGCATATCTTCCCTTTCATCTATGCCTATTAACCCTAGGTTTGGTCTTCTCATTTTGTCCTGGATTTCCTGGATGTTTTGGGTTACAAGCTTTTTGCATTTTGCATTTTCTTGGACTGTTGAATCAATGGTTTCTCTGGTATCTTCAGTATCTGAGATTCTTTCATCTATCTCTTGTATTCTTTTGTTGATATTTGCGTCTATGGCCCCTGATTTCTTCCCAATGTTTTCTGTCTTCAAAGTTGTCTCCCTTTGCGATTACTTAGTTGTTTCTACATCTGTTTTTAGATCATGGATGGTTTTGATCAGATCTTCTGCTTGCTTGTTTGTATTTTCATGTAGTTCTTTAAGAGATTATTGTGTTTCCTCTTTTATGATTTCTACTTGTTGACCCACATTCTCCTATATTTCTTTAAGTGATTTTTGTAATTCCTCCTTATTGACTTCTATTTTTTGATCCATATTCTCCTGTATTTCTTTACGTAATTTTTGTGTTTGCCTTGTAAGGGCTTCTAATTTTTGATCCTTTTTTCTCCTGTATTTCTTTAAGAGATTTATCCATGAGTTCTGCTATCAGCATCCTAACCAGTGATTTTTAGATCCAAATCTTGTGTTTCTGGTGTGTTGGGGTATCTGGGACTTACTGCTATCGGGGAACTGGGTTTGGATGCTGCCATATTGCCTTGATTTCTGTTAGTAATGTTTGTCTTTTGCCATTTGGTTATCTCTGTCCTTAGTTGGTCCTGTAGTCACTAGCTGGTGCTTGAACCTCCTGTGGGTCAGTAAGGCTATTTCCCCACCACTGGATGACTGGGTTTCCCCTGGCACAGATTGCTAATGTGTTGTTCTCCTCTTGGGTGCTGTTGGACCCCTGGTGTATCTTGCTCCGAGCAATGTTATATTCGGTTATCTCTGTGGGCCTGATGCTGCTTGTCTTCTCTGGTTCTGCTTGCTTAGTCCAGTCAGCAGCAAGGATGCCAGTGGTGGCTGCAGGGAGTGGGGAGTGCAGAGTGCAGGGTCTCCCACCAGGCAGAGAACCCAAGCCCTGCTGGAACATAGCAACCGCTGCTCTGCCACGCTCCCATTCTTAGATGACTGGCTAGTGGCCTGAGTCCCCAGAGATCTTAAACTTGGGATATCTCGGTTATCTTGTTCTGCCCACTCAATCCAAGCAGCCACCACCAAGATGGCCACAGTTGCACAGAGTGCCTAAAATTTTTATAGTGCATATTGATTATATAAAATTATAGGTTTCCTGTCATTTTATATATTTGTATAATATACTTCTATCACAGTTATCCCCACTCTTTGAAAGAGTCAGAAAATAAAATGTTCTCTGCTAGATGGTGGTGGTACATGCCATCTCAAGTCTTAGCACTTGAGAAGAAGAAGAAGTAAGTGGATATCTGTGAATTCAAGGCCAGCCTGATCTATAGAACAAGTTCTAGGATAGCCACTGCCACAGAGAAACCCTCTCTTAAACAAATAAACAAAACAAACAAACAAACAAACAAACTCTATGGTATACTATACTCATTTAACCTCAGAGCTCGGATCTAATATTACTGCCTCTAAGAAGAATTCCCTGACTTCTTTCTGCAAATTCCTGCTTCCAGCTCTTTCTCTATGTTCCCATTTAACTTCTTTCTTGATTCTATTTCTCCAATACTGTTCAGATTGTTGTCATCTCTTACTAAATCTATAACAATATAGAAGCTGTTTATTTCCAGAAGCTCTATGGATATGTCCCTGTAACCACCACATTTGTATACAACATTTTGTTTAACCAATGACTTATACTTATTAAACAGTGTTTAATATTGTATGTGAACATTGTGTGTATACCACATCCACAACTTCCAGTAAATTCTATTATATTTTTCATGCTTTAATCTAAAATATTTTATTTGATGGAATATAATTTAATACATAAACCATATTATAAGATCTCAGATAGAAGAGAACTATATGAAAACAGCTACATATGATGGGTAGAAACCACAAGAAACTTTTGACATGGAATTTCACAAGCCGGTATTTCAGAATGAGAAACACAGGAGTCCAAAGACCCAACTCCATTTCTAGGTCTGGGGCATTAGAAAACTTGCTTTACCAGTCTGTGTGATAGGCTGCCTTTGTAAGATGAACGTAAGAATATATACTTTTAAGGGATCTTGTGGGGCCCACTTAGATAATATGTAGCAGTTTTCAAAATGTATGTATGCCATTCTTAAAAGCAAAAGGTGCTTAGTGGCTAGGTGAGAATCACATGCAAGGCTAGGTGAGAATCACATGCAATGGCTCTTCTGAGGTCTGCTTTTTGGCAGAAAGGCTGGAGATTATCACAAAGATTATCAGGAAATTAACATAGTGCTAAACAAGAGAGTTCTCCTAGGCTTGCCATCTGCTCTCAAATTCTAACATATCTTCACCTTTCTTTTGCACCCCCCAATATTCCATGGATAAGTCTTTCAATCAAATTGCATGTACACATTTACTTCCTGTCTTAGCCAGGGTTTCTATTCCTGCACAAACATCATAACCAAGAAGCAAGTTGGGGAGGAAAGGATTTATTCCACGCTGCTGTTCATCACTAAAGGAAGTCAGGACTGGAACTCAAGCATGTCAGGAAGCAGGAGCTGATGCAGAGGCCATGGAGGGGTGTTTCTTACTGGCTTGCTTTCACTGACTTGTTCAGCCTGCTCTCTTATAGAACCCAAGACTACCAGCCCAGAGATGGTACCACCCACAAGGGGCCCTTTCACCTTGATTACTAATTGAGAAAATGCCCCACAGCTGGATATCATGGAGGAACTTCCCCAACTAAAGCTCCTTTCTCTGTGATAAGTCCAGTCTGTATCAAGTTGACACACAGAACCAGCCAGTACCCTTCCCATCTTGGAGACACGCTGTCCCTCTTCCTCGTTCTCTGCTCAGTCTTGACTAAGGTAGACAGTGAGTCCCAGCACTTCTTGATTGATGATGTTGTCAAAAATGAATTCATTTAATATAATGCTATGAATGTTGGGAACAGAAATTTAAAGCACTGCTAAGCCCTAGATAAGCTAGGAGTTGGATATTGTGAACTAGGTTTAGCAGAACTAGAGAACAATACAAATCCAAGCTGCTTCTGGATCCATAATGGAAAAAGGCTTGACCTATATATATTTAGAAAGCTTGTCTCCCTGCACTGGGAACTGAGGATAATCTGTGAATGAAACATCAATCTCATTTCCTGCCCACAGGTTTTACTTCTCAGAAAACATGATTTTTTTTGTAATATACTCAGAGTTGTAATATATTCACACTTGCTAAAAAGCATTAGCACTTTATTTCTTTTGATGGCTAAATTCTACTCTATAGATTTATTCTTACCTGTTCATCGTTTGAGGATTCCCCCTGCTTCTATTGTGAGTAATGCTATGATGAATATCTATGTACACTTTTTATGACTATTTTCAGTTTTCTCTATATGTATTAAGAATGGTTCCATTATGTAATAATGTCATGTTAAGCTTTTTTAAAATTTCACATCAACTCTATTACTTTTCAAACAACAATGTAACTGTATCTCAGATTCTATAAATCCTCAGTAGTAACTGTTCCTGAACTTTCCAATATTATCATTAAATAAATAGCCCTTAGGCACCAAATAGCAATGGACTGACCCCTCCCTTTCACTGAGTTTTCCTAGCACTCTGGTCAAAATAACTTATCATAAATAAGCTGTTTCTCTTCTGAAAAGCATTTTCTATTGGCCTACCTGATTTCCATGTATGTCAGTACCACACTGTCTGGATAGAAATTTTTAAAATTAAAATGGAGTCTTCCAACTTTACCTTCCTGGTCTTTGCAATTTTGTACCCATTGCATTTGAAAGATTAATAGAAATTTCATTAAATATAGGCTAAATTTTTGATAGCATTGTGAGATCAATATTAAGCCTTCCACTCCATGAATACAATGTCTTTTTGTTTGTTTAAATTTTATTAATTGCTTTCAGTGATTTTTCTTTTAATTTTTAGTGTGTAAGCCTTAAAGCTTTGGCTATTTTTTTTTTTACTAAGCATACATTTTATTAGTAATGTTTATTATAATAAATGGAATTGTTCTCTTCATTGAATTTTCAGATTAGAATATTCTCTCATGTAATGCTCATCTTGCCCTTTACATCCTCCAAATGATAATTGATAGACTCATGTGTCTTCACTATTCTGGGCACATATATGTTGCATGTAGTTTTATTACTATTGCCTTTGCTCTGGGGTCAGCTGTCACCAGCTTCCCTTTTATTCTACCTGCCTTTAGCTCCAGGAGGTGATCATACCAGCCCCCTCCCAAGACCCATGAGTACAAAAGACACACATACAGTTTATTCATGTACAATTTGCCTTCTTGTTACTGAGCACTACTATTAACCACCTGAAAAGCATGTCCTTATCAAGTTCCTCTCCTTCTCCTCCTCCTCCTCCTCCTCCTCCTCCTCCTCCTCCTCCTTCTTTTATGGTTTTTTCAAGACAGGGTTTCTCTGTGTAGCCTTGGCTGTCCTTGTAGACCAGGCTGGCCCCGAACTAGAAATTCGCCTGCCTCTGCCTCCCAAGTGCTGGGATTAAAGGCATGTGCCACCACTGCCCAGCTGCTTATCAAGTTCTTAACTCACTCTTTTCCACCTGCCCTAAATTTAGTGGCTAATCCCATCTAGCACCAGCCAAATATCCATGAGGACCCACCTGTAGTAGTTAGTGTCCCTAGGCCCCATCTCCCCTGGAGACTTCACATGGCTGCTGTGTTCTACTCATTTCAAAGCATGGACAAAAAAACTTCCCTCCTTCCTTTTATCCCTCTCTCTTCCTCCTGGGACCCAGAAGTGGCATATTATGATGCAATGCTAATTGTTGTAGGGCAGTTAGCTATCAATACTGAATCCTAATGTCTAGCTGCCACCTTGTAGATGTGGACAAATGTCAGCAAGCATGTGTTTTGAATTTTGTTGCATTGTAAACCAAGGAATCCCAAATAAATAGGTGCATGTACTCTAAAACTTACAGAATAAGAATGATAAATTATCAATATAGTTTAGTATTTGCTACTTTTACTATACTCTTTTGTTATGTACATGTAGGGAAGTCATAGGAAATATAAGTCAATTTGATTAAAACAAAGCTATATTTTGTGATAAAGAGCCTTAAACTCAAGATGGTCAAATAATTGATAATATGTATTTGTTATAAAGAAAATTATTAGTTTTATTTTTTGATATTGAAAGTTACTTAATAAAGACTTATTTCCATTAAACTTGAAAAAAACCAAATTACACAATTTTCAGGATACTCAGTACACCATTGATCATCATTTCAAGATAAAGACACCATACCCCACTTTTAAGCATCTTGACTTAGGTAACCAGAATTGACTCCTGGAAGCCTCCCCCACTCAGGCCTCTGGGATTTCCTAAAGATTTTCCCTACCCCCAAGCCCTAGCCTAGGCTCCTTCAGATATCCATTCATTCTCCTGTTCCTCTATGTCTTTCTCCCCTCTCTCTGCACATTTGATCCTGCTTCCCCTCCCCTTTCCTACCAAGGTCCCTCCCTAGCTTTGCCTTCTGTGATTATTTTGTTCACCCTTCTAAGTGGGATTCAAGCATCCTAACTCGGGCCTTCCTTCTTGTTTAACTTTTTTGAGTCTATAAGGTATATCATGGGTATTCTGTGTTTTATGGCTAATATCCACTTATCAGTGAGTTTATAGCAGGAAAGTTCTTTTGGGTCTGTGTGGTATCTTCTACTCGGGATGGTATCTTCTAGTTCCAGTCATTTGCTTGCAAAATTAATGATGTCCTTGTTTTTAATAGCAGAATAGTGTTCCAGTGTGTAAATGAACCACATTTTCTGTATCCATTCTTTATTTGAGGGACATCTGGATTGTTTCCAGTTTCTGGTTAATATGAGTAAGGCTGCTATGAACATAGTGGAACACATGTCCTTGTAGTTTGGTGGAACATCTTTGGGGTATATGCCCACCAGTGTTATAGCTGTGTCTTCAGGTAGAACTATTTCCAATTTTCTGGGAAACAGCCAGATCAATTTCCACAGTAGTTGTACAAGTTTGCAATCCTTCCAGCAATGGAGGAGTGTTTCTCTTTCTCTACATCCTCATCAGCATGTGCTATCTGGTATAAGGTGGAATCTCAGGGTATTTTTGATTTGCATTTCCCTGGTGACTAAGGATGTTGAACATTTCTTTAAATGCTTCTTGGCAATTGAGATTTCTCTGTTTAACTCTGTACCCCATTTTTTAATTGTGTTATTTGATTTTTAAAGTCTACCTTCTTGAGTTCTTTACATATTTTAGATATTAGCCCTCTGTCAGATGTAGGGTTAGTAAAGATCTTTTCCCAATGTATATACTGTCATTCTGTCCTATTGATAATATCCTTTGTCTTAAAGAACCTTTTTAGTTTTGTGAGGTCCCATTTATCAATTGTTGATCTTAAAGCCTGAGTGAGCCATTGATGTTCTGTTTAGGATATTGCCTCCTGTGCCAATGTGTTCACGGCTATTTCCCACTTTGTTTTATGAGATTTAGTATATTTGGTTTTATTTTGTGATCCTTGATCCACTTGGACTTGAGTTTTGTGGAGGGTGATGAAGATGGACATATTTTCTTTCTTCTGTATGCAGATATCCAGTTAGACCAGCACCATTTGTTGAAGATGTTTTCTTTTTCCATTCTATGTGTTTGGCATTGTCAAAAATCAAGTGGCTAAAGGTTGTGTGAGTTTACTTCCAGGTCTTTGATTTGGTTCCATTGATCAGCCTGTCAGTTTCTCTACTAATGCCATTGCTGGCTTTGTTTGTTTGTTTGTTTTACTTTTGGTTTTTGTTTTGTTTTGTTTTTTAATCACTATGACTCTGTAGTACAGCTTGAAGTCAGGGATGGTGATTCCTCCAGAGGTTCTTTCATTGTTCAGGATTATTTTGACTATACTGGGCTTTTTGTTTTTCTGTATGAATTTGAGAATTGCTCTTTTCATGTCTATGAAGAATTGTGTTGGAATTTTGATGGTGATTGCTTTGAATATGTAAATTCCTACCGGTAAGATGGCTATTTTAACAATATTAATCCTACCTATTCATTAGCATGTGAGATTTTTCTATCTTCTGATATCTTCCTCAATTTCATTCTTTAGAAACTTGAAATTCTTGTCATACAGATCTTTCACTAGCTCAGTTAGAGTTATATACAAAGATACTTTATATGATTTGTGGCTATTGTAAAGGGTTTTGTTTTCCTAATTTCTTTTCTTTGCTTGTTCATCATTTTTATAAAGGAAGACTACTAATTCCTTTGAGTTAATTTTATATCTAGCCACTATGCTGAAGTTGTTTATTAGCTATAGTACTCTGGTAGAATATATGGGGGATCATATATATATACTATAGTAAAATTCATGAATAGTGACACCTTCTTCCTTTCCAATTTGTAACCCACTTAATCTTTTGTTATTGATCTAGCTAGAACTTCAACTACAATATTGAATAGATAGTGAGAGAATGGGCAGCCTTTCCTTGTCTCTGATTTTAGTGGGGTTGCTTCAAGTTTCTATTTAATATGATGTTGGCTATTGACTTGCTGTATATAGCTTTGATTATGTTTAGATATGTACCTTGTATCCCTGATCCCTCTAAGAGATTATTCCATTCAGATGTTCATATGGTGGATGATGCTGATGGATTTTCATGTATTGAACTATCTCTGCATCCCTGGAATGACGTGTACTTGATCATAATGAATGATGTTTTTGATGTATTCCTGGATTTGGTTTGAAAGAATTGTACTGAACATTTTAACAATGATGTTCATTAGTGAAATTTGTCTGAAGTTATCCTTCTTTGTTGAGTTTTTCTGTGGTTTGGTTATCAGGATAATTATGGATTCATAGAATGAATTGGATACTGTTCCTTCTGTTTTATTTTGTGGAGTAGTTTGAGTCATATTGATATTAGCTGTTTTTGAAAGTCTGGTAGAATTCTGCAATAAAAGCATTTGGCCCTAGGTGGTTTTTCTTTTTCTTTTCTTTTCTTTTCTTTTCTTTTCTTTTCTTTTCTTTTCTTTTCTTTTCTTTTCTTTTCTTTCCTTTCCTTTTCTTCTTCTTCTTCTTCTTCTTCTTCTTCTTCTTCTTCTTCTTCTTCTTCTTCTTCTTCTTCTTCTCCTCCTCCTCCTCCTCCTCCTCCTCCTCCTCCTCCTCCTCCTCCTCCTCCTTCTTCTCTCTCTCTCTCTCTCTCTCTCTCTCTCTCTCTCTCTCTCTCGGGGAATTTCAGTGACTGCTTCTATTTCCTTAGGGGTTATGAGACTGGTTACATAGTTTACCTGATCTTTATTTAACTTTGATATGTGGAATCTGTCTAGAATATCATCCATTTTATTTATATTTTCCAGTTTTATCCAGTACAGGCTTTTGAAATATGACTTAATGATATTTTGAATGTACTCAGTTTCTGTTGCTATGTCTCTCTTTTCATTTCTTATTTTGTTAATTTGGATACTGTCTCTGTGTCTTTCAGTCAGTTAGGCTGAAGGTTTGTCTATCTTATTGATTTTCTCAAAGAACTACCTCTTGGTGTTGTCGATTCTTTGTGTTGTTCATTTTGTTTCTATTTGATTGATTTCAAACATTAGTTTGACCATTTCCTTCTGTCTACTCTTCTTGGATATGTTTGCTTCTTTTCCATTTAGAGCTTTTGTTTGTGTTGTTCAGTTGGAAAACTGAGATCTCTCCAATTTCTTTATGAACGTACTTAGTGCCATGAATTTTCCTCTTAGAACTGCTTTCATTGGGTCCCATCAGTTTTAATATGTTGAGCCTTCATTTTTATCATATTCTAGAATGTCTTAATTATTAATTTCTTGTGGGGTTTTTTTGTGTAGTTTGTGTTGTAGTTTTCCTTCTAGCATTCTCCGTAGGGCTGGATTAGTAAAAAATGTTGTTTAAATTTGGTTTTGTCATGGACTATCTTGGTTTCTCCATCTATGGTGATTAAATTTTTGCTGTGTATAATAGTTGGGGCTGGCATTTGTGGTCGATTAGGGTCTGTAAGACATCTATCTGTTGTGGATCTTCTAGCTTTTAGAGTCTCTGTTGAGAAGTAATTTGAAATTCTGATAAGTCTCTCTTTATATGTTACTTGGCCTTTTTCTCTTACAGCTTTTAATATTCTTTATTCACTCTGCACATTTAATATTTTGATTATTATGTGGTGGGCTGGCAGGAGGATTTTCTTTTCTGGTCCAATCCGTCCGGTGTTCTGTAGGTTTCTTTTATGTTTATAGTATTTTCTTTCTTTATGTTAGGAAAGTCTATGATTTTATTTAAGGTTTTACTGGCCTTTTGCACTGGGAATCTTCACCTTCTTCTTCTATTCCTGTTATTCTTAGCTTTGGTCTTTTCATCGTGTCCCAAATTTCCTGGATGTTTTGGGTTAGGAACTTTTTACATTTGGCATTTTCTTTAACCAATGTATCAATTTTTTCTATGGAGTATCTTCTACACCTGAAATTTTCTCTTCTATCTCTCTTATTCTGTTAATGATGCTTATGTCTGTAGTTCCTGTTCTCTTTCTTAGATTTTACATCTGAAGTGTTGCCTCCATTTTGTGTTTTCTTTATTGCTTCTATTTCCAGTTTTAGATCTTGGACAGTTTTATTAATTCCCTTCACTATTTTGATTGTATTTTCCTATATTTCTTTTAGAGGGTTGTTTGTTTAATCTTTAAGGACTTCTACCAGTTTGATTGTTTTTTTCCTGTATTTCTTTAAGAGAATTATTTACATCTTCTTTAAAGGCCTCTATGATCTTCATGAGATGGGATTTAAGATCACAGTCTTGCTCTTCAGGTGTGTTAGGATATTCACAGCTTGCTGTAGTAGGAGAGATGACTTCTGATCGTGCCACTTTGCTTTGGCTTCTGTTGATTATTTACTTGTTCTTGCCTTTTACTATCTGCTTGTCTCTGTTTTGGATGGCCTGGGTGTCCTAGGTTTGAGCATGCTTTCTGGGAGGCAGGCAATGCTGTGGGGTGAGGTACACTGTGGTGTGTATATCTGGAACTGCAGGTGTAGGTGTGGATCAGGACTACTGGACTTGCTATTGTCCCTGCAGGTGGGGGAGGTTTTTAGAAAGGAGTAGAAGGGCAGAGAGACACAGGGGTCTCATCTATGTATCTCACGTTAGAGCAGACCTCCTGGGAGGCAGGTGGAATTGTGTGGTTGGATGAGGATTTTTAAGGAGGTGAGTTTGTTTTTCTAGTCAAGTGGTTGACTCCCGGAAAATATGAGAAAAGCAACACTACAGTGAGAAACCTGACAAACACTACAGATACTTGGGTAACATCATATCTGATGGCTCACATTCTGTCCTTGACATGATGCAGTGTGAATGATCAGTCTTCAAAAGTCTATACCTATAGTTGAGAAAAGCACCAAACAAACCCAAATTAAAATGCCTGACTTACAATGTTCAGTGCATTCAAGGACATCAAGAAAAAGATAAATTTGAAAAACTGTTAAACATAAGTGCCTAATAAGATATGATAAGTAAATATAGTGTCTGGGATGGGATCTTAAAATAGGGAAAGGATATTTTGTATTTGTAAATAATTAATAAAAAATTGCAGTGTGGTATTCCTTTCTGCTTATCACCATTTAAGTTCCTGGATAACACACACACACACACACACACACACACACACACACATTACATTTTAATATGCTTTAAGCAGCACAATAGCTGACAATTGCCTACTCTCCATGCTGATAGAATCTACTTTCCCCATTGTTACTTACCATGTTTTATCTGGGCTACTACTATCTCCCATTTTATGGTTCAGCTGACACAAGGAGGGGGACCTTTCTACTCTCCTGAACACTTTTCTATGGCATGGAGTCTCCTGTCTCCTGGTGCTCCTCCTTGTGGTCCCCAGCCTGGGAAACCTAAACTCTGCCTGTGTCTCTTCTCCTTAGCTATTGACTGCTGTCATCTTTATTTAACAATCAGAATTACCTGGGTGCAGGTTCCCTTAGTGTCTTAAGTGAAGACTTTCTCATGCAAATTGTTTGCATGCAAAACAAATTAACATTAGAATAGAAGCAGCATTAGGCCAAACCTACTACAGAATTAAGGAAGACTAAATACAAACCTAATTAGAGTTTAGCTAATGGCAACATACAAGTGTTGGTTCCTTAGTTGTTACAACTAAGTTGTTATAAACCACAGTAATACACAGTGTTACCAATAGAAGAACTTCCAAGCGTGTCATGTATGACAGAGATTCCAGCCTTGGAAGCTAGGTGCAGGAGGATCTGAGATGAAGGTCAGTCTGGAATCTATAATAAAGCAAAGAAAAAAGTAAATTAAATCATGAGCAAAAACACAGAGGATTAAAAAATCCTCTGCTCAATCTCTGTGAGTTTTCTGTAAATCTGTAGCTTTTCTAAAACATATCTTGGAAAAATGAATTAAGAATTAATGTATGGGGGCCTGGAGAGATTGCTCAGTGGTTCAGAGCATTAACTGCTCACAACTGTCTGTAATGGGTTCTAATACCCTCTTCTGGTGTGTATGAAGACTGAAACAGTACACTCAAATATATGAATTAAATAAAAATTTTAAAAAAGAATTAATGTCTGTACCATTATACACTTGAAGACATAAAGAAGAGAGCTGAAAATACTTCCAAATAAATATGAGTTTCCATTTGCTAGAGGCAGCCATAACTTGGGAATGGGGCATATTAGATGAAGCATAGGAAATATGAGATCCACATAGCCTTTGTTCAGAACCTAGCATGGATCACTGGTCTAGTCAGTCTCGATCACTTTGTTCATCAATTCCCCATACATGTTAGCTGTGGGTAATAAAACACAATAGCTGATTCTGAAGGTCTTTCTGAGGGTAGAGTGTGGTGATGGATTCGAGAATTCAGTATCTTGTGTATAATTGCACAATATATGTTAGCTACATTGCAAAATTGCATATGTTATTACATATTGAATTACTGAAAGCTGCAGGTGGTCTTGCATGCAGGTCAGAAGCAACTTCCTGCTAAATAAATGGGTGTTCTAGGACTGTCTCCATTCTGCCAACATTCTGCAGACCAGAGCATAAGCCATATAGGTAGATCAGGAGGGGTCTGACCTAAACCACACTCCTGATCAAGCCAGAATTCAACTGAGTGTGCTTATCTCTAAGTATAGTGTTCTTTTAATTTCCTGAAAAAATAAAACTTCAATTGATGAGTAGGTTTAGTTTGTGTCAGTGAGGAAAAATAGCTGATTGAAATAATTCTAGCACTTGTTATGCAACAAATAACACGAGTCTGGGATATTGTATGCTTAGTAGTGCTGGTGTTTAACACAAATCTCTGTCATCCTCCTGTCTAGAGACTAGTTAGATGTTCATTATGGTTTCTCAGACATGAGAGCAGCCGAGGAAACTGAGTTATGTTGTATATGACCTTAACAATTGAGATGGGTTCTTCAGCATTTGTTGCTGTGCTATGGTTCCTGTTCTTTTTCCACTTTGTAAACAACCTTTGTATTAGGTTAATTTTTCCACACACAAATTTCAATTCTTTCCATAGCAAACATCTTGATTCCAATTCTTCAGAAAATTAGATGAATTTTCATCTAATGAAATCAGTAACCTACAGATTGGGAAAAATATCTTCACTAACCCCACATCTAATAGAGGACTAATATCAAAAATTATGTATAAAGAACTAAAGAAGCTAACCACCAAAAAACTCAAACAACCCAATCAATAAATGAAAAGAATGAATACAGAAAATGTGGTTCATTTACACAATGGACTACACTCAGCTATTAGGAATTATGATGTCATGCATTTTGCAGGCAAATGAACTAGAAAATATCATCCCTAAAAGGACATGCATGGTATGTATTCCCTAGTAAGTGGATATTAGCCAAAAAAGTACAGAATACCCAGGATACAATCCATAGAACTCAAGAAGGTCAACAAGCCGAAGGTTCCAAGTGAGGATGCCTCAATCCCACTTGGGAGGGAGAAGAAAGTAATCACAGGAGGGAAGACAGAACAAGAGTCCTGGGTGGTAAAGAGGACAGGAAGGAGAAGAGGAGAACATGAGAAGGCATTGGGGGGTGGGGAAGCCCTGAGGGCCAGCAGAAAGAATGGAAGCAGGCAACTTGAGAGGTAGGAGGTAGGGGGACCCTCTATAATGTACCAGATACCTGGGAGGTTAGAGACTTTCAGAACTCAAAGAGAGGGACCTAAGATGAAATGCCCTATAGTGGGGAGAGAGAACTTGTAGAGCCCACCTTCAGCAGAAAGACAGAACATCAAGTGAGGAATGGGGTTGCCATCCCAGAGTCAAACACTCTGACCCAGAATTGTTCCTGTCTGGAAGAACTGCAGAAACAAAAATGGAGAAGAGCCTGAGGAAAAGGTGGTCCACTGATAGGCCCAAAGCTGGATCCAGCTCAAAGAGAGGTCCCAAGGCCTGACATTATTACTGAGGCTATGGAGTGCTCACAAAAAAAGGGTCCTATCATGACTGCCCTCTGAAAGACCCTACAAGCAGCTAAAAGAGTCAAATGCGGATACTTACATCCAAACAATGGACCTAAGTCAGGGACCCCTGTGGTTGAATTAGGGAAAATCTGGAAGAAGTTGAGGAGGAGGGTGACCCCATAAGAAAACCAGCAGTCTCAACTAACCCAGACCCCTGAGATCTCCCAGACACTAAGCCACTAACTAGGCAGCATACACTAGATGATATGAGGTCCCTGGCACATATACAGCTGAGGACTGCCTGGTGTGGCCTCAGTGAGAGAAGAGACACCTAACTTTTAATAGACTTGAGGCCCCATAGAGTAGAGAGGCCTGGTGGGGTAGGGGAGTGGTGGGGACATCCTCTTGGAGACGAGGGAGGAGGTATGGGATGAGGAACAGTAAAAAGGCAGACTGGGAGGGGAACAACAACTAAACTGTCACAAAAAATATAATAATAATAATAATAATAATAATAATAATAATAATAATAGAAAATTAGATGAATTTCCTAATGTGGTGATTTTGATTTCGTCTATTGTTTCTTTGGTCAAAGTGATTCATAGAAATGAAATACAAAGCATTTTATGCCAGAAATAAAATTAATAGTCTCATTTTTTCTAATATCTATATCCAGTCCACCACCTCCTACTGAAAACAAAGTTGTCATCTTGGGGCTAGAAAGGTGTCTCAGTGATTAAAGGTTACTCTTGAAGAAGACCTGGGTTTAATTTCTAGCACCACATGGTGGCTCACAACCATCCATGACTCCAGCTACACATCATATAATGTCTTGTTCTGACCTCCTCAGGTACCAGGTATGCATGTGGTGCACAGACATAGATAGTGGCAAAACAATGATACATATACAAAACAAATAAATCTAAATCTAAGTCTCTCTATATGTTTAGAAATATTATAAGAAAATAAATATTATACATATATGTATATATGCATATGCATATATGTATGCATATATATGCATATATGTGTATGTTTATATACATACATATATAATCTGAATTTTCTTATATGACTATTGCCTACAAAAATTCAGGTTATACACCCACACACACATATGTATATATGGCCTTCATTTCTTCTTTCAGACTTCTCCATTCCCCTTACCTTCCTTTTCCTTTCCATTTTCTCCTCTTCTTCCTCCTCCCCTTCTTCCTGACCCTCCCCTTCTCTCCCTCCTCCCAGTTTTTTCTTCTTACAAACTTCCCCCAGGCATCTCAGACATCTTCAAACTCCATCTTCCTGCTCAGTCTCCCAAGTTCTGGAATTGCATGCACACACCAGCACAAGCCTGTCTAGAGAATATCCAGAAGGCATTCAAAGTGGCTGGTATGCTCAACAAACCACATTCCTCCATTGTAAAGAAAGAGAGAGAAGAAAATCCCACTGTTGGTCATCAGTATGACTCACCCCAGACTTCTGCCACCACACCCAAACACGATGTTGTAAAAGATCTGGTTAGACCTGACTCAGAAAATAGAATCATCATGGGTAAAACTGTGCTTCAGTGTCTGCCAAATGGCACTTTTCTCTGGTGTTTATAGTAGTCGATATTCTCCTTGAAAATCACTTCACATTACAAGTATAATTTTTTACTTATTTTATTTAAAATTATTAAAAAATATTTTTGTTTGCAAAACTGGATTAGAACCTTGCACATGCTAGGCAAGTGTGTAATCACTGACTTTTATCCTAGGTCCTTTGGTTTGCTTTTGTTTGCTTTTCCTTTCTGTGTCAGGTTCAGGTTACCACATGAGAACAATGTGCTGAAAACTTTGGCCTTTTTACTCTGACAAAAAACAGACAAATGGCTTTCTTAACTATGACATGGTCTATATGTCAGAGTTCTTTTTATTTAGAAAAAGTGTCACTTTAGACAAAGACAGTTTGGGCACATGAGCAATCTTGATTTTTTAAGCCAATTTAATAATGACAGGAAATGTGTTTTCTAAGTGTATAAATATAAAGATAAACAAATCCAAAACCAATGTATTATATCCAGTAATTTCTAGAGATTACAATGGGCCTGCACAGAGAGTTTTTTTTTTTTTTTTTTTTTGGAGTGGCCAATCAGCTGTCCACCATCAGTTCCATCCCCAACTTATATTTGATCAAGGCAGAGTTGCTTTGAACTCACCCAAACAGGTCTACGTTCTACAGTGGGCAGTGAAAACTAGATAAAGAAAAATATCTCCAGGTGGCAGGAAGCCAGACCTGGGTTTCATTATAGGAACTGAAGACCAGAAACCCAGCCTCTACAATAAGGACCATCAGACCTCCAGGGAGAGGGAAGAGGGTGTGAATGGAACACTTGAGTATCCTCATAGCCCTCTGCTGTGCACACCCCTTTATGGGAGGCCAGTTGTACTCAGAAGTCCTTGATTGTGAGAAGTGTTTTATATCTCTGAAATAATCTTCCTGGTTTTTGTTTGAGCTAGTACAAGGTGCTTTTCTGTTACTTAAGAACGAAAAGTACCAACACATTCAGAGAATAACCAAGATACATATGAAGTATGCAAATCAGTTTTTTGTTTTGTTTTGTTTTGTTTTGTTTTGTTTTGTATTTTTGAGACAGGGTTTCTCTGTGTAGCCCTGGCTGTCCTGGAACTCACTCTGTAGACCAGGCTGGCCTGGAACTCAGAAATCCACCTGCCTCTGCCTCCCAAGTGCTGGGATTCCAGGCATATGCCACCACTGCCCAGGAAGTGCAGCACTGAGAGGTAGAGACAGGAGGATCTCTGTGAGTTTGAGGCTAATCTGCTCTACAAAGTTTGTTCCAGGCCAGCCATGGTTACAAAGTGAAGGCATGTCTCAAAAATAAAAATAATATCAAAGGAAGAGGGGGAAAAGAAAAGAGGAAAGAGGATGTGGGACAAGAGGAGGAAGAGGAGAAGCAAGAGGAGGAAGAAGTGAAGGAGGAGGAAGAGGAAGAGGAGGAAAACAAAGGGGAGGAGGGGAACAGCAGCAGTAAGAATATCCAAGCATTCAAAGATCTGTTCGAGGGTACAGCGTAGGCATAGATCTATTGCAAATCAGTTTTTGATAATTAGATTAATTTTCTCTTACATTGACCTCAGGAAGAAAGAATTCTACCCTGCAACACACTCGTATAATTTGTTTAAATAAGAATATCATAAAGTTTCATAAAACAAGTCTCATCTTCATTATTTATTGTCAAGTTAAAACATGGTAATGTAAAATGTGTCTTATAAATGTGAAAGCATAAATGGGAAAATCCAAAAAGACAATAAAAAATAAGGATTATGAAAAATTCCTTTTAATACACAATGGTAGTTTCTTACTCAGTTTTATTTCAGTCTGGAGCACATGACAAGAAGTCCACCTGTGTCTCTGGTACACTATTCAATATGGTTTTCTTTTCTTTCCTTTTAAAATAAATTGACTCAGGGTTGAAAATGTTGGCTTACAGAAATAAATTATTGAAAATGATGATGATGGCAGGTCATGCTTAAGTTTTATATTTTATTTGACAGTTTTCCTTCCTTAACTCTCTGTCACCCTCTCTATTTCTCTCTTATTTACTTGTTTGTTTGTTTGAGAGAGGGTCTTACTATTTTGCCTTGGCTATATTGGACTTATTCATAGATCAAGCTGACCTTGAATTCACAGAGGTTTGGCTCCTGAGTGCTGGAATTAAAATTGCCGATAGTGACTGTGATGGTTTGTATATGATTCACTCAGGAAATGAACCTATTAGGAGATGGGGCCTTGTTGGAGTAGGTGTGTCACTGTGGGTTTGGTCTTAAGACATTCCCCTGGCTGCCTGGAAGTCAGTCTTCCACTAGCAGCCTTCAGATGAAGATGTAGAACTCTCAGCTTCTCCTGCACCATGCCTGCCTGGAAGCTGCCATGTTCTGCCTTGATTACAGTGAACTTAACCTCTGATCCTGTAAGCCAGCCCCAATTAAATGTTGTCTTTTATAAAACTTGCATTGGTCATAGTGTCTGTTCACAGCAGTAAAACCCAAACTAAGACAGAAGTTGGAACCAGAGACTGGGGTATTGCTGTGATAGGCCTGAACATGCTTTTCTTCAGAAGAATGTGGATTTTTGGACTTTGGATTTGGAAAGCCACGGAATTCTTTAAGTGGGGCTTAATGGGCCATACTAGTAGGAATATGGAAGACAGTGGTGCTGAGGGTCATTTGAACTGTGTAGGCCTGACGGCCCAAGAGATTTCAATGGTGAAGAATTTTAATATGTGGCTGAGAGACTGTTTTGTGATGTTTAGGTGAAGAACATGGCTGCTTTTTGCCATTGTCTGAAGAGACTACCTAGGGCTAAGGTAAAGAGATGTATATTAATTGTATCTGCAAAGGAAGTCTCAAAAAAGCCCAACAAAGACTACGTTCTCTGGTTAAGTCTGATGAAGAGAATTTTGAACAAGCATAGCAAGCTGAGAAAGGAAAAGTACAAAATATATAGTTTGTGTATTAAAGGGATTCCAGGAAGTGAAATGGGGCTGAATTCAAGGATATTAAATTGAATTAACGGAGTGGTGACCTTGGGGGCAAGATTCACCCAGTTAACTTTAGGTCCAGGCACGGGAGTACAGGCCTTTAATCCCAGGAGGCAAAGATAAGTAGAACTCTGAGTTCAAGGCCAGCCTAGAACAGAGCAAATTCTAGGTGAAGAAAAACTTTAATCCAGGCTTGGTGGACCACACCTTTAATCCCAGTGTTTAGGAAACAGGGATGCAGATCTCTTGAGTTCAAAGTCAGTCTAAGGAGCAAGATTCAGGACAGCCAGCTTAGCCAGTGAAGGAGCTGGTAAAAAGGAAGCTAGTGATAATGTAATAGAACAAGGGGGCCAATGTTCCAGCTCCTGCAAGCAGCAGAACTCAGCGGCTTCGGCCATGTGTCTCTGGCTTTATATTCAAGAGGAGAAGGAGACTACTGGGACAGCTGATGCTGGTTAGCTCGAGCTAAGAAATTAGTGGTGATTAAGAAAAGACCAACATCACTGAGATGAAATATGGGAAGTGTTTTCTGAGAGCACAAAGAAGCTGTATTCCAGAGATAGCCATGTGTTCCTCATGCTACAGCTATACTGGGTAATGTGTAAGAATCATCCAGGTGGTACTGGTTTTGAAGGCATGAAGGCATCATGAAGAACAGCTGAGGCATGGTACTGTGAGAGGCCATGGAAGGCCATTGGTGAAAGTGTACCCTCAGTTGTAATTGACAGCCCAGGACTGAAGGGGTCATGCAAAGGAGTTGAGACTTGGTACCATGAAGAGAGCCTATGAGAGGCTTTGGTGAAGTATAGTTGCAGTGGAAGACCCTAGCATATTGGAGATGCCAGTACCATGGGATGACCACCAAGAACAGCAGTGGCAGTGGAGTGGATCAATCTGAACATATAGTGCTACAGGGGGCAGAGGTGGAGAAGTGACACCAGCTCTTTAGAGATGTACAAAAGATCATGTGTGGATCTCAGATATTGGAACAAGAAGCTGTGAAGCTGAAATTGACTTGGGTTACCCAAGATGTTAAAGATGCCAGAGCCACAGGATGCCTGCCAAGGAAAGCTGCTAACAGGGAGTGGAACAAACCCAGGAGAAAGAACGTTGTTGAAGTCTACGAAGATGAAAAAGGAGTTGGATATCTGAAGACAGCTTTGCCATCAGACATGGAGATGCAGAGTTTGGACTTTTCCCAGCTGGTTTCCTGTCTTGCTTGGGGAATTACAGTTAAGGGATTGGATGAATCTCAAAAGAGACCTTGAACTTTGGACTTTTAACACCGTTGAGAATGCTATAGACTACAGGGACTTTTGAAGTTGGACTAAATGTATTTTGCATTATGCTATGTTTAAGTATGGCCCCCATAGACTCATGTTGAACAGGCCTATGGGGGCCAGGGAGTGGAATGTGATGGTTTGTATATGATTCTCTCAGGAAATGAACCTATTAGGAGATGTGGCCTTGTTGGAGTAGGTGTGTCACTGTGGGTATGGTCTTAAGACCTTCCCCTGGCTGCCTGGAAGTCAGTCTTCCACTAGCAGCCTTCAGATGAAGATGTAGAACTCAGCTCCTCCTGTACCATGCCTGCCTGGATGCTGCCATGTTCTGCCTTGATTACAATGGACTGAACATCTGAGCCTGTAAGCCAGCCCCAATTAAATGTTGTCTTTTAAAAAACATGCATTGGTCATGGTGTCTGTTCACAGCAGTAAAACCCAAACTATGACAATGACCTACTAAATTTTACAATATACTGATTGTATCCTGGCTTTAAAAGCATTGGGTCAACTATGTTATTACTGCACCTACCACAAAGACAGCTAAGGAAAAGCAAGGGCATTTCAAGTAATCACAAGCAATATTCTTGCTCTAACCTAGACCACTCTGGTTTTAGAAGCTCTCCCTATTGGAAATCCTTCTTCTCCTTTTGTATTGCTTGCATTGATTTAAACTGCTACTTTGGAGTTAGAAATGGGGTTTTCAATGTGCCCCAAACCAAAACCTTTGGTTTGAGACTTTCCATCATTTAACGTTTAACGGTCACTTAATGTTTTTTGGTCATTAATTATTCTCTGCTAATAAATTCATAACTTGTAAAAAGTACTGCAATATTCTTAAACCTCATCACCTTGCTTCTCCTTTTCTTACTATTTATCTTCATGTTCTATACTTTTTTATATGTTATTTAACTTATATTAACTTATTCTTGGCAGTGTTTCATTTAGTCAAATGAAAGCTGTATATGTAAATGTATATGTATATGTAAATGTATATGTATATGTATATATACCTGTCTTCCTTTAAACAATTGAAAGTTCTGAATAGCAGACAAAACATTGCTTCTCATATTAAAACATAACTTCAAGAAAAGAAAGTGATTCCTTTGTGAAGTTGAAGTGTAGAGTTATGTTGCAAGCACATAGGTTCCTTTTCCTGTTGCTACTTTGTTTCGAACCCAATTCTCTGGTAAAAGAAAGCTCAACTCAATCAGTTAAAAAAACAAGCTACAAGCCTAGATTGGGCAGATCTTCTACTACACTACTCTATTTCGATCTATATTATCCCATGTAACTTGAGGTTTCTCCAGGCCCCCAGCTTCTCTCTCTCTCTGCCTCCTCTCTGTTGATCTCCCATAGCTCCTCCTCCTCCTGTTTACCCCCCATTGCTCTTCCCCTAGACTCTCAGCTCCTCCCTCTTCCTCCTGCCCAATCATTGGCTCAAGCCTTTATTTGAAAAGTTAAGGTGGGGAGAGGGTTCACAAAGCAACTCCTCATCTGCAGCCCATCTGAGGAGTGGAATTAGCATCAAAATAAAAGCCCAGGACTATCCTCAACATTTTCCTACATTACATTTTCTACAGTTCTGGTTCATAAAGGAAAAAAACATACGTAAAAGAAAATATGAGGCATGGATTCTCTGCCCTGTGGGAGACCCTGCACTCCCTGTGGCCACCGCCTTCATCCTTGCTGCTGACTGGACTAAGCAAGCAGAACCAGGTATCCATGATATTCTGAATTTAAGATCTCTGGGGACTGAGGCTGCCAGGCAGTGGTCTGGGCAGAGCAGCAGTTCCTGGGTCCCAACCAGGCATGGGATCTGTGCCCTGTGGGGGACCCTGCACTCCCTGCAGCCACCGCCATCTTGGCTGCTGCTTGGACCTAGTGGGCAGAACCAGGTACCCGAGATATCCCAAGCTTAGGCTCTCTGGGGCCTCAGGCCACCAGGCAGTGATCTACAAATGGGAGCTGGGCAGAGCAGCGGTTCTTGTGTTCCACCCTGGCTTGGATTCTCTGCCCTGTGTGAGACCTTGCATTCCCCCGGCCACCTCTGTCATCCTTGCTGCTGACTAAACTAAGCAAGCAGAAGCAGGATCTGAGCAGAGAGGTGGTTCATCTGTGTGCCAGCCAGGCCTGGGTCGTCTTGTGCTGAGCAGGGTCATTAGTACTTAGAGGGGCTCCTAGTCACCATCTTTACTCCCCTACAGAGCAGACAAGCAGCATCAGGTCCACAGAGACAACCCAATATAACATTGCTTGGAGCAAGATACACCAGGAGTCCAACAGCATCCAAGAAGAGGACAGCATATCAGCAATCTGGGCCAGGGGAAACCCAGTCATCCAGTCCCTTTTCTCAGTTCAACCCTCACCATATGTCCCATTATTCCTGTTTCCCCCCCCCACCATTCTCCAATCACCCCCCAACATTTCTCTATTCTGGTGCTCTCCTACATTTGAAAAAATTCAGCATCCTTTCATGCTAAAAGTCTTGGAAAGAACAGGAATTCAAGGCCCATACCTAAACATAATAAATGCAATATACAGCAAACCAGTACCCAACATTAAAATAAATGGAGAGATACTTGAAACTAAAATCAGGGACTAAGCAAGGCTGCATCTCTCTCAATATCTTTTCAATATAGTACTTGAAGTTCTAGCTAGAGCAATTAGACAACATAAGGAAGTCAAAAGGATACAAATTAGAAAGGAAGAAGTCAAACTATCATTATTTGCAGATGATATGATCGTATACTCAAGCGACCCAAAAACCTCCACCAGAGAAATCCTACAGCTGATAAATAACTTCAGCAAAGTGGCTGGTTATAAAATCAACTCAAGCAAATCAGTAGTTTTCCTGTACTCAATGGACAAGCAGGCTAAGGAAGAAGTTAGGGAAATAACACCCTTCACAATAGCCATAAACAATGTGAAATATCTTGGCGTGTCTCTAACCAAACAAGTGAAAGATCTGTATGACAAGAACTTCAAATCTTTAAAGAAAAAAATCGAAGAAGACCTCAGAAGATGGAAAAATATTTCATGCTCTTGGATTGGTAGGATTAATATAGTAAAATGGCCATCTTGCCAAAAGCAATCTACAGATTCAATGTAATCCCCATCAAAATCCCAAATCAATCCTTCATAGATCTAGAAAGAGCAATTCTCAAATTCAGCTGGAGTAACAAAAAACCCAGGATAGCTAAATCTATCCTCAACAATAAAAGGACTTCTGGGGAAATCATCTCTGACCTCAAGCAGTACTACAGAGCAATTGTGTTAAAAACTGCATGGTATTGGTACAGCGACAGGCATGTAGATCAATGGACTAGAATCGAAGACCCAGCAAAGAACCCACAGTGTTATGGTCACTTGATCTTTGATAAAGGAGCTATAACCATCCAGTCGAAAAAAGATAGCCTTTTCAACAAATGGTGCTGGTACAACTTTAGGTCAGCAGGCAGAAGAATGCAAATTGACCCACTACTACCACCTTGTACTAAGATCAACTCCAATTGGATCAAGGACCTCCACATAATGCCAGACACAGTGAAATTAATAGAAAAGAAACTGGGGAAGACCCTGGAGGACATGGGCACAGGGGGAAAGTTCCTGAACAGAACACCAATAGCTTATGCTCTAAGATCAAGAATTGACAAATGGGACTTCATAAAATTACAAAGTTTCTATAAAGCAAATAACAGTCAGAAGGACAAAATGGCAACCAACAAATTGGGAAAAGATCTTCACCAACCCCACATCCAACAGAGGGCTAATATCCAATATATACAAAGAACTCAAGAAGTTAGACCCCAAATAACCAAATAACCCTATTATGAAATGGGGTACAGAGCTAAACAAAGAATTTTCACCTGAAGAAATTCAGATGGCTGAGAAGCACCTTAAGAGATGTTCAACATCATTAGTCATCAGGGAAATGCAAATCAAAACAACCCTGAGATTCCACCTCATACCAGTCAGAATGGCTAAGATTAAAAACTCAAGAGACAACAGGTGCTGGCGAGGATGTGGAGAAAGAGGAACACTCCTCCACTGTTGGTGGGATTGCAAGATGGTACGACTGCTCTGGAAATCAGTCTGGTGTTTCCTCAGAAAATTAAGCATGACACTTCCAGAAGACCCTGTCATACCACTCCTGGGCATATATCCAGAGGATTCCCCTGCATGCAATAAGGACACATGCTCCACTATGTTCATAGCAGCCTTATTTAAAATAGCCAGAAGTTGGAAGTTGCCCAGATGTCCCTCAAAGGATGATTGGATACAGAAAATGTGGTATATTTATACAATGGAATACTACTCAGCAATTAAAAATAACGAATGTATGCAATTTGTAGGCAAATGGTTGGATCTGGAAAATACCATCCTAAGTGAGTTAACCCAATCACAAAAGAATACACATGAAATGCAATCATTGATAAGTGGATATTATTGAGCCCAGAAGCTCTGAATACTCAAGGTACAATTAGCAAATCAAAAGATTCTCAAGAAGAAGGAAGGAGAGGATACTGGTCCAGAAAAGACTGCATCTAGTTTTGTAGGAGAGCACCAGAATAGAGAAATGTTGGGGGGTGATTGGAGAATGGTGGGGGGGAACAGGAATAATGGGACATATGGTGATGGTTGAACTGAGAAAGGGGAAAGCCTTTGGAATGTGAATAAAGAATATAGAAAATAAAACAATAAAAAATATATAAAAAGTAGAGAAAGTGGAAAGAAATATTTTAAAAAGGGAATCTTAACAAGATAACAACAAAGAAATAAAGAACATCTTAGAAAAAAAGAGAGTAAAAGAAGGAAATGGATTGTAATAGGGCAGGAGTTAAAGGGGAATTTGAAGTGTGAGCTTCAAAGTAAAATTAAATATTAGACCCAACTATCCCTAGTAAAGGAATGAAAATGCTGTGGGATGAGTGTTTGTTTCACATGTGTGTTTGGTTGATACACATGTTTGCTTGATATTCAGTTGATGCTTAGTTGATATTTGATTGATAGGTTCATATACGTGCTTCTGGTCCCCAGAATATTTAAGAAATCTGTTGTAGTTCCTAAAACCTTTTTCTTTCTACCTGACACACTCAAAATAAAATATTCCTTGGATTCTCAAATATTGGGTCACAGGACAAAATAAAGACCAGAGGGGACACAAGAAAAAGGAATTAATTTTTAGAGATAATTGTGCTTTATCTGCAGCTTGTATTGTTTTGTGTATTTAATGAATCCTTGCAGCAATGACTTAGGGTTTCATTGACATCCTCATGTTACAGAGAAGTTAGTAGCTGTTTTGGGGGATAAGTGTTCATCCTACAGGTGGAAATGGCAGGCCAGGCTCCAAAGACAGGTCACAGATTCCATAACTCCAGGTGCTGTCCTTCCTCCAGAAGCAGCACCTTCATCTTTCCCTTTTAATTACCTCTTTTTTCCCTGAAATGCCCACCCACCCACATACAGTCTTAGTGACAAGAGCCTATTTCTCATTTAGTCTATACACACAGCCATATCAATAGCCAGCACTCACCCCTGTACCCAGGGAAAAACACTAAATAGCTGGCTTTGGAACAGAATGCCATGATGATGAATACATGTCTTCTTATCTTCAGTTACAAGCTTAGATCTGGCTCTGGTGCAAGCAGAATATCGAGATTAGTTGGCCTGAAGTCTATTCACCCTCCCTGGGACATCTGCCCCTATCTTGGAGATAGAAGATAAACTGAGGTACAGAGTAGTATCTCTCTGGAGCCTGGGAGAATATAGCCCAGGCACTTGCTCTTTGATCTGTGAAATAATAGCTGAGAGAAGGGCAGAAATAAGGGAAGTCTATCGAGTCTTCTGAGAGATGCTCCTCTAGCATTCAGCTAGACCAGTTCAGATCCTTGTTTGGTCTGTTGTTGTCCAATTACCTTTCCCGAACCTGTGGCAGTACAAGAAAGGGTCCCATGCAGTGTGTTCTCCTTGGCAAATGTGCAACAGTTAGCTCTTAGAATCCAACCTTTGTGGCCACCATTTCTGTCACCATATTTTCTTATTTTAGGGATTCTTCACTCACTGTATCTTATATTTTGCATTGCACTGTTAAGACAAATGTAAACAAGATGACCATGCATGCAAAGAGTGCATGTCAAGAAAAAAATCTTAAACAATAGTCAATATCTCATTCCTTATGTGGGTTTGGCTGAATGCTGGATATCAGGATTCTCTATGAACATTTAAGGAAGCTTCAAAGTGTTGTCACCTAATCATTGGGTTTCCATTTGTGGGTGTGCCTGATTGCATCACTAACCAAATTTGTAATTAAGAACTGTAAATTACTCAGTTCTGCTTTATCTCTCTTCTCCAGGGTTTTAATTGTCCACTATTTAGTGTTTAAGATAAAATGAAATTATATCAATTATCTTTTCTTAAAGATAGTCCCTGTGACCCAGTCATGTATAGTCTCTTCTAAAGTGTGTTATTCTACACGGTGACTATTCTAATTATAGGCTTCAAGTTGGAAATCATTTGTAATTTTCAAATAAAGGAAAGTCAAACATTGTACCCAGAGTTGGGAAAGATTTAGTGTTGGTCTACCTTGCACGACTTGAGTGCTGTGTCTTCTTAGAACCCTAAGATAGTAGTTGTCTGACTCCTGCCCCAGGAGTCTGTGTGAAAGAAGAATTCTGTACAGAAAAAGGATATAGTCTTTAGATGAAGGTTTAAAAAATAGGTTTTATAGACAACTCTGGGAGTTAGATGTGAGGTACTAGGCTACTTAGTGAACCTCTCTGAGATAAATATATTTTTCTATAAATTGAGTCTGTTAATTACAGCTGTTGCTTTTAACCCATATTACAGGGAATTTCCCTATTAAGGGATAGATTGGTCGTGCCTTATTTGCCCCTTCTCTCTCATGGGGAATGAGTTTAAATAAAAAAGGAAAGTTATAAATTGCACAGATAGAGAGAATAGGGTATGGGGCATTTGCAGACATAAAGACACATGGAAGGTAGGAGGGTAGTAATGGAAATGATTTCTGACAGAGTAGACAAAGCTGGACTCTGGCAGGATAGAGACCAGAGTAATGGCAGTCTGAGGACTCAATAGACTGAAAGAGAGAGGCTTTACAGCACATAGTCAAAATCTGAGGCACCTTTACGCTACACAGTGCAGTAAACACCTCAATGTTTAGAAGAGTAAGCATTCACAACAAAGCAGACAGTGCAGGAGAATAAGACATTAGAGAATATATTTAAAGCATACAGTGTCTACCTAGTAGAAGTTCTAAAAATAGACAATAACAAAAACAACAAAACCAAAAAGGAACTATCCTGCAGTGAGCGTGCACACAATTGACAGGCACATCACTGGAATTTTGACATGAAACATTCTAGAGATACAAAGAGTCTCCTCCACAATGCTGTAGAACACTGGGAGCCCTCCTCTTGCCATAAGTTTCCTTAGGAAATTCTGACTGATATTGAGGAGTCCAACCACAAGAGGTCTTTGTTTGATTCATATAGTTGATATGAGGAAAACTAAGTCAACAGTAGTTTCTCTCCAGTGTAATATTTGTCTCATTTTTCATTTATTCATTAAAAATTATATATAGATAAAAAGTTATGTATAGATTATCTATACATATTATCACCCATGTTTGATTTTTTGAGAAAAGAATATATCAACATACTAATCAACAAATACTTAAGTGTCAAACAAGAGAATAGAATTTCAAATTTTAAGCACAACTCTAAATATCTAATTCTCAATTCCCTTTAAAAAAGCTTTCCTAATTCTCTCTATATTCATCTTTAAATCTACAGTGTAAATTTGAAAAACAATAAATACTGTTTTGAATTGTGTCTTTCCTTTCTTTGCCCCCATTTACTTTCGGACATAAGGATTCATGTATGTGCATGCACACACAGAGATAAATCAATCACCTGGGTATATCATTGGTATTCTGTCTATATATATGCATATACAACACACAAGACTATATATGAAATAGACTGTATGCTTTTGGAGTCTACATTGAATTTAATCAACAAAGGCAATGTGTCTAAATACCCCAGGGTTTTGTTGATACCATGGAAGCTTTTGTTTTCTTTATAATTAAGAGGACCATGATGTCAAATGAGAAGGCAAAAGTATCCCAGGAAAGTCTGGTTCCTTCCAGTATCTGGTAGCAGGAAGACATGGATTAGTCTTTAAAAGTCAGATTCTGTAATCCTTGGAGGCCATATTGAAAGCTTCCAACTTGTCTCTTGTTGGCACCTATAAACCACCAGGACAATAAACACTGACATGGGATGGCTCAAGCAGCCCTTTTCAGATGATGGCCCAGAAAAAGAATGGAGATCTTTCCAGAGTTCCATACCTCAGGGAATGTAAAGTAACAAGCCTCAGAAAACTTAAGAAGGCAAACACATAGACAGAAGACTCATGTGGCTTCCAAATAAGCAGAATAAGCAGAAAGTACTAGATTCCTCTACCTGATGCCAGATTTGTATTTGTAACTTTGTTTCGTGTTACTACCATTGGCCAAACCTAGAAGCAGAATTTTTATGTATCCTTTATGTTCTATCAGTTTTAGCAATTCATAGCTGCAAAGTTGTTACTGTAACCTTAGATGATAATATTAACCACAGGCTACTTTGTGAATCAAATTATTCTTCAGTGACCCCCCACCCCAGACCACCACCAAGCCAAATGCCAACATCATTGCAGAAAGGGGGGGAAATCTTAATTGGGCAATATTTTCATTCCCAATACTCCATAATAAAGCAGTTTGACAATAGACTTCTGGGATGTGTATTCCCTCCTCCATTTTTATGTACCAAGTTTTATGGTGCTTTGAAGTAGTAAGTAGTGTCATATACGGAACAAGACATTCTGATATCCTCCAACAGTAACAGAGAAATTGCTCTAGGTCCCAGGAATGCTTCCAGGAGACAGACCTTATCTGTTAGCCTATTTTGGGAGTTGCTATCACCTCATCGATAATAATAGTTAGTGATTGTTTTTTTCAAGTATATTTAAGGGTCAGCTCCTGTTCTCCAGATTCAGTCCGAGATAACTCTAAATGAGTGTCCCATTATAATATCCTACAATGCTATATGAGACATCTATCTAATGGACCAAGCTCAACCTCTACCTTTGTCCTTCTACTTCACCTTCCTCAAGTGTCCATTCCAAGAGGACTTCTAAGAAGAAGATTCAAACTGTCCTTTTTTATTCACATGCAAGAAGCAGGGAATTTTGTCATAACAAAAGGAGCACATAAAAGCAGTTTGTCACAGTTTTGTTTTGTTTTGTTTTTGATCTGGAACAAAGCAGAGAATAACTCACAAGCAATAAACTCTTAAGGACTCAGCTGTAGGTACTGTATTTGGTTGTACTGTATTTGATTGTCCACGGTGCCAATCAAAAAACGATTTTTGTATTCTTCTTCCTTTGCTCTTTTGTATCACTTCTTTTCCCTCCGCTTATTATATCTGTATCCACAATCTGAGTGGGTGACCTGAGATACACCACAAGGCTCCTATGGCCTCCACATAGTTCTCCAAAGAAGATACACTTTTCTCTCTCCTGTGCATAGATTTTGCCAGTGAAACCATGGTTTGGGGGAATTTAACACAGGTAAGCTTGAAGCACATGCCTATTGCATGAGGTAAAGGAGGAGAAACTGTGAGAGATGTGCCTGTTTTGCAATTAGCCTATTTGTGAAGACTTTTTTTTTTATTTGCCTTTTCTTTCAGGAAACAATAGCTATAAAGCAAAGCAAACTCAGCTAAAAGGAAGTAAAAAGAAAACTTAATCAGGAAACTTCCTGGAGACTGGAACTCATGTCATCTAGTAAGTCCAAGTTTTCTGGCAGTGCTTCTTTTGCAGGGATGTGAGATGGTATAGAAATAAACACTTCCCAAAGTGGAAAGGGACTTACAGACATTGTGTGCCTCAAAAGTACCCTAAATTCTTAATTTTACTTGCTCTCTGAATTTAAAAACAAACAAACCAAAACAAATCCAAACAAACTCTTAGCTGTCAGATTCCACCAGACTCTTCCTTGCCTGTTGTAACCTTTGAACTACATCTTTTTTTTTTAATTTTTATTTTCTATATTCTATGTTTACATTCCAAAGGCTGAACTACATCTTTTGTATATATAAACCTTATATTGGGCCAACCTAATCTTTATGAATTCCCCCTTGCCTTGGCTTGTGGAGTTCAATGATCTATCAGTTTCCTTCTGCTCCTGAAGTTCCCTCTCAGCTCCTTTATTTCTTTCCTGTTCTCATTTTATCCATTTCATAATGAATCTGAATCAGAGAAGATGAAAAGGCTGGATAAGATGAAGACTGCCCGGAAAGTATCTCCACTCACTGGAATCAAGCACATGATAAAAAACAGATCAAAACAGTTTTTCTCCTGGGTTGACTACCAGTCTCTCCACTAAGGCAAGATGCCCCTCATCAGAACCCAACAGCACTCCTTGGGAGACCTCTGCATGACTGTGTGTTTTCTTTTTAGTTTATCTTGTTGTATTATAAAATCTCTTATGCCTCTGATACCTCCCTGCAGCAAGAAACTGCTGCTGAATTTTTTAAGGATAAATAGTTGCAATATGCACAGAATTTACTGTAGGAAATGCTGCTTCTATCTATGCAGAGACTTTCTAAGATACCTGCATGTGAAGATCTTCCTTTCATGATTTCAGTAATTTTCAACTACAAAGCAAAATACTTCAACTGCTGACATTAGTTTTTACTCATGGCCATTAATGTGCTGGTAAGCAATGCTTGACTTACATGAATACTGAGCCAAGCAAATCCTGAGAAATAGTTTTGATACCTAGCATATCACGTGGAAAATTATAGTCAGTAAGTAATAACAGAGACCCTCAGCTTCAGCAGATAAGATGAGAGTGTTCCCTTTATCTCTTGCAATATCTCTGCCTCTTCTCTCCCTGTCCGCACTATACCAGCAGGCTTTTCTTGTCTATAATCCACAATATCCATGAAATACCATTTTCCTAAAACACATTTGTCTTTATTTATATACTGTACATTTCCCATTGCCACGCAAACAATCACCAACGGAATCCAGATAACCTGTAAGTTCCTGGGTACCAGAGGAGTTTGAATTTTAATCTTTGCATATCCTTCTCTCTACTATTCCTCAATTTACATTGAAGAGTCTCAACAAATGCCAAATTAGGTAGTTTAAATTCAATTTTTAAATATTCTGTTGAAAAACATAAGGCATTCTTTTCAGTCTAACAATTTTCCCCATTCTGTATGTAAATGATGCATGCTACCAACCAATTTTTACTAATGACAGTTTGTACACCAAAAATGTTCCAATTTTATGTATGCACTCTTGTACTGCTGCCTGTCTTTTGGAATACTGGTGACATTGTACATAGAGCATTTTAAGAAAAATGCATATAATCCAAGAACATTGCTAATTTATTTGTGAGAAGTAGAGATATATCCTAAAATTGAAGGGACACCATAATTCTATTCGTCCAAACTCCTTATAGCATGGCAAATCTTGCTCTGTAATGTGGCTTCTTGTTTGTCAACTGTCGAAAACCTAGCTCTCTAGCATGTTGAGGAAAGACCACAAATGACAATGCTCTTGTGGTGGCACAGGCTTTTCTGTGGCTGGCATCAGCCAGCAACAGCTGCAGGCTGACAGACCCTTTGGATGAACACTCTAAAGGATTGTTAAATTTCACTTCCAGCCCCAAACCAGGAAGTACTGCTTAAAATGAAGCCAAGGCAAAAACCAATCCAACCTCAGAAACAGGCTTCAGAAAAGGAGATGGCTTTAAAATCTGTTATTATCTGCTAATTTGGATTAGAGCAGGCAGGCTCCTGCTTGTAAACCATTAGTAAACTTACAGAATTGGCTACAAAAAAAAAAAATCAAATACAGGACATAACACATACACACACACACACACACACACACACACACAAGTACATAAACACTGGGACCAATTTGTTTTCAAGATCCTCTCTCTTATCTATAGTTCAGATTTAGGCTAGATTTAAATTAGTGACAGCTTGCAGAAAAGTTTCTAATTCTTCAAATTCTTAGGAAAAGAGGTCTAGGCCACGCCCTAGTCCAGCTCTCTGGTTGCACAATCTCTAGATTGGTCTGGACAAGTCCACCCAGGAACTGCAACCTCCAGCTTCATATTTGTGATCCACTAAGAACCCTGCAGTTCTGGAGTTAGTCTAGTCTTGTGTACAAAACCTGAGCAGACAGTGTTAAATTGCAGCTCGGGGTTGTTGAGAAGTTGGCCCCTTTGCAGTGAGTGGCGGGCAGGAAGGGGAGGGCCTAACTGGGCGAGGGGGAGCTGGGCGCTGACTCAGGGCTGGGTCGGAAAAGCTGCCTCACTGCGCTGTCTGGCTCCTCCCGCCCTGAGCTCTAGCAGGGGCCTCCCCTACAATTTCGCTGCGCTTTCCCGGAAGCTGCGCCCGCGGCGTCTTCACCTAAAAATGTCCCAGCCCGGCCCGAAGCCCGCTGGCTCTCCGAGGCCCCAGCGCGGCGCGGCAGCTCGCCACACCCAAGAGGTGAGTAGTATTCTAGACTGAGCCGCGGGGCAAGCGGCT
This sequence comes from Apodemus agrarius, assembly GCA_964023405.1. Taxonomy (NCBI): domain Eukaryota; kingdom Metazoa; phylum Chordata; class Mammalia; order Rodentia; family Muridae; genus Apodemus; species Apodemus agrarius. The sequence goes on from OZ030020.1 coordinate 82,805,320, forward strand.
AAGGGCCCAAGTCCAGGAATGTCCCGCCACCGTCCTGGGGCGTTGCCCCTCCTTGCACCTTCCTGAGTGAGAAACGGATCAGAGCTCCGTGCCTGCCGGCAAGCTGATAGCTCTAAACTCTCAGAATTGGGTAGCGTCACGAGTTGGGTGGAGGGGCTCCGGGAGAAACGTGGGCTAGTGAGACCGAGGCAGTGCGCATGGGCATGGAGGCAAAATAAAGTTGACTCGGGACCTCCGGAGTGAGCTCCTATAGCTGGGCAGAGGGGCTCTGCCCTCCTTGTGAAGTCATCCCCGCCCTCTTCCCCCGCCCTCCATGTAGGGAGTGGCAGTTGAAGAACTGACACACACTCCTTTCCTAGTTAGCCTTGGGCTAAATCGGACGGGGCGGGATCTAGTTAGCTGTGGGCGGACCCTGTCACTCCTTTCCCATGTACCCTCCCACCTGGCCGCAGTGTCCTTTGCCAGCCGGGCAGAGAGTCTTCGTGGTGCCACCAGAGCCTCACTTTGCGTCCTCTTATAAGTTCCCAGCGGCGCGGCTTGGAGCAAGTCAGGGTTGTCGACATGGCATTCGCAAGTTGGTGGTACAAGACGGTAAATTGAAGGGGCCGGTCTGGGCAGGGCTGTGAAGGAAGTGTATTTACCTCGCCCCTCTGGGAAGTAGAGGAAATACATTAAGAAGTTGGAGGGTCAATGGCAGGGACCCTGTGAGACCTCCTTGCAGACCTTCCAGTTAAGCTCCTGGAGAAGCTGAAGGCTCACCCTTCAGTGGTATGCGGACACACTGGGCGGGACAGTCTGGGCGGCAAGGTGCACGGAGCTCAGCCTTCATTCCCAAATTGAATGGACAGCAATTCTTAATTCCACCCTTTGGAACACCATACTTGGATAGGTAGACAAGAGGCACTGTAGCCCAGGTTGTTTTCAACTGCCGAGTAAAACTTACAAAGAAAAGAATGCTCAAGCAGTTTCAAACTCGAAAGAGGAGGATGGAGAATGGAAAATAAGAAAACATCAGGAAAAACCTGATCAATTTTCAGGAGTAGTTGGGGGAGAGAGAGAAATGAGTATATCTCACTACTCTATGTTAATTTGCAAGAGAACAAACTTGTTCCATTTGGTTAGTGCATTGAGCTTCTGTTCTACCAAGTATATGCTATACCCAATCAAGCTGGGACTTGTAATGTTTTGAAACCAGGAAGCATGGTTTTAACATTACATTTTTATTTAAAAAAAAAACAAACAACAACAAAACAAAAGAGTTCACACTTTATGGCAAGAATTTCAAAATCTTAGGTTCACCTTCCTCTCAGTAGAAGTTATGGAAAAAGTAAAGATGCAGTAACCAGATAATCTTTGCATCTAGAAACTGTGGGTTAGAATTAGAAAATAGGCAATGAGGACTGACTGATCATCTAGGTGTGCTAGCCTGTAGAGTTCTTAACTCAAGTGGCAGTGATTTCATTGTTTCAGTCTTTGTAAATGTGTTTCTGTATCTGTAATATAGCAAATATTAGGACTAGATTCAGCAGAAGACATGCCACATACATGTTTTCGGTGATGTTTCTTCATGAATGTTCTTGTGCTATCTAAATGTATAGTTTTAGTTTTTAAATATTTTATTGATTATTTTATTTATTTACATTTCAAATGTTATCCCCTTCCTTCCTGTTTTCCCCTCTGCAAACCCCCTTATCATCACCCCTCCTCCCGCTTCTATGAGGGTGCTCTTCCACCCACTACCTTCTCCTGCCTCCCTGCCCTGGCATTCCCCTACATTGGAGCATCCAGAATTCTCACAGGAGTCTCTCCTCTCATTAGATGCCAGATAAGGCCATCCTTTGCTTCATATGCAGCTGGAGCCATGGGTCCCTCCATGTGTACTCTTGTGTTAGTGGTTTAGTCCCTGGGAGCTCTGGGGGTCTAGTTGGTTGACATTGTTGTTCTTCCTATATATAGTTTTATTAATGTGATAAGAGCAAAGGTTTGCTTTGAGTCATGATTGTCCCAGAATTCTTATCAAGATGCACCCATTAAATTATATACAACTATAGGTGGCAGGTGTTCAATTAACATCAGATTTCTCTGTCCCAGCTTGGCGTTGTCTGAAGGAAATTGTGCCAGGTTACTTAGATGAAGATAGCTTAATCCTTTGCTTTTAATATCTACTCTACCATGTTAGACACTTTGATGTTTCTGCTAAAATACCCATTACAAGCCACTTTGGGAATTATTATTTAAGACTTCTGCTTGGTGCTCACTTTCAATAATTTTCAGCATGCCTGTGATCAAGCTTTGACTTTTCTCCAGAAGAAATGCACTGTGAGACCCCAAAGGGCTTTAAAAATTTTTAACAATCACATTAACAAAAATATTTTAAGAAATCAAATTAATGTTAATAGCGTTTTTATTAACTGGCACTATCCTAGGTGACATTGTGCTGTGTATATTGTACTCCCAGTACCTCCCAGTTCACACTTCTCACATTTCAGAGCTTTTACTTACCACTGTGGCTAACTGAAATAGCATCAGGTAGGAAAAAAGCTTTATGAATAGGGCTTGTTCCTTTTGTTTTGTTTGTTGATTTGTTGTGGTTTTTAAAGTTATCTATAAGTGATCACAGATCATTTTGAGAATGAAATGTAGTACTTTTTCTCAATAATGTACATGTATAATTTGCCACATAAGGTATTCAAAGTTTAAACAAATCTCTCTCCAATGGTTCACACAGTCAATTTTTAACATATAGATGCATATACATAGATATATTCCCTATATTCTGTATATATAAAATATGTCTATATATTTTCATATGTGCAATTTGTATATGAGTAGTCTTGTTTGTTTATGTGCCTATAAATAAAGGTTTGCAGTTGAAGCCTTTTATCACATATTCAGCCACCAATCAAATATGAATTTTAAAAATTGAATCTTCACTGACATGTATCAATAACTTTTGTCATAATTACTCAAATAATGTAATATAAAACTGCTGATATGCCTTAATACTGTGTATCATAAAGTACACAGGGAGATAGTGAATAGGTTAGATATAAACATGCTGTTTTACACAAGCCATTTGAGCATATGTAGGATTTGATTTCCCAAAAGGTTTCTGAAGTCAGTTTCCACACATACATTCTTGTAGAATACTTCTAGAGAATCATATAATTAGAATATCCTTGGTAGGATTCTTTAAATACTAAAAATACTGTTAATGATCTAACTTCATACAGCATAAAGTATAGCAGTGTAAAGATATGTCATTTAAAGCATGCTACCTGTAAAGCCAACCAAGAAAACATAATATTGTACATTTTTACACTTATTACCATCAGTGTCTGAATATTTTTGATTGTTGTAAAAACTGACTTTATTAAATGTTAAAAAGCTACATTTAAAGAATATCTGATGAGCTGCATAATTATCAGAACTTAGTATTTTTGGCTTACCTAAGTAATCAGATTCCTGAGTCATATGTTGATTCTATTATCCTGTGATAATGTGTTTCTTAGTTTAATTAGATTCATAGCCCTCGTGAGAGCATAATCAAGGTGCTCAATCATTTGGAAGGTTCCACCATTGCAGGGGAAGGCTTTCCCATGGCAAAACAGACAGCTTGGTTGCAATAGATTTTAGGGGTTGGGGAAGCAAAATTATGAGGTCTGCACAAAGTTTATAGTTTTTAAGGCAGCAAGAATAAAGAGGTCAAATGTCACATATTTTTTTTTTTGGTTGGCAGTCCTTGAATGGAACATTTTTCCATTGCATAAAAGCCTTTTAATCTGAGTAACATATGATGATATTGTTCTTTAATCAGTTTTAAAACTTCTCAGTTTTCAAGAGAATTATAACTATAATAATATAAATGTAAAGTTAATTATATTATTCAAGTGGTTTTCAAAGAGTGGTGTGGCTCTCTGGGTTGGAAACAGAGAGTGGTCATTTGAGAGTCCAAGGTAGACAGACAACTGGTAATTAGTTCTAACAGCCTATTTCAGCAACTGTGGGATGTCTCAGTCACACTTCTATTTTCTCACTTCAGAATATTTTTAAGATCTAAATCGTATTAACATGACAGTAAAGTTCTGTTCCTCAATTTGTTTCATTTTCCTTTATGAAAATGTATTAAGAAACACTATGACTACCATAAAAAAGTCTCATTAGTTAAGAAAAATATTGAAAACTGTTCCATCCAGTGAAGAATCTAGGTTGTATAAGTTACTGCTTCAGATGGGGAACCAGTTAATTCAGGAGGAGTGTGTGTGTGTGTGTGTGTGTGTGTGTGTGTGTGTATGTGAGTGTGTATGTATATGTGTGAGTGTGTATGTGTGTGAGTATGTGTGTATGTGTGTATGAGAGTGTGTGTGTATGTGTATGTGTGTGTGAGAGTGTGTGTGAGTGTGTGTGAGTGTGTGTGTATATGTGTGTGTGAGAGTGTGTGTGAGTGTGTGGGAGAGTGTGTGTGTTTGAGTGTGTGTGTGTAAGAGAGAGTGTGTGTGTGAGTGTGTGAGTGTGTGTGAGAACGTGAGTGTGTATGTGTGTGTGTGTTTGGAGGGGCAGGTATAGTATGCCATAATGTGCATGTAGAGGTCAGAGAACAACTGATACACCCAGTTCTCTCCTACTTGCCATGTGGGTTCCAGGAGTCAAACTCAGCTGTCAGGCTTGGCATCAAGCATCTTTACCTACTGAGCATCTCACTGTCCACATTTTCTTACAGTATTTATTTTGTTGCCACACACCTAGCTTGTAGTGGACATTCACTGATTTTTCTTTTGCATGCTTAATAAACCCTACACCTTACTGTAGCTGTTTCTGTGATTTTGACATTTTTTTCAGTTTTATAACTTGAACAGCTATGATTTTACCTTTGGGTAACTCTGTGGGGTAAACACTCTTGAAATAGTGGTCACTTAAAGTTTTCAAAACTTTTTTGTAGTAAAACTTTCCATATGAGCAGAAGATAAAGGGCATAATTAACACCCACAAATCAACTAGCATCATTAATGACCAACATTGTGTTGTTCTATCTCCAGATCCTACTTCTACACAAAGGAATTAAATTGATGTGAATTATCAGTTTAAGTTACACATATAGCCAAGTTGTAGGCTGTTGAAAAGAATGGATTTTTATTCTACGTGTGTTTTTCCCCTCTCTGGTGTAATCTGGAGTGAGACAATCACAGTGATGTGATAGAATGCTAAACAAACACTTTCTAGACAAAAAAAACCTATTGACTTAGAAAATGAAACTTTCATATCTACACTTAGTTCTCATTCATTTCATGAAATCAGACTGATATCAAAGGGAAAAGAGAGCTATGTAACCACTTTGTATTTGGCAAGACCAGCTTGCTTCTGCTCTTTATTGTTGTTGGCTTTATTCTCTCAGACAGTGCAGAAAGAAACATGGGCTTAGATAATTCTAAAATCTCATTCTTTCTGCAATAGTGTCTTTTTCAATAACTCTTAATAAAAGCTATTAACCATGGGAGGAAAACAGACTTGGGTCAGTTTATACTTTAAAACTGAAAATACACTATCCCAATGGATAGTTGTCACTGTCCAAACTGTCACTAAAACTGAAAGGTTTAATTATTTTCTCTGGATCACACAGCCTTTCCATTTCTATTTAATCAGTTTTTCACTGTCAGCTAAGAGATGGAAGTGATTCTGAGCATTTATGTTTGCAGAATGTAAGACAGGAAATAGGTTAACCAGGCAACAGATAAGATTGGAAAACCAACAGAGAAGGGGCAACCAGACCATAGAAGTTATGAGATCTATAGTAGCCCTAGGCAGGAGGAGCTTCAGGATTACCTTGTAAAAGTCAAAATAACAATTCTTTTGGCCTGCTATCCTAGAAAGGCCCCAAGATCAGAGAGAATATCAGTGGTGTGTGTGTGTGTGTGTGTGTGTGTGTGTGTGTGTGTAAAACTCCCACCCGTTCATATCACTCTAGATCCCAGATTAGTGGTTCTCCACTTTCCTGACTCTGCAGTCCTTTAATACAGTTTCTCTTGTTGTGTTGATTCACCAACAATGATTTTGCTACTGATATGAATTGCAATGTAAATATCTGTGGTTTTGATGGTCTTTGACACCCCTGTGAAAGGGACCTTAGATTCCCCCAAAGGGGTCGAGGCTGCTATAGGTTCTTACCCATTGATTAGTTACCTCTTATTGGCTAAACCTTGATGTTCCATTCTGAGAAGCAGCCTGGGAAGATCTCTGCTAATACCAACAGAGGTTATGAGGAAAGGAAACCACTGTTTGGTGAATAGCCTGCTTAAAACAAAGGCAGCTTTGGTTCTTAGTCCTTTTGATTGACTGAAAATCTCATTTTATGAAGCAGAGCACATACAAGGACAGATCTCTAAGGTTTTTTTGTTTGTTTGTTTGTTTGTTTGTTTTGGCAAATACCAATTTGTACATGGCCCCTGAATTTTTCAACCTATTTTCTCAGCCTTCCTTCTTTATCTAGTTTAGTGATCTAAAAAGAGCAGTTTTTTTGGAGTTTATGGAAATTAAAGCATTTAAGCAAGCATTGTTACTCAATCTCACCCAATGTCCAAGAGAGAATCTAATTTCCCTCTTATTAGAAAGACAATTTATTATAACAAGGACACATGCTCCACTATGTTCATAGCAGCCTTATTTATAATAGCCAAAAGCTGGAAAGAACCCAGATGTCCTTCAACAAAGGAATGGGTACAGAAAATCTGGTGCATTTACTCAATGGAGTACTACTCAGCTGTTAAAAACAGTGAATTAATGAAATTCTTAGGCAAATGGATGGAACTAGAAAACATCATCCTGAATGAGGTAACCCAGTCACAAAAGAACACACATGATATGTACACACTGATAAATGGATCTTAGCCCCAAAACTCAGAATACTCAAGATATAATTTGCGGACCACACGAAGCTCAAGAAGAAGGAAGACCAAAGTGTGGATGCTTTGGTCCTTCTGAAAAGGGGAACAAAATATTCACTGGAGGATATATGGAAGCAAGATGTGGAGCAGAAACAGAAGGAAAGGCCATCAAGATACTGCCCCACCTGGGGATCCATCCCATATACAGTCACCAAACCCAGACACTATTGTGGACGCCAATATTGTGCTTGCTGACAGGAGCCTGATATAGCTGTCTCCTGAGAGGCTCAACCAGGACCTGACAAATACAGAGGCAGATGCCTACAGCCAACCATTGGACTGAACATGGGGTCCCCAGTGGAGAAGTTAGAGAAAAGATTGAAGGAGCTGAAGGGGTTTTTAACCCCATAGGGAAAACAACAATACCAACCAACCAGACTCTTCAGAGTTCCCAGGGTGTAAATCACCAACCAAAGAGTACACATGGAGGGACCCATAGCTCCAACTGCAAATGTAGCAGAGGATGGCCCTGTTCGGCATCAATGGCAGGAGAGGCCCTTGGTCTTTTGAAGACTCGGGTGGCCCAGTGTAGGGGAATGCCAGGGTGAGGAGGCTGGAGTGGGTGGGTGGGTGGGGGAGCACCCTCATAGAAGCAGGGAGAAGGGGGATGGGATAGGGGAATTCTACTGAGGGGTGGAAAGAGGATAACATTTGAAATGTAAATAAAGAAAATACCCAATAAAAACAAAAAGAAAGGCAAATGTGTCTATTTAGGAAGTCATCAATGAGCAAATGACAACTAAGTGATTGTTTAGTTTACTGAAGAGATAAGCTGTTGTGCAGTTAGGAAGATAGATTCCTAGGCTTAGACTTGGACAGGAATCGCCTGTGTGAAAATAGGGCTCTGTGCTTTCTCCTTGAGCAATCAGTTTACCTAGGAGATTCCCACAACTACACAGCCTGCCTGCCCGTGGGAAAATCCCCAATGGTACCAGCTCAGTTGGTGTTTTGAAAAACAGTGATTTCTGTTCTTGTGTGCACAGTCTTCCTTCAAAGCCGTTGTTCCCAATCTCAGATACATAAAAGAAACCACAAAGGAATTGTAGAAAACTGTATTCACATCCTGACCTACACAGACATAATCTAATGTCCTGCTTTCTGGCACAAGTATTTTCCAAAGCTCCTTGGGTGCTTGTAGTATGATTGCAACCTTGCTAGCATAATTGGGTGTTTCTCTTTCTTCTGCAGGACCCTGAAACAAGCCTTCCTTGAGTTTGTGATAATATTGACAGAGCTGAGCTACATGTACTGGGGAGATCAGGACTCCTAAGAGAACCTTGTCCTTATTCCAATTTTGCTGTTATGCCTCTGTCCATGATTATGTGACCTTTGTTCAAGATGAAGGACAGTTTTCTTGTAACATTTTCAATTTTTATCTAGTAACGTTGTTTGGATATCAAATTCATTAACCGTGTAGTTTACTCATTAAAGTATATACTCAATATTTAAATTTTATTTCCAGACTGATGCAGTCAGTCATCCTTATAGACTATTTGTTTCCTCCTAAAAGAAACTTTATATCTCTTTTTTAATCCTTAGTTTCAGAAGCACACTAGCCTTAAGCACTTCTTATACTACTGGAATTGCTGGTTTTCTGCTTCCTTTGTTGGTAGATGTTTGTATTCTACTTTGTGTAGTATGCACCCTTGTCTACACGTGTACCTGTGTGTATCTAGATAACAGTAGGAAGGTCCCCAGATGTTGCAAATCTCAAGTCCAGCAGAAGTCCTAAGCCTTGTGACTCTTTACTCCAGATTTATTAAGATTTATGGCTATGCTCTGGCAAACTATTTCTAGCATATAATGCTGTGTCCTAGAATGAGAACACAGGACAGTTGTCCTTGCCAAATATCTGTCAGTGTCTGTGTAGAAAGAATTTGGATAATTATTTCTTCTTGACATAAGATAGGAAAGCTCTTCTGAATTCTCCCAATCCCCCACCTGCCATTAAACTGCTCTAACTGGTCACATTGGCCACCTCTATCTACGCCCTGTGTGGTTTCCTATCTCTGCTGCTTTAAGGTTGGTATTATGTCATGCTCCTTTCTGGCTAATCTACAACAGAACCAACAGTTATTGAGCTCTGGTTAAATGTTTATAACAGATTGGTTTTAGAATCGGAAGATGTTTTGCTTTCATGTTGCTATATTACCCTAAAGATTTGATGCAATCCACAAAATCCCGGCATGGTTGAACATGTTTTTCTATGACCCAGTCTCTGACTGGACTGTAATCATTAAGTGGCATGACAAAGCAGAGCATCTACTTTCTTTATCATAGATAAGCAACAGTATGTGGTCCCTAGAGTCATTATGGAGAGAAATGGGAGCACATAGGGAGCACCCAGAACTGGCACAGGTTCTTTCCCCTCACATATGATCCATTAATAGTATACTCCATTCTCTCCGGGAATCTGTCACTGATTCCCTCTCCATGCTTCTCTTCTCTATGGCCACCCTACCAGTCACATGTGGTAGTGATAAGCCAAGTTCTCTCTTACCTTTTGGAAAAATTTACCGCAGGTTCCTGAACTGGATCAAATATAATGTGTATCATCCCCATGTATTTGGCTCATCAACTTAATAGACTAAATTGTAGTCAGTTATTCCCAATGTAGGGTACTTGAATTTCAGGAAAAACATATAACTGATGTGACATTATTAGTAGATGTCTAAATATAGAATAAGCCCAAGAAGCTATGAGGGCAATAATTAATCTATAAAATGGCTGTTTACTAGGAAATTAAATGGCATTAGGAAGTTATTGATAAAGTTTTTAGCGTAACAATGAGATTGGGTTTATATAGGGAACTGTGCTACATTTAATGAAATGCTTAGTGTCTGAAATGCTTAGTGTTAAATTTCAATGTTTTTGCAGTTCACTTTCTTTTTATCTTATTTTATTTGTCTATATTTCCTATGTTTTTCCCATTCCTGGTTTCCCCACCACATTCCCTTCCCCTTTGCCTCTAAGAGGTTGCTGCTTCTCCCTACCCCCTCTTTTCCCTCCCTCTCCTTTTCCCTCTCCCACACAGGCCCCTCCCTCCCTCTGCCTCCTGTGATTATTTTGTTCCCCCTTCTAAGTGGGATTGAAGCATCCACACTTTGGTCTTCCTTCTTGTTAAGCTTCAAATGGTCTGTGAGTTATATCATGGGTATTCTGAGCTTTGGGGCTAATATCTGCTTATCAGTGAGTACATACCATGTATATCCTTTTGGATCTAGATTACCTCACTCAGAATGATAGTTTCTAGTTCCATCCATTTGCCTGCAAAATTTGTAAAGTAGTAATGAAGTAATTTACTCATTGTGCAAATGTACCATATTTTCTGAATCCATTCTTCCCTTGAGAGACAACTGGTACAGGAATACCTAATACTGCGGTTGTGTGTGCATACATAGCAAAATTCATTGTACTGGGTGATTTTTTTTTTGTCAATTTGACAGAAGGTAAAACCATCTAAGAGGAGGACCCCTTAATTAAGGAAATGCCTCCATGAGATCCAGCTGCATCCAGGTCTGTAAGGCATTTTAGTTGCAAGTGGTAGGATGGTGGTCTTGGAAAGCATGGGGAGCAAGCCATGAGGTGGAGGACCGTACATAGCACCCTGTCTCAGTTCCTGACTCCATGATCCTGCCCTGTTTAGGTTCCTGTGTTGACTTTCTTTGTGTTACAGTGATATGGAACTGTAAACTGAATAATCCCTTTCCTTCCAAGTTGTTTTGGTCATGGTGTTTCATCATAGCAACAGTAATCCTAACTAAGATGTACAGTGAAAGCATTAATAGTTGCTGAATCTAAGTGATGTACATACAGGAAATAGGGATGTTATTCCTATAACTTTCTTGTGTATATGAAAAACTTTAATAAAATGCTAGAAAAAAATAAACTGGAAACATTTTACTCAGGATGCTGTAAAAGTGCTGGAACTTGATCATAAATGCTTTTTATTTGTGTCAATTGTTGTTAATGAAAACCTTTCTATTCATTTATAAATGTAATTGTTTTGTTATTAAAAATGTACCAGTACCTACAATGCATTTTAAAGTTGAAATTGTAACTCAACATTTTCAAAAGCATTAATTAAGTATAAATAACTCTGAAAATGTTCTTTGGAATCTCCAAAACTTGGGTTATTTTGTGTGTCTCCACAGAAGAAACTAAAGGCTTGGGAAATTTAGTTGAAATCACTTAAAGTACTATAAGGAAACAACTTTTAAAATATGCTTAGATCATACTGTTGTACTTCAGCAGGGAAATTGTTATCACTGTGCTTATGGGCAGCTAGTGATTGGGTTCACATTTACCCCATAAGCCAGAAGCAGAGGGAGGGCCTGTGAGAGGGAGACTGGAAAGAGCAAATTAAGTTCTTCTACTTGTATATTGAAATGCCATACAGAAAGTGAACAGAGGATGAACACTCAGAAAAGTGATCATCCACACAACACTGGGCGCCACAACAGGAACACTGGATATTGTTCTTTCTGATTCTGAAAAAGATATGAGGTAACAGAGAGCACATGAATATGCTGTCCTTGTTCTGAAGTTTCTGAGTCTGTAAGGAGACAGAGTGGACAAATCTGCAGCTCACAACTGTTTGTAACTCCACTTTCAGAGGATATGATACCCTCACAGACATGCATGCAGACAAAACACTGAAGCACATAAATGAATAAATAAATAAATAAATAAATAAATCATTTTTTAAAAACATATCTATTTGGATTGTCTAGACAATTTATATTATTACTGTCTAGAAAAACAATGAGTCTGTTCATGAACATAATTGAAATGTAAAATATAAATAGGAGCAGTTGGATACATAGATTTTTCCTTCACATTTTATCATTCTGTACTGGTAAATATTGAATGGAAGAATTCTAAGCGAATTCAGAGCTATTAGAACTGATGGCTGACCTAGAATGTTGTAGAACTCTGTCTTTATACATACAACTTTCTTGTGCCCATGCTGAACTGATGCTTAAGAATGGCTTCAGACACAGAATGGTCTTTAAAAGATCTTATCTTAGTGATAAGCAGATGTCTCCTAGACTAGTAATTTGGGCTTCAGAAAATCATGACATACTGTATAGGAGATGAGATGCCAAAATGCCATTACTGTCAGCTTTGCATCTGGTTGATTATAGACTGATTTCCTGGCTCCAAAATTAATATCTGTCTGATCCTTTGATTTTTGAGATCCTCTGACTAACAGAGACTTCCCAGTTTTCTCTAGGGAAACATTGAAAGGGTGCTTGTCTCTGTTTTTTTGTTTTGTTTTTTTTGTTGTTACTATTTTTTATGCACTTAGCCTTTTGAATTAAAGAGGCAATTGTCTTAAATCACTTTCCTATATTAAATATTATCTGTTTTCTTTTATATTTTTAGCATGTTAATGAAAAGAATATTGGACCATCTTCTAAACCAGGAGAAAAGAAAGAATCCGATGAGGTAATTTCTGCAATACTTATCACCATTTTCTTTGTGATACTTTTAAAATTGTGAATTCCTGTTTTCAGTATTAAATAATAATATGTGTACTTACTTGACAATTGACAAATTTAGGGAGTTTTTTGTATGTCTTTGTACTATGCTGTGTGTGAGTGTGTCTGTGTGTGTGTGTGTGTGTGTGTGTGTGTGTGTGTCTGTGTGCCTGCGAGGACAGAAGTGCAATGATGCTTGTAAATGTAAGCGCCATGGGTGCACATGTACCCATGTACATAGGTTTGGAGGTCAGAGGTCAGCTGCCTTCAGCTTTTATTCAGGGTCTCTGTTATTTCTATGTTATCTACACCAGCTTAGCTGAGCCAGACATTTCCAGTGATTCTCCTGTCTCTGCTTCTCATCTCCCTGTCAGAAACCTGCAGTTACAGACACACATACTGTGAATCAAGCTTTTCATAAGTTCTGGGGACTTGAACTCAAGTCTTCATGCTTGCACAGCAAGTGTTTTTACATGTTGTATGTAGCTTTTGCTGCCCTGCCTAACCTAGAGAATATTGGATCTGCAGATAAAAAACACAGACACCCACTTTGCCCAATTTCAGCTTGACTTATGGCTCAGTTTCTGGGCACTGTTAATGTACTATGGCTGGTGTGGCCTTCCCGATATTCTCAGCTCATCACTCAGTCTGCACAAGCTGCAGTTGCTCAGTTGCCTGTAGTCGCAGCTGTAACCCCAACCTATGGCCTGGAGCTGCCTCAGGGCTGCTCCGCCAGAGATCTCACATGGCCTGGTTTCTTTCCTTCCTCTGGAAGCATGTAGACACTCCTTTTCTTTCCTCTCCTGTCTGCTAGCTTGCCTGTGGGGACCTGGAAGTCCTGCCTATTCCTTCAGCCCAACAATTGGCCTGAGGCATCTTTACTGATAGATGAAGAACCAATTGGGGAACAGGACCCCAATTATATTCATAGTAATCCTCAGAATGGAACCTTTTTAGACAAATTCAGTTTAGAAACAGTGCTCAGTTTTAGATGCCTTCCTATAAAATTTGGGAATTTTTGTTTTGTTGGTGTGCATGGCAAATATTGAAGGAAGCCCACTGCAGTGGCAGGAGGGAACATATGTTTTCATGTGAGGTCACCATGAAAGGAGAGGAGTGATAGCTTAGATTAATAGGTCATTCGGGGTTGGAGACAAAAACGAGAGAACTATTTTTATCTGTATCAGTTCAGTGGAGCCACTGTAACAATAAATGTCCTTGTTTTGAGGTGTGTGTATGTGTCTGTGTGTATTGCTCTTGTGAATTTCTGCTTTGACTGATGACAAACCATTGTGAGCTACCAGTGCTGACCTACTTAATTATGGAGGTGTCCTGTGATAATTTTGTTCTACAAAGGGCACTGGATTTCTGTCTTGTAACGATTTTTTTAGAGGACTGAATTTATTAACCTTTGAGAATGATTCTTTTGGAGAAGAGTTTTATAGACATGGAAGTGATTCGTTCCTAGTTGTTTACACAAAGCGTTTAGGGAACTATTGCATCCTGTCTTCTGCTATGATGGATATTCTCAGTGGACCTCATCACTTTTACTTACACGAAATTGGCTCACTTCTCATTGTTATTATATAGCCCAAAAGACTGGCTATATAAAAAGCATAAAGTGACTGTTATTTTTTGTTCTCATTATCAATATTAAGCAGGAATTTTTGTAAATTGAGAATGTCTTCCTCCTCATTATCTGCAGTTCTGGAACATTCAATATATAGGGAGGCTGTACTGATTTCTTGCCAACTTTCTACCAATGTCTATAAAAATGTACTTCAGAGTATTTCTTTTTTAAAGAATTATTTATTTATTTATTTTATGAGTACACTGTAGCTGTCTTCAGACACAGCACAAGAGGTTATTGTATCCCATTACAGATGTTTGTAAGCCACCATGTGGTTGCTGGGAATTGAACTCAGGACCTTGGGAAAAGGAAACAGTGCTCTTAACCACTCAGCCATCTCTCCAGGCTAAATATTTCTTTTTTATTACATTTTAACATTTATTTAGTGTGTTTCTCTCTCTCTCTCTCTCTCTCTCTCTCTCTCTCTCTCTCTCTCTCTCTCTGTGTGTGTGTGTGTGTGTGTGTGTGTGTGTGTGTGTGTAGGTCACAAATATGACAGTGTCTGTATGGAGATTAGAGGACAATTTTTTCTTTTTTCTTTTTTCTTTTCTTTTTTTTTTTTATTTTACATTACCATTCACAATGGTAGCAAAATTACAATTGTGAAGTAACGACAAAATAATTTTATGGTTGGGGTTCACCACAACATGAGGAACTATTTTTTTTATTTTTACTTTTATTTCTATTTCTATTTTCTATATTCTTTGTTTACATTCCAAATGATTTTCCCTTTCCCGGTTCCCCCCTCCCCATAAGTCCCATAAACCCACTTCCCTCTGCCCGTTCCTCAATCAACCCCCTCCCACTTCTCTGTTTTAGTAATCCCCTACATTGCTGCATCAAGCCTTTCCAGGGCCAGGGCCCTCTCCTTCCTTCTTCTTGGGAATGATTTGATATGTAAATTGTGTCTTGGGTATTCAAAGCTTCTGGGCAAATATCCACTTATCAGTGACTGCATTTCATGTGTATTCTTTTGTGATTGAGTTACCTCACTTAGGATGATATTTTCCAGTTCCAACTATTTGCCTAAGAATTTCATGAATTCATTGTTTTTAATTGCTGAGTAGTATTCCGTTGTGTAAATATACCACATTTTCTGTATCCATTCCTCCATTGAGGGACATCTGGGTTCTTTCCAGCTTCTGGCTATTATAAATAAGGCTGCTATGAACATTGCATTCTGGGAACTCCTCTGGGTATATGCCCAGGAGTGGTATAGTAGGGTCCTCCGGAAGTGTCATGCCCAGTTTTCTGAGGAACCGCCAGACTGATTTCCAGAGTGGTTGTACCAACTTGCATTCCGACCAGCAGTGGAGGAGTGTTCGAGAGGACAATTTTTTCATGAGTCAGTTCTACCCTGTGGGTCCCAGAGGTCAAGATCAGGTCACCATGCATTACAACTTGATCATGGTGAATGATCGTTTTGATGTGTTCTTGGATTCGATTGGCAAGTATTTTGTTTAGTATTTTTGCATCTATATTCATAAGAGAAATTGGCCTGTAGTTCTCTTTCTTAGTTGGATCTTTGTGTGGTTTTGGTATCAGGGTAATTGTGGCTTCATAGAATGAGTTGGGTAGTAATTGGACACAAGACAGATCTCAACAAATATAAAAAAATCGAACTAATCCCATGCCTCTTATCAGATCACCATGGAGTAAGAGTGTTCTTCAATAACAACAAAAAGAACAGAAAATCCCCATACGCTTGGAGGCTGAACAATATTCTACTCAATGATACCTTAGTCAAGGAAGAAATAAAGAAAGAAATCAAAGATTTCTTAGAATTTAATGAAAATGAAGGCACAACATACCCAAATCTATGGGACACAATGAAAGCAGTGCTTAGAGGAAAACCCATAGCCCTGAGTGTCTCCAAAAAGAAACAGGAGAGAGCATATACTAGCAACTTAATGGCGCACTTGAAAGCTCTGGAACAAAAAGAAGCAATTTCACCCAGGAGAAGTAGAAG
The DNA here is from genome assembly GCA_964023405.1 of Apodemus agrarius. Lineage (NCBI taxonomy): Eukaryota > Metazoa > Chordata > Mammalia > Rodentia > Muridae > Apodemus > Apodemus agrarius. The sequence goes on from OZ030020.1 coordinate 82,821,340, forward strand.
ACAGGAAATCAACAAACTCAGGGCTGAAATCAATCAAGTTGAAACAAAAAGAACCATACAAAGAATCAACAAAACCAGGAGCTGGTTCTTTGAGAAAATCAACAAGATAGATAAACCCCTAGCCAGACTTACTAAAGGGCACAGAAACAGTATTCAAATTAACAAAATTAGAAATGAAAAGGGAGATATAACAACAGAAACTGAGGAAATTCAAAAAAATCATCAGATCCTACTACAAAAACCTATACTCATCACAACTGGAGAATCTGGAGGAAATGGACAATTTCCTAGACAGTTACCAATTACCAAAATTAAACCAGGATCAAATAGATCGTCTAAACAGACCCATAACCCCCAAAGAAATAGAAGGGGTCATAGACAGTCTTCCAACCAAAAAGAGCACAGGACCAGATGGTTTTAGTGCAGAATTCTATCAGACCTTCAAAGAAGTCCTGATACCGATACTCTTCAAACTATTCCACAAAATAGAAACAGAAGGAACACTACCCAACTCATTCTATGAAGCCATATTTCTTACCATAGACATTTGTGTTGAAAAGTTTTGTTTCTATAGAATGCAAACTTTTAAAAATAAAAAGGAAAATTAAGATTTCATTCTATTTCCTTTAAAAGTCATTAATAAATTCCCATACAAAAACACACTTTTTTTTCTGTGAAAGGGTCTGCTAGGGCTACTGAGGCAGGGTAGGTTATTAGTTGGCTGGTTACTGTTGGTTGTGGTTTATTAAGTAGTTGTGGACAAAGGAGAAAGAACGAGAAGAAAAACTTAGCCTGATGGCAAAGATCAAACTTACCCAAAGGAATTCTGTACCCCTAATCAGCAGAAAGTAGTCTAAGGATAATATAACCCCCTCTCCCTCAATCCTTTTTTCTCTCCCATTTTTTGTTTGGGGATTGAAAGGGTGGGAAAGGAGTGGAAAAGGGTAAACAAAGGAACTCAAAAAGTAGCAAATGCCAGCTACAATTTTTCATGTTGCATTTCACTTGCAAAGCTTGAAGGTAGAACTAAGTTAAAACCTGTGAGAATTCCTATACATAATTTGTTAAGAATTCATCAAGTTTTTCTCAAATATAGGGACATTCTAAGACCAACAGACACCTGGGCTGAGACAGGAAAAGAAAAATCATTTAACACCAGCATCTTTAAATACAGTGGAACAAAGTCTCCCAAAACCTGTAATCAAATCTATTTAAAGTATTTGACTGACACATCAGGCCACAGTGGGGGAGTATGAGCTTTTTAGAAATTTACTTTAGTGATCTCCTGGAAAGTAAAATTTAAAGATAACATGGAAGGATATGATATTTCAGAGACAAGTTTAAAATCTTCAAATTTAGTGATGGATGTGTTCTGTAACTAAAGAGCCACGTGGATGGCGTTAAAGGGAATGGTTGGTTGTGTTATCCTGCTCAGAATGGCTGACTAGCTTTCTCTTCCTTATCACTATTCACTTCTCACATTTGTAAATCCATTATTGAATGATTCACATTCCTGATACTATTCTTTTTAACGAAGTCAGTCTCTTTTTAAATCAGAGAATTAATATATACTGCTACAAAATTTTGCATATATTTTTTAATTAATGTCATATATTCATAGTTGTTAAATACATCGATTTTATTAACTCTTTAAAAATCCTGAATTGCAAAATGCAGTTATTGGAAAACAAATTTAAAGGAACCAGTACCATATCTATAATCTAAAACCCAGAAAGATGGCCACCTTTATATCTTTGTGCATTTATTTATGTCTTTGTAATACCACCATATATCAGTTTTAATGGAGGACTGATTTCAAGGCCAGCTATGGTAATAAACTCCATAGCTGCTCACATTCTTTCATAATGTAACTGAGGATGTCTACTTAATCTAAGTCCTTCCATAATCCTCTATCACCTCTAGAATTCTAAGAGTGCCCAGGACCAAGTTAATGTCATTTGAATTGTTGTTATAGTATATTATTTATGGAAAATTAACAAGGGGAGGCCAGAAGTCAACTTTTAGTGTCATTCCTCAGAAGTGGTCTAATCAGACCACCATACCTAATGCTCAAAAGGAAAAGTATTACTAACTAACCTATATCTCTAGCACCCACCCACGCTCATGTTTAGTTCTAAATTTGTATGTATTTATTCACAGTGTAGAATGTTTTTAATATGCTTTTTTGGGGGGGGAGAAGCAGAGTTGTATGAATATAGGCATGCTTTCCTATTTAGCTTCCCCCAAACAAAGCGAATCAACAAAAAATTACGATAGACATTGGTTTGTATTTTCCCTCAAACTTTTACACCTATTGCTCTGCCTTTTGCTCTGCAGAGAAGATGTCTGGTGCAGCTCAATTTTGGTATATTAGGCAGCTTATTTTGTTGTTGTTGTTGTCTTAGTCCTTGTAGCAATGTCTTAATTTTGTCTTCAAAGTTTAAACATTCCTAAATATACCCACTTTGTGATTTTTTAAATACATTTTTTTCTGGCATGTCTAACCTTAAAAAGTGTCTTTTTGTTGTACATACTTCAGTTCTTCTTTTCCCAGTGGTGCTAGGGATTGAACCCAGAAATTTACATGGTTTATTAAGCACTGTACCACTGAGCTGTATATCCACACCTCTATTTTCTTGCCTATCTTGAAACAAGTTGCCCCAGGCTATCTGTAACCTCCTTATATAATACAGGCAGATCTTGCTTTTATCTCCATTCACATAATACTGAGATTTCGTGTGTTAATCATCTCTCTCTAGTTAATCGTTTTTTTCCAGTTGATAGTTACATTGCATTGTTGGTGGTTCTGACATTTGTCCTTACATTTCTGTTTGCAAATTATGCTCTTTGCAATTTAACATACAAGTTTAAATGCTATATTTTACTTTTTTGTGACTTGCTTAAATCTTGCTGCCATCCAGTCTCCTGTTCTTTCTAACTCAGACTATGGTGGTAACAGGATACATATTCTTTCTTCTTATGTTGCTATTATGTTATAGCTATTCAATCTTTTTATCTTCAGGATAAAAATTTCTAAATTCCTTTCTCTGGAATTTTTTAAATTTCTTCTTTGTCTTCACTCAAGATTAAGTAGACCATTGTTGACACTTAGAGATTGATAATAGATATGAGTATACTGTCTTTAATTCAGTTCCCCGTGTGTGTTCTTAAGTTTTATTTTCTCTGTTGTAAGCCTTTTTGGCATGGAGTATCCAGACCCTGCTAAAATTCCATTTTCTAATGGGATTTTACACTGTATACATTATGTATGAAATGAAATTCAAGGAGGAACTTCATTCCTATTATAGAAAGCCACAGATATTTAAAATGTAGAGACCACCGATCATGGGGTGCCCAACCCCAACTGATACATATACAACACAATGTTTACAAATAAGACTCAGGGACTATCATAGGAAAGGGGCTAAAAAGGATTGTGATAATTAGAGGACCAGGATGGGACATCTTTTTCAAGGTAGTGTTTTCTACACATGAAAGGGAAGTTGCACACATGAAATCTCAAAAATATTCTCCCACGTAAGACCTGAAAAAATCACTTTAGTTGTCAAGCTGTTCTTGTTAGTTTTATGTCAACTTAAGAGGCTACAGCAATTTGGTAAGATTCTCCATTGAGAAAATTTTCTTTATAAGATTGACTTATAGGCAAGTCTGAATGACTTGTTGGTTAATGGTTGATGTAGGAGGTCCATCCATCCCACTGTGGGTGGTGCCAGCAATAGCAGGGCCTGAGTTGTGTAAGAAAGTAAGCTGGTATGCAGCATTTTTCCATAGTTCTCCAGGTTCCTTTTATTAGTTCCTGCCCTGACTTCCCTCAATAAAGCAGTATGAACTGAGAGTTGGAAAGGAAAATAAACCCTTTTCTTCCCAAGTTGTTTTTGGTCATGGTATTTTAAAAGAGCAAAGAAAGCCTAATGCTCAATGTTGATAGGGGAATCCTTACAAGGCTCCACCCCTAGATGATGAACTATTGACAATTAATACTCACTAAAAAGGAGAGAATGAATCAGTCATTCTTACTCAGGGATGAACTGACTAATAGATTACCCAGGCTTAAGTGATCAGAGTTGAACTGGTATACAATCCACACTAAATTGACTTAACAGGTTATATATTTGTATGTAAGGACTGGTTTCTTCTCTCTTTTACAAAAGTAACACACACACACTCACACACTCACACACACACACACACACACACACACACACGTTGGGCTTGACCACTTGTCTCATCAACTCCACAGTGTTAATGCATACTTATATACATACAAATATAACTACACATACACAAATATATATTACATATATTCATTTGGTGGTGGGGCTGAGCCTCAGATGCCATACTTTATTCCTTCTCCGTGGCCTTCTTATGCCTTCTTTTGTTTATTTATATATTTATTTATTTTATGCTCCACATTTTATTCCCTTCCCAGTCCACACGCTTACTGTTTCAGATCCCATACCTCCTCCTCGGCCCTGTCTCCACGAGGATATCCTACCCCACACCACCAGACCTCTAAACTCCCTGGGGCCTCCAGTCTCTTGACGGTTAGGGGCATCTTCTCTCACTGAACCCAGACCCAGTAGTCCTCTGCTGTATATGTGTTGGGGGCCTCATATCAGCTGGTATATGCTGCCTGGTTGGTGGTCCAGTGTTTGAGTGATCTCGAGGGTCCAGGTTAATTGAGACTTCTTGTCCTCCTACGGGATAGTCCTCCTCCTCAGCTTCTTCCAGCTTTTCCCTAATTCAACCACAGGGGTAAGCAGCTTCTGTCCATTGGTTGGGTACAAATATCTGTATCTGACTCTTTCAGCTGACTGATGGGTCTTTCAAAGGGCAGTCATGGTAGGCCCCTTTATGTGAGCGCTCCATAGCCTTAGTAATAGTGTCAGGCCTTTGGGTCTTTCCTTGAGCTGTATCCCACTTTAGGCCTGTTGCTGGACCTTCTTTTCCTCAGGCTCCTCTCCCTGCAGTTCTTTTAGACAGGAACAATTTTGGGTTTTAACTGTGGGATGGCAACCCCATCCCTTACTTGATGCTCTGTCTTTCTGCTGGAGGTAGGCTCTACATGTTCCCTCTCCCCACTATAGAACATTTCATCTAAGGTTCGTCCCTTTGAGTCCTGAGAGTCGTAACGCCTCCCAGATCTCTGGTATATTCTGCAGGGTTCCCCCGACTTCCTATGCCTCGAGGTTACCTGTTTCAGTTCATTCTGCTGGCCCTCAGGGCTTCAGTCCTTTTCCCTCACCCAATACTAGATCAGGTTCCCCTCTTCCACTGCCCTCCCCTAGGTCCCTCCCTCTCTCCACCTTGTGATTGCTTTCTTCTTTCTCCCAAGTGTGACTGAGGTGTCCTCGCTTGGGCCCTCTGTTTGTTGACCTTTTTTGAGTTCTGTGGACTGTATCGTGGGTATTCTGTACTTTTCCTTCCTTCCTTCCTTCCTTCCTTCCTTCCTTCCTTCCTTCCTTCCTTCCTTCCTTCTTTCTTGTTTGATTAGAGTTAGCTGATGTACAGGGGAGCTTCTGGCCTGCAAGCTATGCTGTGTTCAGAGGAGCAGACAAACTGGTGATCAGTTGCACAGTTGCCCTGTGTGCAGCAGATCTCCTGGGATGCCTCAGGATATTGTATCTTCAGGGGAGCAGACTGGCTAGCAGTCTACCCCAGCAGAAAGGACTGGGCAGAAGGGGAGTGGTATTCCACAGGCAGGGGGTTTGGGGGGTAATGGATTCTGAGTCTACTGGGATCCTTGTGACAGCTCTGGAACTTTGAGTGTGTGTGTGTGTGTGTGTGTGTGTGTGTGTGTAGGGGGGTGTTCTTACCAACTGCTCTGAGGACAATGGATCGTCTGGGATGTCCCAGGATATGGTGTCTTCAGGGGAGCCCTTCTTATACCTGCATAGACAAAAGTTCTTTATAAAATTACCTCATAAATAAAATGTTACACCAAAGTGAACTTACAGAAGAATGTTTATAGTTAGGTTCAAAGCAGTACTTCTATCTACAAGCTCATGATACGTTCAAAGCAACAGTTTTACATGGGCTCGCTTTATCATTGTACATATCTGTGGCTTCATTCTTAGACCTAACCTAGAATGAATGTTTTTTCTTGATCACAAATTTGTCCCAAGCCATTTCTCTTTTTAGTGTAATAGTGAAAGCTCATTGTATTTCTTATTATTCAGCCTTTACTTGCTATTCTATGAGGAGTGGGAATCTCCTTATTACACCATTCTGGCAAAACAGCTAAAACCATCTCCTAAAACTTTATTCCTAAAATTATTTTAATCGAATCAGGAATTCTATAAAGTCATTGGTTCATCTAAATAGCATTGATTCATGAATGTTTACCTTTATGTTGATCTGCAGGAAATTTGCTCAATAGTGTAGGCTGATGCCCAAGAATCATTAGGCTATGTTATAGTGACAGAAAAGTCATATCAGAAGTAAGGAGTCCTTGGATGAAATCTCTGAAGGCACTGAAATTTGGAGTTTACCCCTTACAGCCATGCAAAATGGTGGGTCATCTCCAGATAACTTACCTGCATATCTTTAGTCTTTCCTAGATGGCTTCTGACTGGGACACAAGACACACAGTCTTGAAACTCTGTATGGAGAATGATGCTATGTTTTATTTTGTCTTTGCATGTCTTGTCTTAGCTTTTTATTATCTTCTATACACATAAATAGTATCTTTTTCCTACCATACTTATCTCAGCATTTTCTTCCTTTAATTGATTGCAGTGAGTGTGTATTGGTAGAGATTATATATTTATTCTGCAAACAATGCCAGGGGTCTCCTCCATGGTTCCGAGATGACATTTTCTAAAGATAATTCCACCATAGCTACCTTCCGGAAGTACTTTGAGAGTGATCAACTAGTGTCTACCTAGATGTCTTCTCATGAGGACACAGACATAAACATTGAATTTTCTGCTTGCTATGACAATGTTTATCTCAAAGGCAAAGAATATTTCAGTTCAAACTTTTATAGCAGGCATTTTAAAGAAATTAAACAGTATTAATCTGGATTCTTCTAAGTGCTAAAAATTAAGCAAAATCAAATTATCTTGTTATATAATACAGTGTTTACTGCCTATTTATGTAGAATATTGTATGTTATATCTTCTAATCAATGTCTTGGCAGCCCATGAATATTCAATTTTCTCAGTTTTTGTGGAGTTAGAGCATATGCCATTTGTCCCGTCTCTGACTTAGCTTCCCTCCTTCACTTTCCATCTGCAAGGAGGAAGGGCTATGCCTGCCCCATAGGTGTCCAAGATGCTATATGACTTTGAGTGATAGAGTACAAGGAAGAAAATGAAGAAGGAGGGAAATAAACAAATTACAGAATGGTGACAACCATAATATGAAAGTCTATGGAGTATGGTCATTGTATTTTGATGTATAATTATTATTTTCATTGTGGGGGATAAAATATACATATTGCTTCTGTGGAACACAGATAGTCAAAGGATACCAGATATGAAGGCCATTCTAAGACAGCAACTGTGCATTTTAATTTTCCTTCTTACCTCCTTTATTTTCTTTTTCACAAATAAAATAGTCTTATAAGAAACTAGAAAAAGTCAAAGAAATAGTGTTCTCAAATCTTTTAAACTGAATATATAGCTCAGTTACTATGTCCCTTGTTTAACGAGCACAAGAATGTTGTGTGAGCCTTGGAAAATATCCCTATCTAAGTGTCAGCAATAATGAATACATATGTAGATACTCTTTTCAAAATTTGAGCTACTAAGTGTAAAACACAATGCATTTTATAGTTTTAATAACATGTTATTTTATCCTGTTATATGTCATAATACAACTCTGTTTCATGGGAGCATAGAGGAGAAAGTCTGAAGCTAACATTCTGCACTTAGTAGCTATGACCACAGATAAGTTATTTATCCTGCACTTCAGCCTCTCAAACTCTAAAATGGAGTTAACTGTAGTGACAGATTTGTCAGCTGAGGTCAAGATTTAAAGCTTTTGCATTTGGCCCTTAAAACACTATACACTCTCAGAGTACTGTTTTCCTAGATTTTATTATTGGAAGAGTTCAATTCTTTTCTTTTTGTAGAATAATTGCCTGGCACATTATAGGTAGTCAATATTCCCAAGTACTGCATATATGGTTTTCAATTTTTTGATGTTATAGTAGTTTACATTTGAATAAAAAGGTACTTGCTTTTATTTCTCTAAGACAACATTTTCTTAATATAATTACTTCTTTGAGAGCTACTGCTAAATTACCTCTATAGTGGTTCTGTAACTTATTACACATGCTCTGTTGAACCATAAGAAAGAAGACAGCCACTGCAAAGGGAGTGACATTTTTGGAAGGGAGTCATGCTTCAAAATGATGACTTCTCAGGTGAGGACTTTTGTGAAACTTTCACTATATATTATTTCTACAACATTATGAAAGTTACAAATGTTATTTTACTTTGTGTGAATTGTATGCTTAGTGTATTAACCTGACTGCTGTTTGATAAAATGTTTGTAGTAGTATAATAATTTGTGCAATGTTATGATGTTCTCTCCCACTGAAATTAATTTTTTTCTTTCTAAGAAAAAAACAAGTTTGGGAAGCAGTCAGCCTTCCAGACCACAAGTTGGTGGAGCAGCCACAGCCACTAAGGTCAGTCAATTCTGAATCCAAGAAAGCCTTTGATCCACATTGCTCTACAAGGAAGACAGCTGTGGGTTCAGCACAGAGGGAAAGCCGCAAGCATATATACAAGTCAGGACCCAGCCTTCAGGGACATACTTTCTCTAAAACTCTCTTTTTTAATAATTTTATTAGATATATTAATTTACACTTCACATGATTTCCCCCTTTCCAGGCTCCCCCCTCCCCACAAATCCCATAAACCCTCTTCCCTCCCCCTGTTCCCCCATTCACTCCTTCCCTCTTCCCAGTTCTGGTATTTCCCTACACTGCTGCATTAAGCTGTTTCAGAGTTAGGGGCCCTTCCTTCCTTCTTCTTGGACATCATTTGATATATGTATTGTGTCTTAGGTATTCCAGTCTTCTCTGCTAATATCTGCTTATCAGTGAGTGCATACCTTGAGTGTTCTTTTCAGATTTCACAACAACCCTGAGATTTCACCTTACACCAGTCAGAATGGCTAAGATTAAAAACTCAGGAAACAGCAGGTGTTGGCGAGGATGTGGAGAAAGAGGAATGCTCCTCCACTGCTGGTGGGATTGCAAGTTAGTACAACCAATCTGGAAATCAGTCTGGCAGTTCCTCAGAAAACTGGGCATGACACTTCTGGAGGACCCTGCCATACCACTCCTGGGCATATACCCAGATGATTCCACAGCATGCAATAAGGATACATGCTCCACTATACTCATAGCAGCCCTATTTATAATAGCCAGAAGCTAGAAAGAACCCAGATATCCCTCAATGGAGGAATGGATACAAAAAGTATGGTATATATATACACAATGGAGTACTATCCAGCCATTAGAAACAATAAATTCATGAACTTCTTAGACAAATGGATAGAACTGGAGAACATCATCCTAAGTGAGGTAACCCAGTCTCTAAATCTCTCTAAACAGCACCACCAATTGGTTCAAGTTCTGGAGCCCACAGGAGGCATTTATTATTCAGCCACATAGTTTCTTGTTTATTTGCTTTTGATAACTGATTGAAAGGGCATAAGCCACAAAAATTATTGAGTATCATTCTATTTTTGTATTAGTCAGGGTTTCTATTCCTGCACAAACATCGTAACCAAGAAGCTAGTTAGGGAGGAAAGGGTTTATTCAGTTTATACTTCCATTTGGCTGTTCATCACCGAAGGAAGTCAGGACTGGAACTCAAACAGGTCAGGAAGCAGGAGCTGATGCAGAGGGCGTGGAGGGATGTTACTTACTGGCTTATTTCCCCTGGCTTGCTCAACTTGCTTTCTTATAGAACCCAGGAGGACCACCAGCCCAGAAATGGCACCACCCACAATGGGACCTCCCACCCTTGATCATTAATTGGGAAAATGCCTTACAGGTGGATCTCCTGGAGGCATTTCCTCAACTGAGACTCTTCTCTGTGATAACTTCAGCCTGTGTCAAGTTGACACACAAAACCAGCCAGAACAATTGACCCCTTGTCCACTTGACACACAAACATAACACAAGTAAGCATCAACCCTTACTTTTCTTATTCATCACCAAGACCTAAATAACATTTATTTACTTTTTGTATTAGATATATTCTTCATTTACATTTCAAATATTGTCCCCTTTCCTGGATCTCCCCCACCCCCAAAGTCTCATAATCTCTCCTCCCCCTGTTCCCCAATCAACACTCTCCCTCTTCCCTGTTCCAGTATTCTCCCACACTGCAGCATTGAGCCTTTCCAGGACCAAGGGCCTCTCCTCCCTTTGATGTTCAACAAGGCCATCTTCTACTGCCTTTGTGTCTGGAGCTATGGGTAACTGCACGTGCATTATATGGTTGATGGTTTTGTCTCTGGGAGCTGTTGGAGTACTGGGTGGCTCAGATTGTTGATCCTTCTATGATGCTGCAAACCCCTTCAGCTCATTGGGTCCTTCCTCTAGCTCTCCCATTGGGGACCCTGTGCTCAGTTCAATAGCTGGTTGAGAGTGCCCCCCTCTGTATTTGTCATGCACTAACAGAGTCTCTCAGGTGACAGCTATATCCAGCTCCACTCAGCAACTATTTGTGGGTATCAATAATAGTGTCTTGGCTTTGTATCTATATATGGGATGGATCACTAGGTGGAGTAGTCTCTGGATGGTCCTTCTCTCAGACTCTGCTCCACACTTTGTCTTTGTATCTCCTTCTGTGGGAATTTTATTCCCACTTCTAAGAAGGACCAGGGTATCCATACATTGTTCTTGCTTTATTTCATATTTTTTATTTGATATATTCTTTATTTACATTTCAAATGATTTCCCATTTCCCAGATCCCCCCTCCCTGAAAGACCCATAAGCCCTCTTCCCTCCCTCTATTCCCCAATCCACTCCTTCCTGCTTCCCTGTCCTGGTATTCCCCTACACTGCTGTACTGAGCTGTTCCAGGTCCAGGGGCCTCTCCTTCCTTCTTCTTGGGCATCATTTGATATGTGAATGGTTTCTTGGGTATTCTGAGCTTCTAGGTTAATATCCGCTTATCAGTGAGTGTATACCATGTGTGTTCTTTTGTGATTGGCTCACCTCACACAGGATGACATTCTCCAGTTCCACCCACTGCCTAAGATTTTCATGAATTTGTTGTTTTTAATAGCTGAGTAGTATACAACATTTTATATAGCCATTCCTCCATTGAGGGACATCTGGGTTCTTTCCAGCTTCTGGCTATTATAAATTCGGCGGCTATGAACATAGTGGACCATGTATCCTTGTTACATGCTGGGGTATCCTTAGGTATATTCCCAGGAGTGGTATGGTGGGATCCTCCAGTAATATCATGCCCAGTTTTCTGAGGAACTGCCAGACTGATTTCCAGAGTGGTTGTACCAGCTTGTAACCTCACCAGCTGTGGAGGAGTGTGCCTCTTTCTCCACATCCTTGGCAGCACCTGTTTTCTCCTGAGTTTCTGATCTTAGTCATTCTGACCAGTGTTAGGTAAAATCTCAGGGTTGTTTTGATTTGCGTTTCCCTGATGACTAAGGATGCTGAATATTTCTTTAGGTGCTTCTCAGGCATTCGTTAGTCCTCAGGTGAAAATTCTTTGTTTAGCTCTGTACCCCATTTTTTAATAGGGTTATTTGGCTCTCAGGAGTCAAACTTCTTAAGTTCTTTGTATATCTTGGAAATAAGCCCTCTGTAAAATGTAGGGTTAGTGAAGATCTTTTCCCAATTTGTGGGTTGCCATTTTGTCCTTTTGACAGTGTCCTTTGCCTTACAGAAACTTTGTAATTTTATGAGGTCCCATTTGTCAATTCTTGATCTTAGAGCATAAGCCATTGGTGTTCTGTTCAGGAAATTTTCCCCTGTGCCCATGTGCTCAAGGCTCTTCCCCAGTTTCTTTTCTATTAGTTTTGGTGTGTCTGGTTTTATGTGGAGGTCCTTGATCCACTTGGACTTGAGCTTAGTACGAGGAGATAAGAATGGATAGGCTTGCATTCTTCTGCATGCTGACCTCCAGTTGAACCAGCACCATTTGTTGAAAAGGGTATATTTTTTTCTACTGGATGGTTGTAGCTCCTTTGTCAAAGATCAAGTAACCATAGGGTTAGAGTTAGGGTATCTGTCTAAGAAATTGTCCATTTCCTCCAGATTCTCCAGTTGTGTTGAATATAGGCCTTTGTAGTAGGATATGATAATTTTTTGAATTTCCTCACTGTCTGTTATTATTTCTCCCTTTTCATTTCTGCTTTTGTTAATTTGGATACTGTCTCTGCCCTCTGGTTAGTCTGGCTAAAGATTTATCTATCTTGTTGATTTTCTCAAAGAACCAGCTCCTGGTTTTGTTGATTCTTTGTATAGTTCTTTTTGTTTCAGTTTGGTTGATTTCAGCTCTGAGTTTGATGATTTCCTGCCTTTTTCTCCTCTTGGGTGTATTAGCTTCTTTCTGTCCTAAAGCTTTCAGGAGTGCTGTTAAGCTGCAAGTGTATGCTCTCTTCAGCTTCTTTTGGAGGCACTCAGAGGAATGAGTTTTCCTCTTAGTACTGCTCTCATTGTGTTGCATAGATTTGGGTATGTTGTGCCTTCATTTTCATTAAATTCTGAAAAGTCTTTTATTTCTTTCCTTATTTCTTCTTTGACCAAGTTTTCATTGAGTAGAGCATTGTTCAGCTTCCATGTGTATGTGGACTTTCTATTGTTTTTGTTGCTATTGAAGACTACCCTTACTCAGATAGTGATCTGATAGGAGTCATGGGATTAGTTCACTCTTCTTATATCTGTTGAGGTCTGTTTTGTAACCAATTATATGGTCAATTCTGGAGAATGTACCATGAGGTGCTGAGAAGGTATATTATTTTCATTTAGGATGAAATGTTCTATAGATATCTATTAAATCCATTTGGTCCAAAACTTATGTTAGTTTCACTGTGTCTCTGTTTAGTTTGTGCTTCCCTGATCTGTCCATTGAGGAGAGTGGGACGTTGAAGTCACCCACAGTTATTGTGTGTGGTGCGATGTATGCTTTTACGACTGAGGGTGCCCTTGTATTTGGAGCATAGATGTTCAGAATTGAGAGTTCTTCCTGGTAGATTTTTCCTTTGATGAGTATAAAGTGTCCTTCTGTGTCTTTTTTGATGACTGTTGGTTGAAAGTCTATTTTTTTTAAGATATTAGAATGGCTACTGCAGTTTTTTTCCTCTTTTCCAGCCTTTTGCTCAGAGGTAGTGTGTGTCTTTGACACTGAGATATGTTTCTTGTATGCACCAAAATGTTGGGTCTTGTTTACATATCCAGTCTGTTAGTCTATATCTTTTTACTGGGGAATTGAGTCCATTGGTGTTAAGAGATGTTAAGGAATAATGATTATTGTTTACTGCTATTTTTATGTAATTTTTATGTTTGTGTGGTTATCTTTTGGGTTTGTTGAAAGAAGATTAATTTCTTCCTTTTTCTAGTGTGTAGTTTTCCTCCTTTTGTTGGTGTTTTCCATTCATTATCCTCTTAAGGACTGGATTTGTGAAAAGATACTGTGTAAATTTGTTTTTGTCATGAAATACCTTGGTTTCTCCATCTATGGAAATTGAGAGATTTGTTGTATATAGCAGTCTGGGTTGGCATTTGTGTTCCCTAGGGTCTGTATTACATCTGCCCAGGCTCTTCTGGTTTTCATAGTCTCTGGTGAGAAGTATGGTGTAATACTGATAGGTCTACCTTTATATGCTACTTGACCCTTTTCCCTTACTGCTTTTAATATTCTTTCTTTGTTTAGTACATTTGGTGTTTTAATTATTATGTGATGGTAGGAATTTCTTTTCAGGTCAAATCTATTTGGAGTTCTTTCTGTAGGCTTCCTTTATGTTCATGGGCATCTCTTTCTTTAGGTTAGGGAAGTTTTCTTCTATAACTTTGTAGAAGACATTTACTGGCCCTTTAAGTTGGAAATCTTCACTCTCTTCTATCCTTAGGTTTGGTTTTCTCATTTTGTCCTGGATTTCCTGGATGTTTTGGGTCAGGAACTTTTCCCATTTTTCATTTTCTTTGACTGTTGTATCAATGCTTTCTATGGTATCTTCTATATCTGGGATTCTCTCTTCTATCTCTTGTATTCTGTTTTTGATGCTTGGATCCATGACTCCTGACTTCTTTCCTAGGTTTCCTATGTCCCGAGTTGTTTCCCTTTGTGATTTCAGTTGTTTCTATCTCCATCTTTAGATCCTGGATGGCTTTGTTCAATTCCTTCACCTGTTTGGTTTTGCTTTCCTATAATTCTTTAAGTTCTTCTATCTGTTTACCTGTGTTCTCCTGTATTTCTTTTAGGGAATTATTTATATCCTTCTTGAAGTCCTCCATGAAGCCCTCTATCAGCATCATGCCCAGTAATTTTAAATCCAAATCTTGCTTTTCTGGTGTGTTGGGGTATCCAGGACTTGCTGTTATGGGAGAAATGAGTTTGGATGATGCCATATTGCCTTGATTTCTGTTAGCAACCTTCCTATGTTTGCCTTTATCCATCTGGGTATCTCTGGTGTTAGTTGGTCCTGCTGTCACTCACTGGGTGGCTCCACTAAAATACCTTCTTCCTTCAAGAGGAAAAAAATATCAGGGTACAGTCACAATCAAAAGCAAAAGCAAACTCCAACTGTCCAATGTCTGGGATCCACTCATGATCTTCTAGGCTCCTCCAAGGGCTTGGGTCACTTCTCCAACTCTGCTCTTTGTAGCACACACCTTGTCTCCTGGGTTCCAGCTCCCTGTACTCCACTGCTACTGCTGTTCTTGGTGGTCATCTCATGGTACTGGCATCTTCAAAACACTACTGTCTTCTGCTGCAACTAGGCTTCACCAATAGTGTCTCACAGGCTCTCTTCATGGTGCCAAGCCTCAACTCCTTTGCATGACCACTTTAGGCCTGGACCATCAATTACAACTGAGACTGCACCTTCATCAGTGGCCTTCTGTGGCCTCTCATGGTGCTGAGCCTCAGTTGCACTTCATGACCCCTTCATGCCTTCCAAACCAGTACTACCTGGGTCATTCTTATATATTACCAAGTCCAGCAACAGCACAAGGTATAACCATGGCTGCCTCTGGAACACAGCCTCTGTGCTCTCAGACAACACTTCCCACAAGATTTCACCTCAGTGATGCTGGTCTCTTCTTAATCACCACTAATTTCTTAATCACAGCTATCCAGTATCAATAGTCCCAGTAATGCAAATGTTTCGCTTTAGTAGTTCTGGTATCTTGTTAATCACAGCTGATTCTTCAGTCCCAGCTAACCAAAACCACGAATCTTCATAATCAATATAGGAATGTCCCTGATAAGAGACTTTAATATTCCCTCTGAAATTTTACAAGCCAGACCTCCATTTTCTGTACTGTTCTTAACATTATCTTCCAAGCTCCTACACAACATCCCACAGAGCTATTAACATTCCAATGGCTCTTCTAGCAAAAAGTTCCAAAGTCCTTCCCCAGTCCTCCCCAAAACATGATCAGGTTGTCACAGGAATACCCCACTATGCTGGTACCAATTTGTCTTAGTCAGGGTTTCCACTTCTGCACAAACAACATAACCAAGAAAGAAGGTGAGTTGTAACTCCAGCTTGTGTCAAGTTGACGCACAAAACCAGCCAGTACAGAGACTGAGCTTCTCTTTTAGAAAAAAAATATTTATATGTGTGTTAGCTCCTGTGTGAGCTTTTGTACACCATATATATGCAGAGTCCCTCAGAAGCAAGGAGTGTTAGAACTCCTGGGAATGGAGTTACAAGCAGTTGTCAGCTGACATGAGTGGGAACTTGAACCCAGGGTCAAGAGCAATACAGGCTCTTACTCACTGAGCTATCACTGATTTAAAATCTAGCCAAACCATTTATGGTATAATTACTGCTGCTATATAATGTGTTTTATAGTTGTTATTATTATAATAAATATCTGTAGATAGTCTTGGACTTTGTGTGTGTGTGTGTGTGTGTGTGTGTGTATACATATAGATGTATTTCTATGGATTCTTTAGAAAATTATTCAAATCTCTCTCATGATCATTCATCACACCATGTTCTCTGTTAAGTATTGTATGTAATTATCTGATAAGATCCCTTCATAACCTCAATTTATTTATTCCTCTATCACTTAGGAAACAATGGCTCAGAGAGGTTAGATAACCTTGATGAGCTCCCCAAACCAGTACGATGGAAGTAGGATTTACCTAGGTTTTCTGAATAGTCTGTGACAATGATATGTTCTGCAGACTCTGAGTCTTTTCTTGTACTATTAACACCTCTGAATTTTGAAGTTTATAAAGGAATTACTGAAACATCACCATTCAAGTCAGGAAATGATCACTGTAGCCAGTAGTTTTGAATACATACAGTTTTTCTATTGATCCTATTGCAATTCTGTGACCTGAACTGTGATCAGTTATGTGCAATATTATATCAAACCTTATACTATCTCGTAATTCATTACACAGCATTTTATTTAAACATCTTTTCTTTAAAATTGATGATTATCACATAAAGTCTGTTGATGTTTATTTTATACCTTTATTTGATGAATGATTGATATTTTAGCTTCTCCAAAATCCTTGAGGTACTTAATAAAGAGGCAGTAAAAAGATGTTGCATTTGTAGTATTAGGCTAGGGCTAGTATTACCCAAATTTACTATTTTGAGTGTATCTATAGACCTTTTCTGTCAGCCAGTAAAAATGGCAAAGAACATTGAAAGACTTAAATACAGGGCTGTTTGGCATTTGAAAGCTGCACTACTTTAGCCTGTATTGCTAATGTTGGGGACCCTACAACACTGATGCACACTGAAGAAGTATTGCGTCCTTTGTCAAACATTCCAAAGTTTGGATTTCTTTTTTGCCATGTATTTCCTTAGTATAACCCTGCTCAGCAGTATGTGAATATGATCTCTTATAATATCTGTTCCAAAGCTGAAAATGAAATAAAATGTATAAAGCACCATAAGCTGAACAGTTGACAACCATTGGAAGCCTGCTTACTCTGGTTACCTTTGTCAGTCCTTGTTGCTTGTTGTTTTTGTACTGGAGAAGATTTTCTAAGCATGTCTTAACTTTTATGTAATTGGGGCCTGTATTTAACTTAGATTTAAATTATGACTTTAAAATATAATGTACTTCATTACTAAGCCCATACATGCAGTAATATTTAGTGAAGACATTTGTAGGTCCTAAAATTACTATTAACTGAAAATATTTGATGTTTAGTGTACTCGTATGTGGGAAACAATATCTAGTATTTTTCTAGAACCGATATGTGACTTGAGCAGCCTTTTCCATTTTTTTCCATAAAGGAAGCTGCTAGCCCATCTGAGGTGAGGTGGTGACTAAAGCTATTATCTTTAGAAACAGAGGGACATGTTAGAGGTGGAAAGTAGAAGAATAATTTTACCATGTCTGCTTTTTGTTTTAGTGTTTAAGGGCAAACTTGGAAATCTTTCCATGGCTTTTGTAAAGTGCCCTTTAGTCCTCTAATATTACCACATACCTCGCTTTGCCTTGTTGCTTTTCTGAACCACTTTCTCTTTTTTCCAGAATACTAAAATTTACAGGATTTACTTTTTCTTTCTAACATTTCTCACATCCTTAATTCTTAGGAGGTTTTCAGGTTTTAAGGGGAAAACTACAAGCTGGACTAGTTAGTTTTCTGTTGCTGTGATCAGACATGATGACTAATTAAACTAAAAAAAAAGGAGGAATGTATTTGGACTTACAGTCACAGAATGATAAGAGTCTATTATGGTGGAGATACGTAGTAGCAACTGGCAAGCATGGCAAAGGATCAGGAGGCTGAGAGAATACATCTCCAACATCAAGCAGAAAGAGGCAGCAGAACATGGCTTGAGGCTTTGAGTTTTCAAAGCCTGACATTAGTGACATACTTCTTTTAGCAAGGGTTCATCTCCAAAACCTCTCTAATTTATCATTCAAACTGCCACATAGACAATTGCTTATTTCTTTTGATATCTTATTGAAAGGGCTATAGCATCAGTAATAGCGTCTTGGGCCTCAATGAAAACAGCTAGAGGTTTGGGCATGTGATAAGTGAAACTTTTTCCTACAGAATTGCCATAATGCAAATAAGAAAGCAAATATTATCCTGAAATAGAGAAGTCATGATCAAATGGTAGATAAAGTAGGCTATGAAGTTTAATCAAAATTTGTTTGTTTCTGGATACATTCGACTTGGCAGTTAAAACAACTACTTGCATAATTATAGATACAACTATAAAGTCTGTATTCAGGATCAAATGTGTATTAGATTTTATGCCAAATACACGTTTATTGAATGTTTTTGCTTACTCCAAAACTGAATTTGTCCTAACAAAGTAAGTGATTATGTTCATAAGCAATATTCTGTCTTCTATGTATGTAGTCTTAAAAGATCCAAAACTCTTATGTAATCTAGATATATCTAAATTCAAAATCGTTACTATAAATTGTTGCATACTTAAATTTCAGTTTTAATAAATTAATAATAAGGACAAATAAAATTGTAGACATTTTATAAACTCTGATTAAAGTCAGTATAAGAATGGTTGTGATGCATAATTTCTCCGCAGTTTTATTTCTGTAAGAATTCTGACAACTATTTTGACTTTTAAAATTGCTTGTATGGAATGTCTCTATAGAAGACTTTGCTGTTAGGATATAGTAGTCAAAGTTATTTCTCATTAGAATCCACCTTGATATTCTAGGATAAAAATGAATTTCTTCAGGGAGAGTGTAATGGTTTGTATATGCTTAGCCTAGGTAGTGGCACTATTAGAAGGGGTTGTCATGTTGGAGAAGGTGTGTCACTGTGGGTGTGGGCTTTAATTCTTTGCCCCAGCTGCCTGGAAGCCAGTCTTCTCCTAGGGGCCTTCAGATAAAGATGTAGAATTCTCTGCTCCTGCACCATGCCTGCCTATACACTACCATAAGCAATTAAATGTTGTCCTTATAAGAGTTGCTTTGGTGTCTGTTCACAGCAGTAAAACCCTAAGACAGTAAACAGATCATAGATTACTCACAAGAATTTAGCAGAAGGAGACTTAAGCTTTGTTGCCTGGAATATTCCACAGCAGTAGGTGGAGCATCTCAAGCCAGCCAATCCTGTGCTACAACCACAGCGCAGCATTTAGTCCTCTTAGGACCTGGTGCTAGAAGCTGCTGCCATCAAATCTCTTTTGTGGCATTTCTGTCCTTATGGATAGAGGCCTCCTTACATTACTCATATCCAAGCTCATCTTAACAATGACAAAACCATTTAGTTTTATTTATGTGAATGTGTGTGCCTGGTTGTAGGTGTATACTATGTGAGAGAGAGTCCTCAGAAGACAAAAGAAGGCGTTGGATGTGTTGTTATAAGCAATGCCAAATTGCCTGCTGTGGGTTACTAGGAACTGAACTACAGTGTCCTGGAAGAACCACAAGCACTCTTCACCTCAGCCTTCTCTCTGAATTCTCCAAGTACAGCACATTTGACTGGCCAGTGTAGCTAACATGACTCACTCTTAAAGAGACTGTAGAATGTATGTGGGCCATTCCTGTTCAAACCACCACACCAGGCACCTTGAATCATGTTTGGTTTATGAGATGACTTTGGTAAATAAGAAATATTTTTATTTTAATAATCATATGTATACTTTAATATACTATAAGTGGCACTTTAAATTCATCATATCAATATTTTTGCTTAAGGCAAGGCTACATTATGAGTTTAAATGGAAATCTACTTTAAAATTAATAATTATGATATATTTGTAGCAACTTTTAAAATAATATGTAAATAATATACATATCTTTATATGTATATATATACATATATACATACATATGTATATAATATACATAAATAATATACATATCTTATATTTTTAAGTACATACTGGATCAGTGGGTGTATTTGATATGAAGTTTTTTATTCAGGAAGTTTGGGATGAGGCTCGTATCCTGCCTTTCTTACAAACTTCTACCTTTTGTTGTTACTGTGGTTAGGTGTTTTACTATCTCTGCCTTAGGTTACCTGTGTATCAAAGGAGAATTTGACCAAAATGAACATTCTCAGGCTTGAGGTTACAGAATTGGTTCCCTGGAGTAGAGCAAGGCCTAGTAGTTAAGTATTGAGCAGGTACTCCTGGGTAGTGAAAATACCATATGATGCGAAAAGCCCACTCAGTTGGAGGACAACATTCAGAGAGGATGACAACCACAGCAGTGGCTGGTGAGGGAGTCTGTAAGTAAGTAACATCCTTGCTCATTGCTGAGAATGGGGGCCCCTTCCTCCCTGGCCTGCAAGCTCAGAATTGCTGTAAAGTTTATTCCTATCTCCTTGGTTACTCTTTTGATTCATCTGGGGTGCCGAAGCCTTCATTACCCCATTTATTGAAGAACTCACAGCTTCCTAATGCCAGGAGCCAGAATATGCTTATTAGGCTTATTGGAGTATGTCTCAACTAAGTCACTGTGCTATTTTTGTCAGGAGAAAAATAGTTTTCAGTGAAAACTAGGAGATCTGAAGTACCTAACTTCCTGAAAAGAAAAGACAGTTATAACAGTTAAGAAGACATGAAATATAAGTTATATTTTCATTAAGAAGTGTTCTAACAAGATTTTTATGGGGTGTTATAAAATATCAGAGTTGTCTTCCATCACAAGCTCTATTTGACACAAGTTAAAAGAAAATAAAAATAGTCCACTGTGAGAGGCACCTTGAATGGGAAGACAGATAGTACACAGTGTTGACTATGGGATGTGGAGAGCACAACAGTTAAGGGGAGAATTCCCCCTTTTTAAGGATCCCCAATTATGACCTCTGTGTTGACTGAATGCATCCTGAGTCTTCCCTCACATTATCTAGGTCTGAGGCCTCATTTGTCAAACACTGGTCACCAGCACTTCCTCAACTCTAACCCCAAGCCAAGGGGCCAGGGTGGCTCTCCTAATTGGCTTGTGTCTTTAAGAAAACATGGATTTACATATGTCCTTTAAAACATGGTAACTAATTCCATCAGTCACTCTATAACTTGGCTTTCCTCTCAAAAAGTATTGTCATTCCCTTAATTAGCCTAGAATAGCAGTATAGATTTCAGAATTTATGTACATATTTGAGGGTTTCAAATTTGTTCTTTGTAGTTTTCAATGATGAAAATGATTTAGTACAGTTTGTATTATGTTAAACTGTTCTTTAAAAAAAAAATCCAATATGCAGTTTTAGAGATGTAGAGATGTTTAGAATCTGGCATTACCACTACCATCTTTCATTAACTTCATGACTTCAAAGGGTTATTTAAGGCATGCACTGGAGAAGGGGGCTAATCATTGCTCTTATTTTGTTAGTCAAAAAGTGACATCCTGGAGCAGTAGACCTGCCATCCTTTGCTGCTTACAGTACACAGTGTGTGTCCTGTATTACAGGACATGGAAAAAGTTAACCAGTCTGGAGATACCAAGCATCACTAAGAAGCACCACTAGGGAGCACTAAAGGATCTCAGCCCAGACGCCTCTGCTGGTTTCTGGTTTCAGGGCCGGCCTCCTGTGGAGGAGGGCGGGAGCCCTGGTCGACTTCGCCCCGCCCGCCTTCTGTGCCTGTGCGTCACTCCGTCAGGTCAGTTTAGGCTGGGAACTGAAACGGCAGAGGTTGGGTTCGCCCCGGAAAGCTATCATCCCCTAAACCAAGCTGAGGTCTCTGGCCAGTCGTCACACTCTGAGTGAGTACTGACTTGGGTTGCTTTGCTCTGAAGACGCGCCTGCCTGTCATGGGCCCAGACCATGCCTGGGTTACAACCCTATAGCCAATTCACGGATTCCCGGCCGAGGACACATTCTCTTACTGCTGTTATGACTCAATTTGGCATTTCTTTCCAGATAGGCTGTAAATTTGAAGATTACTCCCCACCCTTCCTGACCATAGACACTCTTAATGATCTTTTTAGCTGGGAATTTCTCTGCTGACCAGACATGAAGGATTACAAAACACAGTTTTGCATCCCCTGGACTTCATTTTGAAAGAACAGCAACAGCTGTTTAATGATTTGGCTTGACACTTTCTGATCTTTAGCATTAAATGTCCCCCCAGTCCTCTTGAGCTGAAGGCCTGTGGCTCCCCACCTCCACCAAGGCCCCAGTCCATTACTTGTATTTCTGAGAATGAGCTCATTGTGTGTGACCTTTCTGTGTACCTTGACACATACTGGGTGTGGTGGGGCAAGTGTTGTAACATGTTTTAGCTATGTTTCCCTGAGTACAACCGGAGACTGTGGTAAGATAACTTTACCTCTTTGAAGAGCACAGTGTCTTATCAGAGATTTCAGGATGTCTTCTGTAGTGTTAGGGCTCCACATTCTCCAGTTGTTTATACTCTCTGAGCAGGAAGTTCATTATTCCTGCTGTGCTCCTTGAGAATATGAGGCAGAAAGTTTATGTACCCGCCTCACTCAGTGCTACTTGGGAGTCAAGGAGTCTTAAAGAACAGACCACCCAAACCTGTTCATCAATGAGAGGGATGCTTACTCAGCAACTCTGGAAACTTCCTGCCAGTCATGATATTTTTCTAGAGGAAATTTCTGCCTTGCAGAGTAGTTCCATAAGGAACGGTATGTACTGCTCAAAGGTATTCCCTGACCAGTGGTTGGTATTTTGCTCATGAGAATGAATTTGACTTTTGTGCAACGATTTTCCAGTATCTGAAATGAGTATTAAGTTTTACTGGGATGTGGTAAGCGGTGCCAATTGGGTTCTAAGAGGCATAAAGTGCTGAAATGAAGTGGCAAAGGCTAGCAAATTAACTTCAAACTAGAAAACTTGAATTAAAGACTGACAGATAAGGAAGGGAGATGGCTATTAAGGTGAGAGCCTAAAAAGGGAAACTCTGTGTGTGTGTGTGTGTGTGTGTGTGTGTGTGTGTGCGCGCGCGCGCGCACCTTTTCCTTACCAAGCACACCAAGGTGTAAAAAAGGACAGGGAAACTCGTGGATAGCTAGAATCACCTGCCCTGGAATCTCATGCATTTCCTACCTTTAATGACATATTTGTTTCAGTCTAGTTTCTGACTTCATATTTGGCATCTAGCATCTGAAGGACGTGTGCCTTTAGCTAGATAAAGAGAATTCCATAAAGTTTTGCTTAGTTGCTTATACACAATGATTCACATACATTTTGTCCTATTCTTTTTAGTATTTAGAGTTGATAGTAGTTATGTTTTATTGCCAATCCCTTTGAAATACTTTTTAAGATTTGGATTTTTAAAATTGTATATGAGTGTGTGTGTGTGTGTGTGTGTGTGTGTGTGTGTGTATGTGTATGCATACCCATGGAAGCCATAGACATGGAACCACAGATGAATTTACAAATGGTTGTATGCTACCATATCCGGGAACACACCTGAAGTCAGATCCTTTTCAATAGAGTGGTACCTGCTCTTAATCAGTGAGTTATCTTTCCAGCCCTGGCAACACTTTTAAAAACATAATAACAAAATAGAATATAGGTTGAGCCTAACTATGGAGATGCATGCCTTTAATTCAAGCACTTGGGAGACAGAACCAGGCAGATCTCTTATGAGTTCAAACTCATCTGGTCTACATAGTGAGTTCCAGGACATCTAGAGCTATATAGTGAGACCTAGTTTTAAAAAAATAAAGTAAAAAAAATATAGTATGGGTGACCCCAGTGAACTAGAGTTTAGAAAGTTTGACAGTCTATGAAGGAAGCCTTTGTATTCTATCCAGCAAGTACATATAAGGCAGATAGAGAGGGAAAGCTGTAGATTCAAGGCTATCCTGGTTTATATGAAAGTTCTAAGCCAACCAAGGCTACAAAGTGAAACTATCTTTAAGAAATCTAATATTTAGGTTTATTTTGGGCAGGGGATGTTCATATATTAGGAAAGAATTCATATCTGCTTTTATTGAGTCCACAGAGTTAATTGCATATAATTTACCTCTGTTTTTTAGACTACATGGTCACTGAATATTGGTTGTGTGAGAGGAATAGTAAAGGAACCATTGATATAAGACTTTCTTGTTTATATCAAGAAAGTGATGATGCAGCTATATCTAATAATTGTCTTCTTAGACACAGTGATCTGTGCTTTAGTGAACAGGTTTTCAAACAGAGAATGTGGGTCCCAATTAACCTTGACCCTTACACATCATGTAACTTCTTAGAATTGATTAAGGCAGTGTTTCATGAAATGTAGACTAGAGAGTATCTGCATTAAATTCCCGTGGGGGAAATTTTGTTAAGCATTCTCTTGAGAAGTTTTTCAAGCCCTCTGGCCACCTAATTATGTTCACTGAGTAATCTAAATCTTTAGATAATTTCTTATACTTATTGATAGTTTGATGACCACTGCTATGAGTAGTGAATGAGATGATAGAGATACAACCTGTAAGCATCTGACCTTCACAGCACAGTATAATATTAGTCAGAGTTAGGGTTCTGAATCACACAGAAGGCAGTGTATGGGATGAACCAGTTTTCCTTAATATGTAGACACACTCTGTGATAGAGAGAGTTTTCTCATACAAGTGATTTAAATAACCAGCCCCAAGAATATCCTGAAGAGTGACTGAGGAAAGCAAGAGAGAACACTGGTCTGCAGAGAAAATGGCAGCAAATCTTTGTTCTACTTCATTGTCAGCAATGTTAAGAGCGTGACAAGAGAAAGTTGCAGAATATAGAATTATTAATTTTTAGTTACATGTACTTTTTCTATGTTATACATGAACAGGACTGTTGCTACTAAGTATCCAACCCAGTTCCCCAGTAAAAGAAAGCTCAACTCAGCGGTTAACAAAACAAGCTACAAGCCTAGACTGGGCAGGCCTCCCACTCCACTACTCTGTTTCAATCTATTTTATCCCATACAACTTGCAGTTTCTCTAGGCCCCGAGCTTCTCTCCCTGCCGCCTCTCCGGTTCTCTTTAACCATTTCTCTCTCCCCGTTTCTTCTTTTCTTCTCTCCTCTCTTGTTCTCCTCCTCCTCCTGTTTTATACCCCGTAGCTCCTCCCACTTTCCTCCTGCCCAATCATTGGCTCAAGCCTTTATTTGAAAAGTCAAGGTGGGGAGACGGTTCACAAGGCAACTCCTCATCTGCAGCCCCCTCTGAGGAGTGGAATTAACATCAAAGTACGAGCCCAGGGCTATCCACAACATTTCCCCCTTTTTGTCCAATTAAAAGACTCTTTTATCTCAGACATCAATTGGGCACAATTATTACCATCTTGTAATATATAGCATACAGGATAGACCTAACTTCCAGTCAATCATTTTTTATCAATTAAGTAGTACCCCTGTCATCTATTGGAACTTAAAAGACTTATAATTCTACACCCGACTCAAGTACACTTTAGACTGTAACCCATCTGAAAACCATCCTCTCAAATCTGTATTATCTTTCTAAATGCTAGCCAGCTTGGACTGGCTATAAGACTATTAGTCTTCAACCCCATCAGAAATCCAAGAATGACTAATATTACCTGAAAGTATGAGAAGCACAAAATATAGCTTCTAAAACTTAGCTAATTTATAGAGACCGCTGATCACCTGGACAGGCCCTATACACCAAAATGTTGGAGCATCAGTCTTCAGCCTTCTGGCCCAGGATCATCTGACAGACCTTGGTAATGCAGAATTTTGAAGGGCTGATTACTCTGTCTTGGCAGAGATTATCAGTCGACTATTCTGCAGTGTGTCCTTTTTTTGGACAGTATTTGTCTGTAGATGAAATGAGGCAATTCTTGCCTGGTGACTGTCTCACCACAACTAAAGCAACTCCACTGATGCTCAAGTTCTTCTTTGAATTCAAGAAAGGGGTGCTGTCAGGAGCAGACAGGTCTCTAGTCAAATATTAATAAATAAATGTCAATAAACATATTCTGTGGACTTCTGACACCTTTGAAGACCATTTGTCTACCTAAGACATCTCTGAACTGTTAAGCCTTGACTATTCTCGGCTGTTTCTAATCAAAATAGCTCAGGAACACTGAGCTATAGATGGACTGGGTCTAAGCCTTGTATTCTTAAATGTGTTATATAGGCACAATGCCTACATGGGAATAACAATATTAATCCCAGTTTTATGTCAATAGTAAATTCATACCAACGAAAACCTTAAATTTACATCAACTAAATTCTGAACCAATAGGCTTTGCATCAATTATAAAGACTTCTACCAATGTAAGATCTGGCTATGTAATTTTTTGCTTAAATATACATTTTCTCACCAATCCCTATTTGTCTATTTCTATAATTTCTATGATATTACTATATCCCCCTTTTTCTTTTCCACCCACTTCTCCTTTACCTAAGAAAGAAGGATAGAGAAGAGGAAAGGAAAGGTAGAAATCCCTGTTTAAGTTCTTTAGTTTCCTCCTTGACCAAAGCTACATTTGTGACGTATCCCTAAAATTATAACATATCTATAATTCCTAAAATAACCATAACCATCCACCCCACGTAAGGAACTGGGACGAAGATTGTCTTCTGTCTGCTTCCAGCTGAATTGGGGCGAAGAATTCCCATCTGGGGGCCCAAAGGGAAATTTTGAAAACTAGCTGGCATTATTTGCCTTCCAGTCACTATGTTGTGAGAAAGTTCATGCCTCTATGTCAGATGACATCTCGACCATGACATTCTGAAAGGTTGGAGAGGCAAGTAGAGTTCTGGAAGCAAGTCTTTAAGAGAATCAGCTTTGATGTAGTTGAAATAAAGTCAAGTGTGAAGCTGGAATGGAAGTTCCCAAATCTCAGCATACTGGTGTGTGAATCTTTTCAGGGCTGTCTTTCTCTTCTTTCATCCCTATAGTATACAAAACTTAAAAGCAACAAGTAAACAGGTAAAGACATTCACACAGAGCATGCAGGGGGCACATATTGGCCAATGAAGAACAATAAAGAAAGACATCTGACTGCCTTTCCTCAGATTAGCTTGATCACTTGGTCAAACTAAAATGTAACTGTGTATCCATGTCCTCGAAAAGGATGGTATGTAACATCCAACAAGTGTTAATGGCTGTTTATAGACATTTTAGTCTCAGCCAGTTCCAGAGCTGTCTCCATATACAGAGACATAAACATTACCACATATACATCACCTATTTTGTTGACTGTGTTAGTCTCCGTTTTCTTCTCTGTTGCCAAGGTCCTCAGGAGGTCTCCCTTTGTCATGTCTGATTTTTATCAACTTGGAAGGGATCCACAGCTTTTCTTTTCCTGTGGAAACATAGGCATAGCCCCTCCCCCAGCGTAACACATTTCCCATTCTCCATTCTGTTGTTAGAATATCATTAATGTAAACAGGCTGGTTTAGTTCAATTGTTTGTTCCACAGTCCAATGTCTTTCAGCAGCTGTGGTGTTTTGTTCATTGGCATTTTAAAAATTATCTGAATGTCTTTGTCGTATACTGACAGGATAGACTAAAGTTTGTTTTTTAATAACTTTTGGTTGGCTTATTCTACTTTTATCTTTTATCCCTCCCTGAGTATTTTCCTTTTCCTTGAGTTCCTGTATTTTCTTTTCAAGGTTCTGCCTCCAAATTTTGATCTTTTCTTTATATTGCAATTCTGATAGTCTACTGTCTATTTTATTCTGATTGATTAATTTTAAAAGGTTTTTCTCCAAGTCTAGCTTCCAATCCTCATTTTTTTCTCTCTGCTGCTCAGACTGATCTGTGAACTGCCGCATCCTTTGTTCCAGCATCTTTTCTAACTCCTGTCTAACACCTTCATTCTCCTCCTTCTGTCTCTTATTCTGTTCTATAATTTCCTGGGTCTTCAATTCTAGTGTTTCAAACTGCTGCATCCTTTGTTCCAGCATCTTTTCTAACTCCTGTCTCACACCTTCATTCTCTTCCTTCTGTCTCTTATTCTGTTCTATAATTTCCTGGGTCTTCAATTCTAATGTTTCGAACTGCTGCATCCTTTGTTCTAGCATCTTTTCTAACTCCTTTCTCCCACCTTCATTCTCTTCCTTCTGTCTCTTATTCTGTTCTATAATTTCCTGGGTCTTCAATTCTAGTGTTTCGAACTGCTGCATCCTTTGTTCCAGCATCTTTTCTAACTCCTGTCTCCTACCTTCATTCTCCTCCTTCTGTCTCTTATTCTGTTCTATAATTTCCTGGGTCTTCAATTCTAGTGTTTCAAACCGCTGCATCCTTTGTTCTAGCATCTTTTCTAACTCCTGTCTCACACCTTCATTCTCCTCCTTCTGTCTCTTATTCTGTTCTATAATTTCCTGGGTCTTCAATTCTAGTGTTTCAAACCGCTGCATCCTTTGTTCTAGCATCTTTTCTAACTCCTGTCTCCCACCTTCATTCTCCTCCTTCTGTCTCTTATTCTGTTCTATAATTTCCTGGGTCTTCGATTCCAGTGTTTCTAACTGCTGCATCCTTTGTTCCAGCATCTTTTCTAACTCCTGTCTCCCACCTTCATTCTCCTCCTTCTGTCTCTTATTCTGTTCTATAATTTCCTGTATCTTCTGTTCTAAACCTTGCTCCCATAATCTTAGCTTCTCTTTGTATTGTAATTCTAATATTCCAGCATCTGCCTTATTTTTACCTATGAAATCCTGAACCTTTATTTCTAGTGTTACTTGTAATCTCTTTTCTATGGCAAGGAATTTTTTGTCTAGGGCTCTTAAGATGACATAGTAAATCAAGAGAATAAGTACTGCAATACCAATGACTTTTTCCTCTAAATCCATTCCTGTCAAATCACTCAAAATATCATCACATAGAGCCAAAACAGTCTTTATTGTTCTACTCATCTTTAAGTATCAAGATGCTATATATCTCTCTTATATCAATGAATTACCTGGTCCGGAACCCTTTCTATCTGCTGTCCGAGCCGTTCAGGGCTTCTCAGGCAGCTAACGTTTTATCTCAGGTTTGTTAGGTTCTAAACAATACGTTGGGCAGCCATTTTGTTGCTACTAAGTATCCAACCCAGTTCCCCAGTAAAAGAAAGCTCAACTCAGCGTTAACAAAACAAGCTACAAGCCTAGACTGGGCAGGCCTCCCACTCCACTACTCTGTTTCAATCTATTTTATCCCATACAACTTGCAGTTTCTCTAGGCCCCGAGCTTCTCTCCCTGCCGCCTCTCCGGTTCTCTTTAACCGTTTCTCTCTCCCCGTTTCTTCTTTTCTTCTCTCCTCTCTTGTTCTCCTCCTCCTCCTGTTTTATACCCCGTAGCTCCTCCCCTAGACTCTGCTCCTCCCTCTTTCCTCCTGCCCAATCATTGGCTCAAGCCTTTATTTGAAAAGTCAAGGTGGGGAGACGGTTCACAAGGCAACTCCTCATCTGCAGCTCCTCTGAGGAGTGGAATTAACATCAAAGTACGAGCCCAGGGCTATCCACAACACAGGACAAATAAAATCATTTTACATGGTTCAAAGACTAGCAATCGTTAGTCACATACTATAATCTTTTAGAGGTGTACCTTTTTAATAAGACACCATTCAAAGATGTACTCAGTTCAGAGAGCTGAGCCCACAACAAGGAATGGAAACTCATGGCCATAATTTATACCACCCGCAGCTATGACTTCTCTTTACTATTGTCCATCTCTTTTTCTCTGCTGTAGTTAGATCAATGTCTACGGCTCTCTCTTCCACTCCCTTATGTCTCTGTTTGGGTTTGTGCAATTCATATTTTTATTTATGCATGGTGTGGCATCTTCATTCCATTGTCTCTGAATTTAGGAAAATGTAAAGTCTGCTTTAGATTACTCTGCTGTATTAAGTTCTTAAAGAACACTGGGGATAGTGTTTACAAGTGTTGGCTTTCACTAAGAGTGTGTTGTTTTCACATGGCATTTGAAATATCTAACTTGAAAGTTCTTCAGGGAACACTGTTTTCCAGGAGTTGTAGGCCTATTCCTGCTAGATATTCCTAAAATATGCTGCTTGTGAACATTCATGTTTTATGTGTGGAGATACCTGTGCTTGAAATACCTGGGACACATGGAGAAAGTGATTTGATTTCTGAATGTTCAATGTCATAGGTATGGCTTTTGTCTTTATCACAGTATGTTTTTAAATTTCTGGTCTTCCATTGCCCATAGCAGGGAATTTTGGGATGGTGATCAATATGTGCTTGTATTTCCTAGTTTTATGCCAATAACTCCACATGCAGCCTGATTCCTTTGATTTGAGTAGCTGGGTTCCCAGTTCCAGCTGTTGGGTCTCTTCCTAGCATCATCGTGAGCAGAGTATCTTCCTGTGTGCACAGGGGAGGTTCCAACAGCTACCAGGCTAAAAGATTCACATAACATTTTATTTATTCTTCTCAGTATTTGTATATTCATAAGGTGAAGGTATATTAAGGCATATTAATATATCTTAATCTAACAATATAATATTACATATATTGTATATAAATATTAGATATATTTATAAATGAAGAACCAGATACCCAAAAAGTTTAAATGTGTCACAGATACCAAGATTCACCTTGATTCTGCTTATGGTTTGTCAACAGATCTTACAAAGTCCTATACTTAGTTTATTTATAAATTATATGCATAACTAAGCAGAACTTGTATCTAAATTTAAGTAAGCACTGGAAATCAAATTAAACTTTTATTGTTGTACCTATTGTGTTAACATTATTTTATTTATTTATTTATTTATTTATTTATTTATTAGTAAATGAAGTTCATGTCTGCTGATTGGAATCAGAAAATCTGCTGGTTAGTTCTGTGTCAGTTTGATGCAAGCGAAAGTCATTTGAGAGAAGGGAGCCTTAATTGAGAAAATGCCCCCAGAAGACTGGAAAACCTCTGGGGCATTTTTTATATTAGTTATTGATGGGAGAGGGCCTAGCCCATCGTGTATGGTACCACAATGGGCTGGTTGGTAGTTCTGTGTTCTCTCAGAGAGCAGAATAAGCAAGCCATCCATGAAGAGCAAGCCAGATAGTGTCACTCCATGGACTCTGCTTCAGGTTCTGCTTCCAGGTTTTGTTGAGGTTTTGCTTGGCTTCCCTCAATGTACTGGGACATGGGTAAATAAGCCACATAAAATCTTCCCTCCTCAAGATGATTTAGGTCTTGGTGTTTCATCATAGCAGTATTAACCCTAAGGCAGAAGATAGTAGCTTAGTTGGTCTTCTTCAAACTATTTACATAGAAAGCACAAAAAGAAATGTTAGCCATCTTTTAATATAGAAAAGGTTATTAATTTATTAATATTAAATATTATTTATTAATATTAAATATTAACAATACTGGCATATATTAATAGTAGTTCTAGTACTATTGTATACTAGATGTACTAGTAATATGTAACCAAAATGTAAGAAATACAGGACTTTTGCTCAGATTGAGAGATTGGCAGTATTGTTCATGTTAAATTAAATTTCAATTGAATTTCAAGGTATATTCTATCTCAATGCATTTCTGCTTGAAGTGAGATAGTAATAAACTGGAAGGTGCTTGCTGCTATGGAGAATAGGCACAGAGAGTTCAGAACTATGCTGAAGGTCACACCGCACTCATGTGGTCAAGTCCTACAGATACTATTCCCTTTGCTGTCATGCTGACTCTTCAGTATTGGTAAAGACTTTGCTTGCTATTGATGTATATTTGGAATTTGTCCTGGTGCCATTTTATTTCATTCCCCCCCTTTTCTGATTTATATAGTAGCTTTTATTTTGTAAAAACCACACTTAAAAGCATTCTTGCTGGGTCCAGACAACATGAAAGTAAGCATGCCTAAATTTTTTTTCATTTTTTTAAATTTTATTTTCTATATTCTTTGTTTACATTCCAAAGGCTTTCTCCTTTCCCAGTTCCCCCCAACCCCCACCATAAGTCCCATAAGTCCTCTCCCCCCCAACTATTCCCCTCACACCAGTCAGAATGGCTAAGATTAAAAAGTCAAGAGACAACAGGTGCTGGAGAGGATGTGGAGAAAGAGGAACACTCCTCCACTGTTGGAGGGATTGCAAAATGGTAAAACCGCTCTGGAAATCAGTTTGGAGGTTCCTCAGAAAATTGGGCATGTCCCTTCTGGAGGACCCTGGCATACCACTCCTGGGCATATACCCAGAGGATTCCCCTGCATACAATAAAGACACATGCTCCACTATGTTCATAGCAGCCTTGTTTATAATAGCCAGAATTTGGAAGGAGCCCAGATATCCCTCAAAGGAGGAATGGATACAGAAAATGTGGTATATTTATACAATGGAATACTACTCAGCAATTAAAAATAATGAATTCATGCAATTTGTAGGTAAATGGTTAGATCTGGAAAATATCATCCTAAGCGAGTTAACCCAATCACAAAAGAATACACATGAAATGCAATCACTGATAAGTGGATATTAATGAGCCCAGAAGCCCTAAATACTCAAGGCATAATTAGCAAGTCAAATGATTCCCAAGAAGAAGAAAGGAGAGGACCCTGGGCCTGAAAAGATTGGATCCAGTTTTATAGATCCAGAACAGAGAAATGGTGTGTGTGTGTGTGTGTGTGTGTGTGTGTGTGTGTGATTCGGGAATAGTTGGGGGGGGGAGAGGACTTATGGGACTTCATTCCCCCTTTTAATTTTAGTCATCAGAAAGTCAGCTTGGATAAGAAAACCTTATTATAATTTCTGTCATCTTAACATTTTTATTAAGAACATAATTCAGAGCCAGACATTATGATGCAAACCTATAATCCCGGCATTGCAATGGCAGGGGTAGTTTCTTCTTTGAGAATGATAAATAAGATTAGTGTATAACATTTTGAAGCAATGGTAACCACAGGACTGCCTCCCATTATGCAACAAATTGAATCACAGTGTAAGTAAATTCTTACTTGTTAAGTTTGACTTAATGACTTATGTGGACTTTTCTAAGCTTATAGGATGGTCCAGTGATAAGATTCATAATCAGACACAGTAACCTACTCTCTTATCTTACTAGCTTTTGTTGAGATCATACATCAGCTGTAGCTATTGTCCCAGTTGCTAGGCAACATTGCATGTTTATTTTGATTACATCAGAGATCAAAGTTTCATGCATGCTCCACTACCAAGAGCAATTTGAATTTTGACACTCTATTTTTATCTTAAATATAGTCATCTTTTTCAGTTTGCTCTCATAAATGTATGATATTCTCTGATGAGCTGTCTCCATTCATATTTCCCAGATTGCTTCATTCTGAAGTATTAGATTGGCTACACTATGAACTGAATATATGTAGGATTTCTCCATATCCAAGTTTAGTGTAAGCTATTTTATTTATCTAGAATGCTTACCTCATTTAAGAATCCATTTGAAATTTTTGTAACTTCCAACTAATTTTAGTTTTTTTAAAGTGAAATTTGTCCTAGCAGAATATTCATAAATCATGTCCATGAACCTTGTTCAAACGTAGCCTCCACTGCTTCCAAGCCTCACTGTGCTTATTAATTAAATATTGCTAATGATGTTTACTTCTAAGTGTTTGTAGAGATGCTCTGAAATCAGGCATGTAAAGCATTTGTCCTAGTTCCTGACATGATTCTGTGCTTTCTCCTCTCTATTGATCACATTATACGAAATATACAATAAATAGCATCTCCTTCCTCTGCAAGGCCTTTACTAACCATCTCTGGAACCGTACTTGAGGAATACAGACTGTATCTACTAATCACCTATTATATTTAATTCTACATTAGGTGTTTTCAGAATCAACCTTGTTATCTACTTTGCTCTGATATATAAATAACTTGCTAGCACACTTTTATGTTCTCCCTAAGATAGCTCAACTTCATTCCTAAATGACTATTTGCTTCTCTGTTAACAGATTCACATATTATTATACTAAACACTGTATGTTATTAATCAGAGCTTCTTAACCTTTTTTACCCATGACTTATTTTAGCATGAGAAATTTTTATATAACCCTGGATAATAGTTATATAAAATAGGCATACAACTTGAAATTTTCCTGATAATAAATCATAAAAAAATTTTACTTTGAAACAATTTTATCATTTAACTTTAACATTAAAGGTAAAAACCAAATTTCAAGCTGATAAGATGGATGTGCTTGTTTATTTTCATATTTAGAATTAATTCTAGATTGAACACTGATACTAGTATAGTTTGTATATGGTCAATATTTTGATTTTATAATTTTCAGAGCTTAGACTGCAATTTTACATAAATATATAGTACAAAATGTCAGAAGTATGTGTAGGACTATTTCAGAAATTATTGAAAATTCTGTCCTAATAAAAGACAAAATTCATTTAATTGTATCTTGTCAAACTCAAGTCAGCAATTCAAAGAGCAGTTTTTTTTGTTTTTTTTGTTTTGTTTTTTTGTTTTGTTTTGTTTTTTGGGGTTTTTTGTTTGTTTGTTTGTTTTTCGATACAGGGTTTCTCTGTGTAGTCCTGGCTGTCCTAGACTCACTCTGTAGTCCAGGCTGGCCTTGAACTCAGAAATCCGCCTGCCTCTGCCTCCCAAGTGCTGGGATTACAGGCGTGCACCACCATGCCCAGCTCCAAAGAGCAGTTTTAAAAGCCAATTATTTTACCACAATGTTTTTCAAACTAATTCCATTCTTTCATGTTCAGGAATGATAAGCAGAAAATGTCAAAAGTCTGTCTCCCACATCATTATTGTCTTTAAGGCACATCATTATGTGCCTTTAAGATAAGAAACTCTGAGTTGCTTCTGGAAGCATTTATTGGAATTTAGTGATGTGATTGAAGGCACAGTGAAGATTGACTCTGTCATGTGGTCAGAATCAAGGTCACAATAAAGTCCCATCATGTGACATTGATGGGCACTTCACAATTATTCTTGGGTTGGTTTGATTTGGTTTTGTTTTTATGGAAGAACGTTTATTTGTGCTTGTGGTTCCAGAGTAGTTCTTACTACTCCATTACAGCATGGAGACCTGGCAGCAAATGGTAGGCACATATAGCAGCATGAGCAAGAAGCTGAGAGATCCCATCTTTGAAGATCCAGAGCGATGATAATCCATTATGTTTGGGAAGACATGCCAGTGAGTGGCAGGCATTATGGTAGGACCGGGAAGCTGGAGAGATCATATCTTCAACTCTAGGAAGGCCTGAAACTAAGGCAGAGCTCTGCCATCCTCCACTTGGGAAGATCCTACCAAAGATCCTCAGTTGGTCTTCCTGGAGCCATTCAGGCTGTATAGCTCACAGTACAACCCAAACCCTCTGCCTTCATGCTCTGGAGCCCACAATGATTCTTATGTATTTGACTTTGAATTAATTTTTATCTATTTAATTTTAGAAATCTCTTATTTTTTGTAGTTATTGTAACCTCCATGCTCATTTATATGACTTATTATAAGAAACTGCATGTTAGATGACTATATTGCAGTTCCTATTAAAAGTACAGTTGAGGAAGGAACCCAAAACTTCTAGTGTAACAGCAGGCAATAAATATAGAAGGGTCAATATTTCATGATGAAGCTGATGATGGATTGATTGTTGTCAAGTGGAAAAGAAGAACACAAGCATGGGGCCTGAAGTTTTTGATGACCCTTAATAAAGGTTTCCCCAAGATTATGAAAGCTCATAAATGCTCCAGGTCAGGGGATATGTTAAGGCTCTCATTGCTCACTTGGGAAGAGAAGCAAGGGCTAACTTAGGAGAAGAAAATCTTGGATATATGGTGGTCCACTCTGTATTTTATCAACTGAACCATCAAGTCCAGGTGAGGAAAGAGATTGAAGTGAGTGTAGAGAAATTTTAATCCAGAAACATGACTGCTCTGGTAAGAGATGACATCCAAAGACCTTCTAGGTCTGTGTAATACAACTGTAATTGTACATGCCACATACCTTTAATCCCTTTAATCCTGGCTGGAATACAGACACACCCTTAGCACATACTTTTAATCTCAATCAATGAAGATAATTTTGTTTGTAGAAGGAAGTAGCCATGTTTGAATGTGATATCTAATTGAGGGGCAGACAAAGTGATGAATCAGAGAAAGATTTGATAGAATGAGTCAGAGATAGGATATACCCAACTTACATGAGAACGGACAAAAAAGAGAGGTGACTTAAGAGAGCAGCACACATGCACAAACATGCACACACACATACACAAGCATGCACCCCCCCACACACACACACACACAGAGAGAGAGAGAGAGAGAGAGAGAGAGAGAGAGAGAGAGAGATTGAGAGAGAATGTCTTTTACTGGGACAATTTTGCAGAATCATGTAGCGTGTGAAAACAGAAAAATCCAGAGAATGAGAAAGAGACAGAAGAATAGAACAATTTGCCACAATCAGTTTGAGGCCAGTCAGAGCACTTCTGTCAGCATCCAAGGGAAGCCAATTTGTATCAGTCAGCTTGGAGAGGAGTTTCAAGCCAAAGCAGCTTAGTTGAACCAGCCAGCCAGAGTTCAGAAAGAGATAGAAAGGGTAAATTTATTCAAAAGTAAGCACTGGAGATAACAGTTAACCTCAGGCAAATAAAAGATACTTTATAAGTGAGGCTGGCTGGCTCCAGTGGAGGTAGTGGCTATCATAAAAACCATGTACATGTGTCTGGAAAGAAACCAAATGCCTTTGGCAGCCAAGTTTAGGTCTCTGCTTTGTAACACAGAGAAATAAGAAGCTGCAGGAATAATTTTCCTATTACCTGGAATTAATGTCAAGAAAATGGATAAAGATTATTCCAAAAGCCTGTCCCTTTGTCAGAAGCTCAACTCTCTCACCTTTTCCCATTTATAACAACATTCAGGGGCTCCCAGAACCAAAATTTATTCTACCTTTACAAATGGCCTTCCCTTCTCATGCAGGCTCAGTAGACACACACATTCAGGGGAAGGCCCTAGAGAGAGATGCAGTGGGTATGAACTGGGTCAACAGACAGCTTGTTTAAAGGAGACCCATTGGTGGAGAGCATTCAGGATGCAATGGTATTACCACTTCCTCTTTATGATAGAGTGACCTGGGGTTGAAGGCAGATCCTCAGTAAGACTGGCTGAGGTAGAAAAGTTATGATGCCAGGCTGAAAGACACATGAGATATGCATGTTTTAAGACAAAATAAAGTTCTTACCAGTGGCATTTGCATGATAATAACAAAGATAGGGAGGTTTATATGGTATGTGTTCAGGGATCTGATGTGCTAGCCATTCTGTAGTGGAGGATTGGAAATGAAGATGATGCAGTACTGGAAATTTAGGAACTGTAAAGACAAGTGAAGCAATTTCTGGTTTTTATGATATACTGCACAGTAGGAACCTTTGCTCATTCTGCTTAAGCATTGGAGATGTGTCAGGAGGTGATGTTTATATGCCCAGAATGGGATACTTTTGGGAAATAAAACCATTTTTATTTTTCCGGGGTCTTAAAGGGGGTCTGAAAAGCAAGTTATCTTCTCCAATATTTCTGATTTTTCATTGTTTTAAATTTCTGGAACTCTTACAATAATGAATATGCAAATTTGAGATAAAATTTTTTTAAATAGTGCCAGAAAGTATAGGTTAATTGCAAGATTAAATGTTTATGTTTTTATTCTATAGCTAATGTCTTATCAGCATTGTTTTATTTTAATGTAACTTGTTATAACACACTTGAGTTGGACCTTTGTTAGGAGCTCAAAGATTTGTTTATTCTTCTTTTTTCTCTTTTTTAAAATTAGTTATTTGCTTTATTTAGATTTCAAATGTTATCCTCTTTCCATATTACCCCTCCAAAAATCCCCTATCCCATCCCCACTTCCCCTGCTTAGCAACAACCACCCTCCCACTTTCCTGATCTGGCATTCTCCTACACTGGGGCATCAAGCCTTCACAGGACCAATGGCCTCTCCTCTCATTGATGTCTGAAAAGGTAATCCTCTGCTACATATGTAGCTGGAGCCATAGGTCCCTCCATGTGTACTCTTTTGTTGGTGGTTTAGTGCCTGGGAGCTCTGGGAGTAGTGGTTGGTACATATTATTGTTCCACCTATGGGGCTGCAAGCCTCTTCAGCTCCTTGGGTCCTTTCTCTAGCTGCTCCATTGGGGACCCTATGTTCAGTCCATTGATTGGCTGTGAGCCATGGGTATTTTGATCCCCCTTCTGAGAAGGATCAATGTATCCACACATTGGTCTTCCTTCTTCTGAAGCTTCATGTGGACTGTGAATTGTATCTTGAGTACTCTGAGCTTTTGGGCTAATATCCACTTATTAGCGAGTGCATACCATGTGCTTTTTGGGAAATGATCAGCCTAGTGTTTATGCTATCATATGCAGCTATGAATGACTTATTTATGGATAAATCTCCCTGTCCTTTTATTTATATGGTCCCCCTCCCATCCTTTGTCCCTATATAAATTATCACACCTTTATACCATAGACTGAATTTTCATGGGACTCTGACCTGCTGGAGTGATTGTTTAACTCATGTCAACCCTGACTTGGCTCTTATCTTTCACAAAGGCAAAGACATATCTATTGATCTTACCACAATATTCCCAGAACTGAACACAGGCTCACACTGTGTTCCACATAAACTGAAGGAACCAGTAAACTGTGGTGAACCCTGGACATGAGATTCCATTTTCTCATCTGTTTAAAGTCTGTGTTAGTTATTAACAAGGCCATTGCTGATGCTCATGCTCTTTAAAGATCTAGGAGTTAACTTTTCATAACTTTTTACTCACTATTGGTTCATGGTTGACAATTCAGATGGTACAAAATGAAGATATATTTATTCAGTCTTTGACATTAGATAATAAACATTATCATTGAGTAAAGAATTGTCCAGTTTCCACGTATATGTGGGCTTTCTGTAGTTTTTGCTGTTCTTGAACACCAGCCTTAGGTCATAGTGATCTGATAGGATGCATGGTATTATTTCAATCTTCTTGTATCGATCATGGGTTATTTTATGACCAAATATATGGCCAGTTTTGGAGAAGGTATGATGAAGTGCTGAGTAGAAGATGTATTCTTTTGTTTTAGGCTGAAATGCTCTGTAGAAATCTGTGAAATCCATTTGGCTCATAACCTCTCTTAGTTTCACTGTGTCTCTGTTTAGTTTAGATTTTAATGACCTTTCTAAGGGTGAAAGTGGGGTGTTATTATTATTGCATGGGGTTGACTATGTGTTTTGAGCTTTAGTAAAGAGTGTGGGTGCTCTTTCGTTCAGGGCATAGATGTTCAGAATTGAGAGTTCATCTTGGTAGATTTTCCCCTTCTTTACACTTGAAAACTTTTGGTTGAAAGTCTATTTTATTAGATATTAATATCTGCATGTTTCCTAGGACCATTTACTTGGAAGATCTTTTTCCATCTTTTTACACTGAGATAGTGTCTGTCTTTGTTATTGATGTGTGTTTCTTGTCTGCAGCAAAATGCTGGATCTTGTTTGCGTATCCAGCTTATATCTTTCTACAGGTGAATTGAGTCCATTAGTATTGAGAGATATTAAAGAGAGATGACTGTTGGTTCCTGATATGTTTGTTTTTGTAGGTGAGTTTTTGTGCTTGTGTTTCTCTCCTTTTGGCTTTATTGTGAGATGCTTAATATCTTGTACTTTCTTTGGTGCAGGTACCTTTGTTGTTTTGGAGTTTTCTTTCTAGGATCCTCTGCAGGGCTGGATTGGTAGATAGAAACTTTTTGAATTTGGTTTCCTCAGGAATATTTTGGTTTTTCCATCTATGTTGATTGAGAGTTTTGCTGGCTATAGTATCCTGGACTGGTATTTGTGTTCTCTTAGAGTCTGCATGACCTCTGACTAGGCTCTTCTGGCTTTCATAGTCTCTGTTGTCTATGTCTGGTGTAATTCTGGTAGGTCTACCATTGTACGTTACTTGATCCTTTTCCCTTGCATCTTTTAATATTCTTTCTTTGTACTGTGCATTTAGTGTTTTGATTATTATATGACAAGAGGATTTTCTTTTCTGGTTTTGTTTATTTGGTGTTTTATAGGCTTCTTGTACCTTTATGGCCATCTCTTTATTTAGGTTGGGGAAGTTTTCTTCCATGATTTTGTTGAAGACATTTTCAGGCCCTTTGAGTTGGGAATCTTCATTCTCCTCTATTCTGATTAGATTTGGTCTTTTCATTGTGTCCTGAATTTCCTGGATGCTTTGGGTTAGGAGTTGTTTATGTTTTGAATGTTCTTTGACTGTTGTGTCAATCTCTTCTACAGTATCTTCTACACCTGAGATTCTCTCTTCTATCTCTTGTATTCTATTGGTGATACTTGCTTCTGTAGTTCCTGACATCTTTCCTTGGTTTTCCATTTCCATGTTTGCCTCCATTTGTGTCTTCTTTATTGTTTCTAGGTCTTGGATCACTATTCAATTCCCTCACCTGCTTACTTGTGTTTTACTGTATTTCAGTGAGTTATTGATATCCTCTTTAAAGGACTCAGTTAACTTCATGAGATAGGATTTTAGGACAGGTTCCTGATTTTCAGGTGTGTTTGTATATTCAGGGCTTGCTGTGATGTGAGAACTGGATTCTGATGATGTCTTTGTATATTGCCTTCTGTTGCTTATGGTCTTGTGCTTGCCTTTTGCCATCTGGATATCCCTGGTGTTTGTTAGTCTGGGTGACTGTCTGGAGACTGCCTCTTTGGTCCCTGGGTTGCTTCAGGTCTCTGGGTAGGTCTGCACACTTGGCTGTATTGGACCACCTGTGGGGATTTCCAACCAGAGCCTCTTCACAGGGCCAAAGAAGCTGCTGATCTGATGCTCAGGCCACAGCAGATCTCCTGGGAGGCCTTCTGACTGTTGGGTCTTCAGTCTAGCAGTCAAGCTATTGTCCAACTGCTCTGCAGAAGATTCTCAATGGCTTTGAGTGCAGTGGATCCTCAACTGCTCTGAATGCAGAGGGTCCTCTGGGATGGATCAGGGTATTGTGTCTTCAAGGGAGCAGACTAGCTAGGAGTCCACCCCAACAGGAGGGATCAAACAGAAGGGGCAGAAGGTGTGGAAGGGGGGTGACATTCGGAGGGCAGGGGTTTTGGTGGGTGATGGTTCCCAGGTTTACTGGGCTTCCAGCAGCAGCTTTTGGATTCTGGAGGGGTTTGAGGGGGTTCTTACCAACTGCTCTGAGTGCATCAAGTCCCCAGGGATGGGTCAGAATATTGTGTCTTCAAGGGAGCGTACTAGCTAGGAGTCTGCCCCTACAGGAAGGATCTGGCAGAAGCTGACCTGTCTTAATATGGGATTTCCATGGAGGATCCCATGTAGGTGCAAAGTATCCTGGTTCAATTCGAAGCACACACATGGTGGTTCACAACTATCCACAATTCTAGTTCCAGGGAACATGATATTCTCTTTAGACTTCTGCTGGGTACCAGGCATGCACATAATATGTGTGTGTGTGTGTGTGTGTGTGTGTGTAGGCATATACTCATACAAATAAAATAAATAACAAAAATCTTTTAAATTTTAATTTTCACCTAAATATTGTCATCATAAAAAAACACTTGTTTACAGAGTTTGTTTCTGCTACTTATTTGACATAGATGAGGAAAGCAATTGAAGGAATGGGGACTTACTGAATTTTGTTAGAAATTTATACATTTCTATCTTCACATTGTGGATGTAGGATTATCTATATATGGACATTTTAACTACTAATAAATTCTATTCTCATTGAAAAATATGGCTATTTATATATTTCTTTACTAATTTAGCTATAAAAAAATCTATCTTTTTATATATTCTAGTTTCTTATCCTAAAGAGAATGAGTAAGATAGATTATTATAGTGCTTGGAGAGACAGAGACAGAGAGATATACAGAGAGAGAAAATATTTGCACATGCTGTTGGAACACACACCTGAATGCTACCTAAGAGTGTTCAGAAATAAAAAAATGAGCTCATATGGTTTTGTTTGAAAAGTCAGTATGCTAAAACTGTGATCCATTATCTGTAAGCTACTGTACTTGAGCTACCATAGTGTTAGCTGAGGTCTGTGGATAAGTGATTTTGTTCATGGAAACTAGGTAGTAGCAGAGTCACACTACCATCCTCTTGATTGGAAAATTGAGTGGGAAAAAAGAAGAGAGGAGCAGTGAGAGGCTTATGATGCCTTTTGACATAACTTCTCCAGGCATTGGAGACAGAGTGAAAACCACATTATAGACTCTTCCCACCTTTTTCATAGAGTTATAGCTATATTGACAGTGAATTGCTTAAGTAGGCAACTTGTGTGAGATGAGATCTCTGAACTGTGTAGTCTAGTCAGCTGTGAAGGGGTTTAAGTGAACCTGAGTTGGCATTTGCCAAAATGGCAAATATCTTTTTTAATATTATCAACATGATACAAGCTAAGTAATGGAATAATACTCAATACATGCGTATA
This sequence comes from Apodemus agrarius, assembly GCA_964023405.1. NCBI lineage: Eukaryota > Metazoa > Chordata > Mammalia > Rodentia > Muridae > Apodemus > Apodemus agrarius. The sequence goes on from OZ030020.1 coordinate 82,863,762, forward strand.
TCCACAGGCTCAGACATTATCCACTGCTTTGTAGATTCACTATACATTCCAAAGGAGAGCATTTCAAGTCTATTTGCTAAGTCTTATGCTCCAAGGAAGAGCAAATATAAGATAGGTAATACAGCAACATTCTTTCTATACCCTGTCTTCCATCTTCTTTTCCTTATATGGCATTAAAAGGACAATTGCCATTTGTGTTGTATACTTGTTTCTTCAAGTTTTATAATATATATAGTTACATGTGGCTGTGATATAATACCTTAAATAATTTATGTAAAGAAAGCAGGGTACATTTGAAATGTAAATAAAATATCCAATAAAAAAAAGAAAGCAGGGTTTATTTCAGCTCATAGTTTCAGTGATCATCATCCAACTGTAACCATGCCATCTTAATGGCTTACTTCCTCTGATTAAACTCCAGGTTAAAAATCTTCAATAGTTTTCAAAAAGTACTAGTCCAGGACCAAGTATTCAAATGAGTGTAGAAATTTCTTTTCACTCAAACTACTTCATATTAAAAATAATGTGCTAGTTTAATGTAACATACATTTTACACAATTATCACAAATACTTACAAAACCATCAAAATAGACACTAGGTCCTATTTTACATGTCTAAAGAACTGAGACACAGGTGCTAGTAAATAACCCTTAGCTAGGATTTATTTGTTTTTATTAATTAATTAATTAATTTTTTACATTCCATATTTTATTCCCCCTTCCACCCTCTGACTGTTCCACATCCCATACCTGCCCCCACCCCCACCCCCCACCCACCATGACCTCTAAACTCCATGGGGCCTCCAGTCTCTTGAGTGTTAGATATATCATCTCTGAATGAACACAGACTGACAGTCCTCTGCTGTATATGTGTTGGGTACCTCATATCAGCTGGTGTATGCTGCCTGGTTGGTGGTCCAGTGTTTGAGAAATCTTGGGGGTCCTGATTAAATGAGACTGCTGATCCTCCTACAGGATTGCCCTTCTCCTCAGCTTCATTCAGCCTTCCATAATCCAACAGCAGGGGTCAGCTGCTTCTGTCCATTGGTTGGGTGCAAATATCTACATCGGACTCTTTCAGCTGCTTGTTGGGTCTTCTGGAGTATGATCATGCTCAGTCCCTTTTTGTGAGTACTCCATAGCCTCAGTAATAGTGTCAAGACTTGGGACCTCCCCTTGAGCTGCAGCCCACTTTGGGTCTATCACTGGACCTTCTTTCCTCAAGCTCCTCTCCATTTCTATCCCTGTAATTCTTTCAGAGAGGAACAATTATGGGTCAGAGTTGTGACTGTGAGATGACCCCCCTCTCCCTCATTTGATGCCCTGTCTTCCTGCTGGAGGTGGGCTCTATAAGTTCCCTCTCTCTACTGTCAGTCATTTCATCTAAGTTCCTTTTAAGCCCTGAGAGTCTCTCACTTCCAAGTCCCTGGTGTATTCTGGAGAGTCAGACCAAAAAGGACAAGCATGGTATATTCTCACTGATAGGTGGATGTTAAAAAGTAGAGTACCCAAGATAGAGCCCACAGAATTTAAAAAGGTCAACAAACTGAAGTGCCCAAGTGAGGATGCCACAGTCCCACTTGGGAGGGAGAACAAAGCATTCAAAAATGGGGAAGGGGAAGGACCTGGTAGGGAAAGTGGACAGGGGGAGAGGGAGTTGGGGGAGAGGCGAACATGATCTGGTATTGAGGGAAAAGGACTGAAGCCCTGAGGGCCAGGAGAAAGAATGAAACCAGGCAACCTCAGAAGATAGGAGGTTGGGAGGGCACTCCAAAATACACCAGAGACCTAGGTAGGATTTAAACAAAGTATGAAAGGGTTCTAACAGGTATCAAAGTACACATTGTTTTTTAAAATAATATTAACAGTTATAACGAAGTTTACCAAATAGTTATGCATATAAATTTGTAAGGTAATTGTTATCTAATGAAGAAAAATTGTTGCCTGGGAAACCGAAGATATAAAAACTCCTGGTTAGTATTATGTAGCATATAATCGACAGTTTGCTCTTTGTGAACCCATCTGGTTACAAAGACTTTTACCCCATGGCTGGCAATACCAATTGGAATTTGTGGACAAGGTACTACAAACAAGGAGAAACTTGGTGGAAAGTAAGGGTAGTGCAGTGAAGAAAAGCTGCAGGCAATTTTAAGGAGGGTTATGGCAAGTCTGACTTTTTGGTTTTTTTCCCTTCTAGGTGAGAGCTTCGTCTGCTGCCACCAGCAGACTTCCTAGTATGAGTACCACAGAAGCTAAGGTAAAGAACCTTCTAGGGTATTTTGTTCCCCTTTCTAAGAAGGACCGAAGAACCCACACTTTGCTCTTCCTTCTTCTTGAGCTTCAAGTGGTCTGTGAATTGTACCTTGTGTATTCAGAGCTTTTGGGCTAACATCCACTTATCAGTGAGTGCATACCATGTGTGTTCTTTTGTGATTGGGTTACCTCACTCAGGATATTTTCTAATTCCATCCATTTACCTAAAAATTTCATGAATTCATTGTTTTTAAGAGCTGAGTAGTATTCCATTGTGTAAATGTACCACGTTTTCTGTACCCATTCTTCTGTTGAAGGACATCTGAGTTCTTTCCAGCTTCTGCCTGGAAAAATAAGGCTGTGAACAGAGTGGAGCATGTGTCCTTGTTATATATTAGAGAATCTTTTGGGCATATGCCCAGGAGTGGTATAGCTGGGTCCTCAGGTAGAACTATTTTCAATTTTCTGAGGAACCAGCAAACTGATTTCCAGAGTGGTTGTACCAGTTTGCAATCTCACTAGCCATGGAGAAGTGTTTCTCTTTCTCCACATCCTTGCCAGCATCTGCTGTCACCTGAGCTTTTTATCTTAGCCATTCTGACACGTGTGAGGTAGAATCTCAGGGTTGTTTTGATTTGCATTTTCCTGATGACCAAGGATGTTGAACATTTCATTGGGTACTTCTCAGCCATTCGACATTCCTCAGTGGAAAATTCTTTGTTTAGTTCTGTACCTCATTTTTAATAGGCTTATTTGATTCTCTAGGGTCTAACTTATTGAGTTCTTTATGTATATTAGATAGCAAATATGGAGACAAAGTGCAGAGTAAAGACTGAAGAAAAGGCCATCCAGAGACTGTCCCACCTGGAGATTAATTGCATATACAGCACCAAATCCCAACACTATTGTGGATGCCAAGAAATGCTTGCTGAAAGGAGCCTGATATAGCTGTCTCCTGAGAGGCTCTGCCAGAGCCAGACAAATTCAGAGGTAGATGCTAGCAGCCAACCATTAGACTTAGCATGGTGTCCCCAATGAAGGAGTTAGAGAAAGGACTGAAAGAGCTGAAGGGGTTTGCAATGCCATAGGAAGAACAATATCAATCAACCAGACCCCCCAGATATCCCAGAGACTAAGTCACCAATCAAGGAGTGAACATGGCTCCAGCTGCATATGTAGCAGAGGATGGCCTTATCATTCATGAGAGGAGAGGTCCTTGGTCCTATGATGCCCGAGTGTAGGGGGGAATTGAGGGTGGGAAGGTGGGAGTGTGTAGGTAGGTGGAGAAACACCCTCATAGAAACAGGGGGAATGGGATAGGGGATTTCTGGGAAGGGAAGGACTGGGAAAGGGGATAACATTTGAAATGTAAATAAAGAAAATATCCAATAAAAAGTAGCAGAAACCAACCAACCAAAACAAAAACAAAAACAAAAACAATAACAACAACAACAACAACAAAAAACCACCTTCTAGGAGAAAGCTGAGTGAATGCCTCTTTAACTTGCTTGTCAGCAATTTGCTCACTGACAAATGTGCTCCTTTGCTTAGGAAGCTCATATTCTGGAAGTCAGAATCTTCTTCTTGAATTGGAAGCTTGTGAAATTCTCCTCTGTTGTTTGAGACTCTTTCAAAAGAGCCATTGCTGGAAATTTCTGCTCTTGATTTCATTTTGGAAAGAAGAGAAAATCTTTCCAAATACATTTCCTGGAACTGAGTAAATAGGAATTCTTGTTTCTTGGTAATAATTGTAATATTTTTGGTAGACATTTACAAGTGAAAAACTTATACTAAGTGACTACAGAAACACAAGAAAAGGATACCAGTTTATTCAGGTGCTTTCTGATATGTGGGCCATGGAATAGAGTATCATCTCATTGACAAATTCCTTGACCTCTGTTGGGTACTTAATCTTATATTCTTTGGAATCTCAGAAGAATAAAAGGCATGTAGTTGCTACATAGGGTGAGCCTAGTTCTGACAGATGACTGAAGCTGCCTTAACATCTCTCCATTAGTTACTGCTCAAGCTGTTTCTTAGGCATATTTCAGGGTTCAAATTAAAGAGGAGTCATTTGCAAAATTTTCTTATCTTGTTTGTTTGTGTATTGCAGTATTTGACTCTGTTAATGGTTCCTGGCTCCATTATTATCAAATTGCTTTATCTACACTTTCCAGCTTTTGTTTGTTTTCTGTCTTCCATGTCACTATGTTGTCTATGCAGTTTCCTGTTCCAGAGGATGTGGTAGCATAAGTTACTACGAGGGATTCTTTTACATCACCTTGAATTAGAACAGTGCAAATATCTGGGAGCAAACTGTCCATTTATCAAAGTTTTATAAAATTAACCTTTAAAATTTTTATTTTCCTGATGGTTTTATTTAATAGTTTACCTTTTATTGATTTTTAATATTAATTGTGCTGTCTATTAGTAACCTATTAGTTGTCTTTTGTTCAAATATTTTTAACTTCATATACACAAATACACACATATATATTTGTAGTGCTGGGCATTAAACACAGGACCTTGAGGCTTCATGTATACTAAACAACTAAGTACTATACCAATGAGGTATATGCTTAGCTGCCTATCTTAACCTTGAAAGATTAAAGAAGGAACATATGTAAAGCACAATGAGAAATGAAACCTCATTGGATTTGCCATCAGTGGCAAGGAGACAGATACATGAGCTGTTTCTACTGTCATGTAGCTGTTGTGCAGCCTGATCCCAGGCTTCAACCTGAGGGTCCCGCTTGTTTCCATGTGCCATGGTTTCCAGAGTAAGTGTCAGCAATCTGCAGGATCACAAAGCATCAATCAAACAACTCCTGGTATTCAGAACAAACAAACAAAAAACCTTAGAAGGAGGAAAGAAGATGGGAAATGGAAAAGAGAGACAGGCAGGGACAAAAGTGAGTCATGTGATAAAACACTACCATAACTGAGCTAAACCATTGTTTGTTTCTATTTTCTTTCTTTGGTATATTTAAATCACATAGCTCTCAATATTATCTTCATTGTTTCTGCTTTTTCTCATGATTACACAGTGACTTCCTTTTGGAGATGTCAGGATCTTGAGCTTCAGAGGTTCATGTCTGCAAATACTTGGAGCTTTTTGTGAAATTTATAGAATTAGAGATTACAAATCCTTGTTTTGTTTACATTTTTCAAGAAGGCCACACTATATCTGAAGTGTTTGATATGTCTAGACCAGTGTGTATTTCTTGCCCCTGGAACATTAGAATTGGTTTTCATACCATTGATTGCAGGATGGAAGTTCAGAGAAGTTTTAGTCATGAGGTAATTCTGTAGAATTTGTGTGTCTGCCCACTGGAGCCATGCAGTAAAACTGAGAGTGCTATTCCTTTACCACCTGCTGTACTAGATAGTCCCTCTTTGCTTCAGTTTTCTTATCTGTTCAAGGTGAAGAAAAGTAATAATAGCACCAATTTCAGAAGATTGCATAGGGAAACAGTGATTCATGTCTGTCTCATAGCAAATGCCCACTGAGAATGAACTGCTGACCGATAGAGACCATCAAGCCCCGTAACTGAATGCACAACTCTAGTTCCCTCTCACTCTCCTTTAGGAACTGATTTGACTTTTTAGATCTTGAATTATTTACTGAAAATAGGCATATTATAATTTCTGAGAGTCATGAAACATAACTAGTTATGCGTTAATTGAACTTAAGAAAAGTCCTGGTACTTATGATCTGATGGATGGACCCTAACACATTAGTTGTCTGATTAGTATTGAGTTCCATACAATTACTATCAAAAATAATTTTTGTGATTATTGATTTCATTGTACATTATATTAATAGCTGCTTAGATCTGAATATGCAGTTTTAATTGTACTTTGAAGATTTCCTAAGCAATATCTTGGTTACCAAATTGTGAAATTGAAGATATTAATATATTTCAGTTATGACAATATTACCTAGCTTATTCCTTTGTAAATTAATACATTGTTTGTGTAGACTAAGAGAAGATTTACAATCAGAAAAACACAAACAAAAATTCATCAGTAAACATATAGTGTGAAGGGCCCCCAAATTTCTTAGTAAAACAGTTGATAATGAACTGATTTTCCTGACATACAATAGGAATATTGGTATAACTAGGAGGCATTTCATGAAGATGACTTGTACCTTCACCAACCAAGCAACAGACATGATATATTTAAAGAATATTTGACTTAGCTTTTTCAAACAAAAATATTTTTGTAGAGTTTTACTGACATCTTGAGCAGCCTAGAGAGGGAAAGCAACAAGAGACACTAGGATCGCTTTGTGATCATTCACCTTGAAAGTTTGAATGAATCACGTTTTGTGCTAATTTCTGTTTTGCCTCCATCAATGTTGGTTGTTTGTATTAATGGAGGTTTTGCTGTTTGTATATTTGGACAAGTCTCCTTTAGCTTGTTAATAAAGCTGTGTAAAACAAAGTTTCTTCAGAAGCATGCTTAGAACTTTAGAATACAATTCTACATTTAAGAATATAACATAATTTACAAAATTGTATTTAAAACTATGGATGGAATTTCAGAAAACTTATAATGATGATATGTGTGACTTTTGTGTTCGTTGGGTCACAGTCAAATATTGGAAATATAGATAGGAAAAAAAGATCATAATAGCTTTTACAACAATAAGGAATCTTAAGAATTAATTTTATAAATGGAAATTCTCATGAAAAATTATAGACAGAGAATGAAAGAATTGCTTGTTACTCTAGTGTTTATGTGCCTAAATCTGCATGGATTTGCATGGAGATGTGTTACGTTAGAAATATGGGTCTTGATTTGAATATTTTGGCCCATTGTATAAATTGTTATATACAAATGAAGCTAGTTTTGGGTCTATACTCTTATATTAGGCAATTCTAGTTAACAAACAGGTGGAAGGACCTTGACAAGAAAAGGCACAGAGAACAGGTGATGGTGTTCATTGTCTCCAGCAGCTCTATTTACTAGTCACTTCAGCCTCTCAGCACATGCTATAAATCCAGCTTCCAGTTTTCTGTAACAGTAGGATTCCACTATAGGTTTCCTCTAGGCTTAACCATCAAGCACGTGCTGGCACTAAAAATAACTTCTCTGCTCTATGTGCCTTGGTTCTGCTACTGCCTTTTTCTTTCACACTTTGTATCCAAGCCATGGTAAGTATTTCACTGACTTTATATATATGTATATATGTATACATGTATATATATATATATATGTGTGTGTGTGTGTGTGTGTGTGTGTGTGTGTGTGTGTTAGTGACGTGGAACGATAAAGCCCTTGGATTTGAAGGGGAAAACTTGCATTTTATGTTGTTTATGTGATTACTACAGTATTATTAGTAAAACATTATGAGTCCTTGATACACACAGTGTGACCTGCCATATGAATAGTAATCTCTGAACTGTGTGACCAACTTAAGTCATAAACTTTATATTGATAATAATACCAAACACTTAGTTGAAGAAAATCAATTATGTTCTTAGTAAAGTATCTCCAGTATTATCTTTTTAACTTATCTTTCCATTTTTTGTTATTATTTCTCCCTGCGCCTGCTAAATTTAGGCTGTGAAAACAGAGTCTGAGAAGTCACAATCAAGTGAGGTAAATAGTTTAAGACTATGAATTATTTTGACCATTTTTAAATAACAATGAATGGTTTCCTTTATTGGTAAAGGGACTTGTCAGGTAATTTAAATACCTTTGACTATTCTGTAGAATATAAACTCATAGAATACATATAAAACACAGCATTAAATCTATACATTGTTAAAATATACAATATTTGATAAACCAAAAAATATTTCATAGGTTGTTTTATTCAAAAATAGATTCTAATTAATATTTTTTAAAGAAAGGAACAAAAGAGGAGAGGTCAAAAAGGGGAGATGGCCTGGTAAGTAAAAGTGCTTGCTAGTAAGACTAAGTTCAAACTCAGAACCCACAACATAAGGAGAAAATCAGGTCCTGAAACTTGCCTTTTATTTCTACCATACCACTATGACATATGCATGTGCACACACACAAATATACTGACAGTCAAACATACACATGTATTCATGTACATTTATTCATATATACTCACACACAAATATACACATGTGCATGCATCCATAAGTGCACATGTTAACATACACAGATAACACATGCACATAGGCACACATGCATGCACACATACAATATATTCATGTTCTCTCATACACTAATAATTTGAAAAGGAAAAAGACAGTGCAAGTTATAGGTTGCCTTGAAACACTAGGAGAAGTGTGTTGAACCTGCCCCTAGTTCTTTGGATGATAGCAGGCAGGTTAATCTTAACAGTCTTCTCTGGGATGTTAGAGATGGTATGAGTCATTCAGGCCTTTTCCTGAGACCAACTCTTCTTGCATCCATGACACTTGGCTGTCCAGTCTGAAAGCCATCCTGCCTCCATAGAAAGGTGGATTCCAGGGTGCCAGGAGCAACACAGTTTTCTTTTCAGTACAGTGTTATACTATATTGATTCAACTGTTTAAGCAAATACTTGGGACTGTAAGGTTTTCTGGAGGTGACAGAACAAAGGAAAACCTTGGAAGCCCAGATATAGATGGAGTCATGAGGTAAAAGGTAAGGCTTATCTGATTCTGTAAAAGGGACTCTGTCTTCAGCCTTTGCATAGTTGATTCTATAGAAAAACATTTAGAAATAAGGTGAAAATTGTCTTCTGTTCCACAGTTCAATGCATGTAGTTTATCTACCAAATGTCAAGAGAATTGGAGATTTGATCATACTTTATCTCCTATAGAGACAGACTTCAAAATCAATTAAATGGGATGTGGAGTGTCACTACTCAGCAAATTTAGTGCTTTTGATGCCTTTCTAGATAGCCTGACATCTACTAGTCAATCTGAGAGAATGTGTAGGACAGCCAGAAGTTCAGCAAGTGTGTGTCTTTGAAAATGTCTTTCTAGAGAAACGATTTAGTTTTTCCTGTGTTTGACAATGGCCACCAATGGAATCTGCTGGCAGGTCGATCACAATGTATGCCTGGAGCTCCTCCTGAGGACAGCATAGTTTAGGAGGGCTCATATTCATGGGACAATTTATGATTATAATAACACTATATTTTAATACAATAATTCAGCTTTTACTTCTTTGAAATTAACAGTCACCTGTGGTTCATGAGAAAATGTCAGAAGGAAAGCCAAAGGATGGCTCAGAGGTGAGTGATTATTGCTGACCCTGATCCTATGTAGCAATATCTGTTGTGATATGAGACTGATTTCTTTCCCTAGCTGGCCTAGTGTCATTGTATGGTAGCAGCAGGGTCCTGTGACTTTGATTTCTTTTGATTTGTTTTTGTTTTTCAAGACAGGCTTTCTGAATTTAGCCTTGACTGTTCAGAAACTAGCTCTGTAGACCACACTTCCCTCAAACTCACAAAAATGTGCCTGCCTCTGCCTCTGTGATCCACCACCACCTGGAGTGTTCAGTGATTCTTACTGAAGATTTTGGGAGGATCTGTAGTATTTCAGATATTATACCTAGTGTACAATGGCATTTTACTCATATTAGTTGATATTTTCACAATTCAAAACTGTAAAAAGCACAACTATTATACGTAGCTTTTATTCTATAAAGAAAAAATATCTGAACCATTTTAAACAACCATCATGTTAATAATATATGTATGTGCTTTCAGCCCAAAAATCTTCCCAAGCAGGCATTAGATACAAGAAGTAAGCATGCTCATAAAGAAAAAGCACTTTCCAGATCAAATGAACAGATAGTGTCAGAGAAATCATCAGAATCAAAGGTGAGTGTGATAAATATGAAGACACTAATATCAATTTACTATTATTAGGTGTGGTCCCTATTGGCCCAAAGAATACAGTTGAATTTGTGAGGTTGCACTGGATGTATTTGGTATTGTAAACATGTAATGCTGTCATTGCATTGGTTTTGCAAGAAGCATTGTAAGAATATGGGATAATGGAGTGCCTAAGGAAGGCCAGCAGGTAAATTTAGGCAAACGCTCTGTTCAGCCTTCTCATGCTGCCCATAGTGACCAGTCATGACTTTGGTGTCTCCCAAGCAGAAAACTTTGTAATGTGGTTGCTTTCTAAGCCCCTGTAAACATCAGCCAGAAAACTATTGCAGGTGCCTTGCATTCTCATATTTGTTCTCTGTTTCTCTGGGTCCATTCATTTATCTGTATGTCACTATCTCCCACCACCATATGTGGGTGTGTGTGTGTGTGTGTGTGTGTGTGTGTGTGTGTGTGTTCCATCTATTCTTGAATTCTCTAATAAGTACTGCCTCAGCCTTCAAAATAACTGGGACTGTAGCATTCCTGACTCCTTCTGTTTCTTTACACAGAAGTCTTGAAGCATTTTTATGATCTTGTAGAAGGCATGAACATATCAAACCTAAACTCAGAAATTGATTTTGTAAATACACAATTGGAGACAGTTTTCTCTTAGAAGAAATATATGAGAAGCTCCTTATTGAGAACATTTGGAAGATAAAAAACTAGGCCTGCTTCAAAATGTATTTTATATCAGAGTTTACAAATATGTGATTCAGCAGTTAATTATAACCACATTGTTTGTTTAGCTTACAATGTTGTTGGAAATTATATTTAACTGTCTTAAAATTATTTTTAATCAGGTACTGGCAAAAAAAAATATCAGGGCCTTTCACATAAAATCCCAACTTATAACTTCTCTTAAAAATAAGACTATCTGGAGAACTGAACTCAAATGACAGCAGTTGGGAGGTGTGCCCACAATTCATTTGTGAGCTCCAGTTTGCCACAGCCTACTGAGCTCACTGTCCAGGTGTTTTCACATCTGTGTGACCTAAATGGACCCTGTAGGCTCTTGAGACCAACCCTATATTGTGCACAGGTTTGCATCACTTGTAGAGGAAGCTAGCAAACTCTTTCCATAGTGATTTTATGAGAACAAACTGGCAGGTGTTGCTGATATTGGAAACTCACGATCAACTCCAAGTGGATAAGGACCTCCACATAAAACCAGACACACTGAAACTATTAGAAAAGAAACTGGGGAAGACCCTGGAAGACATGGGCACCGGGGGAAAGTTCCTGAACAGAACACCAATAGCTTATGTGCTAAGATCAAGAATTGAAAAATGGTACCTCTTAAAATTATAAAGTTTCTGGAAGGCAAAGGACACTGTCAGAAGGACAAAACAGCAACCAACAAAGTGGGAAAAGATCTTCACCAACCCCACATCTGACAGAGGGCTAATATCCAATATATACAAAGAACTCAAGAAGTTAGACCCCAAAGAACCAAATAACCCTATCAAAAAATGGGGTACAGAGCTAAACAAAGAATTTTCACCAGAAGAAATTCAGATGGTCGAGAAACACCTTAAGAGATGTTCAACATCATTAGTCATCAGGGAAAAGCAAATCAAAACAACCCTGATATTCCACCTCACACCAGTCAGAATGGCTAAGATTAAAAACTCAAGAGACAACAAGTGCTGGCGAGGATGTGGAGAAAGAGGAACACTCCTCCACTGTTGGTGGGATTGCAAGATGGTACAACCGCTCTGGAAATCAGTCTGGCGGTTCCTCAGAAAATTGGGCATGTCCCTTCCAGAGGACCCTGGCATACCACTCCTGGGCATATACCCAGAGGATTCCCCTGCATACAATAAAGACACATGCTCCACTATGTTTATAGCAGCCTTGTTTATAATAGCTAGAATTTGGAAGGAGCCCAGATATCCCTCAAAGGAGGAATGGATACAGAAAATGTGATATATTTATACAATGGAATACTATTCAGCAATTAAAAATAATGAATTCGTGCAATTTGTAGGTAAATGGTTAGATCTGGAAAATATCATTCTAAGCGAGTTAACCCAATCACAAAAGAATACACATGAAATGCAATCACTGATAAGTGGATATAATGAGCCCAGAAGCCCTAAATACTCAAGGCACAATTAGCAAGTCAAATGATTCCCAAGAAGAAGAAAAGAGAGGATCCTGGGCCTGAAAAGATTGGATCCAGTTTTGTAGAACCAGAACAGAGAAAAATCGGGGATGATTGGGGAATAGTTGGGTGGGGAGAGGAATTATGGGACATATGGTGGGGGGGAACTGGGAAAGGGGAAAGCCTTTGGAATGTAAACAAAGAAAAAAAAAAGATACTTAGCCCTGTCACTTTTCTATCTCTGCTCTCAGACAAAATGTCAAGATGCTCCATCTGCTGGTGGAAAGAGTGTGGCTGGAGGTGTGACCATGACCACTACCTTGGACAAGGTGGTCGGTAAGGTGAGCACACATATTCAAACATAACATGAGCTTCTCTGTTTATGAGGCACTGTTCTAAGAAGCTCATATCAGACAACCCGACATTCAGAAACAATGGATACTGTTTGTGTGTATTTTTGTGAAGAAGCTTGTATGTTTTGGGAATTTAAAGTGAGAAAAACACTAAAATAATTTTGAAATGTATATAGCTAATAAATACTTATTGGGTATCTGGCTTCTAAGTCCTGATATCAATGCCAAAGAAATTAAAATGTAAGTAGGTTCAGGGCTTGCCTTCCAGGTTCATAGGCATGAAATCAAAGACATAAAACTTTCATAAGTGCTTGAGTACGCTTTATGCTCAGGTTTCAATGTTCACAACAGCAGCCTTGACACTAAGTCACAATCACAGCAAGGGTGTGAGTTGACAGAATGATTCTAGGTGTGTTGGCCAGTCCCAGGAACCCTGCATTGAAGTAGCTTCAGATGCCAGTCTGAGAGTGTGCAGAAAGTCACAGAAAAGATAAAAATTCCTTGAAACCGTGCTTTCTTGGATCTTGTGATTCCAGGCACATTATTTTAACCAAACTCACAAAAACTTTTACATAAAAACACTCACATAAGAGGGGTTTTGTGATACATTACTTGTATATTGTATATTAAAAGGTCTCAAGATCTTACCATCACCCTGGGAATACCAAATTTGTATTTTTATGAACTAATTTGAAAAAATAGTAGATTTAACTAGATATGTTACAACACATACTTTTTAAGTGTATTCAAAATTTGAGTTTTTTTTAAAATATATATATGTATATATTATAAGGTATATTCTTTATTTACATTTCAAATGATTTCCCCTTTCCTGGTTCACACAACCCCCACCCCCGAAAGTCCCATAAGCCATCTCCCCTCCCCCTGTTCCCCAATCAACCCCCTCCCGCTTCCCTGTCCAGGTATTCCCCTATACTGCAGCATTGAGCCTTTCCAGGACCAGAAGCCTCTCCTCCCTTTGATGTCCAACAAGGCCATCCTCTGCTGCCTATGCTTCTGAAGTCATGATTGATGTTTTTGTCCCTGGGAGCTCTGGGGGTACTTGGTAGCTCATATCATTGTTCCTCCTATGGTGCTGCAAACCCCTTCAGCTCCTTGGGTCCCATTGGGGACCCTGTGCTCAGTTCAATGGCTGGCTGAGAGTGCCCCCCCTCTGTATTTTTCATGCACTAGCAGAACCTCCCAGGTGACAGGTATATCAGCCCGAGTCAGCAAGTACTTGTGAGCACTGATAATAGTGTCTGAGTTTTGTAACTGTATATGGGATGGATCACTAGATGGGGTAGTCTCTGGATGGTCTTTTCCTCAGTCTCTGTTCCACACTTTGTCTCTGTATCTCCTACTGTGGTATTTTGTTCCCCCTTCTAAGAAGGACCTGAGTATCCATACTTTGTTCGTCCTTCTTCTTGGGCATCATTTGATATGTGAATAGTGTCTTGGATATTCTGAGCTTCTGGACTAATATCTGCTTATCAGTGGGTGCATACCATGTGTGTACTTTTATGATTGGGTTACCTCACTTAGGATGATATTTTCCAGTTCCACCAATTTGCCTAAGAATTTCTTGAATTCATTGTTTTTAATAGTTGAGTAGTATTCCATTGTGTAAATATACCACATTTTCTGTACTCATTTCTCCATTGAGGGACATCTGGGTTCTTTCCAGCTTCTGGGTATTATAAATAGGGCTGCTATGAACATAGTAGAACATGTGTCCTTATTGCATGCTGGGGAATCCTCTGGGTATATGCCCAGGAGTGGTATAACAGGGTCCTCCGGTAATATCATACCCAGAAGAATTGACAAATGGGACCTCATAGCATTACAGCGTTTCTGTAAGGCAAAGGACACTGTCAATAGGACAAAACGGCAACCAACAAATTGTCAAAAGCTCTTTACCAACTCTACATCCAACAGAGGGCTAATATCCAATATATACAAAGAACTCAAGAAGTTAGATTCCAGAGAACCTAGTAACCCTATTACAAAATGGGGTACAGAGCTAAACAAAGAATTTTCACCTGAGGAATATCAAATGCCTGAGAAGCACCTAAAGAAATGTTCAACATCCTTAGTCATCAGGAAATTCAAATCAAAACAACCCTGAGATTTCACCTCACACCAGTCAGAGTGGCTAAGATCAAAAATTCAGGAGACAGCAGGTGCTGGTGAGGATGTGGAGAAATAGGAACACTCCTCCACTGGTGGGATGGCAAGCTGATACAACCACTCTGAAAATTTGAGGTTTGATGTTAGCAATTAACTAGTCCATGTTATCAGTAGAAGCTAAATGATCCAAATGAGAAAACATTACATGGAATTCTGTTATGCATTGCCTTAATTCTAGACTTTCTATAAGTATTTATATTTTACTCCTGATTCATACCCATTTCAGTAGGACCAATCAATCCTCTCTTATTTTAGTGTGTGGCAGGTTTAAAGCATTTTAGTTGACTGTAGAATGTGCTGGCACTATTAAGAAAAGTGCCCACCTAGAGAAACATTTCATCTGACTCAGGGAATTCGAAAGAGAGAGAGAGAGAGAGAGAGAGAGAGAGAGAGAGAGAGAGAGAGAGAGAGAGAGAGAGAGAGAGAGAGAATGCTCCCCTTTGACATAGGACAGCTGGGATTACAGGCTTGCAAACTCTTTGAGGTGTTGAACAGTTTCAGACAAGTTCTGTCTGGTCACAAGCACTCCAAAAGCAGAGTCCAGAGGTGACTGGCTGTAAGACCAGAAAGACAGGTTAAGGCTGGTAGGGAGAATGCTGTAGGAGCTTGTGTGTAGTGACAAGAATGTGCAGATTGTTTATGACTTTTTCAGTGGTGCTGGTGAGTCATTATGTAGCTAACTTAGAGCTATAATAGAAGAAGAGAGCTATTCAAAGTTATTGCAGAGGCAAAACACTCAGTTTTAGGAAGAAGTTGGCAGAGGAGAGCAGAGGTAAAGAAGGCGTGTAGTGTGCTGGGGCTTCAGAATAAGGCATAAGTAGGCTGATGACACTGAAGTAAAATAAGATCGATGCCACAGCACCAAAATTTTGGAGGTGCTCAGTATGTGGTCCAAGCACAGGTTCAACACTGAGAGCAAGTGCCTGCTTAGGTGTAGAGTGGCTGATTTCCAGCATTGTGCTTGACCTCTGAACACTTTGCAAGATCAACAGAAGCTTATAGAATATAGAGAAAGGGCTATGCCTATTTAGTGATAGACTGACTTTAAATATTTGTCAGGCCTAAGGAAAGGTATATAGCAAAGTAACTAATGTATTGTGTGGTGCACAGAAAAGGGGAGGAAGTGGAAGGCTAGTGGGACAGAGAGAAGGGAATGGAGATAGAGGAGATAGAGAGAAAGGAAAAGATGAGACAGGAAGAGGGAGGAGGAAGAATTGTGAGTATGTGTACAACTATACAAGAGGCAGTTGACTATAGGAAGGGGCTCAGATGCCCAGACTCTGACTTGCAGCTGGCACTGTGTTCCTAGCTCCAAAATCATAGCAATTGCTAATTTTCTATTTAATTATATGGCAAGTGCTTGCATCATACTTACTAAGTATCAAACATTAACATAACCTTCACAACCTGTAGGTAGGTGCTAGTCAGCATTGTCCTCATATCACTATGAAAACAAGGGATGAGGAAGTGATTTATAATCCTCAAGTACCTGTGTATGTCACTGCTGGTATACAAATTCAGGCAGTCTGAGTGAGATCTGCTACCTGAAATTGATACATTCAAATGATATATGGCCTGGGAAGGTCCTAAATGAAATAACCCAACTAATATAATTCCTGCCAAGACTACCTGAAGCTTGAGGATTTGGAATAGACCACCATCATAAGTCAGAAATATACAGAGTATCTGCTACTAGAAACAGCAGAAGAGATGCACAAGGTGGCAGGGCAAAGGCATAATTGGGATGCTGCTTTGCTGTGGCAAGTGCGGGAGATAAGAGCTGACACAGTGATGCTCACAAGGGTCGTCTTCAGAGATTGTCTGGACAGAGGCAGGAAGGTTGCAGATTGGAAAGTTGCCAGCTGCAGTAACTGTAGTAATTTCTAGTAAAAGGAGAAAATATATGAGGAAAATCAAGGAAAGAAACAGTGAGCTACCAAGGAACGAGACGCAGTTGTCTTGGTGCGCAGAAGCAAAGACACTGTGAACATCAGCCACTAGAAGCTGCTTCAGAAACAACTTGTAGGGTTTCAAGGCCCAGGACAAGTATAGTGAGAAAAGGGCCAGGGAGTCCTGGTGTGTATCATGAAGTTTGTTCCTTTCTGTGTAACCCAGAGAAAGTCATCTCATCTCTACTACTTCTCTTCCTCTTTTTCTCTCAATCTTTCCCTTCCTATCCTCTTCTACCTCCCTTCCCTCCCTTCTTCTCCCTTCTCTTCCACCTCCATCTCTTCCATATACCAAAGAACATTTTGTTTGCCTTTCTTCGTATCTTTCCTTGTCACATACTTACCTTTATCACATACTTAAACCAGTCTATCACAAACCAGATACATTCATTTTTCTCCATGAACCTTATCATTCTAACATTCTCTTTCCTGTCACTAAAACAGGCTTAATATGTGTAGTAGTTTTAAAGCATTTGTCATTACCATCAAGAGTTTATCATGGAACTAGTACATGATCTAGGCTATTAATATTTGAATAATTTACCTTCAATGTGTCATAATGCTGTTTTATAAAGGTGTATGAAAAGTTTTAAAGTCCTTTTAACATCCCTCTAGAAAAAAGAGAAGAAATCTTTAATACCAGCTCTACCTATGGACTCCACACTGAACAAGCCATCTAATAAGGTATGGAGACCATACATCATCAGAAATTTATCCTCTGTTGCCTCTATCAGCCCGAGTTCTTATTACTTTAAAGAAAAAAAATGTAATAACTTAAAAATTAAAAAGTTATGACTGATTTGACAGTGTGGCTATTATGCTGTATTTGTACCATTTTCTAGTATAAGCTTCTATTTTGAAAATTCTAGGAGGTTTTTTTTGGTTAGATATTTGCTGTATTTACATTTCAAATGGTATCCCCTTTCAATGTTACCCCTCCGAAAACCCCCTATCTTTTCTCCCCCATACTCACTGCCCCTCAATTTCCTGACTAGCTTTCCAAGCTTCTGGGCTAATACTCACTTATCAGTGAG
Organism: Apodemus agrarius; assembly: GCA_964023405.1. Lineage (NCBI taxonomy): Eukaryota > Metazoa > Chordata > Mammalia > Rodentia > Muridae > Apodemus > Apodemus agrarius. Next base: position 82,881,499 of record OZ030020.1, read on the forward strand.
TACATACTGTGTGTGTTCTTTTGTGATTGGGTTACCTCACTTAGCATGATATTTTCTAGTTCCATCCACTTGCCTAAGAATTTCATGAAGTCATTACTTTTAATAGCTGAGTAGTACTCCACTGTGTAAATACACCACATTTTCTGTATCCATTCCTCCGTTGAGGGACATCTGGGTTCCTTGCAACTCCTGGCTATTATAAATAAGACTGCTATGAACATAGTGGAGCATTTATGTCCTTATTATATGTTGGAGTATCTTCTGGGTATATGCCCAGGAATGGTATAGCTGGGTCCTCAGGTAGTGCTATGTCCAATTCTCTGAGGAACTGCCAAACTTATTTCCAGAGTGGTTTTACCAGCTTCTAATCCCACCAGCAATGGAGGAGTGTTCCTCTTTCTCCACATCCTCTCCAGCATTTGCTGTCCCCTAAGTTTTCGATCTTCACCATTCTGACTGGTGTGAGGTGAAATCTCAGGGTTGTTTTGATTTGCATTTCCCTAATGATTAAGGATGCTGAACATTTCTTTAGGTGTTTCTTAGCCATCTGGTATTCCTCAATTTAGAATTCTTTGGTTAGCTCTGTACTCCATTTTTTAATAGGGTTATTTGGTTTTCTGGAGTATAACTTCTTGAGTTCTTTGTATATATTGGATATTAGCCCTCTATTAGATGTAGGTAAAGATCTTTTCCCAATCTCTTGTTTGCCATTTTGTCCTATTGACAGTGTCCTTTCCCTTACAGAAGCTTTGCAATTTTATGAGGTCCCATTTCTGAATTATTGATCTAAGAGCATAAGCTATTGGTGTTCTGTTCAGGAAAGTTTCCCCTGTGCCCATGTGTTCTAGGTTCTTCCCCACATTCTCTTCTATTAGATTCAGTATATCTGGTTTTTTATGGAGGTTCTTGATCCACTTGGACTTGAGCTTTGAACAGCAAGATAAGAAAGGATCAATTTGCATCTTTCTACATGTTAACTTCCAGTTGACCCAGCACCATTTGTTGAAAATGCTGTCTTTTTTTTTCTGCTGGATGGTTTTAGATCCTTAGTCAAAAATCAAGTGACCATAGTTGTGAGGGACCATTTCTGGGTTTTCAATTCTATTCCATTGATCTACCTGCCTGTCACTGTATCAATACTATACAGTTTTTATCACTATTGTTCTGTAGTATAACTTAAGGTCAGGGATTGTGATTCAGTCAGAAGTTCTTTTATTGTTGAGAATAGTTTTTACTATCCTGGGTTTTTTATTGTTCCAGATAAAATTGGAAATTGCTCGTTCTAACTCTATGAAGAGTTGAGTTGGAATTTTGATGGGGTTGCACTGAATCTCTAGATCAAGTGGCAAGATGGCCATTTTTACTATATTAACCCTGCCAATCCATGAGCATGGGAGATCTTTCCATTTTCTGAGATCTTCTTCAATGTCTTTCTTCAGAGACTTGAAGTTCTTGACATACAGATCTTTCACTTGCTTGGTTAGAGTCACATCAAGGTATTTTATATTATTTGTGACTATTATGATGGGTGTCGTTTCCCTAATTTCTTTCTCAGCCTCTTTATCCTTTGAGTATAGGAAGGCTACAGATTTGTTTAAGTTAATTTTGCATCAAGCCCCTTTGCTGAATTTATCAGGTTTAGGAGTTCTCTGGTAGAATTTTTCAGGTCCCTTAAGTATACTATTATTTCACCTGCAAATAGTGATACTTTGACTTCTTCCTTTCCAATTTGTATCCCTTTGACCTCCTTTTGTTTTCTAATTGTTCTGTCTAGGACTTTGAGTTCTATACTGAACAGGTATGGAGAGAGTAGACAGCCTTGTCTCATCATACCCTGATTTCAGTGGTATTGCTTCAAGTTTCTCTACATTTAGTTTGATGTTGGCTACTTGTTTCCTGTATATTGCTTTTACTATGTTTATGTATGGGCCTTGAATTCCTGATCTTTCCAAAACTTTTATCATGGAGAGGTGTTGGATTTTGTCAAATGCTTTCTCAGCATCTAATGAAATAATCATGTGGTTTTTTTCTTTGAGTTTATTTATGTATTGGGTAACATAGATGGATTTCCATATATAATTTCTGTTAGTTTCATTGTTTCTCTGTTTAGTTTGTGTTTCCCTTATCTGTCCATTGATGAGAGTGGAGTGTTTAAGTCTGCCACTATCATTGTGTGGGGTGCAATGTGTGCTTTGAGCTTTAGTAAAGTTTCCTTTATGAATGTATATGCCCTTGTATTTGGAGCATATATATTCAGAATTGAGAGTTCCTCTTGGTAGATTTTTCCTTTGATGAGTATGAAGCATCCTTCCTTATCTTTTTTGATTACTTGAGGTTGAAAGTCGATTATATTTGATATTTGAATGGCTACACCAGCTTGTTTATTGGGATCATTTGCTTGGAAAATTGTTTTCCAGTCTTTTACTCTTAGGGAGTGTCTGTCTTTGTGCCTGAGGTGAGTTTCCTGTATGCAGCAAATGTTGGGGCCTGCTTATGTATCCAGTCTGTTAGTCTATGTCTTTTTATTGGGTGATTGAGTCCATTAGGAGATACTAAGGAGAAGTGATTGTTGCTTCCTGTAACTTTTGTTATTAGAGATGGAGTTATGTTTGTGTGGCTCTCTCCTTTTTAGTTCTTGCTTTTTCTAGTGTGTCATTTCCCTCCTTTTGTTGGTGTTTCCAATCGTTATCCTTTGAAGGGCTGGATTGTGGAAAGATATTATGTAAATTTGTTTTTGTCATGGAATACCTTGGTTTATCTCTCTATGGTAATTGGGAGTTTTTCTGGGTATAGTAGCCTGGGTTGCCATTTGTGTTCCCTTAGGGTATGTATGACATCTGCTCAGGATCCTCTGGCTTTCATAGTCTTTGGCAAGAAGTCTGGTGCAATTCTGATAGGTTTGCCTTTATATGTTACTTGACCTTTTTCCCTTACTGTTTTTAATAATTTTTCTTTGTTTAGTGCATTTGGTGTTTTAATTATTATGTGACAGGAGTAATTTCTTTTCAGCTCAAATCTATTTGGAGTTCTGTAGGCTTCTTGTATGTTCATGCACATTTCTTACGTTAGGTTAGGGATACTTTCTTCTGTAATTTTGTTGACATTTACTGGCCATTTAAGTTGGAAATATTTACTCTCTTCTATACCTGTTATCCTTAGGTTTGGTCTTCTCATTTTGTCCTGGATTTTCTGGATGTTTTGTGTTAGGTGCCTTTTGCCTTTTGCATTTTCTTTGACTGTTGTGTCTATTCTTTCTATGGTGTCTTCTGCACCTGAGATTCTTGCTTCTATCTCTTGTATTATGTTGTTGATGCTTGCATCCATGACTTCTGGCTTCTTTCCTAGGCTTTCTATATCCAGAATTGTTTTCCTTTGTGATTTCTTTATTGTTTTTTCTTCCATTTTTAAATTCTGGATGGTTTTGTTCAATTTGTTCACCTGTTTTGTTGTGCTTTTCTGTAATTCTTTAAGGGATTCTACCTGTTTACCTGTGATTTCCTGTTTTTAATGGAGTTATTTATGTCCTTCTTGAAGTCCTCTATCAGCATCATGAGCTGTGATTTTTAATCCAAATCTTGCTTTTTGGTGTGTTGGGTTATCCAGGACTTGCTTTTGTAGGAGAACTGGGTTTGGATGGTGCCATGTTGCCTTGATTTCTGTTGGTAACATTCCTACAAATTTCCCTTTCACCATCTGGTTATTTCTGGTGTTAGTTGGTCCTGTTGTCTCTGGCTGGAGCTTGTCCCTCCTGTGGACCTGCAAGCCTATCTCAGCACCTTTGTGTGACAGGCTCTCCCCTGGCACAAAGTGCTGTGGTGCTGCCCAGCTCCTGGGTGCAGGTGGAGCCTGGAAGGACCTTGGCCCAGCGCTCTGCCACACCTGTGTTCCCTGCACTCCTGGTTGTACCTGCCTGCTCAATTCCTGGTGAGAAGATCAAAAATTCTAGTTTTATTACACCAAGTTCAGTTATAGCTTCTCTTCTGGAAATATGTGTTCTTTTGCAACATGCATAACTGCTTGAGGCTTGGCAAGTCTCTTGGTTTTAGAGTGGGGACATCTAAAGGTTGTCTAAGTTTTCTGTATTACCTCTGTATTTGTAAAGAATATAAGGTACTTTAAAAGACATGTATCCCCTGTCCTGCAAGAAACCACAATAATAATAAAAAGGAGAAAAGTAGTCTAAAGCTAATGTGCCCTAGTTTTTGTTACACATAAAAACAATCCCCTAAGTCCTAAAACCATTGTAGGATTGTGGTAATTCTAAAAGGAAACCATCAGACATATTCAGTGACACTTTTAAGTTTGAGGTATGTAGTAATTGTCATATAGGTTATTATTCAAGAACATACAGAGTATGTGCTATTAGAAACAGAAAAGTTGCCCAAGGCAAGAAGACAGGGCTATTTTCCATGTTAGGTGCCTGTTCAGAGTGAGCTATCCATAACTACAGAATAAGGTGACAGCAACCTCTTATTAATATATTAAGCTTATGTTGGCAAACTAAAAATTGGCAATTCATATGTCTTTAGGATTGATCTCACCTATCTCTTCAGGGTTGTCTTTGGGCAATTTAATGGAAAAATACAAGAAATTTTTAAAAATATAGCTTCTTTTTGGAAGAGTTACTGTTTACAGATTTTTCTAGAATGAAACTATGGAGGATACTAAAAAGCAACAAATACCACATAGCTAGTCCTTGCATTTATTCGTCTTTTTCCTTCTTGACTGCTAGTACAATGGCCTGGTAGATTTTGTGAACTACTATATTTGTTGCTATACTTAATGATTTGGAATTCTTTGAAATGGTGATTCTTACCTGAATGTGGCTTTTTATTTTTCCAATAGCATCTTCATATTAAAAATAAACTACATTTTAACTAATTTTGAACTTGGAAAAGTTATAGTATTTGATACATTTTAGTAGATAAAAATCAAGGAAAATATCTCTATCAAATAACATATCTTATCTGTTCCATTACTAGTCTGGCATGGAAGCTGCCTTGGATGACCTGATAGACACCTTAGGTGAATGTGAAGCTACTAACAAAGATGATCCACCATATACTGGACCAGTAGTTTTGGTATGTGTTGGATGACAATATGTATTCATGTTAATGCATAGGAAATAAAGCTATGGCTATCAAGCATAGGCCTGCATATTATTTTCTGTTGATTATGTAGAAGCAGGATGGTATCAGAATTGATATTAGAAACCAAAACTCAGTGGTGAGGGTAAAAATGGTCTGCTTTGTGACACTACACTGTTGGCTTTGATTCAGAATATGTCTGACAATGCTAATACTCTCACTGGAACAACTGACTAGGTCAGAACATCTTGTTTTCTGTGCTTTAGATTTGATACAGTGGATTTGAACTTAAAATAAGTTTTAGATCCTTATGATTCTAAGTTATTCTATTCTTGATTTCCAAGGAACAATGTAAGTTTTTTTCTGGTATTAAAAATGTTGTAGCATAGATGAAAACATTTTCAACAGATGCCATTAAATATTTGTTTCTATAGTTTACAATAAATAGAAAAGGAGACAAAGACAACCCAGTAGAGAATTAAGAGAATGTTGCTTGCACAATGAACAAATAGTATAAGGATCTACCAGGGAATTAAGAAAATTGCATAAAGCATGGTTTAGTGCCTTCGGCTCAATCAGACTGCCAAAGGTTTAAGAATCTGACAGGTCAATGTAGGCATTAGGTTCTAAATAGGTGTTTCCTTCAGTCACTAACCCCTCCAGAGAGATTTTGGAAGACTTGCCCCTGTGTACAGTGAAGGATAATGGCAGAACATTTGAAACCAATGTGGTCAACAGAAAATAGGAGCTCTTCAGTGCTTTTTAAAAGGAAAATGAATTACTTATGTATCAACATAGATATATTACAAAGGCATGATTTGAATAAAATAAACCAGAGCAACAAAATGTATATAGCAGTTGAAAACATGCAAAGTTATAATGTATATTTCTTATGAATTCTTATATTTGCAATATTTTTAAATTTAAAGATACTCACATCTTCAGTTTAAATTGAGTGATAAAATTATGTGTATCACAGTATTAAAAATAAACCATAAAATAAATGAAAATATTTTCAAAAGTTACAAAGCATTTCCTTCTAGAGTTTATGAAAAATAAAAAAACACTGAGAAAAAAATAATTCAATAGAAAATGATAGAGATGATGGACTTAAAGTGCAGGTGTTATCTCTAAAGCTAATTAAATAATTGCCTGTATGTAAGTAGAACTTTGAGGTTAGAGTTTAGCTTCTAAATGATCTCTTTTCATCTCAGTAGATACAGAAAGTTCAGTGCTGAAATAGTACTTTGGTTTCACATTTCATCCTTATCAGATTAACTGCATAATATGTCTTTGTGTATGATTTTCTTCCAGGACCCAATGGATTCTACCTACCTTGAGGCATTGGGTATAAAAGAAGGGACTATTCCTCCAGAGTATAGGAAACTTCTGGATGTAAGTTATCGTTCATTTTTATTTTACCATTTCCTTCTTAGAAGACAATTCTATAACAATATCAAAATTTAGAAAATTGAACAGAGCACATACAGTTGGTATTATTGAGAAGCATCTTCTGTGTGTTATCCTTTGGAATTTTTCTGACATACAGACTGGATAGTTTAACCAAGAGAAATACATTGTCTTGTATTTATCAAAATCATAACTAGGGTGTGGAAACAGCTGGCTCCTTCCAAACGCCATGGTGTACATCTCTTCCCTGCCTCCTGACTAGGCTGGTAGGTGGGAGTCATCTCCTTGGGCCCTTTCAAATCACCTTTCCTCTTTGTTTTCCTCTGGGCCCAAATTTGTTCTTTTCATAAGGATAGTAGTCCCATTTAATAAGGATTCTCACCAATGACCTTGCTTTAATGAATTCCTTACATAGAGGTCCTATATCCACATAAATTACCATTCTAGGATTCTTTAGGACTTCAGTATGTGAGTGAGAGAATACACAATTTAGCTCATCATAGATTAGAATACATTTTGTCAATCATAAGAATTAATTTTTCCTTAACTTCTTCTATTTTTGTTTCAGAAAAATGAAGGGATCGCAGAACCTCTTCCAGAATCTCCTGTGAGTTTTTATGTATGTCTTTTAAGATCTGTATCAACACTGTGTTCTTTGTTTGGGGACATAATACTACAAGTACCAAACTGGGTTTGGTGGAACAGTCCTATAATCCAATTATGCAGAAAGCCGAGTTTAAGGCCAGGCTGGATAATTTAGCCCCTGTCTCAAATTAAAAAGTAAGACACTCAGATATCTGGGTGGCAGAGTACTTGCCTAGTGTGCATGAGGCTCTGGATTCCATCTCTAAGACCAGGAAAATACAAATGAAAAACTCCTATCAAAGCATGGTAGTAGGCATGGGGCTATTTCTCTGTCCTTGGCCATATATAATATGGAGGTAGAGATAATAGGATAAAAGGATATAGTAAATACTAATAATTGTTAGTAGTATGAGCACATATAACCACATGCAACTCTTTTGGAAGAAGGAAAAGGAGAAAGAGAACCCACCCCTTCCAAACATTAAAATTTCTCATTTGACATGTGAGGAATGCAAACATTGTTTCTTTGCTGGACTCTCAGGCATTACCCTGTGCTCTTTTCTCTAGAAACCTATGGGGACTGACCATGCTATAGATGCCTTGTCATCTGATTTCACCTGTAGTTCTCCAACTGAAAAGCAAACTGAGAAAGAGGTATTGATTTCAGACCTATTCAGAAAATCTTTGCAAGAAAGTATCTTGGTTGTAAAAAGAAAGTTTCAGTTCTGTTTGTTATATTGTATTTTCTTTTGTAGAAGTCTATTGGGGAAATTTTCAAAGCTCAGTCTGCAGGAGTGACCAGAAGTGCTGTTCCCCCTCAGGAGAAGAAAAGAAAGGTGGAAGAGGTACTTAAATAGCCAGGGCCCATATGACAGCAGGTACATTTGTGGGTTTGCTTATTTATGAATGCTTCTAGAGCACAGCCTTTACTCTAGTCATACAAGACTCTGGTAAAGCAGGGACTAAGCCATGTGACTTAGTGGCAACCCTACCCTAGATCTATCTGTCTCTGTCTCTGTCTCTGCCTCTGTCTGTCTCCCTCCCTACCTCCCTCCCTTCCTTCCCTCCATCTTTTCTTCTTCCCCCAACTCCTCTCTCCCTTTCTCTCCATCTCTTTTTCTGCCTCCCTCTCCCTCCCTCCATCTCTCTCTGTCTCTCTCTCTCTCTCTTTCTTGTCCTTTCTCTCTCTATTTCCCAGTAGGTCTAGGTCTATGTCTGTCTGTCTGTCTGCCTATCTTTCTCATGTCTCCATGCAGACAGCTTTTTGCTTCCCTCCCAGCAAAATAAACCTCTTGCCATAGATCTGTTGTATGGAGTGTTTCCTTGGTGGCATACCCTTGGTATACACCCCCCACTCACCCCTACCCCTGCCACAGAGTTATCCTAACAAAGACCATTTCACCTTTTAACACACAAGAGATACTATTTACAGACAATGAAATCTTAGACTTGAAACTTCCTAAAGGGAGCTTTGTGAGTCACTACAGGGATATCAGCACAACTATTTCTGTCTGCCTCTTGTAACAGCAATCAGCTATAACATAATTCTTAGTCTTCAAATTTGATCATGCAGCTCCAGGCTGGAGGTGGGTGTATATGCCCTGTGAATGGTGCTGATAATGGTAAGGACCATTTCTATCAGAACTGCCTCTACTCTGCCCTGCTGGCATGAACAGTTTATTTTTATCTCTAGGACTGAAAGAGCTGTAGGGAGCACCACACCCTGAGAGTGGGACTTCTCATAGCCCCAACACTGTGTCTTTCAAACCGACTTCAGCTTCTCACTTACTTGAGCTTGAATGTTTTGCTGAAGGGTGGGTCTTTCAGAAGATGCTTTATAAACACATTTTTAAATAACAAGAAAATAGAGTTATTCAAGTTTACTTGCTTTCAGCTTTAATTTTTATAAAGTTTTTTGTAATATTATTATAATCATATATCTTACTTATCAAATAAGGGTTGAAGTGTGCTCAATAGCTGTTGCTATAGGAATGGGACTGGTATCTGAGACCAAGTTTCCACTTGTCAGTAAGTTTTTTCTTTCCTCTTTTAATTTTCTTTTTTTTTCTTTTTTTATTCTAAATATTCTTCATTTACATTTCAAATTATTTCCCCTTTCTTCGATTCCCCCTACCCGAAAGTCCCATAAGCCCTCTTCCATCCACCTGTTCCCCAATCAATCCCTTCCTGCTTCCCTGTCCTGGTATTCCCCTATACTGCTACACTGAACCTTTCCAGGACCAGGGGCCTCTCCTTCCTTCTTTTTTGGGCATCATTTGATATGTGAATTGTTTCTTGGGTACTCAGAGTAGATCCTCCAGCATGTAATAAGGACACATGCTCCACTATGTTCATAGCATCCCTATTTATAATAGCCAGAAGCTGGAAAGAACCCAGATGTCCCTCGATGGAGGAATGGGTACAGAAAATGTGGTATATTTACACTATGAAATACTACTCAGCTATTGAAAACAATGAATTCATGAAATTCTTTGGCAAGTGGGTGGAATTGGAGAATGTCATCCTGAGTGAGGTGACCCAATTACAAAAGAATTCACATGGTATGTACTCACTGATAAGTGGATATTAGCTCTTTTAATTTTCAAATAATATTGCCTTTATATAATAATTTCCCAATCCACAATTCATCTTCTGTATCTAAAATGTATATTTCACAAACTAGCAAGTAGATAATATACATTATCTAAGCTCTAAATAGTTTCATTGTTTTGTCTTGTTTTTATGTACAGACTTTTTCATTTTTAGCAGGAGGTCACGAATGATCGAGCCCTTCAGGCTCTGTCAGATTCACTGGGCACCCGGCAGCCAGATCCTCAGAGCCACCTTAGCCAAGCTGAACAAGTCAAAGAGGTAGTTATTTTATAATTCATATCCAAAGCCTATTATTCTACAGTCCACAGCTGAGCACTGTCACATGATTAGAATTCTTATACATTGTTAGAGTTGAAAACGAACTACTCTTCATTTTCCTTCCCTTTCAGAGTGAAATTATTGCTTGGGAGTAAGCAACTGAGACAGATGTTTAAGTGTTCATGTAGAACATCTGTTATGTCAATATGTGGAAAGTGAGGGTGAAGGAATGGCTTAGTAGTCATTCACTGACATGGCCTATTCAGGGACCTGTGTTGGAATCTAGCACTTGAAGAATGGAATACCATTTTGTCTAGTATGTTAGCATACATCTGAGATTCTAGAACTAGGGAGACTGAGGCAGAAGAATTGTAAACATGTTTTATAACAACCTGTACTCTATGATGAAACCTTGTCAAGATGAAAAGGGAAATGGTGGGTGGGCAAAGAAGAAAAAGAAAGAACTCCCTTGCCAAAGCAAAGCAAACCACCGTAACACTTGTATTGTTGTGAGAACCTGTGAGATTTGATGTTTCTAGGTATTGGGAATTTGTATTTTTAGGAGAGCTTATGGAGAGAGATGATTTTGGAAGAGTGGAATAAATCTTCTTTTGTATAACTATGGGGACAAAGGTTGAAAAAAATTGTCTCAGGTTGAAATAAACTGAAGAGTTGAACAACAATCACTCTACCACTTGCTTACTGGACCTTAAGCATACTTACAGCATGTTTGTCTCATACCCTGCATTCCCCTATCAAGCCTTACAAGCTTGCCCCTGGTATAGAAGTGTGATATTAAGTTAAAATTTTTGTATGCTTTTTCGAATCAGTTCTCCTAGTGAAAGAGAAAGGACAGAAACAAGTTGCCTGTGTCTGACAAGACAGGAATCCTAGAAGGAGACGGATAGGCAACCAAAGGCATTAGGAGTACTACCCTATCAGATCATGGAAAGGAATGTAGCAAGTAGCATTGTCACAATGCCCACGGCTCTGCTGTCACTTCCTGTTTAGGGTTGTCATGGAAGTACAGGCTTCCTGACTCCCGGAACTCTGCCTGAGTCTGAATTGGCCCAGGTCTACTATGGGCCAGTTTCTGTCTTCTACCTTCTGGGAAGGCTCACCTGCTGCAGTGTGGCATGAGAAGCTTCATGAGAGTGAACGTAAGGGAGCTGGAGAAACAATTCCTGTTCTCCAGGACCATGTGATATGCTCAGAAGAAAGGGAACACGGGTCCAAACATCATGAGGTACACATCATTCAGAGGCTACTGTTTCTAAGAAGCAGGTCTTGGTGGAGCCCTGGGTGTGGCCATCAGGCCAAGCTGAAGCTGTGTTTCTGTCACCTGAGAGCTATAGATTTCACGGTTGCCTCAGGCATTTTATAGATAATTAGAGATAATTTAATAAGACAATATATGTGGAGAGAGAAAGTATAAACCTGGTCGAAGTTCCAGTATAGTCTAACTTACTCACTAACCCACATGAATAGGTGGGAAAAGTGACATAAAAGTAACTCATTTCACAGTTTTCTTAATCTCATTACTTTATGCAGTGTGCATGGGAATGTGTTCACTGTCCTCTAGAAACCAACAAGTACTAGTGAACTAAGAAAATAACTTTCTAAACTTTTGTCATGCAACCTATTCCATAGTCCTAAACTATAACTATTTTCTAAGATCTTTCAATTCTCTAAGTGTTTGAGATAATTTATGGAGTCTGGGGTGGTCATTTATAGTGAGTAGCCTGCTTTTGATAAGGCTCCCAAAGGTGGTCCTTTTAGGAGTCCATGACTACCATATCCCCACCCTGCACTAGGCAGCACTTGTACAAACTATGGAAATTTCCAGAGATGAGACCCAGTCCTACTTCAAGTCATATATCATACCATAAAATGAACATTAATTTTAACTATAATGATGCCTTTTAAACTATACCCTATTTTTAAGTATTATGTATACCTGGTCCGGTATGTTTGCAATTTGGTCTTTTTCATATCTATGTATAGTGTGGTAATTAAAACAATATCCAAGAGGTAAAGAAAGGCTTCAGCTGTGTGTATATCTGTCACTGCCCATAGCCTGGAAGAATGAAGAGTTTTCCTGTGCAGATGGCCATAGATATTGATGGAATTTCCTTAGGGACTAGACATGGCACATTCCTAGTGTTGAGCACTATTGCTGCATATCAGAATCTCATAGAGAGCAATAGGTTTAACCTGAAATTCAAAAAGACACAAAATCCTTTCCATTCTAAATAACATAAAACTCTAGTCCCAGAACAGAGAACAGTGCCTAGCTGACTAAGATTGCTCAATAAATTTTTAAGAATTAACAAAATGTACAGTCCAGTCTGAGGTTGAAATAGAGAGGGAAACAGTGGGTTGAGCCAGAATTTGCTTAAATTGTGATACCTCTTAGGTTCTAAGCCCTTGCCTTGAAATAGATCCAAATCCTTACACATGGAATTTTAAGGACTCGCCTGCCGATTCTATTTCAAATGCTGTAGAAGAGAATTAGTAGTCTACTATATAGCTACTTATTTCTAATATATCGATTTGCTCTTGATTCACTGATCTTATGATGTAAATCTAGTTGCTATTGAAGGTAGCTAGACTTTATAGATCTTTAAAACCAATTCTTCATGAAGAAGCCATATTTGTAACTCTGCTTCTCCCATTTCTGAACTGGATGAGAGAATTGGATTTGATTTTTTCTCCCTTCTTAGATAACCACCCTGCTGGGTAAGATATATAGGAGTTATTAGAGTAATAACAGCTAATTTCTGTGCTGTTCTTACTGTCTTCCAAGGAACCTTTATTTACTTTGCTGAGCCTTCAAAGGTAATAAGCTAAGGAAGGATTATTAGCTAGAGAAGTAACACTCTCAAAAATACCATGGCTTCCTAAGGCCTAGACCAAGCAGGGTGTTTCAGTGTGCCTGCTCACAACTGCTCTCCACAGTCTTAAGTTTTGTGGTTTATAAAGCATTCCAAATGCATTAATCCAATTGTGTGCTTTTCTATATAGTACATGAAGTAGGTGACATTAGTCTATATCACATTCATTATTTAATTCCTGCTTTTTTTCCTCTCCATTTTCGTCAGGCAAAATCAGAAGAAGAAAGGCAGAAGAAGTGTGGTGAAGATGAGGACACTATCCCAGCTGAGTACAGGTTAAAACCAGCCAAGGTAAGCTCTGCATGGCAGCCCAAGAATGGTGCAGGCGAGGACACAGTCTGGGCTGGGTAAAGGTTAAAGCCAGCCAAAGTAAGCTCTCTGCATAGCAGCACTCTTATGTCATGTTTATGGTATACCTTCCCTTGACACTGGGGACAGCTTTGGCTGTCTCACTTCAGTTCTGAAGATGCTGGACACATTTCTCTTGGCTTTAATGCTTCCAAGGGATTAATCTCCTCAGTGATGGTTTCTCCTTTCCTGGCCTTTTCCCCCTATACTCTGTTTACATTCCAAAGGCATTCCCCTTTCCCAATTCCCCCCTCACCATATGTCCCATAAGTCCTATTCCCTCTGCCCATTCCCCAACCCCCTCCACCCCCCATTTCTCTGTTCTGGTACTCTCCTACAATACTGGATCAAGTTTTTTCAGGACCAGGGTTCTTTCTTTCCTTCCTTGGGAATCTTTTGATTTAATAATTGTGTCTTGAGTATTCAGAGCTTCTGGGCTCATTAATATCCACTTATCAGTGATTGCATTTCATGTGTATTCTTTTGTGATTGGGTTACCTCACTAAGGATGATATTTTCCAGTTCCAATTATTTGCCTACAAATTGCATGAATTCATTATTTTTAATTGCTGAGTTGTATTCCCTTGCATAAGTATACCACATTTTCTGTATCCATTCCTTCTTTGAGGGACATCTGGGCACTTTCCAGCTTCTGGCTATTATAAATAAGGCTGCTATGAACATAGTGGAGCATGTGTCTTTGTTGCATGTGGGGGAATCCTCTGGGTATATGCCCAGGAGTGGTATGCCAGAGTCCTCTGGAAGTGTCATGCCCAATTTTCTGAGGAACAGCCAGAATGATTTCCACAGTGGTTGTACCATCTTGCAATCCCACCCACAGTGAAGGAGTGTTCCTCTTTCTCCACATCCTCATCAGCACCTGTTTGTTGTCTCTTTTAATCTTAGCCATTCTGACTGGTGTGAGGTGGAATCTCAAGGTTGATTTGATTTGCATTTCCCTTATGATTAATGATGTTGAACATCTCTTAAGGTGGTTCTCTGCCATCTGAATCTCTTCAGGTGAAAATTCTTTGTTTAGCTCTGTACCCCATGTTTTAATAGGGTTATTTGGTTCTCTGGGGTCTAACTTCTTGAATTCTTTGTATATATTGGATATTAGTCCTCTGTCAGAAGTGGGGTTGGTGAAGATCTTTTTCCAATTAGATGGTTGCTGTTTTGTCCTGATTGTGTCCTTTGCCTTACAGAAACTTTGTAATTTTATGAGGTCCCATTTGTCAATTCTTGATCTTAGAGCATAAGCTATTGGTATTCTGTTTAGGAAGTTTCCCCCTGTGCCCATGTCCTCCAGGGTCTTCCCCAGTTTGTTTTCTATTAGTTTCAGTGTGTCTGGTTTTATGTGGAGGTCCTTGATCCACTTGGAGTTGATCTTAGTACAAGGAGATAAGAGTGGGTTAATTTGCATTCTTCTGCATGTTGACCTCCAGTTGAACCAGCACCATTTGTTGCAGAGGCTATCTTTTTTCTGCTGGATGGGTGTAGCTCTTTAATCAAAGATCAAGTAACCATAATTCTGTGGGTTCATATCTGGGTCTTCAATTCTATTCCATTTATCTACTTGCCTGTCACTGTACCAATACCATGCAGTTTTTAACACAATTGCTCTCTAGTACTGCTTGAGGTCGGGGATATTGGTTCCCCCAGAAGTTCTTTTATTGTTGAAAATAGTTTTAGCTATCCTGGGTTTTTTGTTATTCCAGATGAATTTGAGAATTGTTCTTTCTAGGTCTATGAAGAATTGATTTGGGATTTTGATGGGGATTGCATTGAATCTATAGATTGCTCTTGGCAAGATGGCCATTTTTACTATATTGATTCTGCCAATCCAAGATCAGGAAATATTTTCCCATCTTCTGAGTTCTTCTTCAATTTCTTTCTTCAAGTATTTGAAGTTCCTGTCATACAGATCTTTCACTTGTTTGGTTAGAGTCACACCAAGATACTTTATATTGTTTGTGGCTATTGTGAAGGGTGTTATTTCCCTAACTTCTTTCTCAGCCTGCTTGTCCTTTGAGTATAGGAAGACTACTGATTTGCTTGAGTTTATTTTATTACCAGCCACTTTGCTGAAGTTGTTTATCAGCTGTGGGTGTTCTCTGTTCTCTGGTGGAGTCTTTTTGGGTCACTTAAGTATACTATCATATCATCTGCAAATAGTGATACTTTGGTTTCTTCTTTTCCAATTTTTATCCCTTTGACCTCCTTATATTGTCTAATTGCTCTAGCTAGAACTTCAAGTAGTATATTGAAAAGATATGGAGAGAGAGGGCAGCCTTGTCTAGTCCCTTATTTTAGTGGGATTGTTTCAAGTTTCTCTCCATTTAGTGTGATGTTGTCTACTGGTTTGCTGTATATTGCTTTTACTATGTTTAGGTATGGGCCTTGAATTCCTGTTCTTTCCAAGACTTTTAGCATGAAAGGATGCTGAATTTTGTCAAATGCTTTTTCAGCATCTAATGAAATGATCATGTGGTTTTTTTTTCTTTGAGTTCATTTATGTAGTGGATTACATTGATGGGTTTCCATATATTGAACCATCCATGCATCCCTGGGTGAAGCCTACATTGCCATGGTGGATGATCGTTTTGATATGTTCTTGGATTTGGTTGCCAAAATTTTTATTTAGTATTTTTGCATCGATATTCATAAGGGAAATTGGCCTGTAGTTCTCTTTCTTTGTTGGATCTTTGTGTGCTTTTGGTATCATCGTAATCGTGGCTTTGTAGAATGAGTTGGGTAGTGTTCCTTCTGTTTTTATTTTGTGGAACAGTTTGAAGAGTATTGGTGTTAGGTCTTCCTTGAAGGTCTGATAGAATTCTGCACTAAAACTATCTGGTCCTGTACTTTTTTTTGGATGAAAGACTTTCTATGACCCCTTCTATTTCTTTAGGTGTTTAGGGACTGTTTTGCTGATCTATTTGATCCTGATTTGATTTTGGTATTTGGTATCTGTCTAGGAAATTGTCCATTTCCTCCAGATTCTCCAGTTTTGTTGAGTAAAGGCTTTTGTAGTTGGATCTGATGATTTTTTAAAAATTTTCTCCGTTTCTATTGTTATATCTCCCTTTTTATTTCTAATTTTGTTAATTTGGATACTGTCTCTGTGTCTTTTGGTTAGTCTGGATAAGGGTTTATCTATCTTGTTGATTTTCTCAAAGAACCAGCTCCCTGGTTTTGTTGATTCTTTGTATGGTTCTCTTTGTTTCTACTTGAGTGATTTCAGCCCTGAGTTTGATGATTTCCTGTCTTCTACTCCTCCTGTGTGAATTAGCTTCTTATTTTCCTGGGCTTTCAGGTGTGCCATTAAGCTGATAGTGTATGCTGTCTCCAGTTTCTTTCTGGAGGCATGCATGGCTATGAGTTTTCCTCTTAGTACTGTTTTCATTGTTTCCCATAGATTTGGGTAAGTTGTACCTTCATTTTCATTGAATTCTAAAATGTCTTTGATTTCTTTCCTTATTTCTTCCTTGATCAAGGTATCATTGAGTAGAATATTGTTCAGTTTCCATGTGTATGTGGGCTTTCTGTTGTTTTTCCTGTTATTGAAGACCACTTTTACTCCATAGTGATCTGATAGGAGGCATGGGATTAGTTTGATCTTCTTGTATTTGTTGAGGCCTGTCTTGTGACCAATTATATGATCAGTTTTGGAGAATGTACCATGAGGTGCTGAGAAAAAGGTATATTCTTTTGCTTCAGGATGAAATGTTCTATATATATCTGTTAAATCCAATTGGTACAGAACTTATGTTAGTATCACTGTGTCCCAGTTAAGTTTCTGTTTTCTAGATTGGTCCATTGACTGTTGGAATGTTGAAGTCATCCACAATTATTGTGTTAGGTACAATGTGTTCTTTGAGCTTTTGTAGTTTCTTTTACGAATGAGGGTGCCCTTGCATTTGGATCACAGATATTCAGAACTGAGAGTTCTTGATTGATTTTTTCTTTGACCAGCAAGAAGTGTCCTTTCATGTCTCTTTTGATGACTTTAGGTTGAAAGTCAATTTTATCTGATATTAGAGTGGCTACTCCGGCTTGTTTCCTGAGACCATTGGCTTGTAAAATTGTCTTCCAGCCTTTTACTCTAAGGTAGTGTTTGTCTTTGACACTGAGGTGTGTTTCCTGTATGCAGCAAAACTTAGGGTCCTGTTTATGTATCTAGTGTGTTAGTCTATGTCTTTTTATTGGGTAATTGAGTCATGTTAAGAGATATTAAGGAATAGTGATTATTGCTTCCTGTCATTTTTGATGTAGGTTTTCTTCTTTTGGGTTTAATGAAAGAAGGTTACTATCTTGCTTTTTTCAGGGTGTCGATTCCCTCCTTGTATTGTTTTCCACCTATCCTTTGTAGGGCTTGGTTTGTGGAAAGATATTGCGCAAATTTGGTTTTGTCATGGAATATCTTGGTTTCTCCATCTATGGCGATTGAGAGTTTTGCTGGGTATAGTAGTTTTGGCTGGCATTTGTGTTCTCTTAGAGTTTACATGAGATCTGCCCATGATCTTCTAGCGTTCATGGTCTTGAGTGAGAAGTCTGGGGTAATTCTGATAGGTCTCCCTTTATATGTTACTTGGCCTTTTTCTCTTACTGCCTATAATATTCTTTCTTTGTTTAGTACATTTTGGGTTTTGATTATTATGTGACGGCAGGTATTTCTGTTCTGGTCCAGTCTGTTTGGAGTTCTGTAGGCTTCTTTTATATTCATGGTCTCTTTCTAGATCTATGAAGAATTGATTTGGGATTTTGATGGGAATTGCATTGAATCTGTATATTGCTTTTGGCAAGATCATCATTTTTACTATATTGATCTTTAGGTTAGGGAAATTTTGTTCCATAATTTTGTTGAAGATATTTGCTGACTAAGTAGTAAATCTTCACTCTCTTCTCTACCTATAATTCTTAGGTTTGGTCTTCTCATTGTGTCCTGGATTTCCTGAATATTTTGGGTTAGAAGCTTTTTGCATTTTGCATTTTCTTTGACTGTTGGGTCCATGGTTCCTATGGTATCTTCAGCATCTGAGATTCTTTCTTCTATCTCTTGTATTTTGTTGTTGATATTTGCATCTATGGCCCCTGATTTCTTCCCAAGGTTTTCTATCTCCAAAGTTGTCTCCCTTTGTGATTTCTTAGTTGTTTCTACTTCTGTGTTTAGATCCTATATGGTTTTGCTCATATCCTTCTTTTGCTTGTTCGTGTTTTCATGTAATTCTTTGAGATATATTTGTGTTTCCTCTTTCATGACTTCTGCCTGTTGACAGAAGTTCTCCTGTATTTATTTAAGTGATTTTTACATTTCCTCCCTATTGGCTTCCATCTTTTGACCCATATTCTCCTGAATCTCTTTAAGAGATTTATTTATGTCCTTCTTGTGTTCCTCTAACAGCATCATGACCAGTGATTTTAAATCCAAATCTTGTTTTTCTGGTGTGTTGGGGTATCCAGGACTTTCTGTTGGAAAATTGGGTTCACATTCTGCCATATTGCCTTGATTTCTGTTAGTAACATTCCTACTTTTGCCTTTTGCCATCTGGTTATCTCTGGTGTTAGTTGGTCTTGTTGTCACTGGCTGGTGTTTGAACCTCCCATTCAAATTCTGCACCTCTGGATGTCTGGGTTTCCTGTGGCTCAGATTGCTGATGTGCTACCTTCCTTTTGGGTGCCCTTGTAGCCCTAATGTTTCCAGCCCCAAGCAATGCTACACTCGGGTTGTCTCTGTGAACCTGTTGCTGCCAGGAGCGCAGATGGTAGATGCTGCAGGGACCTTATCCAATTGCTGATCACTCTGCAGGGCAGATGACCCCCCAACTGGGTTGGTGCATGACCGGGTTGGCATACAGTAGGCTGCCTGGGTGCAGGCAAAAGCCTGACAGGTTTAGACCCCAGCAATGTTAGCCTCAGACTATGTCTGTGTACCTGGGCTTGTCTGTTAGTTCTCTATGGTGACCTGGAGGCAAGATGGAGGCCACCACTGCAAGTGCTAGGCAGTCTGCAGTGCAAACAATCCCTGACTGAGTTGGGACATGACTGGGTTGGCGTACAGATTTCCTGCTGAGCTGCCCAGGCCCTGGCTGCAGGCAAAAGCCTGACAGATTTCGACCTGATCGATGTTAGCCTTGGACTATCCTTTCCTGGCTTCTTAAATTGTAATTAAAACTCTCACCTATTTGACTATTTGGGAAGAGGAGAAAACATTCCCTAAATGGTGAACTCTCGTGTTCAAAACTAAACAATGCTTAAATTACAAGAGTGATATTTATCCCCTACTCTGAGTTGGACAGTTAATTGCTTTTCTTTTCTGTTTCGAGATACATTCTCAGGCAGACTTAACTAGTCTCATACTCACTCTGTACTGGAGAGTATCCTTGAACACCTGAATCCTCCTCTACCTCCCAGCTGCTGGCATCATAAGCATGTGCCTGCATACCCAGCTTGGTCGAACTGAATATTTTTGCTCTTTCATTAAAGATGGGGTAGCCAGATTGCTCAGTGGGTAGAGGGACTTGATACCAAGACTATCTGACTTAGTCCCTGGGTCCTATGTGATAGGGAAAGAACTAACTCTGCAAATTGTTCTCTGACCTTCACATGTGTTCCATGTCACATGTGCACCCATGCGCGCGCACACTCACACACACACACACACACACACACACACACACATTCTAAATATTAAAAAAGTCATTAACATACTTGTACTATTTTTGTCAAAGACCTTTTGTTTGTTTATTTTATCCTTTTGGATCACCAAATGAAGAACAAATCTCAGCATACCTCCAAATGTTTGATCTTTTGATCAGATTCCTGTTTTGGTACTTTATAAAAATTTAATCTAAAACTAATTTACTCAAGTATAAGAAAAAATAAGCTTATCTTTCACATCCTGGATTTGCTTAAAACAAATATAATGGAACATGAAAGCATATTTTTCTATTTTCATCTTCGATATATTTCCAATTTTATTTACAGGATAAAGATGGAAAACCACTATTGCCAGAACCTGAAGAAACATCTAAGGTTGGAGAATAACTTTTTCCTAATACATAAACATAGCAGAAATATAAGGAGTAACTAAGATCATTTAAAAAGACCATATTTCACATGTAGCCTAGTGCTGAGGAGAACTCTGATAGTAACCAAGTTCTGAGGCCTCTGCTCTTTGGTATATATTTTAATGATACTTCCCCTCATGATTTATTACTAGACTATTAGTTTCTAAGCATCATTCACCAATAATTAGGAGTTAATGCCAAAAGAGCTTTTACATTCTATTATTTTAGCATTAATTTAGACTTTGATTTAGGAACAGTATGAAGTAATTTATTATTTTATATTGTCTTAAATATGCACAGTTTCCTATCATGATCTCACCAGTTAGCAGCATTTATTAATCACCTACTATGTACTCAACATTGCTCCAAGTAATTTTCACATATTTTCTTTTTAATTTTTAATTAACCATTGTGTGTAGTTAGTATTACTTGCATGAGTACAAGTATGGGGTTATTTATTGGTACATGAGCAATATCCCAGTAGTTATACCACTAAAGAAAAATAGTCTCTGTGTTCCAGCAGCCATTAACTCCCAGAGCTCCTCAAAGAGGTATGTGTTTTGCTAAGCCCCTCTCCCAACCATAATGGAATGCTGGTAGGCTCCATGCTGTGCGTGCAACTGTCACTATAGGCAACTTCAGCTGTTTGGAGTTTATGAGTGCAGTAGCCATGTCCTTTCTAGAAGAAAGCACTTACTCCCTTCTTTCTGTTCTTTGTTCCAAGATGTTCCCTGAGCCTTTGTTGTGTATATATGTGGTGTCCCATTTAGGGCAGGGTATTTACAAATCACTAATTCTCAGGATTTTGATCAAATATCAGTCTCTGCATTAACCTGCCAAGAAAAGAAGTTTCTATGCCTGATGTTAGGAGTAGTGCTAATCTATAGTTTTTCACATGTTTTATGAATTTCTATTCCAGTTTTACAGTGAGGACATAGAGGTAACAGAGTATGGATATAACCCAGGGTCACATAGCTAGATAATACTAGGTCCACAACTCAGAGTTTGGGCTGTCCCACCAGGGGCCCAGCTTCTGAGTTACACATTTCTACCATAGGTTGTTGTCTTAGTTAGGCTTTTGCTGCTGTGAACAGACACCATGACCAAGACAAGTCTTATAAGGGACAACATTTAATTGGGTCTGGCTTACAGGTTCAGAGGTTCAGTCCATTATCATCGAGGTGGGAACAGGGCAGCATTTAGGCAGGCATGGTGTAGGCAGAGCTGAGAGTTCTACATCTTCATCTGAAGGTAGTTAGTGGAAGACTGACTTACAGGTTGTAGGGAGAGGGTCTTAAGCCTACACCCACAGTGACATATCTACTCCAACAGGGCTACATCTTCTAATAGTGCCTCTCCCTGGGCCAAGCATATATAAACCATCACAGTTATTTTAATAGACTTCCCACAAGAACTGACTCTGCTGGAAGAAATGGGGTTATCAGACGTTCCTGGCAGAAACAATTTCCTATCATTCCCTGTCTTTTCTGTCCCTTCCAAGTATGACTTGTGTTTTCTCTGCTTTATTTGGAAAGAAAATCATTAAAAATTAGGAAATGAATAATCACTTTTAAAATTGTAATTCTTTATCAGTGGAAGCAAGAAATTTTGAGTAAAAGACTATAATAGTCTTTTTATTTGTTGTTTTGAAAAGTGATTTACTCTATTTTTTTAAACAAGTAAAACTTTATTATGAAGTGCTTGTATATAAAATGATTGCAAAGTGAGATAAGACTTCTGCTCAGTTCATAGAGTTGACCTATCAGATAAGTTAAAAAAAAAAAAAAAAAAAAAAAGAAACTTTAGCTGTCCTATAGTGCTAAGGTGCCCAATATTCTATACTTGTGTTACATTTTATTCTCACATCAATAAATGAAGAATATGTCTTATCAAGCTAGCTTTTGATTTGAGATATGATGTAACTAAGCCATGTTAAGCAACTTTAAAAAAAAAGCCTCTGTGGTGAGCTTTACACAGCAGGGTGTCCTCTAACCTGCATTTCTTTTTCCAGTGCCTGAGTGAGTCAGAGCTGATCGGAGAGCTTTCAGCAGATTTTGGCAGATCTACATATCAAGCCAAACCATCAATGCCAATGCCAGCTGAAAACATAAAAGTATGCTTCTGATAATATGTCTTGTGGGGTATTAATGTTCATAATTTAATCTGAGCTAGTTAAATAAAATTGCCACACTTCTAAGCCCAGAAATCTTTACTCTTCTTCCTAACTTCATGTCCACCAGAATCACTCTGGAAGATGTGTCCAGGCATAACAATGTCCTGATCCCTGTGAAAGGATTCCATCCATGCCACTGCTAATATACTCTAGCCCTGGCTTCTTTTCCACCAGCTCATTCCTATTGTTTTACTCAACAGGAAGGCTCTGCAAAATGTGGCATTTTGTTAAGGTGCTTTTTCTCCCTTACCCATCCCACCTCTTACTAAATGGAATTCTCATGGCACGGTTCTTAGAATTGGTGTGTGTTTGTGTGTGTCCCCATGTTAAAGCAACAGTTTAAAAGGTTCTGAGATATATTGGTGCTTCTTCAACCCTAAGATCTATCAGTTTAAAAAGTGCAGCCCTGAAGGGTGACAAGAGCATTCTTTGTCAGTGCTTTTTCTCCCAAGTGCTTGGCTAGGAAAACTTTGCAAAACTGTCTGGATTAAAAACATTTAAAAATTATTGGACCCTACCCCTAGAATTCTTCAGTGTATTTGGGTGAGATTCTGAGAATATGTTTACTTCCAACATCCCCAGGGACCACTCTGAGACTCCTATTCAGTATCAATTCATACATTAGTCTACATATTTAAGATTTTTAAGATGGTCCCAGATAGCCCTTGAGGGTATCTGTATTAACAATGTTCTTCTTTCACAAATGTGAAACCAGTCTCCAAGTTCCAATTACAGTCACTAAAATGTTTTTAACATATCTTGGCATGAATATTGTTCAATAAGCATTCAAAAGGATCATGCTTATATCTTACATCTAATGGTGTCTGAGCCATATTTGTTCAATTTATTAGTCAGGTAATTCTAAAGTTATTCAGAGTACTTTACTCTTTTCTCAGAAATCTAAGGACACATCCCAAACTCCTGTGGGGGAGACAGTGACTCAGAACTCCATGTACAGTATACAATCAGCATCACCCAAACCAGTATCCTTGGTGAGTGATGATATCTTTAGCATTGAAAGGGTCTTAGGCAAGCTCTGGTCTTTCTCCTCCAACTTCCTACTGTGTCACCATAATATTATTCCAAGAAAATGAAGCAAAACTAATAGAGTTGCTGTTCATTGTTCTTTGGGCTTCAAGGCTGTGCTGGAAACCTCATCTGCACTTAACTTTTAATTCAGCAGGCTGCTTTGCTTTTACCTTCTAAAACCCTTTGTAGTTACACAACCATCTCCAATAATCCATCAATCATCCATTTTTCCTACAGTTTGACAGAAAGTACAGTGTCACATGTCTTCCTGGCTCTCATGATACAATGCTTTACACTCAAATCATGGCTATGACCCTACCTTTTTCCACATTGGAGGAAAGATTGCTGCATCCCTGTCAGGACAATGTTGTTTCTTGTCTTTTTCTTTTCTTCTAACTTTTGAAGTGTGATATTTAACTAGTTAAGTCCTTATTTCCTTTTGATCTTTGTGGGTTTTGTTCCTGACTCATGGACCACTGCTTTAGCTTTCTTCTTTTCCAGATTTTCTGTAGTATTTTCTTGTTATTCGTAATGCTAAGGATAGATCTGATCTGGAGATTCATTCGTGCTTCCCAGGCATGCTTTCACTGACCTCCATCTGCTAGTTCCTCATTTGATGTTTATGAGGATACTATAAAGGCTTTATGCTGACCTTGAGGAGTGTACCTTTTACTCAGACCCTTACCTCTCATGGGAATGAGAAGTGTAGCCTGGTTCTTGGATGCCTATCAGCACAGATAAGACCAGACCTCAAGATATGACATACTCTCAACAGTCCTATATGGACAACAGGCAGGGAACATGGGTGAAGGAGCCTTCTTTTGAACCACTACCATGCTGAGGCCAGGTTCACACTGAGAAATGAGAATAGCATTTCCCAGGGAAAACAAACAGTGAGACAGAAAGGTAAAGTACTTAATGTGCTTGGGGTGTTTATTCAGATGCTTTAGAGAACCAGCACCTACATAATGAAAAAAATAACAAACATATTAATGTAGAGTACTTATACAAGCTAAGTGTGGTGTCTTGCTTTCTATCTATGAAAAACAGTCTGGTGAGGAAACATTCAGCTTTTTTCAGTTTTAAAAGTCACTGTGGAACAGTTATGACCCTCAGTTTGGAAAGCCAGAACAAAGTCCTGTCTTTTGGCCCATACATTGTTTCTTCATTTCCCCTAAAGTCTCTCGCTTGTGCTTCCTGTTTTCTTTTAATGTCACTGTAGCCAAGTCTGGCTTATAACAACTGAGCACATTTCATTCTAAATAACAAGACTCAAGTAGGTGGTTCTGATTGTGTACTGAGGAAAATCAATCACAAGCAGGATGATCCCGAGCCAACTGTTAGCCACTGTTAACAAGTGGACGCTCCAGACAACAAGCACATGCCTCAGGCCCAGGGCAAAGACCCCACCTCCACTCCCTTCAGTCAGCTTCTGTTACCTTCTCTACCTTCTTTATTCATGAATCAAAAATCCTGCTAGATATTTTAAGGTTTTCTTACAGTGTTTAAAATAACAAACTTGCTTTAATTTTTAATCCCTAACATTTAGAAACCTCCATTCTAATCATATTGATAGCTCAAGCTATTAAAGATAACATAGACATGAATTAAGTATGTGCCTTTCTGAATTGACAAGGGTGAGTAACTGCTTAGGCTAATCTACCTGTGTTCTTGCAGAAGGGCTTGGTGCCAGATGAGGCTGTAGAAGCCTTGGCTGGGAGCTTGGGGACAAGGGAAGCAGATCCAGAATATGACGAATCTGTGGTGGATAAAGTCAAGGTAATGGCAGCTCAAATGCTTTTACATAATTATTTATTAACTGTCTACTTCGGCCCTCCAGTGAGTCAGTGCTTTTTTTTAAAAAAAATATATCTATAAAGCATGATTAGCTGTCTTTCTTTAATATTGCTCATAATAAGCTAATCCCTAGGAAATTCCAATTTTTATCTACCATAATTGATAGGTTACATGCCTGTGTCCAGGTTCCATGAATCACATTTTCTTCTACCTGTATCCATCCTTTTTCTGAGAGATTACAGAAATGTAGCATGTACCTAATGCACCTACTAATCTGCCCTTAGGCCAGCAGGGTGAAAGCTGGTATCTGAACTAGCTGATGTTTAACACTGTTAAAGTAGACAATGTTGAAGTTTAAACTGTAGAGTAACTCATACCAGACCATATGCTTGTTTGAAGTTAACAATAGGTTACCTTAAATTTAGTCCTTGAGAAATGCGATGTAGAGAAGGAGGCAACAACCCTGAGAATGATGCCACTTTTATTTAGGAGAAAGCTAAAGAAGAAGATCATGAAAAACTTGGTGAAAAAGAAGAAACAATTCCTCCTGATTATCGACTAGAAGAAGTCAAGGTAAACAGGCTGAACTGTTTTCTAACTGAATTTTATATACATAAAAAATGTACTGAGAACAGACCTGGAATATAAAGATCCCATTTCTTTATGTTCAGACTCTAAATTGTATTAGCACTAATACCAGGTTAGAATACCAGATAGAGGATAAAGCATGAGAACTTAAACACTGAGTAAAGTGATACATTGACTATCTTCTTCATATTGAAAAGGCTGGCTGTGCAGACCAAATGACCAATGGAAAGACCCCATTGTGATCAGTTTTAGTGTGGTTGTTTACACAGGGCAGATACATAGTCAACTGAACAAATAGTCATCTACATAACATGCCACCAATAGGAAGGTTCAAATGCACTTTAGTACTGTTATAAGATGATGAATTCACAGTCCTCGCACAGCCATATGCACTAATTTATTGTGCAGCTCAAGATCTTACATTGGGTTCTCCTTAACTTAAAAGTTTATTACCCTGGACACCTCTCCATTTTATTCTGTAACTAAAAGTGATGGAAATCCTATAATTTGGGGCCTAGAAGTATATTGCTTTACAGATTATTCAGGGCAATCTCAGGACCACAAATTTGTCCATTTCTGATCTCTGTTCCATAGTAGGCCATATGCAGTTACCTCATACATTTGTTAGTTAATTATTATTCTGTCACAGTTCCAGGTTACTTATTGTCTTGTTATCTTGTTTAAATACTGTTGTCATTCATCACCTATGCTCATATCAGGACTCTATAGTGAGAGTCTGTGCTGAGACATCAAATTTCCCCCTTCCTGACACTGGGTGGTGAGCTGGTAGAAGGTAGATTTCAATTTGAATACAGAGCAAAGGAAGTCCCTGGGTTCCATGTTTTACTCAGGATCTTCACTGCCTTTGCTGCTAAGACTTGGTTTAGATTCCTCATTTTAAAAAAGGGCCAAAGCTGCAAGAGATTCAGAGGGCAAGAAGAGGGTTGTGTTAGCTATAAGGAAATAGTAAATATCTCTGTACCATTAAACAGCACATTTAAAATACAGAAATAAAGCAAAGTATTTTGACCATTTCACAGGTAAAACCTTTGTATGTACCTGCATGTTAATTTACTTTTGTACATATAATAAATAGAATTGATCATTGATTTATAGATCTTCTTTTACTAAAGAGGCCCAAATGCTTCATTGCCTTTGTTCTATTATTCAAAAGTGGCACTTGAAATCATTTGAAGCTTAATATAATCTGAGTCCTATATTTGAGAGTGTCCTACCCACAAGACAACGTCCCTGAGGGTTGGGACTTCAGCTGAGTTTTAAGATGGTTGGCACAACAAACAACATAAAGTACCTTGGCGTAACTCTAACCAAACAAGCGAAAGATCTGTACGACAGGAACTTCAAGTCCTTGAAGAAAGAAATCGAAGAAGACCTCAGAAGATGGAAAAATATTTCTTGCTCCTGGATTAGCAGGATCAATATAGTAAAAATGGCCATCTTCCCAAAAGCAATATACAGATTCAATGCGATCCCCATCAAAATCCCAACTCAATTCTTCATAGATCTAGAAAGAGCAATTCTTGAATTCATCTGGAGCAACAAAAAACCAGGATAGCTAAAACTATTCTCAACAATAAAAGGACTTCTGGGGGAATCAATATCCCTGACCTTAAGCAGTACTACAGAGCAATTGTGTTAAAAACTGCATGGTATTGGTACAGCAACAGGCAAGTAGATCAATGGAATAGGATTGAAGACCCAGAAATTAACCCACAGACTTATGGTCACTTGATCGTTGATAAAGGAGCCACAACCATCCAGTGGAATAAAGATAGCCTTTTCAACAAATGGTGCTGGTTCAACTGGAGGTTAACATGCAGAAGAATGCAAATTGACCCACTCTTATCTCTTTGCACTAAGATCAACTCCAAGTGGATCAAGGACCTCCACATAAAACCAGACACACTGAAACTATTAGAAAAGAAACTGGGGAAGACCCTGGTGGACATGGGCACAGGGGGAAAGTTCCTGAACAGAACACCAATAGCTTATGCTCTAAGATCAAGAATTGACAAATGGGACCTCATAAAATTACAAAGTTTCTGTAAGGCAAAGGACACTGTCAGAAGGACAAAACGGGCAACCAACAAAGTGGGAAAAGATCTTCACCAACTCCACATCTGACAGAGGGCTAATATCCAATATATACAAAGAACTCAAGAAGTTAGACCCCAAAGAACCAAATAACCCTATCAAAAAATGGGGTACAGAGCTAAACAAAGAATTTTCACCAGAAGAAATTCAGATGGCCGAGAAACACCTTAAGAGATGTTCAACATCATTAGTCATCAGGGAAATACAAATCAAAACAACCCTGAGATTCCACCTCACACCAGTCAGAATGGCTAAGATTAAAAACTCAAGAGACAACAAGTGCTGGCGAGGATGTGGAGAAAGAGGAACACTCCTCCACTGTTGGTGGGATTGCAAGATAGTACAACCGCTCTAGAAATCAGTCTGGCAGTTCCTCAGAAAATTGGGCATGTCCCTTCCAGAGGACCCTGGCATACCACTCCTGGGCATATACCCAGAGGATTCCCCTGCATACAATAAAGACACATGCTCCACTATGTTTATAGCAGCCTTGTTTATAATAGCCAGAAATTGGAAGGAGCCCAAATATCCCTCAAAGGAAGAATGGATAGAGAAAATGTGGTATATTTAGACAATGGAATACTACTCAGCAATTAAAAATAATGAATTCATGCAATTTGTAGGTAAATGGTTAGACCTGGAAAATATCATCCTGAGTGAGTTAACCCAATCACAAAAGAATACACATGAAATGCAATCACTGATAAGTGGATATTAATGAGCCCAGAAGCCCTAAATACTCAAGGCACAATTAGCAAGTCAAATGATTCCCAAGAAGAAGAAAGGAGAGGACGCTGGGCCTGTAAAGATTGGATCCAGTTTTGTAGAGAAACCGTGGGGTGAGGGGGAATGATTGGGGAATAGTTGGGGGGGGAGAGTAATTATGGGATGTATGGTGGGGAGGGGGAACTGGGAAAGGGGAAAGCCTTTCGAATGTAAACATAGAATATAGAAAATAAAAATTAAAAAAAAAAGATGGTTGTCACAACCATGCAATATGCTTCACGTTTTCCTTTTCTCATTGTCACAAGCCACACCATATGTGTTGGTGGATTCCTTGGCCAAGGAAGGCTGATGCATGTAAGCTGAATGAAAATGAACTGAATTATAGTGGATATATTATCTACTAAGATAATTTTCTTAAATTGAATAATCTACATTAAAATATGTGGGTTTAGCCTGTTGATTCCTTGTAATGTGTATAGGTTTTATATTTGGGATAATACATAGAATAATTGATGCCAATATTTTCACTCTGATTAGGATAAGGATGGAAGACTGCTCCAGCCAAAAGAACCCCAGGAACAACTTGCAGTAAGCTATCTGCTTTCTCTAAGACTGTCTCTCTTCTGTGGACTTTGATAATTTGGGAAGGATACAGCTTTCCCTTCTAGGGAGCTTATCAGAATATGATATGGTGGATACTGAAGAAGCTTACTGGTATTATGATTGTTGATATGTTTTCTGCTTCTTGCAGCCCTTATGCAATGACTCCCTTCTTGATGCATTGTCTCAGGACTTCTCCAGTCCTGCAAACATATCTCTTGTAAGTATAAATTTCCTGGTTAATGCTGTTTTTCTTTCTTTCTTTCTTTCTTTCTTTCTTTCTTTCTTTCTTTCTTTCTTTTTTCTTTCTCTCTCTCTCTCCCTTTCCTCCCTTCCTCCATCCCTCCCTCCATCCCTTCCTTCCTTCCTTCCTTTTTTCCTTCCTTCCTTCCTTCCTTCCTTCCTTCCTTCCTTCCTTCCTTCCTTCCTTCCTTCCTTGTCTTTCTGTCTTTCCTTTTTGTTTTTGTTTGTTTTGTTTTGTTTTTCTGTTGTTTTGGTTTAGTTTTGAGTTTTGATTTTTAAAGGGCAGGGTTTCTTAACACCTATGGCTGTCCTGAACATGCTCTGTAGACTAGGCTGGCCTAGAATTCAGAGATCCACCTATCTCTGTCCACTGAGTACTAGGAAGAAAAGCATGCATCACCACTGCCTAGTGTTGTCCTGGATAACTTTTGACTTGGGATATGAGGTGGGAAAAGGTTATAAATATGATTGGTGCTCAGTCCACCATTAAAAATATTTTATACCTGAAATATTATTCTAGAACATTGGATGTTTTCAACAGACTAATTGAACCAACAATTCTTAGGGCTTATAAAAACAAAATTTGATTTTGAATTTATTTAAAAATCACTTTTTATACCACCTCATTTCTACCATTTGTCATTTTCCAGATTGTCTCCTAAGAAAAGTTATCTTCATGTGGAATAATAGTCACTTGAAGAGAATTCTATTACCAGGTGGTTTGGACAATGTTTAATAATGTTGAGCATATTCTCTTCTCTAGGATTCACATGGCTTATGCAAACATGTAAATCTGTTAAAGTTCCAAAAGTTATGCAGCTGAAGCATCCAGGCTATCTATTTACAATGTACCTAGTTTATCATAAAGTTTATATATTTTTAGCAGTTAGTTAGAAAATGAATATATTCCTATATGCACAATGGCATGGAATATGTATTGGTTGGGATAATGAAAAGAAAGAAGGGCTCTTGTGATTTCCTGAAGTTTTTGTGCTTTAAAGCCAATCATTACTTGGTTTGTACAGTGTCTAAAATCTTAAAATGTACTGATGGATATAATAAAAGAAAGAGATGGCAGTAAACTTAAATTTAAAATAAAACTGAGAAAGATAAAACAGGCAGCACAAGAGTTAAACTGATTGTGGGAGAAATATTGTGCACAACAATTTTAAAAAAATTCTAGAGAAAAATACAATCAGTACAATTCATAAAACATAAACAAGAGTAAACCTAAATAAAGCACTAAACAGAAACTAAAATTTAAACTGCTCACAAAGTCCTTCCATTAGAAGTTAATTTTTCTAAATGTCAGGAACTAGTTAGTCCCTGTGTGACATAAAATGTCATGAAAAGGATGATGTTCTTCAAAGTTGCTTCTTACATATCTAATTAAGTATGGCCATGTTAAGAAAGGTCATGTTATTTGATTGGTATAAAAATATTGACAGGTGCTATAACAATTATTGAAGCTAAAATCATAAATATTAATTGGCAAGGAAATTGCCAATATAACACAATAATATATCCAACTAGAAACGATCAAATAATTATGTCCATATAAAAGATCTATTTAAAGGCCAAATGTGGTGAAACACTCCTCTAATCCCAGCCAAAGATAGGTGGATCTTTCTGAGTTCAAGGCCAGCCTGATCTTTATAGTGAGATCCTGACTCCAAAACCAATATAGTGCTATAGAGTTAGCAGCTCTTTGGTTAAGATCTCTGTTGCTCTTACAGAGAACCCAGCACAACAGCTGTAACTCTAGGCCCAGGGGGTCTGAGTACACTTCTTACATTCACAAACACCAGGTACACACATGGTGTATATGTATATATACGTATACATACATATATATATATATATATATATATATATATATACATATATATACATACATGTAAGTAAAAGAACAATCATATACATAAAATAAATATTTAAAAGGTTGTTTTTGAAATTTAACATCATTCATGCTTTAAATAAAAACCTTGAAAGAGTGGCAATTCCATAATTATATCTGATCAGTTTCTCTTATTTATTTTATTTACATTTCAATTGTCCCCCTTCACCATCTCTCCAAAATTCCCCCAGCCCCTTTACATGTAAGAGGGTAACTCACCCACCCACGCAGTCTCAGCTCATCCTTTCATCATTCTCCTCCTCTGGGGCAGCAAGCCTCCACAGACCGAAGCTCCTCCCCTCCCACTGATGCCAGATAAGGCAATCCTCTGTTGCATATGTAGCTAGAGTTATGGACCCTACTCACTTATACTCTTTGGTGGTTTAGACCCTGGGAGCTCTGTGGGTTCCAGTTAGTTGATATTGTTGTTCTTCCTATTGGGTTGCAATCCTCTTCAGCTCCTTCAGTCCTTCCCCTAGCTCTTCCACTGGGGTCTCTGGGCTCAGTCCAATTGTTGACTATGAGTGTCTGCATCTGTCTTAGGTGCTGGCATAACCTCTCAGAGGACAGCCATACCAGTCTCCTGTCTGCAAGCAGTTCTTGACATCAGCAATAGTCTAGGGGTTTGGTATCTGCAGATGGGATGGATCCCAAGGTGGGGCGGTCTCTGGATGGCCTCTCCTTCAGTCTCTGCTTCATTTTTGTTCCTGCATTTCCTTTAGAAAACCTCCTATTGGAGGTGGTCTCTTCAGTTTCTATCTCCTCACTGTTGGGAGGTAATGTCATCCCCATTGGATCCTGGGAGCCTCTTGCATCCCTAGCATCTGGGCCTTTCTAGTGGTTATCCCCATCAACCATGATGGGTTATAAAAGAGAGAAGGGGTATTAGAGAGGGTGCCATGGCAGCGTGGGGGAAGGGGGTGCCTAGGCGGGCCCATGCCCAGGAACCTCTTCCCCTGAGGGACCACAGACATACAGACATGGTATAGAATAGAGTTTATTCAGGGAAAAGGATGGGAGTTAATAGTGTATTGGAGGCAGAGAGAGGCAGAGAGAGAGAGAGAGAGAGGGGCGGGAGGGGAGGGGAGGGGAGCGGAGGGGAGGGGAGGGAAGAGGAGGGGAGGGGAGGGGAGAGGAGAGGAGAGGAGAGGAGAGGAGAGGAGAGGAGAGGAGAGGAGAGGAGAGGAGAGGAGAGGAGAGGAGAGGAGAGGAGAGGAGAGGAGAGGAGAGGAGTAGAGAGGAGTGGAGGCCAGCCATGACCACTTGGAGAGAGGGGGGAGGGGAGGAGAGCCTAAGAGGAGCAGAGAGGTGAGAGTGCAGAGAGGTAAGAGTGGAGAGAGAGAGAGAGAGAGAGAGAGAGAGAGAGAGAGAGAGAGAGAGAGAGAGAGAGAGAGAGAGAGAGAGAGAGAGAGAGGAGGGGAGGAGAAGGAAGGAGGAGAGGAGAGGAGAGGAGAGGAGAGGAGAGGAGAGGAGAGGAGAGGAGAGGAGAGAGGAGAGGAGAGGAGAGGAGAGGAGAGGAGAGGAGAGGAGAGGAGAGGAGAGGAGAGGAGAGGAGAGATCTATGGGGTGGGGCATACCTGGTTGTTGCCAGGTAACTGTGGGGTGGAGCTTGGACAGAGTACTAACACACCTCCCTACTACTACTTATTTCTATTCTTTCTCCTGGCCCTCAGGACTTCTCTTGTCTTTTCCTATACCTGGTCTTGCACACACATCCCTCCCCCACTTTTTTCCCTCTCCCTTCCTTCTCCCACCCAGGTCCCTTCCTCCCTCTGCTTCTCATGATTATTTTGTTCCCCCTACTAAGTGGGACTGAAGTATCCACACTTTGACCTTCCTTCTTGTTAAGCTTCATATGGTCTGTGAGTTGTATCATGGGTATTCTGAGATTTGGGCTAATATCCATTTATCACTGAGTAAATACCTTGTATGTCTTTTTGGGTCTGGGTTATCCCCACTCAAGATGATATTTTCTAGTTCCATCCATTTACTTGCAAAATTCATAAAGTTATTTTTAATAACTGAGTAGTATTCCATTGTCCAAATATACCACATTTTCTGTATCCATTCGTCCCTTGAATGATATCCCAGATTCTAGGTATTATAAATGAGGCTGCTATGAACATAGTAGAGCACATGTCCTTGTTATGTGCTGGAGCATCTTTTGGGTATATGAACAGGAGTGGTATAGCTGAGTCTTCAGGTAGAACTCTTTCCAGTTTTCTGAGGAAATGCCAGATTGCTATTCACAGCTGCAAGAACCAGCTTGCAATCCTACCAGCAGTGGAAGAGTATTCCTCTTTGTCTACATCCTCACCAGAGGATCCTCACCATCCACATCCTTCTACTATTGCCTGAGTTTTTGATCTTAGTCATTCTGACTGGTGTGAGGTGAAATCTCAGGGTTGTTTTGATTTGCATTTCCCTGAAGACTAAGGATGTTGAACATTTCTTTGGGTGCTTCTCTCGATTCCAGATTCCTCAGTTGAGAATTCTTTGTTTAGCTCTGAACCCCCATTATAATAAGGTTATTTAGTTTTCTGGAGTCTGACTTCTTGAGTTCTTTGTATATTTTGGATATTTGTCTTCTGTTGCATGTAGAGCTAGTAAAGATGTTTTTCTAATCTGTAGGTTGCCCTCTTGTCCTATTGACAGTGTCCTTTGCCTTAGAGAAGCTTTTTAATTTAATGAGGTCCCATTTTTAGATTGTTG
This sequence comes from Apodemus agrarius, assembly GCA_964023405.1. NCBI lineage: Eukaryota > Metazoa > Chordata > Mammalia > Rodentia > Muridae > Apodemus > Apodemus agrarius. Next base: position 82,915,641 of record OZ030020.1, read on the forward strand.
ATCTCAGAGCCTGAGCCATTGGTGTTCTGTTCAGGAAATTTTCTCCTGTGCTGATGTGTTTGAAGCTCTTACCCACTTTCTCTTCTATTAGATTCAGCATGTCTGTTTTTATGTGGCTGTCCTTGATCCACTTGGACTTGAGCTTTGTACAAGAAGATAAGAATGACTCAATTTGCATTCTTCTACATGCAGACTGCCAGTTAGACCAGCACCATTTGTTGAAAATGCTTTCTTTTTTCCACTGTATGCTTTTGGATTCTTTGTCAAAGATCAAGTGGCCATATGTGTGTGGGTTTATTTATGGGCTTCTTATTCTATTCTACTGATCTACCTGTCTGTCTCTGTACCAATACCATGCAGTTTTTATCACTATTGCTCTTGTCGTTGTTAGAATTTTACTTTTGTGAACAGACACCATGTCCAAGGCAACTCTTATAACATTTAATTGGGGCTGGCTTATAGATTCATAGGTTTAGTCCCTAATCATCAAGGCAGGAACATGGCAGCATCCAGGTGTAGGCATGGTTCAGGAGGAGCTGAGAGTTCTACTTCTTCATCTGAAGGCTGCTGGCAGAATACTATCTTCCAGGCACCTAGGATGAGGTTCTTAAAGCCTACTCTTTAGTGACATACTTACTCCAACAAGGTTACACCTACTCCAGTAGGGCCACCCCTTCTAATAATGCCAGTTCTTTGGCCAAGCATATGCAACCTATTACATTCCTGGGACTTCCTGGGAGTCAAGCTGTCTCTGGGCATGGGAGAAGTCAGGAGCGCAGGCCATGGCTGGGGCAGAGTTATATATGTTCAGTTTCAAGAACAAAATATTCAATATAAAACCAAAAAATACTTCTAAAATTATGAACTTTTGATTTTTTTTGTTAAATGTTATAAGAAAAAGTCATTAATAAGGAATGAAAAGTAATTAACAAACAGTCAAAAGGAATGCCTGTACGTATTGTAGGCATGGCTGCTTATTGATAAGACATATAAATGATATCCTGTGTGCTAATTTCTTGGTTAAAAACAAGTCACTAAATAATATCAAGTTCTAAACATATTAAAAGCACAAAATAAATAATGAATAAAAAATAAAGGCACAAAAATGTGAATTTCTGCACCTCAGGTGGTCTAAATGTTCTAAATGCATAAAGGCTTCTCCCTCATATACATTATAAATTAGTTTTTTATAAAAGTATCCCAAACATACTTTCTGTAGCTCAATAAAATTATTTTAAAATGCATTTGAGATGCAAATATAGAAAAATATGAAAGCATAAATATATTAAAAATTTTTAGGAATGATTAACCCAGTAAACATTTGGGCCTTTGCTTCAGTAATAAGTAAAAACTCTAGCCCTGATTCTGAGAGGAAACTGTCTTAGTCAGGGTTTCTATTCCTGCACAAACATCATGACCAAGAAGCAAGTTGGGGAGGAAAGGGTTTATTGAGCTTACACTTCCACACAGCTGTTCATCACCAAAGGAAGTCAGGACTGGAACTCAAGCAGGTCAGAAGCAGGAGCTGATGCAGAGGCCATGGAGGGATGTTCCTTACTGGCTTGCTTCCCCTGGCTTGCTCAGCCTGCTCTCTTATAGAACCCAAGAATACCAGCCCAGAGATGGTACCACCCACAAGGGGCCCTCCTTCACTTGACCACTAATTGAGAAAATGCCCCACAGCTGGATCTCATAGAGGCACTTCCCCAAGTGAAGCTCCTTTTCCTATGATAACTCCAGCCTGTGTCAAGTTGACACACCAAACTAGCCAGTACAGAAACTTACAGTGTAGTTCACAGGAATAAAAGGCAATTGATATGGATGGGTAATGTAGGACGGGAAAGAGAACCAGAGATTAAATCATTATTTCAGAAAGTTTCTCAAGTAATTTGTTGTACATTATGTAGAATAAACTACTACTGATGGTTTAATGCATATAACACAATGTGTTAGTGAGAGTAGTATGTCACCAAGCAATTATTCGAAGTGAACATGTGATATAAACATTTAATTATGACAGTAGGAAACCAGCCTTCCATCCATTTTTTTCAGTAATAGGCATTCCTAGACAGGGTCAGTGAGGTGGATTTTTGAAGACCCATTTATTACAAAATAATGGAGTATATTTTTCTAAATAGAAGAAATTATTTGAAGTTTTTTACCATAACATAAATATTTACAAAGATATGTTTAACCTGATTTAAATGTTATATAATATATAAATGTGTCTTCTGTGCTTTACTCCATTAATACATAGAAATTTTTCACTTTGATATGTTAGTTAAAAATAAACTTAAGTTTATAACTTCCTCTTCCAACTAATTCCTACCTGTGATCAGTGCGTATAACACTGAATATCACAATATTTAAAGATCTTTCTCTTTTCCAGAAGGAGCATCTGATATAAGGCTATACTCCTCCTTCTAACTTCCAAGCTTCTCCTCAACTTGACATTTCCAGACCTCTGAGTGAAATAATCCATGTTTGAATATACTGTCTTTAGGCTCTTCCAGGATGCTAACATCATGATTTTGATAGGCTTTAACCCACTGGCATTTCCCATTACATCTTACTTCTGATTTTGAATTCATTCGAAGAGAAGCTAAGCTGAAAAAAATTAAAAGACACATCTATAACTTAAATAGAGCTATAGAGCAAATAATTGCAAAATAATTTTTAAAAGATTTTGATAATACAGTGTAAACAAGCCACAGAAGTCTTAGTAGATTGTTAGAATAACAAACGTAAAATAGAAATAGTAAATCATTGGCTGGACAAGTGTCTCAGTTGCTAAGAGCATATATTCTTGTACAGGGACAAATTCAGTTCCTAGTACCCACAGAAGGTAGCTCACAACTTTCTGTAACTCCCATTCCCAGTGCATCCAATGCCACCTTCTGAAATTCATGGGCAACTGCACTCATATGCATAATCACATAATTAAAAATAAAAATAAATCTAAAAATAGAAATGAGAAATTGTAAAAATACAAGAAGAAAAAATGAAAAAAATGAGAAATGGATATAAACAATGTGTTTTAAACATGCTATGAGGCATGTATTTAAATAGAAGGAAAAAGCAGCCATAAAGCAGTTTTAAGGGTTGTATTTTGAATGACAATATTGTGATTATAACCTTACATGCAGCCTGTTAATGGTATTCTCTTTTAATAAAAGGAATTTGAAGATGCCAAACTTTCTGCTGCCATTTCTGAAATAGTTTCCCAGACACCTGCTCCGAGCACCCACGCAGCAGCCCCACCACCTGGCACTGAGGTGAGCAACATACCTTCCTTGGGAAATATTCCTACAAGAAAGAAAATAAGGCACCTGTCTACCATCAATGAAAACAGGAAAAATTATTGTCTGTAGTGTCAAACCATCCATTATCATTGAACATCAAAAGATAAAGGGGCTACCCTTAACCCAGTCTTCTCTCTGTTCAGGGGAAGTGCCTCATTTGCTAACAGACTTTCCCTTAGTGAAGTAGGTATTCATTCCTTCCCTTTTGATGTGATATCAAAGCTTCCTTAATGCAGTGGTCTTTAATTATGGTGACTTTTTTACCCTGTTGGGTCAGCTCAAGATCATCTGAACATACCCAGAGGCAGAGATGACAAAGCCCAGACTAGCCACTGGTAGCTCCACCATTTACAGCTGTGTTCCTGAGCTCTAATGGAAATTGATTGTTTAAAACAAGCAAAATGCTTTCTCCCTCCCTTCCCCCTCACTCCCTCTCCTCTCTGTCTTTGTCCCTCTCTCACTCTCTTCCTCCTTATGCCCTCCCTGTCTCTGTCTGTGTGTGTCTGTCTCTTTCTCTCATATTGGTGTGTGTGTGTGTGTGTGTGTGTGTGTGTGTGTGTGAATATTTATCTATAGGACAAAAAGATGAAGCAGAAAGAATCAGAGAATCAGCAGTAACCCAGGCCAAGTCCAGAGGTTCCCTGAGACTGTTCCTAACTATGAGCCAGAGCCTTTGTCTGCCAGGATATTTTACAATGATTCTTTTCCATTTTAAAATGATAACTTTCCCTTTGCTTTTCCCATTAGAGAATCATGTGTGTGTGCGAGTGTGCATGTGCATGTACATCTGACTCCATCAGTGGATCAAAATTAAGTTTGATTCCTCAATGGAAGGAAAGTGATGTATTTGTTTATGGAACCTCTAGGTAAGATTTAGGTCATTTATTTGGGTGCAGTATCTGATACCTCCACTAAGACTTCCTTAACCTGATAGTATTTTTCATGATGTACCTGGGTAGAGGAGGCAGATACTTTCACTGCTCTGTCTCTTCTGCTGTCAGCACATCAGTTCTCTGATACTGACTGGCCCTGTGACTTACTTCTAAATGTCCATGTTAAAAAGATGGGGTTCCTGGAAGACTTCCCTGAACAATTTGACCTACTTGTAACTAATTCAGAATTACTACCTTTTAGCAGAGAGACAAAGAACTTGATGATGCCTTGGATGAACTTTCTGACAGTCTTGGGAAAAGACAGCCGGATCCCGATGAGAACAAAACACTAGAAGATAAAGTGAAGGTAAAAGATCTTCCCCTCCCCTCTACAGAGAATAAAATTATCTGGAGGTAGTGAAAACTATCCTGCTCCATCTAATTTTCCTGTTTTATATTGTAGGTTTTATGTCCCTTTTTCTCACTAATGATTATGTTTCTGGAACAGGTTCCATTGCAGGAAACATCCTGTTTGTGAAATGAAAGCAGAGCTATGTTTTAATTTTTTTCTCTTCTAATTTTTTTCTTTGTCTTATTTGGAAATAAGGACATACTACCAAAAAGACATATACTTTTAGTGGATATACTTTGTATTCACAGTGGTAGAGATCACACACTTAGCACAGGTTTCCCCTGCACCGCTTTTGCAAGCATAACTGAATCTTAGTTCAAACTGTGAGAACTTTGACGCTGCAGAGATCTCCTAGAAGGACAAAATGGACTAGCTGTCCCATGCAAGGAGTGTATAAACATACATATTTAAGACAATATTTAACAAGCCGTTTCAACTGATGTGATCATAGTTTAGAATCAAGTAACTGAAGTTGGAAAGATGGCCCAGTGGGTAAAGTACTTAGAGCACAAGCCTTAGAACATAAGTACAAATCCTTGGTCATGTAGTGTTATTACACGTAATTTCAACTGGTACAGATATGGGAAACATAGACAGGAGAGCTATAAGAAGCTTCTGGACCAGCTAGCCAGGCATGCGCATTGGAAAAACAAGAAATCCTGTATCAAGCATAATGGAAGTTGAATGACATTGGAAATATATTTGTGCACATGTGCATAGGTATGTACATAGATGCATGCACACAAGTCATACACAAAATAGTAATGAAAATTATAACAGAGAAATAACTTCATGAGCATCTGAAGCAATGTGACAAAGACAGGACATTGCCATTGTCATTCTATCATTATTATAGGAATATTGAGATTAACTTACCATATATTTTAAAACCTGGATTATAATGCTGCACAGAGGTGTATCCTTACTCCCTAGAGACCAGGGAACCTCACAGCTAAGGATACCAGGATGGGCATGACTTGCTCAGTAGCAGATATGCTCAAGCAACAGTGTCTCCTGTCTTGCTCCTTTACTGTTCTTTAAAATGGAACTATATATCTCTATCTACCAAGCCATTGGGACCTGGCTTTCAATATGAAAAGCAAAATTTAATCAGAAAAATAATTTATTCCTTTGGGGATTTAGTTACTGGTAAGGATTCTGAGTATAGCTGTTTGATCCTTTCAGTTGAAAACCCACAGATTTGGCTGACATAGAAAAATGAGCATTGGCAGTTTTCATCAGTTCTCTACCTGCCTTCTATTCTGTTGCTCTGCTCCTCGTATTGTGCTTTGTGAAACTATAAAAACTGTAGTTCCTACACTTTGAATTGTATTTTCTAAGTGAAGAAAGAAATGAACATTTCTTTATCTCTTCAATGTTTATAGGAAAAAATCAAAGCAGAGCATAGCGAGAAATTGGGAGAAAGAGACGACACCATCCCCCCTGAATATAGGCATCTCCTGGATAATGACGGGAAGGTAAACTAAGGCAAACAGCCTAGATTAGGCTACTGCTCTTAAACTTTTCGATTTTCTCTTCTCTGGAAGTAAAAGGAAGCTGCACTAGCATAAAAGCACATCATGACTGAGTACTTTTAATGTCCCACCAGAGGTGATCAACAGGCTTTCTCATCCCTCTGCTGTATCTACATGAGATAATCTTATTAGATATTCATGCTTTGGGCTCTGCCATAAAGTCACTGTTTAATAATGCTTTCTGGGTGTCTTAGTTGGGTTTCTATTCCTGCACAAACATCATGAACAAGAACTGGTTGGGGAGGAAAAGGTTTATTCAGCTTACACTTCCATGTTGCTATTCATCACCAGAGGAAGTCAGGACTGAAAATCAAGAAGGTCAGGAAGCAGGAGCTGATGCGGATGCAGTATACTAGGTCATAATAATGATTCCATGAACTATATAGTTAAGAATTAAATTTTTAAAAAAAGTCTCTAAAACTGATGAAAGCAATGAGATGTCAAAGAAGCAGTCTTGTGTGTGGAGAGCAGAGGTAGGATGGTGGAAGAACTGAAAGGCCAAATAAACACAACAGCCCACACCCTGGATTTTTTTCTCCCATATGAGCACCAGCACTAATAGCTGGAGAACAGGCAAAACCCTTTTTGGAGGCACCAGGTCTATTTCCCCATCACACAAGCCAGTCTGACTGCCTCCCCCTTTCTGTTTGATCTAACTCTGCTTTAGAGTTGTTAGAGGACGAATCGAATCATTCTTTCCAGGCTTGCTCAACAAATGGAAATAAGGGAGTCAGTTCAGTATGCTCTGAGCCATGGTTGGGACAGCCCCTCCCTGGCCAAAGCCTTGGTGCCCTAGGAGTACTTTGTTCCCTGCAATTCTGTCTCCTGCTATCAGTCACCCTCCCCCATCTTGTTTGCCATCATTGAAGGTGCTTCATTTATTGCTCTTGCCTTAAGATGGATAAGAAGTCTGTAAGTTAGTGATAGTTGTGATTCAGGCCTGAAAAGAGGGTTCAGATCTTTTGAAATTATAATGAATCTCAGGTGTGGTGGAGACCTACAACAAGTTATTTGGAAGTCTAAAGAAACATTGGAAGTTCAGTGTGGGCAACTTAGATTTTTTTTTTTTGTTTTAAACAAAACAAAACAACAACAACAACAACAACAAAACAAATAAACTGGAATGTATTAGGCTCTGGGTTCATTCCATGGACCATCCAAACCAACCAACCAAAAACCCAGAGTATCTGGTGGGAATAAATTTTAATACTTGGTACCAGAAAATTCCTATTTGGTCCCTGTGTACTTCCAGAATCACATCTTTGCATCTGACTACTGAAATGGCTATGAAAGTGAAGATTTAGTAGAAATTTAGGCTCGGTGCCCAGTTCATCTGTTTTGTATAATATATACTCCTGTATGACTGAATGAACCTAAACAGATCTGTGTTTAACCAAAAGACTACCTTGTTTTTAAGGACAAACCAGAGAAGCCACTGACTAAGAAAACAGAGGTAAATGTTGTGATGTATACTTTCATTGTTTTTATTCTAGAAGTAGTTTTCTTTTAAACTTTGAAGAAACTAAAATTTGTTAAGTATATTTGTGATGTGCCAATGTGTGCAAGTAAGCCTATATTACTAACTTTGTTTCCCACAAGAGACTTTTAAAAGTAGTATCAGATATCAAAGTGAGAAAACTTATACTGAAGAATGAAACATGACTCAAACATGATGTCACATGCCTATAACCAACAGGGGTAAGGGAAACAGGACAATAAGGAATTCATAGTTACATAGTGAGTTTGAAGTTGGGTTGGACTACCGGAGACTGTCTTTAAAAAAAGAATATGGGGAAATAAAGATGTTCAGGTTTGCATGCTTTATGTCTCCTTTACCTAGTGATTTTACTAAACAAATGTCAGTGAGCTTTTCTTCTTAAACATATCTTACTTTTAAGTATAAGAGAAGCTACTCTGTGGCTATCTCCATGTGTTTCTATTAACATGTTAGAAGCCTGGTCAGGACCAAGACCCCATTGATGCTCTCTCAGAAGACTTGGATAGCTGCCCCTCAGCTACAGAGACCTCACAGAATACAGCAAAGGTAATGTGCTTTTTCATACCTATTTCTTTGAAATACCCATCTTTTTAGAGCAGAATGAATAGAATAATGTTATAGAGAACCTTAAAGTTAAAATTCTACTGCCCACAATACTATTGGATTTCCTTGTTTTTGCCAATACTTTCACAAAATTGCCCCTAAGTTTTGTTTATTACATAGCATTTCATCAGGGTTCTGCATGTGGTGAACAACCTCCACAGCTATCATTTTTGTTTGCTACATTGTTTTGTGAGTGACAAATAACTCTGTGCTTATTTTGCATGGCAGTCTTTGACCCTAGGCCACCTTCTGCTCATTTTGTTGTCTGGAATTTCCTCCTGTCCCCTCCTGATGCAGCTGGCTGACTTACTTTTCATTGCCATTTCTAGTCTTTGTCCCTTCCCAGGCCAGCCTAGCAACCTTTGAGTACTCTCTCCCTGCATGGGGACACCCAGTACCAGCTACCTACTTCCCATTTAGTTGGGCATTACATTTAGTATTTAGATCTTTGATTTCTGTGCTCAGATTAGCAGAATGCTGATATTTAATAAGTGCTCAAACATGTAATTTGAACTGAATGAAAAAACTAAACCCATTATTTTTTCCATTAATACAGGTTAATAAAATGAATGAAAACAAATGTGTAATTCCATAGTTTTGGGGTACTTCACCTATAGAGCACATCTTATAAATCACACAGAAGGAAGGGTGGATGTTGCAGTCTGTTCATGATTGTTTCAGATGCTTTTAAACACAACTTGTGCCTGCAACTTCATACCTTCCAAGTGACTTAATTTATTGCCTCAGTCCGCCTACTTCTCTCTTCTGGAAACGCCTAACTAAAGTTTCTGCTTTCTTTTTTTCCCTCTTTTCTTCCCTTACCCCTTTATTTTCCTATTCCATCCCTCTCCTCTCCTGTTTTATCTTTACTCCTTTCCAATCCATCCTTTCCTTTTATTTCTTCATTTTGGTAAATGTGTTGTGCCTTTGCAGGCACAGTTTCCATTGTTACATCCATTTTCCTCCCTGTTGTGATTATAAAAGAATAAAGGGAAATAAGATGTGTTCTAATGGAGTGTGGTGATGTGTGGCTCTGCAGAGCCAGAGGGGGTAAGGCAGCAAGCAGGGTCTGTAGCAGGCTGCAAGTGAGGGAGGGGGGCGCGATGGAGCTCACACAGGCTGAGGGATCTGAGGTGGGGCAAAACTGATGGTCCTGGTGAGATGGTCCTGAATGTGGGAAAGGGCAGCAGAGTTCCTGCAGCGGGTAGAGCTAAACTGCGGGAACTGACTGCTACAGTGGGAGCAAGAACCGGAAACTGAGGGAGGGGCCAGCCAGGGGAAAGTTTGCACTAGGGTCACTGGAGAGTAAGTGACAGTTTAGCAGTGATGTAGAGGTATTGCTTTACACCAAGACATTCCATTTAAATAGGATCAGAGACAGTGAAGACTGACCCCTGGGTGAGAGAATAGGATTATTAACTGGCCCTGCCAGCATCCTGAGGGCATTAATAACCTTAGAGGGATTCCAGCACCCGCCAGACTAGTAGGTCATCAAGTGGGGGTTTGGGGTTAACACTCAGAGCTGGTGCTCTTGAGCCAAAGACCAGTTCAACTAGTCCAGGGGAATTTTCCCAGCTACGAGAAAGACTGTCTCTAAGGAGAGGGGAATCTCTCCCAAGGGAAAAAGTCATAAAACAAGGGTCAGGGCAGTACAGGCATAGCTTCCAGCTCAAGAACTCTCCCCTGGTGCTCTGACCAGTGAGGGGACTGGAGGCTTACCAGCAAGTATATCTCTTGTGGTTGCTGAGATGAGATGCAAACCTGCAGAGTTTTTAGATCCAAGTCACAGGGCAACAATGCTGTGATTATAAAAAGATAAAGTGATAAAAGATATGTTCTATGTGGGTGCAGTAAGGTGTGGGGAAAGGGAGTGTCTCAGCAGCCCATGGCCAGCTGCTACTTCTCTACTCTCTCCCTCTCTGCCTTTTTCTGCCTCTACTGACCACTTAACCCCCCTCCACATGCCCTGAATAAACTCTATTCTATGCTATATGCTTGTGTGGCTGGTCCCTCAGGAGAAAGGGATGCCTCAGCATGGGTCCGCACCTCACCACACCACAGAGAATATATATTAATATTTCTTTATCTTTTTATAATCACAACACTCCCTACTACTGAAAACAGGTGTGTTTTGTTCTTTTTGTTTTCCTCCATGGCACATAAAAGTCTGCCTAAGTAAAGCTTTGATTTTTCTGAACCTCTGCTTTTCTAAAATAAAACTGTGGTATATATTTGGGGGTTCATGTTATTAAATGATGGGAATGCTAAACACACATGTGACCACCACTCTCCTCTTAATTTGTAGCCTTTTAAATGTCAAAATATAGGTACATTCAGTTATTTTAAAAGGAAGTACCAAGCTACCCATTTTCACTCACTTATGTTGGGGGATATAGGCTGCTAGGAAGAATATCCTGGATTCATCTAATGGCAGCATGTAGTCAGTGCCTCTCTGCATTTATGATGACAGAAGCCTCATTACATTTCCATTACTTTAGGAGAAGAGCAAGGCTCCAAGTTCCAAAGCATCCAAAAAGGAAGTGAAAACAAAGGACTCCTCCAAGGTAAATATGGTCAGAAACATAACAATTGGCAAGGAAGTAGGATTTGCCTTTTAGTCATTTAGCTTGATATTATAAGCTATTTAGAACAAACAACTCACTTTGAAACAATAGCTATCTCCTTGCATGCCTTGCTTAAAAAGAAAACCAAAGGTACTTTTATTAATTTATTTTTTTATTGAATATCATCTTCATTTACATTGTCAATGGTATCCTTTCCTGATATCCCCCTCCCCTAGGACCCCCAACCCCTCTTCTTCCTCCTCCCCTCCATAAACCTCTCCATCCAGCACACTCCTTCCCCCCATCCCCCAGTTTCCCTTTGTCTGGGCCTCTGGTGAGCCTTTACCTGACCAAGGACCACTCCTCCCACTGATGCGCAACAAGGCCTTCCTCTACTACATTTTTGGCTGGAACCATGTGTGCCCCTTGGTTGATGGTTCAGTCCCTGGGAGTCTTGGGACGTCTGGGTGGCTGAAATCATTGTTCTTCCCATGGGGCTGTAAACCTCTTCAGCTCCTCTGGACCATCCTCCAGCTCCTCCATTGGGGACCCCATGCCCAATCCAATAGTTGGTTGTTAGCATCTGCCTCTGTATTTGTAAGGGTCTGGCAGGGCTCCTCTGGAGACAACCATGGCATGCTCCTTTTGGTATACACTTCTTCTTGACCATAGTAGTGGCAGGGTTTGTTGACTGTTTATAGGATGAATCCCCAGGTAGGGCACCTTTTGGATGACCTTTACCTCAGTCTCTGCTCCACACATTGTCTTCCTTATTGCTCCTGTGACTATTTTGTCCCATTTCTCAGAGGAACCAAAGCACCCTCACTTAAGTCCTCCTTCTTCTTGAGCTTGTTGAATTGTAACTTGTTTATTTTGAGCTTTTAGGCTAACATCCACTTATTAGTAAGTGCATACCATGTGTGTTCTTTTGTGATTGGGTTGATCGCTCAGGATGACACTTTATAGTTCCATCCATTTGCCTAAGAATTTCATGAATTCATTGTTTTTACTAGCTGAAAAGTACTCCATTGTGTATATATACCATAGTTTCTGTATCCATTCCTCTGTTGAGGGACATCTGGGTTCTTTCCATTTTCTGACTATTATAAATAAGGCTGCTATGAACATAGTGGAGCATGTGTCCTTATTACATGTAGGAGCATCTTCTGGGTATATATGCCCAGGAGTGGTATAGCTGGGTCTGCTGGCAGTGCTATGTCTAATTTTCTGAGGAATCGCCATGCCCCATCAGGGCTAGAATGGATGCTAGAAGGCACTAGGAATTATGGGGATTATAGACACTGTGAATTATGGGAGAGCAGTCAGAGAAGAAAGAAGGATAGTTAGAAAAGAGAAAGTTGGGCACATATGTGGAAAAGAGCTGAGAGTAGCTAGCTCTAAGAGCTATAGACAACAGGAGCTTCCCTTTCAGACAATATCCCACTTCTCAAGTGGCCCACTGTGCTGACTTGCACTTGCTATAATAATGCTGCTTTAATATGCCATGCACTTTTAGACTATCTGGTTGTGCTGGCGTGTAGCTTAGTGCTAAATGACTTGTGTAGCATTTGAGGAGCCCTGAGTTCCACAGCCTTAGTTGCATAACAAAGATGGTAGTGTTGTGGAAGGAAGCTAGACTCGCAAAATAAAGGAGCTACCCCCAAGATGACAAATATTCATCCTGAATGAGCTTTACATAACACACCCACTTTCCAAATGCTCTGACCCATTGATTCAACTCAAAAAGCACAGAGGGAATATCTCCACAGCCATGTACCTCCCCCACCTCCCAGGGATGATAATACAAGGATCCTGGAGTGTTTTTATTCCATGTCGCTCTTCTCAAAATCAAGCTTTTCAACAGTTTAAATATGTTTTAAAGCAGAAGCAAAAATACACAGGCTGACAAAGGAGGCCAGTTAGTCTGAAGACACAGTTATCAAAATATTTTTGAGATACACAGTTACCATGTGAACTTAGTACATTTAGAAACCATATAGTTTGATTTAATACCTACCATAATTTAAACATCATAGCACTGAGTATAAATGACAATAGAAGATAATTGCTATTACTGTAAAAGAAAAAAAACATGAAAATATCTTTTTGTTTCTACTGGAGAAAAGATAATACAGTAAAAGATGCCACTGTTGCTACTGTGGTTTGTCTATGTTTGTAACTGAAGCCCTGGCCAAATCATCCTTAGATTGCTGTGAAAAGAAAGAGATTTTATTGTTTATGAAAACAATGTATCTCATTGTTCCTGGAAATAAAAATGTATTGGTTTAAAAAAAAGAAAACCAAAAGTAACCTCTTGGGAGCTGGAGTGATGGCTGAGTTGTTAACAGCACTGGCTGCTCTTTCAGAGGATCTAGGTTTGGTTCCCAACAAGCACATGTTGCTTACAACCATCTGCAACTCAGGACATAGAATACTTCTTCCGGTCTCTGGTGTCACCAAGCATGCACATGGCACATGATATATTCAGGAAAAACAAGTTAAAAAATTAAAGTTAGTTAAATTGAAGATTTATTGTGTTAAATATATATACATAACTTATGTTTTGAAATTATAAATGAAATGTGTCCTTAAGGTTATTCAAGTGGCATGTGGTTCTTGCTTTTATTAAAGTGCCTCCAGAGCCTGTGATTTACATGTGAGAGCATGGAAGTTGTTCTAGTTTGATTTTTGATGCTATAATAAAACACCCTGCCAACAGTACCTTAGTGGAGAAAAGTTTATTTGGCTTACACTTTTAGATCTTATGCAGTCACTGAGAACAGTCTGGATCTCAAGCAATAACTTGAAGCAGAAACCATGGAAAAACACTGCTTGCTAGCTCTGTCACAGATTCCTGTTTAGCTAGGGTTTTGGTGATTGTGATGGTTTGTATATGATTGGCCCAGGAAGTGACCCTATGAGGAGGTGTGGCGTTGTTGGAGTAGGTGTGCCACTGTGGGTGTGGGCTTAAGACCCTTACCCTGGCTGCCTGGAAGTCAGTCTTCCACTAGCAGCCTTCAGATGAAGATGTAGAACTCTCATCTCCTTCTGTACCATATCTGCCTGGATGCTGCCATGTTTCTGCCTTGATGACAATGGACTGAACCTCTGAGCCTAGCTAGTATCTCAAGTACTATATTGAAGAGATATGGCGAGAGGGGACAGCCTTGTCTAGTCCCTGATTTTAGTGGGATTGCTTCAAGTTTTTCTCCGTTTACCTTGATGTTGGCTACTGGTCTGCTGTATATTGCTTTTACTATGTTTAGATATGGGCCTTGAATTCCTGCTCTTTCCAAGACCTTTAGCATGAAAGGATGCTGAATTTTGTCAAATGCTTTTTCAGCATCCAATGAGATGACCATGTGGTTTTTTTCTTTGAGTTTGTTTATGTAGTGGATTACATTGATGGATTTCCATATATTGAACCATCCCTGCATCCCTGGGATGAAGCCAACTTGATCATGGTGAATGATCGTTTTGATGTGTTCTTGGATTCGGTTGGCAAGTATTTAGTATTTTTGCATCGATATTCATAAGAGAAATTGGCCTGTAGTTCTCTTTCTTAGTTGGATCTTATAAACATATAACAATCACTAAGTAATAGCACACCCTTATGGAGCAGATCTCTGCAGATCCACAAAGATGTATTGTCTTGTAGTGATGCTATATGGACAAATAGATGACTTAAGGCATGATGATCCTATAAGAATTCCTTAAGTTATATCTATGATTATTAAGCTCTTTTATAGTGGGGTTGCTATTAGGTCCTTTTCTGATAGTCAAAACTGCAATAAGAACTCTGCCAGTCTCCCAGGTGTCACCAGTTAATTGCTCTTAGGTAGTAACTAGACTTTCTCCTACTCAGAGCACATTCCAAGAGGTGGTAAAACAGTTAACCAAGGGTCATAAAAAGGGAACTAACGATTTATCATAGGTGCTAGGATAAGAGGGAAAATTTTGACTGGGTTTATCTATACAAAACTTCACTAATAACTTAGTTACGATTTTTATCCTTTAGTGAACCCGTGGAGCGGAGGCAGGTGATAGATGTTTAGCTAGATAATTACTCCTAATGGATATGCATGTAAACAGTCTCTGTTGTAAACTTCTACTTCAATTTATGATTTGATTTTGTGTGTGTGTGTGAACTTGTGATGATCTTTGTATCATGTGATCATGTATTATAAAAGATGTATAAGTACTGAAGACAAAGAGAAGAGAGAATTTTTGCCTTTTCTCCTCCAGGAAGAATATTTTTCCTTACTAGAATTTTTGCCCTCTCTCCCCACTGAGAGAATTTTTCTGCTTCCCTGCTTAGGATTTTTCTGCTTTTCTCCTTAGTTAGCTTTCATAGGAAAGTTTTTACAACTTAGTAATAAATGTTATAATCATTTTTCTAAGTGTCCTTTTTTCTTCCTATGACTTCCTAGCAGGCTGAAAGAGCCAAGCAGCTCCTGCTGAGGTACTACAGATCCTATTTACTTAATCATTAATCACAAACTGCAGTTTCTGGCCTTAGAAGATCATAGAGGCGAATCAGCTATAGTACAAGATAACAGACTTAAACTTTATATTATTATACAGCAATCCTAATTATCTTGTAAGACCAAGTCTTACTGCTCTCTCTGGTGCTCTTTTTCCTCCGCCTCAAGAAGAACCAAAAACAAAGAAAACCCCTGCTCGGGCTGGCCCGAGCAATATATATATATAAATAAATAAATTTAGGTTAAAAAACCTAAGTTTAAAGTGAGAAATTTAGGATTAATTAAGGCTATTTACAGCTCATAATTTGAAAGAACAGAGTATGTTTGTGTCAAATAAAGAAAAATATAGACTAGGCCACCCTCTCTGTCTTCTGTTTGGTCCATATCCAGGAGATCATTTTCTCCTTCCCTTTTTTTGTGAGTTAGTTGTGCAGCGCTGATTTAGAAGTGAAAGCACTCACAATACCTTTGCTTCCCCTTAGAAGACAGAGGAAGTGTCCAAGCCAAAGGCTGATGAAGATGCAAGATAAAGTTGATGAACTTGGTAAGTTAGCTTCCATTGTAAATAGCAATAACCTTTAGCAGCTGACACCATGGGAAGTGACAAGGTTTATCTCTTGTGTATTTCATACTTGTTCCTGTTCAAAGTATTCCATTCCCTAACAAGCACTAAAGGGATTATTGTGCTACTAGAACATTTTTTTAAAATTATATGATTAAATATTTTGATATATAAATATATATTAATAT
The DNA here is from genome assembly GCA_964023405.1 of Apodemus agrarius. NCBI lineage: Eukaryota > Metazoa > Chordata > Mammalia > Rodentia > Muridae > Apodemus > Apodemus agrarius. The sequence goes on from OZ030020.1 coordinate 82,931,661, forward strand.
ATAAATATATATTATATAAATTATAATTTATAAATTTATAAATTTTATAAATATAAATAAATATTTAAATTATATGATTAAATATTTTAATATTATATGATTAAATGGCCTGGCAGAGGTGGTGCACAGCTTTAATCCTATCACTCAGAGGCAGAGGAAAGCAGAGCTCAAAAAGTTCAAGGCCAGCCTATCTACAGAGCAAATCCCAGGACAGCCAGGGCTACACAGAGAAACTTGTCCTTGAAAAAACAAAACAAAAAACAACAACAACAAAAAAAAAACTCTTTAAAGTACTCAGACTTTTAAAGAAAATCATACACCACAAGCTAGTTAGTTGAATCTTTGAAATCTGAATGATTATTCAGATTTTCTTGCAATGGATTTGTAGCAAAAATGGCATTAACTGATATCTGAAATACAAATTCATGATGAGTGGTGGAAATCACAATTTGGGAATAAAGGCTGTTTAACCTTCTGAATTTTTTTTGGTCTTAATTCTCGAAGAACAATGATATATTCTGACCCATTCAATAGATGGGTTCTGGCTTTCCTAAAAGTCATAAAATGAAACTTTATGCTCAACAAAGCCTTAAAAAAGAAAGAGAGAGAGAGACAGAGAGAGAGACAGAGAGGGAGACAGAGACAGAGAGAGAAAGAAGAAGAAGAAGAAGAAGAAGAGGAGGAGGAGGAGGAGGAGGAGGAGGAGGAGGAGGAGGAGGAGGAGGAGGAGGAGGGGAGGGGAGGGGAGGGGAAAGGAGGAGGAAAGAGAGAGAGAGAGAGAGAGAGAGAGAGAGAGAGAGAGAGAGAAGGGGAAGAGAGAGGGAGAAAGAAAGAAAGAAAGAAAGAAAGAAAGAAAGAAAGAAAGAAGGAAGGAAGGAAGGAAGGAAGGAAGGAAGGAAGGAAAGAAAGAAAGAAAGAAAGAAAGAAAGAAAGAAAGAGAGAGAAGTGGGGTTGGCATGACTTAGCAGGTAAAGATGCTTTCCACTAAGCCTGATCCAAGCTCCATCCTTGGGATGTATGTGATAGATTCATGGAAGTTGCCTCTGACATCCATATGCATACTTTGACATAAACTAAATGAAAATGTAAAGTGAGCCTTTTTTTTCCAAATTAAAAAAAAAAACAACACAAAACTATGAGTTAAATGGTCCAACTCTCCTACCAGGAACCATTTCATTTCCTATAGTGCAATTAGTACACAAACCAGAGCTACTCCACATTTTCTCAGAGTAACTGATGATCTTATATTAACAACCCACTCTTGCTCATATTTCCTTTTATTTTCAGGGTATCTGAATAGAAATTCTTCAGCTGGTGGATGGTGACTTTTGAAGAACAGGCTTTGATGGCAATTTTTTTCTGGTTGTCTTCTAGACAGTGGTATTTGTTATGTCACTTGACATCTTAAACACTGAGTTATTCTTTTCAAGAACCAAAAATGAATTTGTCTGCTTCGCCTGTGTTCTGTGTTGAGTATTGATAAACTTCAAATATTTTTATTTGCTTTTAGGTGGGAGAAGGAAGCTTTATATTTGTAAGAAATATGTTTGATAGTTTCTTAAAACACCAAGAATCCCAAAAAAACCTTTGCAAACTTTGCACATTATATATACAGTGCCTATAAATCTCATTAGTATTTTTGGTTTGCACTTAATTATTTTAGTACTTGAAAAATTATACTCTCATCTTTTGTCAGTATTTGGATTTCTTGTTATGTCTCTTTCTTGGGCTTTGATGTATCTTTGGGTTAATGTTGGTATGAAATATTGTACATTTGGTGTATAACTCCTTTGGGGATGCTAATAATAAATTAATAATACATAACCCAGGTAAACCTTGGGAGCGCCAATCTCCTTTCCTGCCTGAACTCTACTTTTCTAGGAATGAGGACTACTACTCATGGTCAAACAAGACACACTGAGACTTGAACTAAGCTAGCAGAAAAACAAAGAACAACTTTTAACAATAAGGTTGGGATACTTAGAATACTCATATGGCTTGAACTATCCTGGTTTACAATGGCATTAAACTGTGGTTTCCAATCTCTACTCAAAAACCAGATTGCAATCTTTTGCTTACAGCCACTTGCCACATTGTGTAAAGCATCTGGCATTATGGAAGTCAAATTTACTAAACACAAAAATGAACTGCTTTAAGTGTGTGCACACATGCAAACGTACATATAATGTATGCACTGAAATTTAAAATCTGCTGCCATATCAAAGCAGGTTAAATTATATTAACATCTTTGAATGGTATCTCAGATGTTTCTGAACACTGCACTGTTATCATTGATGGATAAACAATTCCATTTCTATTTCATGGCAATGAATGCTGGAAAAGATGTCAGGTACATATAAACCAGACTTCAGCTTTCCAGAAATCACAGCCTTTATTGCCATCAATGTAAAGATTTTACTAGGATTTAATTAACTTTACTAAATATAACTTACATCATGAGTAATTCCCAGGGGATAGGTAAGAGCAAGCAAAGCTAATGATATCCATAATGAACATATCTTGTTAACTGTCTCTAAAATTAGTCTCTAAAGCATGCATGCACCTCTTAGATTTCAGAATTTCTTTCTTTTCTTTCTTTCTTCTTCTTCTTCTTTTTTTTTTTTTTTTTTTTTTTTTTTTTTTTTTTTTGAGACAGGGTTTCTCTGTATGGCCCTGGCTGTCCTGGAACTCACTTTGTAGACCAGGCTGGCCTCGAACTCAGAAATCCGCCTGCCTCTGCCTCCCAAGGGCTGGAATTAAAGCCGTGCACCACCACCGCCCAGCACCTCTTAGATTTCAAATGCTACCTACAAAGGTATTTAATTCCCAGTCCATAAAAAGGACAGTCACTATTCTGTTTTCAAGGCACTGACAAGAAAAGAATGTACTCCCTATCTTAGATAGGGTATACTGCTGTAAACAGGCAACATGATCAAGGCAACTCTTATAAGGACAACATTTAATTGGGGCTGGCTTATAGGTTCAGAGGTTCAATCCATTATCATCAAAGCAGGAACATGGCAGCATCCGGGTAGGCATAGTGTAGGAGAAGATGAGAGTTCTACATCTTGTTCCTAAGGCAAACATGAGAAGACTGACTTCCAGGGATCTAGGAGTAGTGTCTTAAATCCCATGCCCACAATGACACACTTCCTTTAATAAGGCCACTTTAGTCCAACAAGGCTACTGCATGTGCCAAGCATATTCAAACCATCACATTCCCTGACTTTTGAACTCGTTATTGTCTAATCCTTGTATCTTGGCAGTGTAGGTGTCTGTTTACTCTTTTTGTTTCTAAAAGCATGCTGAAACCTTGACACTGGCAGACACGCTTCCAAGGCTATATAGCTCTAATTATACAGACTTCCATACATACATAGGAATATATTTAAATGTGACAAAATACATAAATTTAAGAGTGTCTGTAAAATCACATGTATGCTTAAGTTACCAAAATGTTTTTTTAATTAGGAATATTCTCAAGACTTTAGTGTTTACTTGTAACTCAGTGACTTGCATATGCCATAGGGTCTAAAGGAATCCCTTTCATTCTTATCTACTGTTTACTTTTAAAAGACTAATCAGGTGAGAACAATTGCAGATATTGCCTTAGAATCAGTGGTTTTTATTACTAAAAGTTGCTGCATATGTTACATTTTTATCTGTTTTGAATATGAACTTTTCCAAAAGGTGACCAAAACAAAAATCAGTAATCAAGATATAAAATGCAATTAAAGGGAAATATTTTATATGAAAATCTTGGCTATGTGTTCTATTTTATATGTAATCTGGGGGAAAATTACCAGTGAATCATTTTCTATTTTGAAGACATCAAATGGAGTTAATATAAAAATAGAACTATAAACACATTCTTTGTAGATTAGATATAGAGTGCCCCTCCAACAAGCTCATGTGTTGAAGTCTTGGCTCCCAGCTGGGGAGTAGTAAGAGAGGAGACTGCTTAATGAGGATTAGTGGATTAATCCATTGGCAGTCACCAATTCACTTGATTCTTGCTTGAATAGGAGGTAGGTTCCATTGAAGAAGTAGGTCCAGTCGGTGGGAGTGTGTTCTCAGACTTCTATCTGGCCCCTCTTTTGTTTTCTGGTCAATACTGGGCAAGCATTCTTCCCTGGTACCTGTTATGGTAGCCATAATATCTCACCACAGGTCTGTAATAACATAGCCAACAAGCCATCAACTAAAATCTTTCCTTATTTAAGCTCAGGTATTTTTTTAGGCAGTGAAAATTTGACAATTGAGTCCCTGACCCCTGAACTTTATTCCATCTTGATATATTTCCTATCATTATGCCATACATCTAAAAATTATGTAAGACTTAAAGAATTCTTTACTTATACTAATATAAACACATTATTAATATTGTCCTTTATTAGTCCTCAATGATTTATTTACAATAAGTGCCAATATGAGTTATTTAGGTATTTACACCACTCCCTACTTAAGGAATCAGAGACTCTCAAGGAGGTATTAAAATGAGATATTTCTGATACATATCTAAATGCACTTTGCTTTTTTAAAAGTAAGCTTTAAAAGAAAGTATATGGTTCTCCTACTTGGCTTATCTGAGGTGGGTTCTAGATGCACATACTTTTAAAAAAACAAAACAAAACAAATGTGCAAGGAGGTTGTGTGAAAATGGCAAGTACTACCATGACTGGTATCAGCAGGTTTCCACTGTGGCCCCATGCTCCTGTAGATAAAAAGGAAGTAGTTACTAGAACCTAAAGATAAAATAGGACTGTATAAACATAGTGGAGCATGTGTGCTTTTTACATGCTGGACAATCCTCTGGGTATATGCCCAGGAGTGGCATAACTGGGTCCTCCGGTAGTATTATGCCCAGTTTTCTGAGAAACCGCCAGACTGATTTCCAGAGTGGTTGTACCAGCTTGCACTCCCACCAGCAATGGAGGAGTGTTTATCTTTCTCTACATCCTTACCAGTACCTGCTGTATCCTGAGTTTTTGATCTTAGCCATTCTGACTGGTGTTAGGTAAAATCTCAGGGTTGTTTTGATTTGCATTTCCCTGATGACTAAGGATGTTGAACATTTCACCATTCAATATTCTTCAGTGAAAATTCTTTGTTCTCTGTACCCCATTTTTAATAGGTTTATTTGGTTCTCTAGAGTCTAACTTATTGAGTTCTTTGTATATATTGGATATTAGCCCGCTGTCAGATGTAGGGTTGGTAAAGATCTTCTCCCAATTTGTTGGTTGCAATTTTGTCCTATTGACAGTGTCCTTTGCCTTACAGAAACTTTGTAATTTTATGAGGTCCCATTTGTCAATTCTTGATCTTAGAGCATAAGCTATTGGTTCATAGCAGCCCTATTTATAATAGCCAGAAGCTGGGAAATAAACCAGATGTCCCTCAATGGAGGAATGGATACAGAAAATGTGGTATATTTACACAATGGAATACTACTCAGCTATTAAAAACAATGAATTCATGAAATACTTAGGCAAATGGGTGGGACTGGAAAATATCATCCTAAGTGAGGTCTCAATGACAAAAGAACACACATGGTATGCACTCACTGATAAGTGGATATCAGCCAAGAAGCTCGGAATACCCAAGACACAATTCATACATCAAATGATGCCCAAGAAGAAGGAAGGAGAGGTTCCTGGTCCTGGAAAGGCTTGGTGCAGCAGTGTAGAGGATACCAGGACAGACAGGGAAGCAGGAACAGGGGGACAGGTTGATTGCGGAACAGGGGGTGGGGAGAGGGCTTATGGGACTTTGGGGGAGGGGAGAACCAGGAAAGGGTAATCATTTGAAATGTAAATAAAAAATATATCTAATAACAATAAAAATAGGACTGTATAGAAAAAAAGGCTACCTCTTAGGAGTAAGAGTTAAGTGGTGAAAATCAGCAAGAGGCAAGTACAAGGAAATAAATGCCTCTATGTACTCCCTCATTGACCACAACCCCAAATACTGTCTATCAACAAAACCCAGAGGGAAAAAGTGCCTGGTTAACTGAACCCTGCAAGACAGCACCGTTAAGTGCAAACAGGAAGAGCAACTGCAGGACTGTAGAGTGCTACAGACCAAACTCAACTGGGAGTTGTAGTTGTGGGGAAACCAAGATTCTTTGGTGAAGCAGAAAGGCACGGATTTGGTGAATGACAGACACCAGAACACAGAGTATCAATGTATTAAGCTGCTCTGAGCCAGGGGATTTTAAGCATGAGATTTTTTCCATTTCAAAACATGTATCCAGTAAAGCAGGCACAAAGAACAATCAGCATAACCATTTGCCATGAGGAAATGTAAAATCAACCAGGTAAAATGTTTCCAGTCTAACAAATTAGAAGCTCAAACATAGACAACATCTGTCTTCCTAAACTTCAGTCCTAAAAGAGACTTCAAAGGACGTTAGGCTAGCCCCCCTAGGTTTTAATGAGATTCTGTGGGTAAACTTAACCTGACACTTAGCTTTTCTCTGTGGAAAGCTGAGATTTGCTGTGCTCAGTCAATGCTTTTCATACCACAATGTCAGAGTCACTCTCATTAACATAGCCATAAAAGTTTACATTTTGTTGGGAGATTAATGTAATTATGTAAACTACTAAGGCAAAGCGGTGCAATTCTAAGAACAGAGGTTTTTTGGCCAGTGACTTACTTCAAAGAAGAATTCTTTTACACCTATTTGCTTGTTTTCTTATTCCCAGCTACTAGGAAGAGGGGAAGTTTTTGGAAGTAAAGCAGGCTGCCAGTGAGATTTTTTGGCTTCTGAATGGAGGTGTTCTGGAAGGCTCCAAGAGGCATTTCTCCCTCAGTCTGCAAAACCATGTCTCACAGAATCAATTGGCGCCATAGCGGCAGTAGAGCCAGAGAGGTCAACAGAACTTCTATACAGCCATTTTCCAGCCTGGCTAATGATCCAAGCATTCACTGCACAATGTGCTTCACTATTCACAGTCTTACAAAGACAATCATGAATGACTGACACCGAAGCACTAAGTATAAACTGAGAAGCCCCTTGGTTTTTCTGTGGCAAGTAGCTGGGCACTTCGGTTTATACCCCTCAACCACAGACATTGAAGCTTCTCTCAGACATAATCAAGTGAAATGAAATAAACTATCTTCAGTAGTAGCCAAAACAACTATCTTTAGTTTGCAAATACTCAAATTGAACAAAATTTTGCTCATTATAAATTCAGAACCTTGGCAAGAAACAAACTGTCACAGCAACTTCTGCCTTTCTTTTTGCAGCCATAGTCTTATTTTATCAAAATTCTTATCCATCCATCGTATATTTTCTTCAATGGTCTCAATGGTTTGTTGAACACAACGGAGCTGAGAACCATTTTCTTTCAAGGAGCTGAAGAATGCTTTTACCTTGGGGGGAAAATAGATTTTAAAAGCATTAGTTTGGTTATATTAAGCAAATGGTAATTTAAGGGTACTTAAAAGAAAGTAGACCTACAATTCCAATCTTAGCTAACATTCTACATAGAAGGCAGTACTAGATATCTGGATATGGTTGTGTATATCATATTTGAGCTACATGAAATGAGCTCATGCCACATATCAGGTTTGTATTTCTTCTAGCTTTTATATGTTCACAGTTGCCAGACTTTAAAAGGCTTTGTTGTTTAACATTTTATATTCAAGGTTTAATTCAATTTGTCTGTTTAATATGGGTTCTGTTATATATACACAGATATAGACTAAAGTTTTTAAATATGATATCTGAAAAGCAGAATGTGCAGAGTATCTTCTTTGCTAAGAAAAAATAGTATCAGCCACATAAATGCAGTCTTTCTGTGGAGCCTGGCCTTGTGTGTTATGACCACCAACACTGTAAGGAATGGAGCTCTTAACAAGTTATATATAGTTATATATGATCTTAAACCTTGACAGTATTTTTATCACAATCCACAATTCCTGCTTTGTTCCCTCCAGATAAAATCTATAGTTTCCCACAGTTTCAGAGATATGAGACTTGCAGCCCTCCCCTCAAACTGTATTTTGATCTTGTCAAATCCCTGGGTATCTATCTTAACCTTTAAGGTGGAATGATGGATAAGCTGCCATTGCCAAAGCAATGAAAATTGTACTAGTTCCTTTCACCTTCAAGAGTAGTTAACATTATCCCATAGATTGTCATATCATTAACTGTTTTTTTTTTGTAGTTAGGAAGCAATAATAGACCAAGACATTATTTATTGATCATGATTTCCAGACAGCTAATTCCTCAAAAATCCATTTCATAATACCATGCTATGAGTTTTGGAATAGTGGGTGGGGGAAAGACTGAGTTTTAGGAAGATCAAGTTCCAGTCAGAAGTGATGCAAAGTTGTTCTAAAATTACTTGAGAGTCTAGTTGCCTCCTGCTGGGGAAGAGAAGAAATACTCCCTCCTCCCTACCCCAACCTGTGCTTTCCTCAATATACTGCTACAAGGCCCAAGACTGATTCCTCATCAACTAAAAATCACTTTCAGCACTCTTCAACAATAAGACATGAATATTTCCACTTTACTTTTTGGTTAAAATATTTCATTTATCCTTAAGGAGCCCATAGTGATATTATTGCTGAAATATGTACAAGCTCTAGCAAAACCAGCTCTTAACATTTCTCCCGAACCTAGATTGTCTCTCCTGTCACACCGATACAGCTGAAAACCCAACTTATATACACCTCACTAAGAACACACTCAGCAGCCTTTAGAGGAGTATAAAAAGTCTCCTTTTGTAGAATATATGTATGTCTTGTGTTCTCTCTTACCAGAGTTTCATAGCAATGTCTTATTTTTGCTTGAGCACTAAGAACTCTATGATAACTTCAATGGCATTGTAATAAATATCTTCAGTGTAGGTCCTCACAGCTCCTATCTTCTATACAGTTTTCATTATTTAATATTTATTTTATAGATGAATTTTATAGAGTGCCAAAAATCATAAAGTATAGAATATTAAAAGTGAGAAGAGAAACCTGACTTTGGATTCTGAAGTATCTGGACCCTCTCTGCCTTTTCCACCAGAGCTGGTCATGTCATCTGTTCATACCTCTAGCATTCACTTTTAACATCTTTAAATGAGGACCAATTGTGGTGTGTGTTTTTTTAAACTGGAGGTTTTTGTTGTTTTGGGCGAGGTTGTTTTGTTTGATTTTGTTTTTGAAACAGAGTGTTACTGCTCTTGAATGACCTGGAACTTGCTTTGTAGACCAAGTTGGCCTTTAACGCACAGGTATCTGCCTGCTGCTGCCTCCAGAGTGCTTGGATTTAAGACATGTAATCATACCTGGCAAAGTTCAAGTCTTTAACTGCAGAGCAAAGCTTGTCACATAAGAGGCATATATATTGGAAATCAAAAATTGGATCGAAATGACAAGATTCATTCTTTGTGTGCCACAACTTTTTCCTGACCATCCTCATTCTCTCTCTCTCTCTCTCTCTCTCTCTCTCTCTCTCTCTCTCTCTCTCTCTCACACACACACACACACACACACACACACATACACACCCTTTTACCCCTTTTACCTCTTCAAGACGTGTTCTGGTGGAAAACTGGTCTGTTGTTCCCATTACCATGTGAGCTATGGATGATGAGCCAAGCTCAAACCTAGAAAATGTCAAAAGGTGTCCATTCAATATGTATTTTATGTATCTTATATAGCTTATTTAAACAATCTATTTGTAAAACTACAATCCATACCAATAACTAAGTAAAAGCATAAGAACCTAAGACAAATGACAGCTGTACACAGGCTGAATTAGTTAGGGGAGAGCCACACTGATCTTGGAGGAAGGTTTCAGGCAAGCCGAGGAGGACAGGAAGAAGCAGATGGGATAAAAAGCATTACTAATCCAGATGCAAGGGACTAAAGTTTTAGCAGGGGACTAAAGTTTTTAACTAATAAAAATAATTTAATTTGAAAAGTTATCTTCATTGTAAGATACTCCTTCATAATAGCAAAGGTTGAACACACATAGGCGGGGGGGGGGAGGGGTGTCATAAAAATGCATCCAATCCCACTGCAATTTTTGGTACTACTTACTTCTGTATAAGCTTATTCCAATTTTCCCTCAGAAACTTCCAGGCCAATGGATAACCCACTGAGTTTCTGCCAATGAGTACAAGAATATGTGGAAATTCCTGAGTTTTTATTATCTCTCCCTTAAAACTTTGGTCAAGAAGCCTTTGAAGATCAGAGGAAGAGATGTTAGTAATGAATTATAAGTGATTGAAGAGGTACAAAATCTTCAATATAATAACATAAATGAAAAAATCTGTTGCCAATCATAAAGTCTTCAAAGGAAAAGTGGCAGTGTCTTGACAAACTATAGCAACATGATTAAAAGCTAACAATTATATAGCCTTTAAAAGACCCACACAATATAGTCTCTCTTTTCCTCAAAAGAATGGTTTCTAGGATTATCTCTAAATATTTCAAATATGTTGCTGCTATAAAGACACACAATACAAACTCCTTAAATATTTTCCCCAATACTTGTTTCTAATTACTTGGTACTTTCATTAGGTATGTGCCCACTTGCATAGTGTGTCCAGCACAATAAATAATTCCTGGCAATAGAGCTAAAACAAGTGCCAGAATAATCCAATGCCATTCAAATTCCCTTGGCCATATGGACATCAATGCATGACTCACCACTGAAGTTTTTCTGGGTCTTGGCTTGTACAGAGGGAAAATTCAATTTGGCTTTTCTCCGTACTAGACAATGAAGACTGATATTTACTATAAAGAAAATCCCAGCCTTCTGTGTTCTGGGCCCCGACAGCAAACACTGCCAAGGTCACATCAATAGGGAGGCTATAAGAAAGAATAAACAGTTTAGACCCCAAGACAAAGTGCTCACAGATGCACAATGGGGACCAATTGTGAACTAGTTCCATACTCACAGGAACACTTCTGAAAACATAAACTAGCATTTTCTTCTGTTACAATTTATGGGAAGAAGCAAGAGAAAATGTCTAAACTTAGATTTGAGCAGCCTCAGAACAATAACAAATATTATGCATAAATGCTTACATATATAGTATATTTTTTAAATGATGTGAAAAATTCGACTGAGACTCAAATTTTATTATTGAGGAAATACAGTAAGCCCAATAGCATTATGGTTAGTAAACATGTCCTTTAAAGTCAAATATTCAGACTGTTGCCATAATGATTATTGGACGCCATTAAGTTCCAAATACCAAAGGACTGATGCCTAACAGAAGTGGAGATTCCAGACACTGTTCATCTTTCCCAGTGTGAACAATAACACATACTGTGGGCAGGGGTTTTGAAGAAAGAAATTTCAGTGAAATCCACAGCCTTTGTTTCAACCTGGCATGGCCTTTTATGCACACCACACTAAGTGGGAGTTGCTATGATCGTGCTCTAACTACCCAGATAGATGTTTTAGGCACAGAAATTTTGTTGTATTTCTTAAGATAGAAAGTTGGGAAATATAAATTTTAAAAGGCAATTTATTTTCCAAAAGGTGCAATAGGAAGACTCATCTATCCAGCTTTTCCCAGTGGTTAGTGCCAGTGATGGGGAACAGGAAGGACGAGGGAAAGGATCCCCTTTACATCAATAGGCTGGACTGCATGTTCAGTGCAAACTGACCTCATGCTTCCATTCGATGACTTCCACTCTCTGAAATAGCGCTCTGCCCTCTGCACGCAGGGCTGGTACCCGCGCACACATGCGAGGAGGAGGAGCTGGCTCCTGAGCATCCTCTCTGAGACAGAGCCTTCATCTGTCCACGTCTGCTTATCAATAAGGTCCTTCAGCAGCCTGAGGAGGAAGTCCTGTGCAATACAGCAGGAGCAGTGACAGGTATTACAAGCAGTGTCTCAGAGCATCTAAAACTCACATAGCCTAGTACTACTGGTGATGAAAAACTCTGCATGAATACATATTGAATATTTTAATAATGCTGAGTAAGTGGTCTCCATTCAAGAAAAAAATTCAAGTGGAAACTAATCCTTGAAGCTCAACCCCACTCCTTTAAAAGCTGGCAACTTTATTTAATTTAGTTATAAAATGGACAAAAAATGACTTTAATATACAGTAATCCTTTCTAAAGGTGTCCTATCTACTTAAATCAGGACTAAATTTTAGGAGCAAATTGTTATAAATCCTCACAATATTTTATTAAAAAGAAATTTCGTGTTTCTTCAAGTGCCACTTAAGAAAATATCAGGATTAGTAATCACAGGAGATAAGTCAAGTGAAATAAAATACTTATAAGGAAAAAAACCATGAAAATTACAGAATCTAACAACACTATGCCTATTTAGTACCAGCCTAGCATTTGCTAGTTAAGCCAAACAATTTTTATTTGCTTTTCTTTAATGTACAGGAGGACATATATTTGTGTGTGTATAATAGTTTACATACACACACACACACACACACACACACACACACATAATATTCAAACTCATAGAATAAGCACTCTTTCATCAATGAGAAAAAATACATTTTTTTTAATTTGATTCATCTCAGGCTTTACCTTAAATTGAGTTTCCACTTCAATCATATCTCTTTTCTCCATTAACTTATACATAGGTATCAGTTCATTCAAACCTTGGAATATGGGCATAATTTCAGTTTCATTTTTCAAGTACAGGGTTAAATCCAGGGCTTTTTCAATTGATAACTTTTCAATGCTGAGCAAGAAACAACATGGTTACAGGTTTATGGAAAAATATATTTTTACTTCAACATATATTGCAATAATGTTTTCACAAAGCAGCAGACATAAATAAATCATGACTTTGCATTAGAAACTGCTTCTTTCACACACAAGGTAATACTGGGGAAGAAGAGTCACAATTACAGAGCAGAGTTCAGCCTGTGGCTGAGATAAAATGGTGCATGTTCATGTCTGTCTCATAGAACACATCAAACTATATACTGAAGTTCCAGACAAAGCTTAGAACTCCAATACAAGAGGAGAGCCAGATCAGGGATACTGCTGCTTATAAAAAAATAAGAAGAATCCCTGCATTAATTCATCATCTCTGTTCAAAAATAAATTGGATATCAGAACACTCTAGAGTTCTAGAACAATAGGCCATGCAGATGAACTTAAGTACAAGAAAAATCAACTGATTAGGCATTCTTTAATTTCTCTCTGCTTTTATTGCCTTGGGAGGCTCAGAGAAGTAATAAGAAAACCAGAAAGAAAGACTATATTTGCATACATGGACATAGGATCTGAGAATTATAAAGCTGCGTCATTCCACCCAGATGGCTCTCTTAGAACTTTATCACTGCCTAAATAATGAAAACTCATATTTTAAGCTTGGAAAATAATTTCTATCCCTTTCTAAGACAGGAAAGAAAGAATGAATAATAATATTCACTCCAGCCTCAGTTTGTCATAGATCATTTGATAAGGCCAAATTATATAAACTATATTCCATAAAGATGCTGTGGAAATTATTATCTTTAAGTGAAATCTCTTATTTGGTTCAATAGATGTAATGTGAACTGGACCCACATTACTTAGTTTTACAAGAAGGCTTCAAGAAGTTTAAGGACTCAGCATAAGACAAAATCCATCTCCTATATCATGGCCAGAAAAGTTTCAGAACAAAGCTCTAGAAACAGGCAAGGGCATAGGATATAGTCTCAAGGCATCCTACACATTTGCCTCAGCCTGATTTTAATTATTAATGAGAAAGATAAAAATAATAATTCTGTATTTTTATCAGATAGCAGTTAAGGCCCAGAGATTAAGCATCTGTTTGAAAGCTATGTTCCCCTGTTGGAAGAACTTGGAGAGGGGATGCATTTCCAAATTCTCATTAGCAACCAACCAATCATTGTCATCTCTAGAAACTATGTATCTGAACAGTAACAGCTTTCTTCAGAAATAAACTACAACTTTACATAGTCTACATTACCTGACCAGCTGAAATGCATTGTTGATGAGACTTGCCCGATCATTACTGCTGATTGTTGTGTGTGCTTCTTTTAAAAGGCCACTCAGAGAAGCCCATCCATCATCCTCGTAATGCACAATGTAATAGCCATTCATTCCCACATTAAATTTGATCCACTGCACTGCTTCTGGGAGGATGATCACATCTATTGAAGATGGGATAAATCTTAGAATCATCTACACTGTGGATGGACAGAAGCTTTTCTAATCAGAGGTTATACAAGGAAACTGGGAAAACTCCAATACTGAAAAAATGGAGATCATTTATGTTTTGTAGAAACAACATCACAGCAACCCAGAAAACAAATGTCAATAGTAGCATTAGATATAGATTCTGTGATATTTAAAAATCTCTATAAATATTCCAACCACATTTCTGACCAAAATATATTTCCCAGTATTATTAACAAAGTAATGAGATTTTTCACTGTTAATCTGAAATTTCAGTATTATAGTGCTCAACTGTTTAAATTTATATCATGATATTTCCTTTTTAAATGTCTTTATTGGATTTTTTTTTTACATTTCAAATGGTATCCCCTTCCCTGGTTTTAAAAGCCCATTCTCATTGAGCAATTTGAATTTTTGCTTGTGAGGTGTGTGTGTGTGTGTGTGTGTGTGTGTGTGTGTGTACCACAGGATGATACTGGCTGTTCCTCAGATTCTGGACTTTTTTTTTTGGTCAGGAAGCAGATGAGATAGGAACACTGGTCATGGACTTGCCAGTTAGGATTTTTCTGTCTTCACCTTTCCAGCACCAGGGTCACAACCATACACTGCAACACTCATTTTTGTTTTTTAAGTCTAAATTCTGGAGTTCAAACTGAAGTCCTCATATTTACAAGATAATCACTCTACCAACTGAGCCATCTTCTAAGTTTGTCAAGTATTCTAAACCCTTTTCCACCACAATCAAAAACTAAACAAGTTTGATAGCTGATTTCTACTCATTTCTATATTTCTTCCAAAACTAATTATTTCTATAATAAAGTACCTGTCTTTGCCTTCAACAAAAATGTCTGGACTAAGTCTGATTTGCTGGTAATGAATGTCAGTGGAACATGCCACAGATACCTAAAAGAAAGCAAATATACATTACTCATTGTTTTTATTCACTTAACAAAACAAGCAGCTTTTAAGACATCTGCCCATCGTGTGCCAGGCTAGAATGAAACAGAATGGTATTGGAATGTTATACCAAGACCTGATAGTATTTTGAGCCTGCCTTGCAACTCAACTGCTTTCTCAGACCCTACAGAAGAAACAGAAAAGCAAGTTCAAGTGATTAATGACTACTGTTCCAAGCTTAACCTGAAATAATAACCACTAGTAATGACGCAGATTGGCATCATGTCCCTCCTTAATCATGGACCAAAGAGACAGATGTCACTTCTCTTCTGTGGGGTTTCTCCAAACACCCTGAGTCTGATCAGAAGAAACAGTAGGAAAAAGTATAAGTTGAAGGAAATCCTAGCAAAATAAATGGCCTGAATTGGGGAAGAAATATCAAGAAACAAAAGGACTGGAGAATTGCTGCAAAAAAGGGAAACCAAAATAATATGGCAATGAACTTTGAAATGTGCTAAATTTGGGAGCAGGATTTTTCCATTTTGACACAAAGACATTTTATGACAACTGGAAAAACTGAATAGGCCTTATAGACTAAATTATATTTTGTCAAGTTTATTTCCTAATTTTGAAAATTTGATATGATTATAAATGAATGTTTTTATTTTCTTGAAAATACATCTTCTATATACATCTTGGTGTACATGTAATATTTTACATATTATTACATTCATATTGCCTAAATGTAAGTTATATATTTTATATAATGCTTTCTTTTTAAATATACAAAGAAAATCTAACTTGCATGTAATACATATCTGTATAGAGCATATATAGACATTTTGCCATGTTCTTATTGAATTAGTTTAAAATATATCAAATATTTTATAAGTTGCAACACATCATTTCTCATAATACTCTTCAAGGGCACATGCTAAGGGTTTCTAGGATGTAACTCAGACTTCTGAAGAACTGAATATTTCCTAATTCCTGGAAATCACATAAATTCTTTTGTCAACTCCAATCACTGTTAGTGACTACTGTGACTTCACAGCAACTACTTACTTATATCAGAGCTGACTTCAAGCCAACAATTAGAAATGACATCCCATTAAACTGCAAAATGGGAGAATGTGAAAATGACAGGCTGTTACCTTTACAGAGACTCAAAGCCTCTGACTCCTTTGGGGAAGGTAGAGTTACAGGCCAACTGTATAGGACACACAGTTTCAGCTGAAGCACTCAAGGAAAGGAGTGAGGGCCAGGCTCAAAATAAAGATTGCACCCCACCCAGAAATACATTCCCACTGTGAACATTACCCAGTCTCTGGGAAGCGCTCAGAACCCTTCATGTAGTGTTCTTGCTTCATGTGCACATTCCGCCCTCTCACAGTGATGGTTATCAGAGGAAAGCCCTTCTGCAGTGTCCACGTATTCATCATGGTCTTTACATCCACAACCTCCTGATGCCAGTGCTGGTTTATAGACAAAAGGGGAGGGATGCATCATCTGAGATCTGCCTCTGAGGAGAGGAAGCCAGCTTGTGTTCTCTGTTCTCTAGCTTTTTGCCTTGCTTACTCTCCCCTCCTGTTCCCAACCATTGATCCTTGACTATCTACCTTTCCATTACCTCCCCCAAACCTGTGTGTCTTGACTGTTGTCCCTGCTCGACACAGCTACATGGACACCAAGCTGTCATGTCGTGAGCAAGAAAATGAAAGAGATGGAGAATCAGTAAGGTTTTCAAAACCAGCATCACTGTACTGGCTCTTGGACAATCAAGGTGGAAAACCTGTTCCATGAATAGGCTGTGCTTCTAGAGTGACAGCTTAGTAATGGCTTGTACCTGACCAGCAATAGGAAATAAAAAGGATATGTTCCTCTGCACTGAAAATGCTCATGGGAAAAGATGAATAGTACAATATTCTACCCCATAAGCTAGAAACTATTAATAAGGCAATCTCTGAAAGCAAAATAAGGAAATGAAAATACAGCGAATATAATTTTGTTGAATTTTTGTCACCCAGAGCTGTCTATTGTAATATCTCCACAAATCTAGATTAAACAGAGTCAGATCATTTTGTGACTCAGATGGCATGAATATTTGATAGCTGACCAGTTGAAAACATGAGTTAAAATGGAATTTAAATCCATGCTCTGCAAGTTACCACCATATGATTTGGATCTCACCTTCCCATTACCACATGTAAAGACCTGAACAGCATGGGTCTGTTGAGAGAAGTAAAGGGTATTATACGCCCATCATTCAGCCTGTGCCTGACACACAGTAAGGGTCTATGAGTTTTCTCTGCCCTTTTGTCATTTTTTCAAATGCAGTGCTCTATAAATGACTGATATAATCCAGTTTTAACCTGCCACTGAAACTTGTCATAAATCCATTGTTTTAGGGAGAGTGGAGTGAAAGGAATTAGTGTTTGTGGGAAGTTCTGTCCCTAAAGTTGGAACATCCTCTTGCATAGACAATTCTTAGGAAAATCTGTAAAAGACTGTTAGCCTGGTTCAATTTGAATGCAGACCTGCCTGGGATGAGAGTGATTTAATTGAGGACCTCAAAAGTTTGGCAAAAATACCACTGAAAGAATAAGGAGAACATGCATGGGTGGACAGGGACAGGCTGAGAGACTTACTGAGGTTGATGATGGGTGTTGTCTTCTAGAGCAAAAGCCATCCATTGTTTGTGTATCATCTGTGGAACAAATCTAAAACCAAAAATAACAAGTCACTTTCCTTTCTCTAGAAAGTACTTTGGTTCTTTGGGATAGAGTACCATAATACAGGAAAAAACAAAACAAGGCAGTCAGCTGGCTAGTCCCAGATGCAGAGCTTTTGACCACCACTCACATGCATCATGCTATTCCACAGGTCCTCGTTTTTCGTGTTTTTATAACTATACTTTTGGAGGTACTGTACAATTCCTCTTTTAAATGTATCTGCACTCAGATAATCTCTTAGCATATTCAGAATACAAGCCCCCTGAAAAGAAAAGAAAAATATTACTATCTATAGTTTGTTTGTACATTTCAATGCAGATGCATTTAGTTTTTCAAGATTTTAAACGATAGAAAGCATGAAGAATTGATGAGAATCTAATAGGATTCAAACAACTTCAAGGTATCCCACACCTGAACTACAAGCCCTCTATTCAATTACTAATAAACTTACTGTCCAAACTGCATCACTGCAATCTGCTTTTACCTTTTCATAAGAAACTTCATCAAACATCTCCCGAATCTGTGCAGGATTCTCCACAGGTGTGGATACAGGGTGAGAGGAGTTTAATGCATCAACTTCCATTGCATTAAAACACTTGCCAAAGAAATATTCTTCCTATTGACATAGAGAACAGAAATAAAGGGGTAAAAAGGAAAAAAAGAATAAAAGGAGAAAGGCTTATTCTGCAGAACAGGGATAGAATTACAATTTCTGTGTCAACTGATCTCATATTATTTAGAACTAATAAAACAGTATTGCTAATCTTTCTAAGGAAAGATCTAAACATCTAAGAAACTGAGGCTGTGAATAAGCCATTAATATCTCATTTATTTTCACCACTTTGGAATAAAGTTAATCTCATGCTAACCCAGAAAGAACATTGTTATTCTACTTGTATCCCCAAAAATTGGGAAGTAAAATGTATAGTGATTCCATCCAAGCATATATATTTATCTTTGGGACTTACAGTTAAAACAATAAGTTAAATTCCTAAATGAGTGTTTTTCTTTATTTGGTATATTCAGTCAACTGGGTATCCATAATAATTTTATTATTAACGATTAGGATAGAAATAGAATACACTTATAATGCCTGGCATGATAATATAATATGTATCCTATAACTATTTCTAAACAGATTATAGGTACATATATGTGAATGTGGAAAATAATTACCCATAAATAATTTTACTAAAATTTTTTTATAGAAAGTGAATTTACTTTTGCTTGCTGCTTATGATTTCCTTATAGTTAAAACATGGTGTTTATATTTACATGAGTTCTAAATTAAATTTGTAACCTAGAAGTCTAGGTTGATAATGTAATATATGGTTACTTGAGTCAAAATTCACACAATGTGTCAATTTAGATCCTATGCATATTAATAATAATATATACCCAGTATTTAAAATGCAATGAATATACTGAACATTGGAAAGTGGCATAGAACATCCAGCCTACTATTAGCTCTATTTCTTTAATGTTAAGGGAAGATATAATTTAATACTTCATTTATATTGAAAGTTCAGTTGGCATTTTCAAATATGACTATCTCTAAGCTTCCAGTGAAGTTATCATTTCTATAAATTCTATAATCAAAATGCTAAATATGCTTGTAGAAACATTGAAAAAACAGCCCAAAAGCTCAGAATACCCATGACACAACCCACAAACCATATAGAGCTTAAGAAGAAAGAAGACCAAAGTGTAGATGCTTCAATCCTATATAGAAGGGGGAACAAAATAATCACAGGAGGTAGAAGGAGAGAGGGACCTAGGAAGGAGAGAGGAGGGGGATGGGAAAAACAGGGACAGGATCAGATATTGGAAGGTACAGGAGAGAATAGAAGGTCAGTGTAACAGTGGAGGATGGAGAACTGGGGGTAAGCCACTAGAAAATCCCAGACACCAGGGGAGACACCAACCAAAAAGTGTATGGTTCCAGATATATATGTAGCAGAGAATGGCCTTATCTGACATCAATGGGAGGAGAGACACTTGGTCTTGTGGAGGCTTGATGCCCCAAAGGAGGGGGATGATAATAGTGGTGAGGTGGGAGTGGGTGGAGGAGCAACCTCATAGAGGCAAAGGGCAGGGGGAGAGGAGGGATATAAGAGATATAAAAATATGATCAACAACGTACAACTTTTAGTTCAGGATGGGTCACAGTGACAGACACAAACTCCATAAATTTGGCAAATCCTTCATTGAGCCAAAGGTCATTCCACCATTCCATGGTGACCAAGTTACCAAACCACTGAAAGAAAAATATGACTGCTTATTTGCAACTTTATAGTGACACTATACTATCTATATATACTATGGTCAAAGCAGATACAACAAACTTATAGACATGTAAAATGATTATCAGTTTAATAATGTAAATGTATTAAACATTTTATCAGAGTAAACATAATAACTTTTCAACATTAATTAAAAAACTTGAAACTTAAGGGAACAACTCTCCTCTGAAATGAAAAAGTAAACATGATAGCTGTATGAGTAGCTTCATTTGTCCCAAAAGAGAAACGGGTATTAAATTACACTACAAATCATTCTTCTCCAAGGCTGTGGCTGCTAGCAGACTGCCTATTCTCCAGCAAAGAATTCCCACCATGCATATATGTACAGCGCTAATTGGTGAGTTATTTAAAAAAAAAGAAGACATGAAGTTGGGCAATAGGTGTTTTGCTAGGACAACCTAGAAGGAGTTGGATGGGGGTGGAAATAAGGAGTGGGTATAATCCTATGTCATTGTAAGCTCCTATGAAATTTTCAAAGAACAAAAAATTATGTATGATAAACTTTCCTACCTGATGAGCCAGTTCGTGGGACACAGTCATTGTGATGCCAAGCTTACTGGATGCAGAAGATTTTTCTTTATCATATAACAGAGAGGATTCTCTGTATGTGGTCAGGCCCCAGTTTTCCATAGCACCAGACTGAAAGTCTGGAATTGCAGCAAGGTCTTGGGTTGGAAGGAATACAACTCATTATCAATCTCACGGCTGTATTATTTCCCTAAATGTAATAAACTTCAGAATCGAGGATAAAATGAAAAGCTAAGCCCTTGAATGCAGAATTAGGGAGTTCTGGGGGCAAGGACCTTTCCTGGTAGAGAAAGAGAGGCTTTGTGACTATCATGTTGCTGCCACTGTGACTAAGTCAGGCGGGCTTAGGTCTCAAGCATGTCAGTACATCTCTTCTGATTTCTTTTTCCTTTTGCCTCCTTTTATTTGTCAATACTGGGGATTGAACATTGGTCCTGGGCATGCTAGATGAGTGTTCTACCACTGAGATGCATCCTCCATGGTTCTCTTTACTTTTTATTTTGAGACAGGTCCCCCTCCCTTAATTAGTCTGGCCTTCAACTTCTAATTCTTCTGCTTTAGCTTCTTGAGTACCTGGGAAAACAGGTCTAAGGCATTAGGCTTGGCCCCATTTCAATCATTGTCTAATCATCGGACCATGAGTTTGGGAACTGAACAATCACAAAAAAATTACCTTAGTAAACTACTGTATTTTGGATGCCTACTGTTATATTCCTAAAAATACAATAACTAATAGCTTTGAGAGTTCATATAAAATCTGTAATTTCTTAGAGTTGGCATATGTAGTCCTTCAGAAATGGTTTTTGGGCTGTTTTCTATACTCCTGAGAAGTAAATACAGATAATGACAAAAAAAGCAAAAGAAAAAGAAAAAGATAAAAAAAGAAAAAGAAGCTCTGCACTCTTCTGACTCCTGCTAATGACCCCAGAGGGCAAAGCCATCCTCACACTGCACTGTCAGGAACTGCATAGTGATCTGACACTAACAGCTAATTGGATAAATCAGAGGTGAGGGGATTCTCAGAAGGATCAGCCTGCTATTTGAACTTTGCCAAGAATTTCATTATGTGAAGAGCAATACAGAGAATCATGGGAATTCACCAGAATTAATATTATGTATCATAGGGGTCAACAAATGCCACCTGGAAATGCCAGTAGTATTCTACCTTGCTTGGGTAAAGGATATGGAATGCTGAAATAATCCTCATAAAACTCTAGAAGAGTGACTGCAGCATCCAGAGCATAATCAGCTTGATTTATCTTGTCTGGCACAGCATACACAGAGACCTAAAGCAGAACAGGAGGATATTCAGATAACATAATGGCCTCCTACTACAACTGGAGAGAACAATAGCTTCTTACTATAGGATATGGCTATCAATACTACAGAAAACAATTAGGAATTCCATTATTTAATTCTGACTGTTCCTAATAAATTTAATTTCTGAAAATAACTACAAAAAGCTACAAATACAGGCACAAAGCAGTTTTCTCAACTATTTTCAGAAAGCAGTAATACATGATGACTTTGAAAACAATAACACAATGTCAATTATATGCTAGAAAATCAGTAATACCACACCCATCTTCCCCCTGTGATTCGGAGCCCAATACAGACGGACTTGAGTTCTGGTTCTCACGGCAGAGTCTAGGAACAAAATACCAACCATAGAACCAAACTCCAAAGCTATTTCCTTAGTGTATGGGCAAACTAAAAACAAATGACACTTCTCTCAAAGAAACTGTAAATGAAAGAAAATAAGATAGGAAGGAAGAAAGGAAGGAGGGAAGGAGGGAGAGGGGGAGGAAGGAAGGAAGGAAGAGAGGGAAGGAGGGAGAGGGGAAGGAAGGAAGAAAGGAAGGAAGGAAGGAAGGAAGGAAGGAAGGAAGGAAGGAAGGAAGGAAGAGAGGGGAGCATGAAGGAAGAAAGACCTTGCTATTCACTGGTATTTCACACAGAAGAATGGGACAGTGTTTAAAAAACTGTAGTTAAAATAAACCTTCATAGTTCTTAAGAGTTGGAACTAAAGTTAATTAGGCAATCTAAAGTACTAAATCTAATACCCTTATTTAGGGTCATCTTTGGATTTGAAGTACTCTGTCATTTGTCAAAACTGGACTCTTCTAGAATATATGTTTGACAGAGGAATAAGCCATAATAAATACAAAGAAATATAACATGAAAAAAAAGTCTACAGAAACATAATGCACAAAAACTTCAGATATGATGATAGCCATGACCAGGATATAAAATATGTATATTTGCATACATAATGGTAATAAAATATGTATGTATATTTAGTATGTTTCAAGGAAGATAAGGAACAATTAAAAATGTAAGCATAGCTTAGACATTATGAAAAATCATACACAATAGGGTCAGCAAAACATGCAAAGTAATGGGCAGATTAAAGTATTTCTTCATCTAAGCCACTAACCTTCCTTTCAAATATCCACAGCACTAGAAGAAGTAATGGTAATTCAGAGTAGCCCAGCTACTCAGGCCTCAGGGACAGCATTACATATACAGTAACTTCAGTTCCCTTCTGGACCATGTGACAGCACTGTGAAAGCAGAAGTGCTAAGCACAGGCCTAAATGATGCTTGAAGTGAGACCTTTACTAGAACATTCCAACATTCTCTGACACAGACTGTCTTTCCCAAAGACCACTTCTGGAAACCAAGACGTTTTTCTTCTGTGCTCTATCTTCTTTTCTCTCCACAACCAGTAACATTTCCTTTAATGTTGTAGACAATTATAATCATATGCAAGCTTAGAAACCTCTGCAAGATGTAGCCCATTCTCCTTATTCTTTGCTTGTTTTTTGAGATGGGGTCCCACTCTTTAGCTCTGACTAGCCTGGAACTCACTATGTAGACCAAGCTGGTCTTGAAGTCCCAGAGATTGGACTGTTTCTGCCCTCATGCCTGGCCAGCTCATACATTTTAAACAAGTATAACCTATATTCCACAAGAAAAATGGCCAAGGTCAGAGAGCTAAATAGCAATAGAGCCAGGTAATTGGTGACTTATTCATGGCCAAGTACTCTATATCCTTTTGTTACTAGTGCATTGTTATTGAGTAAGCATCTGTAACAATAGGATCATTATCTTTCCTGATTTGTCTAAGACTGAGGGAATCCCAAGTTGCAGGATTACCAGTTTTGGAACCAGGTTGATCATCTTGGGAGGCAATCATGGGCTCACCTTGACTCCACTCTTAGTCATCTTGCTCACAGACTTAAAATCAGAAATGATGAAGGCCACTAGGTAAGTGCTCATCTTCACAGTGATATCAAAATGATCTTCTATGAGTCCTTCAGCAACATTCACAGATTTCACCTATTATCAGAGTAAATAACCAAGTAATCCAATTGTTCAACACACTAACACATATTATAAAATGAAACCTCTCAGAGTAAAATACATATTTAAGAGACCAGTACAATATTTCTATTATTACTTTGAAAAGTGTCTACTAGATATCTGACTATAATTTAGAGATCAGGGCCAGACCATTTGATTCTAATTCTTTTTTAGTGGGATATAAGTATACTTTATACTGGGCAAATACATATATAACCATATACTACCTAAAAAGAATTTCTGATGTTTATATTAAGTTGAATGTGCCCTATGACATAATATGAAAAATCTTTTTTAAACTTAGACTTATTTTATTTTAATGAGCTTTAAGTAAAACCATGATGCAAGAAATCTTAAAGAAAGGGTTACAAGATGTGATTACAGTCTATGAGATGGGCTCCCAAAGGGAGAGCCTAATACTTTAGCACAATAGTATTTCTTACAGAAGGAACCAGCCCAGGGAGACACATACAGACAGATACATTGCTATGGTCAGTCCCACTGTTGCCTGTTTTTTTGTTTTTTTGTTTTTTGTTTTTTGTTTTTTGTCCTCATCTTTTCATTCTTTTTACCCCTCATACTTTTTTTCATTGTTTTATTGGATATTTGATTTATTTACATTTCAAATGATATCCCCTTTCCTCATTACGCTGAAAAACCCTGTCCCATATCCTCTCCCCCGGATTACCAGCCCCCCACTCTGCCTTTCCTGACCTGGTATTCCCCTACACTGGGGCATCAAGCCTTCACAGGACCAATGGCCTTTCCTCTCATTGATGTCTGAAAAGGCCATCCTCTGATACATATGTGGCTGGAGCCATGGGTCCATCCATGTGTACTCTTTGGTTGGTGGTTTAGTCCCTTGGAGCTCTGGGAGTAGTGGTTGATAAATATTATTGTTCCTCCAATGGGGATGCAAACCTCTTCAGATCCTTGGGGCCTTTCTCTAGCTCCTCCATTGGGGACACTATGCAAACCAGCTGTGAGTCATGGGTATTTTGATCCCCCTCATAAGAAGGACCAAAGTATCCAAACTTTGATATTCCTTCTTTTTGAGCTTCATGTGGTCTGTGAATTGTATCTTGGGTATTTGGAACATTTGGGCTAATATCTACTTATCAGTGAGTGCATACCATGTGTGTTCTTTTGTGATTGGGTTACCGCACTCAGGATGATATTTTCTAGTTCCATCCATTTGCCTAAGAATTTCATGAAGTCATTGTTTTTAGTGGCTGAGTAGTACTCCATTATGTAAATGTACCACATTTTTTGTATCCATTCCTCTGTTGAAGGAAATCTGGGTTCTTTCAAGCTTCTGACAATTATAAATAAGGCTGCTATGAGCACGTGTCCTTATTACATGTTGGAGCATCTTCTGCGTATATGCCCAGTAGTAGTATAGCTTGGTCGTCAGGTAGTACTATGCCAAATTTTCTGAGAAACCACCAAACTGATTTTCAGAGTGGTTGTACCAGCTTGCAACCCCACCAGCAACGGATGAGTGCTCCTCTTTCTCCACATCCTTTCCAGCATCTGCTGTCCCCTGAGGTTTTGATCTTAGCCATTCTGACTGGTGTGAGGTGGAATCTCATGGTTTTTTGATTTGCATTTCCTGATGATTAAGGATGTTGAACATTTCTTCAGGTATTTCTCAGCCATCTGGTATTCCTCAGTTTAGAATTCTTTGTTTAGCTCTGTACCCAATTTTTAATAGGGTTATATAACTTTTGAGTTCTTTGTATATACTAGATATTAGCCCTTTAGTGGATATAGGATTGGTTAAGATCTTTTCCCAATCTGTTGTTTGCCGTTTGTCCTATTGAGTGTCCTTTGCCTTAATTGCTTAATTGCTTTGTAATTTTATGAGGTCCCATTTGTCAATTCTTGATCTTAGAGCATAAATTATTGGTGTTCTGTTCAGGAAATGTTCCCCTGTGCCCATGTACTCCAAGCTCTTCTCTACTTTATCTTCTATTAGAGTCAGTGTATCTGGTTTTATGTGGAGTCCACTTGGACTTGAGCTTTGTACAGGGAGATAAGAATGGATCAGTTTGCATTATTCTACATGTTGACTGCCAGTTGACCCAGCACTATTTGTTGAAAATGCTGTCTTTTTTTCCATTGGGTGGTTTTAGCTCCTTTGTCAAATAGGACAAAATAGCAACCAACAGATTGGGAAAAGATGCTGGAGAGGATGTCCTTATTCTTGCTTGCCTGTCACCTTCAGGTTATTTCAACCAATCCTGCTAAACAACTTTCTTTACTCCTTAAGAATCTCAAGCCATCCTTCCATTTAAATGGTTTCTATATGCCCTGCCCAAATTTCCATTTGTGATATGCTAATTAATAGGAAAGAAACCTGATTGTACTAATATAAATTAAAATGTGCTTAATCCCTGACAATTGCCTAAACTTTCAACCTTCTAATTGTATAAAGAATCTGACTTTCTAACCCTGCCCTCCCCCTTCCCCCAAATATCCATTGTTCTTCCTCTCAGCACCACATCTGTTTGGAAAGTTGACCTACTCTTATTTAGATTCTACCAGTGAAAGAATTTTCTACCCCCAAGAGCAAGATTGTGCTAGAGGCTTTCCTGTGCTCTCAGATGGGTCCCAGATAACTCAGTAGATTACAATGTCATTATCTTTGTGGTATCTCTAGAGCTCCTTGCCTTTCATATGCAAGCCTATGAATTTTTCCTCAAAAGCATGATGTTCTGTTATTTTTCTAGAGCTATGACACTCTCATTAGATAATCCATCACTGTGCTACAGAGCAATGGCATTAACATTGCTTGGGGTGGGAAATCATAATATGAAAAAGTGTATTTTCTATTCATATGCAAAAATACATAGAAAAGTTGCAAAAAACATAGCCTTCTAGTGTGCACAGAATTTACTTGATAAAGGGATCTTTCAGGTGTTTATCTGGGGTTCTGTGTCCCTTTGTCATGGCCACCATAATGAAAATGAATGCTCTTTAGAATCCTAGACAGATTATTCTACCCTGGACCTCATCAACGAAAATGAATTATAAACAATGAAACTATGTATTGCCTGGAGATGGTGCTCACTAGCTGCACCACAGCTGCACCACAGCTGCAATTGTACTTGACTCAGTAGCCATGATCCATGAGAAAAAGAAAGCAGATGAGTGGTTTTATTCCTTGGACATCTTCCTGCCTTATAAATCAAGGAGAGTGCTACCTACATCTGCCTTGAAGAAATGGCTACTCAATGGAGCTCACCTCTAATAATACAGGCTCTGAAAATATTACTCTTCTTTAGGATGCCTGTCCAATGTCACACATATAACTATCTGGTGTATAGTTAATATCAGTAGAGATTAAATGGTAATTACAATTATTATTAAGATTCTAATATAGTTACGCCATTTCCCCCTCCCCTTTCTTCCATCCAAACCCTCCCATATAACCTTCCTATTCTCTCTCAAATGCATGGTCTCTTTTGTCATTAATTTTTAATTAATATATGATCACTTTGTATAATGCTACTTGTATGTAGGTTTTCAGCTTCTTTATTTTCTATCATGCATTCATGGTTGACTATTTAGTTTGAATAACCAATTGGAGTGCTCTTTCCTGGGAAAGATTTATTTCTCCAACTCTCAGCATTCCTTAGTTGCCAGTAATATTTATTTAGGGTTAAGGCTCATCATAGGCTGTCTCAGTCACTTTGGCATATGTAATGTTGTCCTTGTTCAGCTCACGTGAGTCTTTATGCACGTAGCTTCTGACAATACTAGGAGATGCTATATGGCTTTATTTGATAAAGCTCTTCACTTAATATCCTAATAAAATAACACAGAAGAAAATGGGGTGAGAACAGTTTGTAAAGAGAACTATGTGTTGAACCTGGTGTAAATTTCTGACAGTTTCCTCTCATGTGAGTCATTTGTACTGAAAACCTGAACTTTCTAAGGGACGATGTTTTGTTTGGTTATCAACATACGTGAAATGAAAGTACTGGCAAAGAAAAGCTATTAAACATAACTGTCAGGAAATAAAACCAAAGGTAACTGTAATGTTGCAGTGTTAGATATCACAGAGAAGGGCAGTTTTCCCAGGAGCAGATTCCGTTCTCACTTACCAAGGGCATGTTGGAGATGGCCAAGTGCCTTGGATCCCTCCTTATCTTGATGGAGAAACTTGCCTTGAGGGCAGGTTCATCAAAGCAGGGAAAAGCCATCCTAGCAGCTGTGGGTTCAAATTGTGTTGCTGCAAGTATTCTACAAGAACAAGTGAAATTAAATCAATACAGTGCAACAGGAACTCCAAAGGAGGTATTTGTATTGTAATTTCTGAAGTGTTAATTTAAGATTCTTGGATATTACTACTTATTTATTGATTTATTTTTTTAGTTATACACAGGGTCTTGCTGTGTAACCCTGGCTAGCTATGGAAAGCAGGCTGGCCTCACACAAATCTACTGCCTTTGCTTCCCAAGTTCTGGAATCAATAGATTGTTTTTAAGTAAAGAGGGGCTATGGAGGTAGTTTAGCAGTAAAGTGCCTTTCCTACAAGCCTATGGACCTGAATTCAAATTTCTAGCACCCACATGAAAAAACTGTGTATGAAGACATGCAGTTGTAACCTTACTACTTAGGGAACAGACATAGCTTCCCAGAAATCACTGGCAATTCAGTCTCTAATCACTGAGCACTAACAAAGTTCAGTTGCTCAATAAATAAAGAATAAAAGAACAAAAGTATGAAAGAAAGAGGAGTGCACACTAGGAAGACATATTATTTTGACCTGGTATATATATATAGGTGTGTGTGTGTGTGTGTGTGTGTGTGTGTGTGTGTGTATACACATGTATATACATACTTTCATACAAATACAAAAGAAAAAAAGAAAAAAAAAAATCCTATAACAAAATCTAGCCAGACAGTGGTGGCACATGCCTTGAATCCCAGCACTTGCGAGGCAGAGGCAGGCGGATTTCTGAGTTTGAGGCCAGTCTTTTCTACAGAGTGAGTTCCAGGACAGCCAGGGCTACACAGAGAAACCTTGTCTCGAAAAACCAAAAAAAAAAAAAAAAATCTTATGAAAAAAATGAAAAAATACATAGGAAAATATGAACAGTAGATTAACAGCCTTAAGAAACAATGAACTCTAAAATGACTAGAAAATCCTCATTGACCAAGTGGAATCTCAGATATAAGCAATTCAGAAAGAAAACGTATACATCATTAATAAACATGTCTGAATGGTTCCGCTTTCTTAAACAATAAACTAAGGAAAATTTTCACTATGTTAATCCTAACTATCCATGAGCATGAGAGATCTTTCCATCTTCTGATACCTTCTTCAGTTTTTTTCTTCAGGAACTTGAAGTTCTTGTCACATAGATATTTCACTTGCTTGGTTAGAATTACACCAGATATTTCATATCATTCATGGCTATTGTAAAGGGTGTTATTTCTCTAATTTTTTCCTTTTTTTATTATTTTCTATATTCTTTGTTTACATTCCAAAGGCTTTCCCCTTTCCAGTTCCCCCCCCTCACCATATGTCCCATAAGTCCTCTTCCCCCCATTCCCCAATCACCCCCCTCCCCACCATTTCTCTGTTCTGGCACTCTCCTACAAAACTGGATTTAGTCTTTTCCGGACCAGGGTCCTCTCCATCCTTTTTCTTGGGAATCTTTTGCTTAGCTAATTGTGTCTTGACTATTCAGAGCTTCTGGGCTCATTAATATCCACTTATCAGTGATTGCAATTCATGTGTATTCTTTTGTGATTGGGTTGACTCACTTAGTATATTTTCTAGATCCAACCATTTGCCTACAAATTGCATGAATTCATTATTTTTAATTGCTGAGTATTATTCCATTGTATAAATATACCACATTTTCTGTATCCATTCCTCCGTTGAGGAACAACTGGGTTCTTTCCAGCTTTTGCCTATTATAATTAAGGCTGCTATGAACATAGTGGAACATGTGTCTTTATTGCATGCAGGGGAATCCTCTGGGTATATGCCCAGGAGTGGTATGACAGGGTCCTCTGGAAGTGTCATGCCCAATTTTCTGAGGAATCGCCAGACTGATTTCCAGAGCGGTGCAATCCCACCAACAATGGAGGAGGGATCCTCTTTCTCCACATCCTCGCCAGCACCTGTTGTCTCTTGAGTTTTTAATCTAAATGCAAATCAAAACAACCCTGAGATTCCACCTTACACCAGTCAGAATAGCTAAGATTAAAAACTCTAATTTTTTATTGGCCTATTTATCATTGTATAAAGGAGGGCTACTGATTTCTTTGAATTAATTTTGTATCCAGCCACTTTGCTGTAGGTGTTTATCAGCTGTAGGCATTCTCTGGTAGAATTTCTCCAGTCGTTTATGTACACTATCATAACCATCCACAATTAGTGATACTTTGATTTCTTCCCTTCCAATTTGTACCCCTTGACATCCTTTATTTATTTTATTACTCTGGCTTGATCTTTAAGTACTATATTAAATAGATAGGGATTAAATCAATAGGGAGAGGGTAGTCTTGTCCCTGATTTTAGTGTTATTGCTTTAAGTTTTGCTCCATTTAATTTGATGTTGGCTATTGGCTTCCTGTATATTGCTTTGATTATGTTTAGGTATGTGCCTTGTATCCCTTATCTCTCTAATACTTTTAACATGAAGGGGTGTTGGATATTTCAAAGGCTTTTTTAGCATCTAATGAGATTATGATGTGATGTTTTTCTTTCAGTTTATTTATATGGTGGATTATATTGATAGATTTTCATATTTTGAACTATGCCTGCATCCCTGGGATGAAGCAAGTTCACGTGGATCCAGCACCTCAACATATACTCAAATATACTAAATCTCATAGAAGAGAAAGTGGGAAATAACCTTGAACTCAATTGTTACAGGAGGCAAGTTACTGAAGAGAACACCAATGGCTCAAGCTCTAAGATCAACAATTAATAAATAGGACCTCATAAAACTGATAAACTTCTGTAAGGCAAAAAGACACTGTCAACAGGACAAAACATCAGCCTACAGATTGGGAAGGGATCTTTACCAATTCTACTTCTGTCAAAGGGCTAATTAACACCCAAAATTTATAAAGAACTCAAGAAAATAGACACCAGCAATCCAAATAACCAAATTAAAATTGCAATACAAGTAATAAGTTGACCTAATGCTACTTGAATTCTAATGCTAACAATGGGCCACAAGGCTGGTTGTCCCAGAGATGAGAATCAGCATGTAAGAAACTAAGTGACCCTGCCCCCAAATTATTTATGATTGATAAATAAAGATGCCAAGAGACAATAGTTGGGCAAAGAGACAAAGGTGAGGTTTAGAGTCAGAGAAGGGGTTGAAGAAGAATGCAAGAGTGTTGAAAGATAGTTTCTATCCATTGACATTGAGGCAGTGAGAGGCCAGTGATTGGAGGAGAGGAAGGAGGAGGAGCTAAGGAGGGAGAGGGGCTTGGTGGACAGCACCAGCAGAGGAGAGGGAGACACGGATATCCAGATGGCTTCAAACATATTTCTGGTGTTTTGGAGAAGTTAGAAATATTAGGATAAGACTTTATCATTGTAAATTGGCATTATGAAATTGGGAGTTTCTTATACATAAATATATTTGGTTAACTATTCAAGTTTAAGAGTCATGTTTTACCAGATACTTGGAAGGAGTGGGTGCTGGGCAAAATTCTGGGACTCCCACTGTTTACAGAGTCTGTGGCAGAGAGGAAACACAGCTGGGATGCTGTGAGTGCTAGCTAGAATAGATTGGCTCAGCAGCAACAGTGAAAGCTGCCCTGAGTGAGACCCACCAGGACTTGGAACAGCAGGGGTGGTACAAATTTATAATTATTTAACACTACACAGGAGGAAGAAGGAGAAGCCACCATGTGTTAGAAGAAAAGAGAACTTGTCCCTGAAGGCTGGCCAATTGGAGTTAAGAGCACTCAGATGAAACCTAGTAAGTAATAACTCAGAATTATTGATAGGAAAGTAGATTCTAAGAACATGGGGATTAGTACCCGCCCAGTTCTTGTGTTGTGTAAGGCTTATTGTGTATATAAAGGTTGTGTGTGTCTCATTTGGGAACTTAAATAGCAAAGATGGGATAGAAACCTTGGACCAGAATTTAATAAATTTCTATAACATGTACAGAGCTAAATAGAGAATTTTCAACAGAGGATTCTTGAATGGCTAAGAAGCACTTAAAGAAATGTTCAAAGTCCTTAGTCATTAGGGAAATGCAAATCAAAACAATTCTGAGGTTCCATCTTAAAAAAGTCAGAATGGCATGCTAGAAAGTATGTAGAGCAAAGGGAACACTTTTTCATTGCTGGTGGAAGTGCAAACTTGTACAGATACCCTTTAATTTAATTTTTCTCAGAAAACTAGCTATTGTTCTACCTCAAGACCCAGACAGATCACTCATGGAGATATACTCAAAAGATGCTCCACCAGCTCTTAAATACACTTGCTCAACTATGTTCATAGCAGCTTTATTTGTTATAGTTAGAAACTGGAAACAATGTAGATGTTCCTCAACTAAAGAATGGATCAAGATAATTTGGTATATCTACACAATGGAATACTATTCAGCTATCGCAAACAATGAATTTTGCAGGTATCTGGGTAGAACTTGAGAATATCCTGAGTGAGGTAGCCCAGCCCCAAAAGCACATGGATGGTATGTGTTCACTTATAAGTAGATAATAGACATAAAATACAGGATACCAATGCTACACTTCACAGACCCCAAACACCTAACCAAGGAGGGCCCAAGTGAGGAAGTTTGAATCTCACTTAGAAGAGGGAATGAAATAGTCATAAGAGGCAGATATAGGAAGGGAATTGGGTGGTAAAGGGAATGAGGAGGGGAATGGAGGCATTCAGGATCAGGTGTGGAGAGGGAAAGGAGAGATTGTCAGAAGGCCATGAGAATGAATGGAAACCTCCAACTGACAGAGGTGGGGGTAGGGGACATCTTCAGGCCATGGCAGAGACCTGGAATAGGAGACACACTCAAAATCAATATAGGGTGACCTTAGCTGAATAGGCCACCTCCTGTAGTCAAGCAGGAACCCTACTGGAACGACAGGAACACTAATCCAGCCACAAAATTTTGGATCAAAATTTATCCTGTCTACAAGAAATTCAGGGGGGGGGGTTCAGTGGATAGGTGAGGGGGATGGAGCAGAGACTGAGGAAATGTCCAACCAATAACCAGCCCAACTTGAGACTCATCCCATGGGCAAGCACCAATCCCTGCCACTATTACTGATACTCTGTTTTGCTTGCAGACAGAAGTCTGACATGGCTGTCCTCTGAGAGCCTCCACCCAATAGCTGACTCTGACAGATGCAGACACCCAGAGCCAAACAGTGGATGGAGCTTGGGGACTTTTATGGAGAAGTTGGATAATACATTATGGGCTACTAAGGAAGACCAACAGAGTCAATTGATCTTGACACTTTGGCTCTCAGAGACTGAACCACCAACCAAAAAGCATACACAGGCTGGTCCTAGGTCTCCCAGAACATATATAGTAGATGTGCAGCTTGGTCTTCATGTGGATCCCAAACAACTGGAGCAGGGGATATCCCAATAAGCGCTTGCCTGTCTGTGAGATATCTTCTTCTATCTGGGCTGTCTTAACTGGCCTCAGTAAGAGAGGATATGTCTAGCCCTGCAGAGATATGATGTGCCGGCATGTTAGGGGAACTGGAAGGGGGTAGGTAGGGAGGTAGCTCCACCTTCTCAGAGGAAAAGGGAAGGGGCTATGGGGGGGAAGGATTGTGGGAGGGGGTGACTGGGAAGGGGGTAGTGAATGGGATGTAAACTGCATAAGTAAAATAAAAACAAATCGGAAGTGAGGGAGAAATTTTTAGCTTTTTGCTCTTAAAACACTCCTTTAGTCAGAAGAAAACTGAGAGTTTTCAAAATGTTGTAGAACCTAGCTTTACCTCTAGATATTTATTCTAATAAATATTTATTTACATTATTTTTAAGGCTATTCTTTAAGCTTTTTGGTATTATAAAGTTGAGTCAACTTAATTTCCATCTATTAGATATTAAATAAAAATATTTCAATAAAATCACTGACATGATGCATGAAGATAAAAAAGTTTGCTTTAATAACAATACTTGCATATCCAGGAATAAGTCTGCAAAGATATCTCCTGGGGGCTTTCCATTCTTCTTGAAATAATCTGATTTTGATTTCTAATCTTACCAAAGTAATATGAAATCAGTATCATCTACAAAGAAAATTTGATGTTAAAATTTATCATAAGATCTTCTCAAACAGGCCAGCTGTGATAGCACACAAATATTTTAACATTTGGGAAGCAGATGCTCATGGATATCTGAGAGTTCAAGCCCAGCCTTGGCTACAGAGTGAGATCCTGCCTCAATAGGATAAAATAATAAAAATAAAAATTAAACAGAGAAATTCCTAATTTAAGGACTGCAGAGATGGATGGCTCAATGGTTAAGAGCACTGGTTGCTATTCCAGGGGACTCGGGTCAGATTACTAGCACCCACATGACAGCTTACAACCATCTGTAACTCCAGCCCTAAGGGAACCAAAGTTGTGTTCTGGCCTCCTTGGCACAAGGCTCATATGCAGTATACATGCAGGCAAAAATACTCCTATACATAAAAAATAAAAATATAAACTACTATTAAAAAAAACTCCACAGAGAATCAAGAAGCCAGTCTTGCCTAGCTGCCTTGTGAAGTATGTGACATAGGTTTTTCAGGTTAGAGTCCATGGCTTTGGGGGCACAGTGTGACTTTCAGTTTCTGAGAAAAATAAGCAGTCTCTCAGATAGTGAAGAATTCGAGCTGTTTTGTGTTTTTCTGTATGTTCCCTTAGAAGTCAATGAAGCATGAAAGCTTAACAGGACAATTGGTTTTAGACAGTAATCTTATGGATACCTGTATAGCTTGCAAATTGAGGGGATGTCCCTTCAGGTATCCTGGCAGGGATTTGAACCCCATGAAGAGATAAGAATGAAAAACCAGTGCAGACTGATTTCATCAACCTGAATCAGATTCTGGGGAGCCTAGTAACAGGTGGTTTAGCCCCAATGTATTTAAACCCAGCATAATTTGGAAAAAAGTTTCCTGGTGTAGTGTAATCTCCATTACCCAGGAAAACATAATTACATTGAAACAACTCAAGTTACATGTCATTTCTTCCAAGAAGATGTTTTCTAGAGATGTAATACTTTTACTAGCCTATGGGTCTGTCCTGGTTTCCAGATAGTGTAAAGATAATTTCGGCTATTAGCCACCTCTAGTCCTGGTTGTAGGAACTTGATATGGCCTGGCTCAACAGATAAAACAAATAACCAGGCTGTTAATAACTTTCAATTCTCAGCACTCTAGATGGAAGAACAGGTTTTTCATTTTTCCCATTAGACATCTTCCCAAGACAATCTGGTGTTGAATATTGTTGCTTTCCCTGGAGATATGTGGGCTCAAGGACCTTCTCGCTATGTTTCCAAGAACAAATATCAACATACCTTGGCAACTACAGCTACAAGTTAGTACAGACTTTTGCCAATGAAATAAAGCTAAACTGAGGATACTGAACTGGACCTCAAGCAATATGACAGGCAAGTTTGTATTTTGGACACACAAGGTGCAGAGAGGATTATTAAGAACCAGGAGACAACAGAGCTGGGATGCAGCTCTTTATCGAGGATTGTGAAGGATGAAGAGCTACCACCAGACTCTAGGGAAAGGCAAGGAGGGATTGCACTCAAAGTCAGTGGGCACACAAACCTATCACAGCTTGATTTCAACATTCTTGCTTCCAAAACTAGGAGAAAATCAAGACTATTCTAAGAGACCTAGTTTGTGGCACCTATTACAGGAGCCCCAGGAAACTAATGCATACTCCAAAGAATTAAGATATTTATTAGAGCTCAGAAATATAATTGTATGAGCAAATAGATACCTACTCTTCCAGAGCTGAAAAAAAGAAAATTTAATGGAAAAAATAAGGCAAAAAAAAAGCATGGGAGAAAATATAATCATTTTTAACAGTATAAAGATGATAATATGAACAAGAAAGGAGTGTTTGAAAGGAACCGCATCTAAACAATACATTTAGTGTGGACACGCGTGAAGCTGAAAATACCCATTACCTCATTTCTCCTTTCTGCGTTCTGTAGGTGCTTTTATAGAATCCATGAAAACTCTCAGACAGGTTGGCAGCATAGTTGATGATAATTGTGTACAGGGACCCTGCAAGGAGTGGCTGGGCAGCCAGCAGTGCAACTTGCTCATGAGCAGAATATTCCAGGACCTTCAGTGGTTCTTCAGACAGCATCTCTCCAGCTCCTCTCCTGAGGGTGGCCTTAGATATTTGCAGCTGGTAACTATGCATGATAATAGTGTTGGTGGGCTGGCTAGCTGTGATTTCTACTTCTGTTTTTCCCCAGAAAGTCAGAGTGCTGAGGTTTGCATGGATCATGAGGTCATAATGAATTGGGGTGATATACTCAGGAAGTCTCATGTTATCCCAAGGGAATGGGGCCCCATTACTAGCATTTGGAGATACTTTATCACTGTTCTGACACCAAGAAGATGACAGAGCTAAAAAAGTCAATACTAGGGAAAGAAGAGAAGGCATG
This sequence comes from Apodemus agrarius, assembly GCA_964023405.1. NCBI lineage: Eukaryota > Metazoa > Chordata > Mammalia > Rodentia > Muridae > Apodemus > Apodemus agrarius. The sequence continues at coordinate 82,968,251 of OZ030020.1, forward strand.
CTTGCAAGTTGACTATTTGAGGAGCAGAGACACCATCTTCTTGCTCAAATTACCTACAGGCACAATAAAAACAAAATATAGAAAAGCAAATATTATTATATTCAATGTTATTATGACATCATGTCAAAATGTATCATCAGACACAGATGAAATGTTCCAAAGGTTCCGGATATTTAAAATCACCTTCCGTTTGCCATTTGGGAGCTCTCTTCATTCTTTTTATTTTTTTATTTTTACTGAGATGACCTCAATTGTGTATATCTGGGTAACCTAAAACTTGCTACATAAACTAGGCTGGCCTTCTGCCTCTGTTGCTCTTTTTTTCTACATTCTTTGTTTACATTCCAAATGATTTCCCCTTTCCCGGTGGTTCCCTCCTCCCCATAAGTCCCACAAGCCCTCTTCCCTCTTAGTACTGGAATTTCATGCAAAACTGGATTCAGACCCACTAGAAAGAATCATTTGACATTCAAATTTTAACTCGATTTTAGTTAAAGTAATAACTAGGTACTAGAATAAAATAGCAAAGTAATAAGACAAACTCTAGAAAAAAGAGGAAATATTAGAGTGTCTAGAGTAGCTTAATAAATGGACATTTGGGAATAAAACATGCAAGGGCAGTCAGGCAGAGCTACAGCAGAATATGATCAAAGAACCATTGTTCATACACATTAAATCTCAGGGTTGTCCTGTTGTGCTCTACGGTCCTGGAGTCAGAAGCTGACTCTGCTGCAGCCATTTCTACAATGACCCTTCAAGAGGTTCACCAGCTTAAAGTTCACTTGTCTGAACTGAAATGAGGTGTTCACAACACTAAGCAGGGCAAAGAAACAGCAAGAATCTAAATGGTTCACTAAACGGTTACTGCAGTAGGAGACAGAATTGCATCCCAGAAGTCCCCAGAAGATAGAAAGGATATTGGCTATTTATGTATAAATAGAAAGCACAACATAGGGTGGTGGATTGTTTTAATAACAGCAACAATAACTTGGTGTTGGTATTGGGAAAAATAGAGTCATTTACAAAGCAAAAGTGTAAGTCTAGCTTCAGTGACTCTAGGAAGCAAGGCCAGCATCTAATTATAGCCGAGAAGAATATCTGGAAAGAAGCATGAAATTAAAACTGCTGCATGTGAGGTAAGTTCAATACTTTTGGAAGACTGAACAAAGAGAAAGAATTAGTACAGTCTCCCACCCGAGTACTTCAATTCCTAGATCAGATGATATCAGGTGAGTTAAGGGTGACATAACCATAGACTGGGCAATTTCATATGGAATGAATAGTATTCCAGAGAGACTTGTGGGAAAATGACTATCCTTAAGAGAACTTATGTAAAAATTATACTAACAGCCTACTGGAAGTAATACCACATTTTTGCTGTACAATAAAGGCCATGGGATATAAAGAATATGTGAACTTTATGAATGTTTGAAACCTATCCTCCATAATCAAGCATAGTTACATAGTTACATCTTACAAAAACCCATTTCTATCAGTTTTCTAAGAAAGGTTACAAATAAAAGAGCTTGAGAGAATGGTTCTAATTCTCTCATACCCCTCTGGATGCTGGATATTTGCACTCAAATTAGAAATGTGGATCCTGAAAACTGATCATGTCCCATGGGAATTTTCATTCTAAGATACAAAGGTACTACCTCACACCAGTCAGAATGGCTAAGATTAAAAACTCAAGAGACAACAAGTGCTGGCGAGGATGTGGAGAAAGAGGAACACTCCTCCACTGTTGGTGGGATTGCAAAATGGTAAAACCGCTCTGGAAATCAGTGTGGCGGTTCCTCAGAAAATTGGGCATGTCCCTTCCAGAGGACCCTGGCATACCACTCCTGGGCATATACCCAGAGGATTCCCCTGCATACAATAAAGACACATGCTCCACTATGTTTATAGCAGCCTTGTTTATAATAGACAGAAATTGGAAGGAGCCCAAATATCCCTCAAAGGAGGAATGGATACAGAAAATGTGGTATATTTATACAATGGAATACTACTCAGCAATTAAAAATAATGAATTCATGCAATTTGTAGGTAAATGGTTAGACCTGGAAGATATCATCCTGAGTGAGCTAACCCAGTCACAAAAGAATACACATGAAATGCAATCACTGATAAGTGGATATTAATGAGCCCAGAAGCCCTAAATACTCCAGGCATAATTAGCAAGTCAAATGATTCCCAAGAAGAAAGGAGAGGACCCTGGGCCTGTAAAGATTGGATCCAGTTTTGTAGAGAAACTGTGGGGGGAGGAGGAATGATTGGGGAATAGTTGGGGGGAGAGGAATTATGGGACATGGGGGGGGACTGGGAAAGGGGAAAGCCTTTGGAATGTAAACATAGAATATAGAAAATAAAAATTAAAAAAAAAGATACAAAGGTTCTCAGATATGGCTGTATATTTACATCACCCACAAAACAGTTTTATAGTGCTAAAAATGACTAAATCTCCTTTGCTCTTTTCAGTCTCATGGTTTTTCATTTACCTTTCTGTTTTCCAGTTCTAGTAGAGTCACCACCTATTTGCTTATGTCCTTAGATTTCTAAGCTATGAGTATTTTAATTATATGGGCTGCAAATTGACATCACCCATGTGATGTCAATTACTTTCAGCTAAAATAAAAGTTAAAAATTTAAAGTCAAGTGATGCTTTGTAGTGGGTCTGAGGAGTGCTACCAGCTAGATGTGTTTGTACCTTCAGAACTCAGGACACAGAGTCAGGAGGATTCCTGCAGGCTGAAGGCCATTCTAGTTTATGCAACATATTAAAACATGCTACCCAGGGTTACACAGTGAGGATGTCTCAGGAAACAAAAACAATGAAGAGTATTTCCAATAGCACAAGGAAGGTAATTGAAAATATTTACTACTTTTGGAAGATTCTGTCTATATGTATTAATGCCGGATAGAGACATTCTCATGTATGTAACTGTGTATATATGACCCTTTCCAGTACCTAGATACTTATGGACAATAATTCAATGGGGATCTATAGTGATATGGTCTAATAATCACCTTAAACAACAACAAATAACAAACTTTCCAGGGATTTTATTGGCAAGTCATGGTAGAAAGCTTCTAAATTCAGGCTCTATTCTTTAATAGCTGTATATCAGGACACTGCCACAGAAGTTGATGTGTTGTCCTTGACCACTCATTTTCCTTTCTTACCAACTCCCCTCCAGAACTCAGAGTTAAAAGTTAAAAAATCAACAACCTTGTCACTACAGGTAGTGGATGTAGTAGTTGAACAGAAAGGGTTCCTTAAAGCATCTATGTGGAGACTACAACCCCAATTCCCCCAGTGAAATGAAATGAAAAGTGCAGATAGTCTGAACAGACAAAATTGTGGGTTTTGGTTTACTTTTTTTTTTTTTAATCTAAAACCAACTGAAAGACAACTCCAGAATTTTGAAGGACTGACACAACTTAAAGTAAAATTAACCTTAGATGCTAAAATGGCATAAACCCCCTTCCCCTATCTTCTCAGGCACAATGCCAATGCAGGAACAAAATGATGGATTTCCCTAAAGGTGAACAGACAGAGAAAACAGAAGTGACAGTCTGCTTCCATCTTGTCCCAAACAGAAGAAAGTGATATGAATGTGGCAGATTCAAACAGGCAAGCTACTCTGCACACCCCTGGCACTCTCCAGAAGCTCCGAAGATGCAGCAGCTGCAAGTGTTTTTGAGTTGACAGGAAAGGCTCATTCATGAGCAGCTGCTGTAGTGAGGCCTCATACTAAGGACTTAGCACAAATGAGCTTATAATGGGACTAGAGAGAATGTACCTATATTTAAAGGCTTTAATATCAGGAAACCAAAATAAGGTATAATACAGACAGAACAAATGTCAGTGCTTATCTGTGGAAAGTCAGTGGCTATATGAGGCAATCTCTCATAAGTAATTGGTTTTCCTAAAAAGTAAATTATCTGACTTATATTTGTACCTTATCTAAGGGAATAAGTTTAAAATTATCATTAGCCACTAAACACCACTGAATTTTGTGTTCAGTTGAATCCAGTACAAAGTTTTATCTCGAAACCTACCTACCTTTCCTAGCCCTGCCTCTTAATGCTCTCATTGGTACATTTTACCCGCACTTTCTGCACTGGAGACTGCTGGAAAGCAATAATGCAATGGTCTTCAGATTTCCCACAGCACCTACATGAGAGGGGCTTTTTAAAACTCAGTACAATGAAAGGTAATCCCAACCAATCTTAGGTCATTTCCTAGTATGTTTAGCTGTTTAGCTCTTGTGTTACAAAAAGATTTGAAAGCAACAAGCAGGAAAGCCTAGGGGAAAGTCTGCAAGAGAGTGGGACTACTGTGTATTTATGATGAGCTGGACATTGGGGTAGAAGAGAGAGCAGTTATTAAGAAAGACTGTAAGTATGTCTAGAATGAATATCAAATATGCATCAGTGTCTTTTAATGAGCTAGAAAAGCCTAGAAGTAAAGTTGTTAAATATTAAAACTTGACAATAGCTCTGCTGTATCACCTCAACCTTCATTTTGTAGCTCTTAGCCTTCACTTGACCTGCTGGACATTGTTCCTTGCGCTGGCAAAATCACTTTGTCATTGTGCCGTGTCAGGAGCCTCATGGACTTTAAAGCTCTCTTAGTGTCCTTGCCTCTGGACTCACCCTTTCAGCTTAAAGGTCAGGTAGTGCTGCTTTGCCAAGAAAGCCTAAATGTTGCAAAGGTTGTAAATGTTGAAAATGCACCTGTTGGTTTTTTCCCATATAAAAACTGGTTCTAGGGACTGTCTGAGGTCACAGTTCTGGATCCTGACTCCTGGCTGCATCCCTGGTTAAAATCATTCTTGGAGTGTGCATTCAATAAACCATACATACCTGAATGAAATTGGTGTCTCAGTGGGTTGTGTGGCTATTCCTGGAACACAATTAACTTTTAAAGGGAGAAAGAATTGTGGGTTCGTTTATTAACATGTTTAACTTTGATGTCTAAAAGAAGACTCCCAAATAAAATTTCTAGGAGGGCTTTTAGCACGGATATAATGTCATACCACTCCAGGTTTTGTTTTAATTTTAAGAACATTGTAAAATACTTTCCTTTTTCATGTGATGAAATTGAAGTTATCCATTGTTAATGTGTGGTAAACTCTATCACCTAACTTACCTCGAGCCAGAGAGTCTGCCATTTTAGAAATTTTAAGCTGCATGTGGTGATTCTCACTTTTCATGCTCCTCCGAGAAGTTAAAGGTAATTATTTGGATGGTTTCTCATTTGTATTAGGACACTGAGTGTAAAGCAATCAATCAGCAACACATATGCTTTCAAACTGCCCCCAGTATGATCCAAACTTAACATGCACTGAAAACGGCTCATCACTTCTGACAAATTATTTCAATGCAGTTAAAACCATGTAAATATACTAGACTTTTCCTCTTGGGTCCACCTTAAAAAGCTGCTGAATCCAGGGACATTTCCAAATCTGATCAGGAAAGGGGTGGACAACAGTGTTTGACAACAGTGGCCAATTAAAAAAGTTTTTTCTTTAATTGTTGACCATATATGGAGCTGACAGGAATTCTGGCTTTCAAAAGAAAAAACAGCATTTCTTTCCAAACCCGGGTTACCCAAAGAACTGTCACCAAAAGTTTAACAAAGTGTGTTCTCTTGCTCCTTCCCTTCCTCTTAGGAAATTAACCATTCCAGCAACATACCAGAAAAGGCACTCATTTTGCTCAAACAAGCTCAAAGAAAGCTTTCTCTATAAAGGCCACGTGTAGCCATGGGAGCAGGAGCAGGAGCGTGATTTGGATAGGGATCAGGATTAGGATCCGAATTCGGACCAGAACATGGATCAGGATGGGGAGGGGAGCAGGGTGGAAGTGGGGACCGATCCCGCACGGCAGGGAGTTCAGGAGCAAGAGAGGGAGCCTTCCGGACACTCCCTGCCCTCCCCAGCGCTTCTCTTCTCTGGGAATACTCTCAAGGTGTTCTTTCTGGTCGCCATTAGGCTTTAGTGGAACGGAGCGCAGGCCAGACTCCAGCAGCTAGGCGTAGCGCGGTCAGCTCCTGACAGTGACTCCAGCCAGCAAGCGCGCGGGCCTGGCAGCCTCTGCTTTCTCCAGGCCCCTGACCCGGCAGGGCCGGCGCGCAGCCGCAGCTCCGCGCTCCTCGGCTCGCTCCGACTCCTGCTCCCAGTCCTCCGCACCCGTGCGCCCACTCGAGCCCTGTCCTCCACCGGGGCCGGCTAGCCAGAGCCCACCCTCAGCTGCCCACAGCCCGGTACCACGCGGGCCCAGCGCTCCACCAGGCTGGGCCGAGCCGCCTCACCTTCACCACCGCCGCCATTCTGCCGCCCGGGACCGAAAGCGAAAATGAAGTTAGACGGCAAGAGCACGTGGGGCTGGGGTAGGCAGCACACCTGCTAAGGATGTAAAAGAGAGCGAGTCCAAGGGAGCGATCTAGCCTGGACTTCCCTGAAAGAGAATGAATTCCCCAGGGCTGGCAGAGCACCAGGCAGGGAGGCGCACCCACCAGAACGTGGACTGTTTTCTACATTTCATGGTGTATTTGATTTGTTTGCAAACTTCACTAATGGAAGACATGCAGCAGTGTGCAAACACAGTGCTCAACATGGCATTCAGATTGCCTTGGAGGGGCACCTATTGGATGCAGATATTTTCAGTGAGAATACAAAAGATACAACCCCGGAAGTCAAATTCTGAGTGCTCTGGGGTTTTCTATACAGTATAGGTACCTTAGAGCTGGGGGTGTTTTGAAGGTGGGAGGGTTAGAGGTGACCCCCAGAACTTCCCTACCCTTAATAAGGAAAAGACACTGCACTACAGAGGATTGCTATTTATTTTTAGTTTTTCTAACAGGATTTCTCTGTGCAGCTTTAGCTGTCTTGAAACTGTTGCTGTAGACCAGTCTGGCCGCATGCTCACAGAGATCCTACCCCCACCACCACCGCCCCCCAGTATTGGAATCAAAGGTGTGTGCTACCACTGCCAGGCAAGGTTAGATGGCTAAGAACCTGCTGCTATTTCAGAGGTCCTTTATTCAATTCTCAAGAAACTACAGGGTGGCTCCTGATCATCTATAAAGGGATCTGATGCCCTCTTCTGGCACGTAGGTGTAATACAGCACTCCTACATTAAAAAAATAAATACATTTAGAGCCAGTTTTACACAGAAGTAATAAAACATACATCCTAGTCCCTATCCAAATACTATCCTGGCTGTCCCCCAGGCTTTTACTCAGGCCTAGTTCTCAGTCTTCTGCCCATTGAGAATTTGACATCAAAGCCACTGAGCATTATTTTCCAACATTGTTTTCAATGCTTCGTTTTTGCAAAACTATGTACTACCATGGACTTTTTTTTCTTACAAAGGAAAACATTTAATTGGGGCTGCTTAGAGTTTCAGAAGTTTAGTCCATTATCAACATGGTGAGGAGCATGGCATCGTGCAGGCAGACTTGGTGCAGGGGTGGGGGTGGGTGGGTGGGTAGGGGAGGCCGAGAGTTGTACATCTTGATCTGAATGTAACCAAGAGAATACTCGAATTCCACACTGGGCAGAGCTTGAACGCTGGATACCTCAAAGCTCAACTACACAGTGATATACTTCCTCTGACAAAGCCTCTTAATAATGCCACTCTCTGTGGGCCAAGCATAGAAACAGATCAATCTGTGAGGGCTAAACTTATTCAGACTAGCACATATATGCACAACATAAGCTAGGCCTGATAAGTTGAATAATATAATATCCTTCCTCCCACCCCAGGAGACAGAGTGTCGTATATAGTCCAGCCTGGCCTGAACTCCTGATCCATCGACTTCAACCTTCAGAGTTGCTGATACTGTGGTATATACCAACCACTACATCCTGAAATCTGTGTGTACTCAAGGCTACCAACAACTAAACGAGTAAAATACATATTGCATCTGTTTAATTATACTATAAATAGACCCGGCTCCCTGTAATGTCCAGTCACCTTTTAAGAAACTGAGCCAAGCAGTCCACACTCTGAGCTACTTGGGGCATATGTCCTTTTGGATGGCATATGCCGCTAGTCTCAGCCTGGAGTGGAGTGGAAGGGGAAATCACTGTGAATCCAGCCTAGACTATGTAACAGGTTCATGTATCAAAATACTTGAGCAGCATTAAAACTCTGAGCTTGAATAACAGCCTCCACCAAGCAGCTGATGGTATGTGGTAGGCAACAAGTCCATACTAGTCCTTTAAGGTGATTTGCTGCACAACCCTGAAGACTGGTGGGGGAGGGGCTAGAGGGTCATCCAAATCCCAACTAGGGCTAAATCTTAAAGAGGATGCAAATAAGAGCACGAGAAATGGCTCAGAGGTTAAGAGCACTGGCTGCTTCTCTAAAGGACCCTGATTATCCACGTGGCAGCTCACAATTGTCTGTAACTCCAGTTCCAGGGTATCCTTGGCACCAGGAATGCACATGGTGAATATACATGTGTATGTATGTGTATATATATATATATATATATACACAAAAACACATAAAATTAGAATGCTGAGGGGGGGAAGGATCTCAGGTTGGAGGCCAATTTAGGGTATGTAAAAAAACAGTCTCAAAAAATACAACTAGGTGGCCAGGAGGTGTTGGTACACACCTTTAATCCCAGTACTTGGAAGGCAGAGGCAGGGAGATCTCTGAGTTGAGACCAGCCTGGTCTGCAGAGTGAATTCTAGGACAACCAAAGCTACAGACTGAGAAACCCTGTCTCAAAAAACAAAAACAGCAGCAGCAGCAACAACAACAACAACAATAACCAACTTAGCTGTGCAATGGTGGCTCATGCCTTTAATTCTAGCACAGAATAGGCAGAGAAAAGCAAGTTTCCATGAGTCACAAACCAGCCTGGTCTACATAGAGTTCCAGGCTAGCCCAGGTTACATACTTTTCAATCTCACAATACTTCTAATTATTTACTTCTTTAATGCTTGCTATGCCAGCTCCAGTAGGTTCTATGTGACAGAATTCCACAGATTGAGGTGGAAAAAAATTGCTTCCTGGAGCCTGTAGAACACCCCTATTTGTCTCACAAGGCAATTTACTTTGCTTCTAAACTTCCCCTCTTCCTAGTAGCCTGAGGCTGAGTAAATTCGAGAAAGTAAGTTGTAATCCATTCTTTGAAGTAAAATCACTGGCCAAAACCCTCTTTTCTTAGAACTGCAACCCTTTGCCTTAGTCCTTTACATATTATATTTACCCCCACAAGATTAAAAAGGAAATCTCAATGGAAATATGAAACAATGAGTAAAATTTTTCCAGGAATCCTAAAAGCACAAGTTCCTTTTGTCATTCGACCCTCATACAAAGTCCTTGCAGGACAAATGGGTTTGGGTCTGGTCTGAGGCAATAGGCTCAGATTAAAAGATATTTACATTTGATGAGCCTCATACTATGTCCTTGCCGGACAGTTGGGTGTTGGGCAGATTAAATTTACATTTGAGTCAGTGCAAAGCTCAGTGCTTCCTCAATGGAAGCTTGTGAGGAACTGCTTTTGTCTTGTAGACCCCACCTAGGGGGTCTGAATAAAGTCCTTTGAAGTCTCTTTAAAAGCTTGTATCAGGAAGACTTATGTTATCTGTGTTTAAGCTTCTAAATTTGTTATGCAGGAAACCTTTTACCTGGTTGATTTTACATTTCCTTGTGCCAAATGGTTATGCTAATTGTCCCTTGTGCCTACTTTACTGGATACATCTTTTGATATGGAAATGTCAATCCCTCATGCTTAAAAACTCCTGTTTGAGAGTAAAAAATACACTCAGATTTTAAACTACCTCTGCGTTTGGCGTCTGTGTGTCATTTGCCGAATTCGTACCTTCCTCGACCAAAAGAACCCTGGTTTTCCCTCGACAATTCCTGGCTGGGTTTGGTCTGTGGCAAATGCTTATGCTGCTAAAACTGAACCTGGAATCTTTAAGCCCACACTTTACTACTTCCTACATTACAGCTGTCAATCATTTATAACAGTGCCTGAAACTCCCAATTTGTGGGTCCTTTACAAGTGTGTAGATATGGCGAGTAGTTCTTTGTTCAGATATAAAATAAAGACCTAGATTCTTTAGCCACACCTGCTTCTTGTTAAGGCCTGACTGTCAATCTTATTTTCTATCCTATGGTTTTAGATTAGAAGCCTATGACAATTGTGGATGTGAACCAAAGGTCACTTTTCTCAGCAGCAGGTGCCTGTTTCTGTCCTATGATCTACAGTATGGTTCCAGCTAGGTGGCCTGCTGGAATTTTCTGTCTCCTAAATATTTTCAGTCCCGGGTTCTCTAGTGTCTTCCAGCCTTGGTTATTTCAAGGAACATGTCCTTTTTTTTTAAGATTTATTTTTGAACATTATTTAATTGGATATTTTATTTATTTTCATTTCAAGTGTTATCCCCTATCCCATCACCACTTACCCTGCTTCTATAAGGGTGCTCCCCAACCCACCCTCACCACACTAGCATTCCTCTACACAGGGGCATCAAGACTTCAAATGACCAAGGGCCTCCCCTCCTATTGATGCCAGATAAGGCCTCTTCAGCTCCTTTAGTCCTTCCCCGAATTCCTCTATTGGGGTCCCTGTGCTCAGTTCGATGGTTGGCTGTGAGAATCCACATCTGTATTATTCAGGATCTGGCAAAGACTCTCAGGAGACAGCTGTATATGGGCTCCTATCAGCAAGTACTTCTTGGCATCCACAATAGTGCCTGGGTTTGGTGTCTGAATGTGGGATGGATCCCCAGGTGGGGAAGTCTCTGGATGCCCTTTCCTTTAGTCTCTGCTCTACTCTTTGTCCCTGTATTTCCTTTAGACAGGAGCAATTCTGAGATAAAATTTTAGAGATGGGTGGGTGGCCCAATCCCTCAACTGAGGTGGCCAAGCCTAACCTCTGGATATGGTGTCAACAGGTTCCCCTCCCCTTTGTGGTGTATTTCATCTAATGATATCCTTCTGGGGTCCTAGGAGGCTCTTGTATTCCTGATATCTGGGACTCTCTAGTTGCTACTCCCAATTCCTCATCCCCCATTGCTACACACTGCTGTTCAATTTCCTGATCCTTTGTACATCTCCTCCATCTCCTCCCATACCAGATTCTTCACCTCTTTCCCCTTCCCCTCTTCTCTTCCTCCAAAGTCCCTACCATCCTCTACTTCCCTTGATTATTTTGTTTCCCTAAGTAGGACTGAAGCGTCCTCTCTTTGGTCATCGTTACTCTTGAGCTTCATGTGGTCCATGAATTGTATTGTGGCTCATCTTGGTAGATTTTTCCTTTGATGAGTGTGAAGTGTCCTTCCTTATTTTTAATATTCGATATTAGAATGGCTACTCAAGCTTGTTTCTTGGGACCATTTGCTTGGAAAATTGATTTCCAAACTTTTACTCTGAGGTAGTGTTTGTCTTTGACACTGAGATGGGTTTCCTTAATGTAGCAAAATGCTGGGTCCTGTTTATGTATCCTGTCTGTTAGTCTATGTCTTTTTATTGGGGGAATTAAGTCCATTGATGTTAAGAGATATTAAGGAAAAGTGATTGTTACTTCCTGTTATTTTGTTGTTTAAGGTTATATTTGTGTAGCTGTCTTCTTTTGAGTTTGTTGAAAGAAGATTACTTTCTTGCTTTTTCTAGGGTGTAGTGGAGAACTCCATGTGTTGGTGTTTTCTATCTTTTACCTTTTGTAGGTCTGGATTTGTGGAAAGATATTCTGTAAATTTGGTTTTCTTATGGAATATCTTGGTTTCTCCATCTATGGTAATTGAGAATTTTGCTGGGTATAGTACCCTGGGCTGGTATTTGTGTTCTCTTAGGGTCTGTATTACATCTGCCTAGGATCTTCTAGCTTTCAAAGTCTCTGGTGAGAAGTCTGGTGTAATTCTGATAGTTCTACCTTTATATGTTTCTTGACCTTTTTTCCTTACTGCTTTTAATATTCTTTGTTTTGTACATTTAGTGTTTTGACTATTATGTGACAGGAGGAATTTCTTTTCTCATCCAATCTATTTAGAGGTCTTTAGGCTTGTATGTTCATGGCATCTCTTTCTTTAGGTTAGGGAAGTTTTCTTCTATAATTTTGTTGAAAATATTTACTGGCCCTTTAAGTTCGGACTCTTCACTCTCTTCTATACCTTAGGTTTGTGGTGAGAAAATTGGTTTCTGATGATGCCAAGTTCCTTTAGTTTCTGATCCTTATGTTCTTGCTCTTGCCTCTCACCATCTGATTATCTCTCGTGCTACCTGCCCTTGATATATCTGACTGGAATCTGTCCTTACTGTGATCCTAGTTATGTCAGAACTCTTGGCAGTCAAGATGCCTCTGGGGCTTTGAGATCCTGGTGTGACCAAGCTCTTAGAATTCTGGGATCCTCTGATCCTGGGCATGTTAGAATGCCTAGGAGTAAAGTTTCCTCTGGGTGTTATGGGACTGTCTACAGAGGTTCAAGGTTTACTAGCCCAGACAGGAAGGTTTCTGTGCCACTGGTCAGGCAGGGTTCCTGCATCCTTGGATCCCACTACCCCCAGTTATGCCCGGTTGTATTGGGACAGATGTTATGTCCTCCTAACCTCTGATCCTATGATCCTGGGCATGTTAGAACACCTGGAAATGGAGTTTCCTCTGACTGGTAAGGGACTGGCTGTAGAGTTCACAACCAAGGTAAAGCAGCCCAGACCAGAAGGTACACATGCCACTCAGTATAGATTTCTTAAGCTGGGAAAGGTTTTACCATTGGAAATGTAAATGAAGATTATATTCAATAAATAAAGTTTTAAAAAAAGTGTCATTTGTTTTTTTTTATTAAAGCATTTCATGAAAGAAAGTTTTATTATTATTTATTTTCAATAGTATTTTCAACTTTGAATTTTAGCACTGAGAATCCTGAAGGTTACTGTGGTGGTTGAATAAATAAGAATAGTCTCACAAAATAGTCATATGTTTAAATTCTTAGTTACCAGGGGGTAACACTATTTGAAAGAATCAGGAGGTTGGCCTTGTTGGAGGAAGTGTGTCTCTAGGGCTGGGCTGTGAGGCTCCAAAAGTCCACATCAAGTTCAGTGTCTCCCTATCTGTCTGTAGATCAGGATGTCACTCTTAACTGCTCTAACACCATGCCTGCTATGCCTGCTACCATACTTCCTGCCCTGGTGAAAATGGAATAAACTTCTGAAATTGTAAGCAAACCCAAAATTCAATGCTGTGGTGTGTGTGTGTGTGTGTGTATGTGTGTGTGTGTGTGTGTGTGTGTGTGTGTGTGTTGCCTGGTGTCTCTTCACAGTTATAGGATAGTAACTAAAACATTTATACATATGCAATAGGAGTTATCAGAAGCAGGTAGCAAGAAATGTATAGATGAATCTAGCTTTTTCTGTTATAGGGAGGGAGACAGAGACAGAGAATGAGCATGCAAATGAGCTCTGGCTTACATACAATATACTATATAATGGTAGGTAAGCCATCAACTTGGTACCCTTTCTTTTCCCTCTGACAATAACTAATATTGGCAGTCTTCTTAGTTTTGATTACACAGACACTATACCTCAACTTAAAATTTAAAATCTGAAGTCCAAGATCAGCTTTTCCAAAATTCCAGGTAGTGTTTTAAAACTAGAAGTGAATGCTTCCAAATCTATACACTTTCATTCTAAAGATGATATCACAGCCAGTGTAACTAGCTGTAACCCTGAGCCAGAGTGTTCAGCACTATTAGCTTTCTCCTTGTCTATTGCCCAGCTCTTTTCTGCCCAGTTCACAGAGGAACCTATTTCCTCCTGTATTTTCACATGACTTCTGAATCAGCTTCAACTCTTTCATTCCATTTGCTTCTGTTTTACTGATCTTCAAGAAATGTCTTTATGGCTGTGTGTATAGTTCAGTGGTTGAGGAACACATGCCTAGCATCCACAGTACTTGTGAAGTAAGGGTAAAACATACTGAATGATCATAAAGGAAAGTATACTAGTAGCAAAAGGGAAACAATTACATAAAAATAAAATGTAAAATAATGTGATGCAAGACCCTTAACAAGCTAAGGTAGCTGGGACTTCTTAGCGATGCTTGGAGATTTTAAAAGCTAGAAGTAAACAGTAATGCCAACCTTCATATGATCAGAGAAGTTACCAGATTCTGAAACCCCCATAATAATGCTGAATTTTAGTAAAACACTTCCCATAATTCCATTCTATTTGAATCTGGGTTGGGGTGTTTATTTTTATAATTAAAAATGTCAACAGGTATCAAGGAGCAGTTTGGGACAGGATCCTTTTGGTTTCCAACTGTGCTCAGAGCTGACCCTGTGCCATAGCTCTCCATACCCAAATTCCTCCCAGAGAGAGCTGGTCTCCCAGGAGTGCAGACACACGGGCTTATAGAAAGGACAAGCCACAGTCAGAGGCAGCAAGACCAGCTAACCCCAGAGATAACCAGATGGCTAGAGGCAAGAGCAAGAACATACACAATAGAAACCAAGGATACTTGGCATCATCAGAACCCAGTTCTACCACCACAGCAAGCCCTGGATACTACAACATACTGGAAAAGCAAGACTCTAATTTAAAATCACATCTCAGGATAATGATAGAAGACTTTAAGAAGTACATAAATAACTCCCTTAAAAAATAGAGAACACAGGTAAACAGGTAGAACCCTTAAAGAGGAACCACAAAAATCCCTTAAAGAGTTACTGGAAAACACAACCAAACAGGTGAAAGAATTGAACAAAACCATCCAGGAGCTAAAAATGGAAAGAGAAACAATAAATCAATCACAAATATAGACAAACCTGGAGTTAGAAAACCTAGGAAAGAGATCAGGCATCATAGAGGCAAGCATCACCAACAAAATACAAGAAGTAGAAGAGAGAAACTCAGGTCCAGAAGATATAATAGAAAAAATCTACATAACAGTCAAAGAAAATGCAAAAGGCAAAATGCTCCTAACCCAAAACATCCAGGAAGTCAAAGAAACAATGAGAAGACCAAACCTAAGGATAATAGGTATAGAAGAGGGAAAAGATTCCCAAATTACACTGCCAGTAAATATCTTTAACAAAATTATAAAAGAAAACTTCCTTAACCTAAAGAAAGAGATGCCCATGAACATAAAAGAAGCCTACAGAACTCCAAATAGACTGTACCAGAAAAGAAATGCTTCCCATCACACAATAATCAAAACACCAAATGCACTAAACAAAGAAAGAATATTAAAATCGGTAAGGAAAAAAGGTCAAGTAACATATAAAGGCAGACCTATCAGAATTATACCAGATTTCTCACTAGACATTATGAAAGCTAGAAGATCTTAGGCAAATGTCATACAGACCCTAAGAGAACATGGATGCCAACCCAGGCTACTATACCCAGCAAAATTATCAATTACCATAGATGGAGAAACCAAGATATTCCATGAGAAAATCAAACTTAAAGACTATCTTTCCACAAATTCAGCTCTACAGAGGATACTAGATGGAAAACACTAACCCAAGGAAGGAAACTATACCATAGGAAAAGCAAGAAGGTAATCTTTCAACATACCCAAAAGAAGATAGCCATACAAACGTAATTCCAGCTCTAGCAACAAAAATAACAGGAACTAACAATCACTTTTTCTTAATATCTCTTAACATCAATGGACTCAATTCACCAATAAAGATATAGACTAACAAACTGCATATGTAAACAGGACCCAGCATTTTGCTGCATACAGGAAACCCACCTCAGGGTCAAAGACAAACACTACCTCAGAGTAAAAGATTAGAAAACAATCTTCCAAGCAAATGGTCCCAAGAAACAAGCTGAAGTAGCCATTCTAATATCTAATAAAATTGACTTTCAACCAAAAGTTATCAAAAAAGCAAAGGAAGAACACTTTATATAAGTCAAAGGAAAAATCTACAAAGATGAACTCTCAATTCTGAACATCTATGCTCCAAATTCAAGGTTACCATCATTCATTAAAAACTTTACTAAATCGCACACCTCACCCAATAATAGTGGGAGACTTTAATACCACAATGTCAACAATGAACAGATCATGGGAACACAAACTAAACTGAGACACAATAAAAGTAACAGAACTTATGAACCAAATGGATCTAACATATTTATAGAACACTTTATCCTAAATCTAAAGAATATACCTTCTTCTCAGCACCTCCTGGTACCTTCTCCAAAACTGAATATATAATTGGTCACAAATCAGGCCTCAACACATACAAGAAGATTGAAACAATCCCATGCACCCTATCAGATCATCACAGACAAAGGCTGGTTTTAAATTCCACACACACACAAAAAAAAAAAACCACAGAAAGCACACATACACATGGAAGCAGAACAACACTCTACTCAATGAAAATTTGGTCAAAGGAAGAAATAAGGAAATAAAGATTTTTAGAATTTAATGAAAATGAAGGCACATCATATCAAAAGTTATAGAACACAATGAAAGCAGTGCTAAGAGGAAAACTCAACTCTGAGTGCCTCCAAAAAGAAACTGGAGAGAGTTTACACTAGCAGCTTGACAAAACACCTGAAAGCTCTAGAACAAAAAGAAGCAAATACACCATAGAGGCATAGACAGCAAGAAATCATCACGCTCAGGACTGAAATCAACCAAATAGAAACAAAAAGAACCATACAAAGAATCAACAAAACTAAGAGCTGGTTCTTTGAGAAAATCAACACGATAGATAAACCTTAGCTAGACTAACTAGCGGGTACCGAGACAGTATCCAAATTAACAAAATCCTAAATGAAAAGGGATTTATAACAACAAAAACTGTAGAAATTCATAAAATCATCAGATCCTACTACAAAAGCTTATACTCAAGAAAATTGGAAAATCTTGATAAAATGGACAATTTTCTAGACACATAATAAATAGGTGCCAGTTGAAACAGGATAAGATAAACCATCTGAACCATCCCATAATCCCTAAAGAAATAGAAGCAGTCGTTAATAGTCTCCCAACAAAAAAAAAATCCAGGACCAGATGGATTTAGTGGAGAATTCTATCAGACCTTCAAAGAAGACCTAATATCAATAACTTAAATATATCATTTGCCTTCTTCTACTCAAAGGATAAACAGACTGAGAAATAAATTAGGGAAACAACACCCTTCACAAGAGTCACAAATAATATTACATACATCCGTGTAACTCTAACCAAGCAAGTGAAATACATGTATGACAAGAACTTCAAATCTCTGAAGAAAGAAATTAAAGATCTCAGAAGATGGAAATACCTCCCATGCTAATGGATGGGCAGGATTAATATAGTAAAAATGGCCTTCTTGCTGAAAGTAATCTACAGATTCAATGCAATCCCCATCAAAATTTCAACACAGTTCCTCATAGAGTTAGAAAGAGCAATTTGAAAATTTATCTGGAATAACAAAAAACAAAACAAAAAAAAAACAGCAAAAAAACAAAAAACAAAAAACAAAAAAACAAAAAAAAAAAAAAAAAACCAGGATATCGAAAACTATTCCCAGCAATAAAAGAAATTCTAGGGGAATCACCATCCCTGACCTGATGGTATATTACAATGCAATAGTGATTTTTTTTTAAAAAAAGTATGGTATTGGTACAGAGAAAGGCAGAAAGATCATTGAAAAAAATAAAAAAGAAAGATCATTGGAATAGAACTTAAGACCCAGAAATGAACCCATACACCTATGGTCACTTGATATTTGTCAAAGGAGCTAAATCCCTCCAGTGGAAAAAAGATAGCATTTTTAACAAATGGTGCTGGTTCAACTGACAGTCAGCAATGTAGAAAAATGCAAATTGACTCATTCTTATCTCTTTGTACAAAGCTCAAGTCCAAGTGGATCGAGGACCACCACATAAAATCTGAAACTTATAGTGGAGAAAGTGGGGAAGAGCCTCGAACACATGGGCACCAGGAGAAATTTCATGAACAGAAAACCAATGGCTTATACTCTATGATTAAGAACTGACAAATGGGACCTCATGAAACTACAAATCTTTTGTAAGTCAAAGGACACTTTCAATAGAACAAAATGACAACCAACAGATTGGGGAAAGATCTTTATCAATCCTACATCCGATAGAGGGATAATATACAATATATAGAAAGAACTCAAGAAGTTACACTTCAGAGAAACAAATAACCCTAATAAACAATGAGGTACAGAGCTAAACAAAGAATTTTCAACTGAGGAATATGTAATAGCCAAGAAGCACCTAAGGACATGTTCAACATCCTTAGTTATCAGGGAAATACAAATCACAACAACCCTGAGATTCTACCTCACACCAGTCAGAATGGCTAAAATCAAAAACTCAGATGAGAGCAGATGCTGAGGATATGGAGAAAAAGGAACACTCTTCCATTGCTGGTGGGATTGCAAGCTGGTACATCCAGTCTGAGAATAAGTTTGGCAACTTCTCAGAAAATTGGACATAATACTACCTGAGGACCCAGCTATACCACTGCTGGGCATATACCCAGAAGGTGCACCAACATGTAATAAGAAGGCATTCTCCACTATGTAAATAAGCATTTATATAAGCATTTAAATAAGCATTTATTTAAGCAACCTTATTTATAATTGTGAGAAGCTGGAAAGAACCCAGATGTCTTTCAACAGAAGGTTAGATACAGAAAATGTATATTTAGATAATGGAGCACTACTCAGCTTTTAAAAATGATGAATTCATGAAATTCTTAGACAAATGGATAGAACTAGAAAATATCCTCCTGAGTGAGCTAACCTGATCACAAAAGAACACACATGGTATGCATTCACTGATAAGTGGATATTAGCCCAGAATCTCAGAATACCCAAGATACAATTCACAGATCACATGAAGCTCAAGAAGGAAGACCAGAATGGGAGTGCTTCGATTCTCCTGAGAAGGGGAACAAAATACTCACAGGAGCACATATGGAGATAAAATGTAGAGCATAGACTGAAGGAAAGGCCATCCAGAGGTTGTATCACCTGGGGATTCATCACCTATACAGTCACCAAACCCAGACACTATTGTTGATGCCAAGAAATGCTTGCTGAAAGGAGCCTGACATGGTTGTCTCCTGAGAGACCCTGCCAGAGCCTTACAAATACAGAGGCAAATGCTTGCAGTCTGTATTGGACTGAGCATGGAGTCCCCAATGGAGGAGTTAGAGAATGGACTTATGGAGCTAAAAGGGTTTCCTGATAGGAAGAACAACAATATTAACCAACCAGACCCCCCAGAGGTCCCAGTCATCAACCGATGAGTACACATGACTCTACCTGCATATGTAGCAGAGGGTTGCTTTGTCAGGCATCCAAGGGAGGAGAAGTCCTATAAATGTTCTATAGATGCCTTAGTGTAAGGAAATTGAGGGCAGGGAGGTGAGGGTGTGTGGAGGAACACCCTCATAGAAGCAGGGAGGGAGAAAGATGGGATGGGGGGGTATAGGAAAGAGGATAACATCTGAAATGTACATAAAGAAAATATCCAATAAAAAAACATAAAAATGTAAAAAATAAAAAATCTATACCATTGTGCTTACCACCAGAAAAAGAGAAATAGGTATATAGGATAGAGTAAAAGAAAGAATTAAAGCAGACTACTAAGTTCATAAGAACTATACAATTTATCTAAATGTTACAGTTTTAAAGTAGTCATATGTAACCTAGATCACTGGATGACTGGATCCTCACTATAAGAAGGATGAAGCTTGGGGACTCTTATGATAGGATGCAAGGATGGAGGGCCCTGAAGGGAATAGGAACTTCATAAAAAGACAAACCTGGGGACCCTATCGTGAGACAAAATCAAACGAAGCAGAAAAGGTCCTGGCTTTATTTTACAGAGATCTAGTACTATTTACTATAGAACTTTGATCATGAAGGCATGTTGGAATTGAAGACAGTGGTGTGTGTGTGTGTGTGTGTGTGTGTGTGCGCGCGCGCGCGCGCGCGCGCGTGCGTGTGTGAGACCCACTACAGATTTGTTTTTCAGAGATCGTTATTTATTTATTTCTTGTGCCCGGGCTTGTGTAGGCAATAGGCTACCTCAATTCCTGAAAAAGAAAAGAAAGCAAAACAAAACAAAAATCAACCAAGAGATGGACCAAAGAGATGGCCTGTCTATCTGTCTATCAGGGATACTCAGAGAAAAATGATATGTTGAATAAACAAAAATCTACCTACATCTGCCTGTTTTCTTTCTTCCTTTTTTTCTTTCTTCCTTCCATTATTTCTTCTTTCTTTCTTTCCTTTTTCCTTTTTGCTTAAGATAGTGTTTCTTAGTGTATGATTTTTATGTTGATATAAATTTTAACCTATTTTGACTGGCTAACTAACTAAATCTGCCTGGCATACAGGAGTTCCAGAATGACTGATTATACTTATCTTTTATTATGCCTTTTAATTAAAAAATAGCAAACAAAACAAAACAAAA
The DNA here is from genome assembly GCA_964023405.1 of Apodemus agrarius. Lineage (NCBI taxonomy): Eukaryota > Metazoa > Chordata > Mammalia > Rodentia > Muridae > Apodemus > Apodemus agrarius. The sequence continues at coordinate 82,988,684 of OZ030020.1, forward strand.
CAAAAACAAAAACAAAAACAAAAACTAAAATGGTTGATTTATCTGGCACTGAAAGAAATAGCCAAAAAGCCCCTGCTTATGTGAAAAAAAAAAAAAAAAAAAACCACACAGTTGTGTTGTAGAAATGTTTAATTCCAAACTGGGCTCCTTACCCCACCTTGATCATTCTGCTTTTGGGTAGAAGATACACAAATTTCATTATTTACAGTAAGCCTTAAACAGCACTAGAAAAGCCAGGCAGATATCTACCCTCTATGTGATGAGAATTTACTCTTTATTTTGTTTTGTTTTATATCAAAAACCTCAATTCTCAGGAGACTTATGGTGTGTGTTAGGATTCTGTCTAAGCTCCACCCCACAGTTACCTGGCAACAGCCAGGTAAGTCTGGCCCACTGTAAAAGGGGCTGCTTGCCCCTCTTCTCTCTCTTGCCTCTCTTACTCTTTTAGCTTCTCTCTTGCCCCCCCTGGGTTCTTCTCCTCCTCCCCCCTCCTTTCTCCAAGTGGTCACAGCCAGTCTCTACTTCTCTACTATCTCCTTCTCTCTGCCTGTCACTGCCTCTACTACCCCCTTAACTTCCTCCCCATGCCCTGAAAAAACACAATTCTATACTATACCGGTCCTGTCTCTGGTCCCTAGGAGAAGAGATTCCTCGATGCATTCTCTTCCCCCACACTGCAGATAGAACATATTCTTACACAGTTTTATCTTTTTTTGACCGTGTGTCCTTCTAACAGCACCCACACTGCTATAGTATTGGGCTTAGGCCTGGGGGATTGACAGAAAGAACAGACTCAGGTCATTCAGTAAGGAGAATGCCAAAGCTTTACTGTGGGACCAGCAATACATACTAAAGGTCAGGTGAAAAACAACAGGAAAAAACAATCATAGCAATAGGTCAGGCACCTGGGAAGTCCCTACCACACCAGGAGGGAAAACAGGAATCAAGCTGAGCCGCAGGATGTTCTGCTCTCAGGAAACCTGTGCAAACAGCTCAGCTGGGGGCCTTGAGCTAAGCTCACCATGCCCAACATTCTCCTAGGTTCTGGTGCCCTCTTATGGCATGCAGGCGTATAGGCAGCAGATAGAGCACACACACATACATTGAAGAAAATAATACTAATATTACTACTACCACTATTAATGATAATGATAATAATAATAATAATAATAATAATAATAATAAATGAGAAGGAAAAAAGCAGACTCTAGTTTTCGTCCAGCTGTGTGGGTGGTAGAGGCAGGCAGAACAGACCTCTGTGAGTTTGATGCTAGGCAAATCTACAGACCAAGTTCCAGGGCTGCTGAGGCTTCAGCAAGAGAACCCCCAAAATAAAGCAAAGAAGAAAAGGTTCTGGCTTTTATTTTGTAGACATATATTACTTCTAGTACTATTGTCTATAAAATTTGGATCATGAAGGCATGTAGGATGTTATGACAGTGTGTGTGTGTGTGTGTGTGTGTGTGTGTGTGTGTTTCTGCTATGTGTACTGTGACTTGATGTCAAGTGGGCTTGTGTTTGATTTCTAATACTTAATTGCTTTCTAATTCTTGACTTATGTATGGAAGATAATTATTTTTGTCCTTTCCTTTCTTCCTTCCCTTCTTCCTTCCTTCCCTCCCTCCTTCCTTCCTTCCTTCCTTCCTTCCTTGATTCCTTCCTTCCGTTGTTTGTGTGATGGTATGTTTTCCTTTCAATTTACTTCAGGGTGTTTGTCACTCTATGTCTCTATCTTTATCTTTCTTTCACTGTATCTCTTCCTCTCTGTGTCTCTCTCTCTCTGCCCTTTATGTCTCTCTGTGCTCTCCTTTCTGTTTCTGTGTCTCTGTCTCTGTCTTTCTCTCTCTCAGTCTCTCTAGCCCTGAAATTCAGAAAGATGGAATGATAATTCATAACTATCTCCTTTCCCTAAAATTCATGCCCTCTTCTCTTTAAGTCTGTGTGTGTGTGTGTGTGTGTGTGTGTGTGTTATATTTCAGATGTGAGTGCTGTTACTTGCCATCTAATGGGTTTGATTTTTGATTTAATGTTTGATTTCTTTAAAACATTTTTTCCTAATTCTTTTTTTAAAAGAATATTTGTGAACATAGTGGAGTATGTGTCTTTGTTGCATGCAGGGGAATCTTCTGGGTTTATGCCCAGGAGTGGTATGACAGGGTCCTCTGGAAGTGTCATGCCCAATTTTCTGAGGCCCGCTAGACTGATTTCCAGAGAGGTTGTACCATCTTGCAATCCACTATGTTCATAGCAGCTTTATTTATAATAGCCAGAAGCTGGAAAGAACCCAGATGTTCCTCAATGGAGAAATGGATACAGAAAATGTGGTATATTTATACAATGGAATACTACTCAGCAATTAAAAACAATGAATTCATGCAATTTGTAGGCAAATGGTTGGAAATAGAAAATATCATCCTAAGTGAACTAACCCAATCACAAAAGAATACACATGAAATGCAATCACTGATATGTGGATATTAGTTAGCCCAGAAGCTCTGAATACTCAAGTCACAATTAGCAAATCATATGATTCCCAAGAAGAGGGAAGGAGAGGGCTCTGGTCCTGAAAAGACTTGATCCAGTATGGTAGGGGAGTATTAGAACAAAGAAAGGGGGGTGATTGGGGACTGGGCGGAGGGAAGAGGACTTATGGGACATACAGTGAGGGGGGGACTGTGTAAGGGGAAAACATTTGGAATATAAGCAAATAATATAGAAATTAAAAAAATAAAGATGTATTATTATGTATACAACATTCTGGCTTCATGTATACCTGCAGGCCAGAAGATTATTATAGATGTTATTACCTATCATATTATAGATTGTTCTGAACCACCCTGTGGTTGCTGAGAATTGAACTCAGAACCTATGGAAGAACAGCCAGTGCTCTTAACCTCTGTGTACTCTCTCCAGCTCTTTAATTTTAGACCTTGGTTCTGAAGACAATTATTTTTGTCTCTTTCTCTCTGTCTTTCTCTCTATCTCTCTGATTCTCTCTGATTCTCTCTCTCTGATTCATATTCTCTCTCTCTCTCTCTCTCTCAGTCTCTCTTACCCTGAAGTTTAGAAAGATGGAATGCTAGCCCATAAGTACTTCTTTCTTAAAATTCATGTCCTAACTTCCTGTATGTATGTGTGTGTGTGTGTGTGTGTGTGTGTGTTCCCATGGCCAAGCTAGGACCCACCCCAGTGATCTTTACCTATTTATTTATTTATTTATTTATTATTAAAAACAAAACAAATTCAACCAACAAACCAATCAAAAATTTATGGATTCTTCTGGAATTTAAAAGTAATAGACAAAAAGCAGTAGGAAAGCATGTGGCTATGGCTTCTGGTGGCTTTTCTGTACCTCCTCACCATTCTGCACTGGGTTTAATTAAGTTCTGGTCCGCTAGAGGCTGGGAAAGAAAGGGAGAAAGAAACAAAAGAGACCTGGAACAGTAGTTCAAATGGCCAGCACCCTCAAATTTGGTGAGGTCAGTCAGTGGTCAAGATGACTGCCATCCACATGTCATCTTCTATCTTGGTGAGGTCAATGTGGGAGGGAGTGACAGAACAAGGCAGTAGAAACAAGGAGACATGGAGGCTCAAAACTTTCCAGGGGTTCAACAGAGGGAAGGGAAGTTGGGCGTAGAAGTACCTACCTTTAATCTAATAGTCCCTAGGGGGTAGAGAGAGACAGACTGCACTCCAGGACAGTGTGTTCTACACTCAGAGAAAATTTTCAAGTCTGCCCCCCCCAATGATCCATTGTCCTCCTCCAGATTTATGTCTGAGGAGCCCCACCCCTGCCCTGCTTATGTGAAGGAAAAAGAACACACAGTTATGTTGTAGAAATGTTTTAATCCCCAGCTGGGCTCCTTACCCCACCTTGATTATTCTGTTTTTGGGAAACAAAAAACAAAAACAACATAAATTTTACTAGTTATGATAAGCCTTAAACAGCCCTAGAAGAGCTGGGTAGATATCTACCCTCTATGTGATTAGAATTTACTTTTTTTTTTCATCAAAACTCTCAGTTCTCAGGAGCATTATGGTGGGTCCTCTGAGATTCTGGTGCCCTCCTCTGGCAAGCAGGCATATAGGCACCAGATAGAGCACCCACACAAACATTGAAAATAATAATAAAAATACTAGTAATAACAATAACACAAATAAATGAGAGGCAGAGGCAGACAGAGCAGACGACTGTAGTTTGAGGTTAGCCAAGTCTAGAGCAAGTTATATGAGAGCTGGGACTTTACCAAAAGAAACCCTATTTGAGGCAAAATAAAACAAAGCAGAAAATGCTCTAGCTTTTATTTTATAGACAAAAGTTTCTTCTAGTTCTATTAACTATAGAACTTGGATCATGAAGGCATGTTGAATGTTATGACAGAGAGATAGAGAGATAGAGAGATAGAGATAGAGATAGAGAGAGAGAGAGAGAGAGAGAGAGAGAGAGAGAGAATTTCAGCTGTGAGTGCTGTTACTTGCTATCTAGTGGACTTAAGTTTGATTTCTTTAATTTTTTTCTAATTCTAGACCTGTCTACTGAAGATAATTGTTTTAGTCCTTCCTTCTGTCCTTCCTTCCTTCCTTCCTTCCTTCCTTCCTTCCTTCCTTCCTTCCTTCCTTCTTTCTTTTGTGTCATGGTATGTTTTGACTTTAATTTACTTGAGAGTGTCTCTGTCTCTGTCTTAATCTTTCTTTCACTCTGTCTCTGTCTCTCTGTCATCTATGTTGCTCTGTTCTCTCTCTCTCTCTCTCTCTCTCTCTCTCTCTCTCTCTCTCTCTCCAATCCTGTTGTTTGGAAACATAAAATGTTAATTCATTTTTATCTCTTTTTCCTAAAATTCGTGACCCCTTCTCTCTCTCTCTCTCTCTCTCTCTCTCTCTCTCTCTCTCTCTCTCTTTCTCTCTCTGTTATTTTTCAGCTGTGAGTTCTGTTACTTGCCATCTAGTGGGCTTGTGTTTGATTTCTTTACAAAATATTTTCTAATTCTATATTTTAATAAGATTAATTTATTACGCATTCAACACTCTGGCTGCATGTATGTCTGCAGGTCAAAAAATTATTATAGAAGTTATTACTTATCATGTTATAGATGGTTATGAGCCACCCTGCTAGGAATTGAACTCAGAAGCTAAGGAAGGACAAAAATAATTATCTTAACCTCTGTGCCCTCTCTCCAGCTCACTAATTCTAGGCCTGTGTGCTGAAGACAATTATTTTTGTGTCTGTGTCTCTCTGTCTTTCTCTGTTTCTCTCTCTCTCTCCCTCCCTCCCTCCCTCTCTCTCTCTCTCTCTCTCTCTCTCTCTCTCTCTCTCTCTCTCTCCCTGAAGTTCAGAAAGATGGAATGCTAGCCCATAAGTATCTTAAGTATCTCTTAAATTTCATCTCTCACCTCCCTGTATGTATATGTGGTGTGTGTGTGTGTGTGTGTGTGTGTGTTAGTTTAGGGCATATAGATCAAAGAAAGCATATTTTCCAGATATACTTAGAAATAAACAAGCAACCCTAACCACTACCAACAATAGCAACAAAAATGGGCTGTGGAAACTGTTTCTTGTCCCCTTTCCCCCACATGTGAAGGTGTAGCTGCTTGTAAATTAATGCCACTTGTGTTTGTATGTGTGTGTGCTTTATAATTGAGTTACGAATGCTGTTACTTGAGTTTGATTTCTTAAACGTTTTACTAATTCTTTCCCTGTGTACTGAAGATAATAATTATTGTACTTCTTTCCTACCTCCATCCTCCCTCCCTTCCTTCCTTCCTTCCTTCCTTCCTTCCTTCCTTCCTTCTTTCTTTCCTTCCTTCTTTTTAGTGATGGTATGTTTTCATTTTAATTTACTTGAGGGTATTTCTCTCTCCTTCTCTATGTCTTCATCTTTCTTTCACTCTGCCTCTCTCTGTGTCTCTGTCATCTCTGTGTCTCTGTCCTCTCTTTCCTCTCTGACTCTCTCTCTCTCCCCCTCTTTCCCCCCTCTGTTTGTCTCTCCAGCCATGTTGTTCAGAAAGATGGAATGCTAGACCAAAATAATCCATTTTCTTAAAATTCATCTCCAATGTCCGTATGTGTGTGTGTGTGTGTGTGTGTGTGTGTGTGTGTGTGTGTGTATGTGTGTATGTTTTATTATTCAGCTGCAAGTGCTGTTACTTGCTGTCTACTGGAGTTTGGGATTGATTTCTTTAAATTTTTTCTAATTCTTGCCCTGTGTACTGAATATAAGTATTATTGTCCTTATTTCCTTCCTTCCTTCCTTCCTTCCTTCCTTCCTTCCTTCCTTCCTTCCTCCCTTTCTTCCTTTCTTCCTTTCTTCCTTCCTTCCTTCTTTTGTGTGACAGTGTGTGTAACTATCTAGCAGACAAGGGCAAACTGGGTTTACATAAAAGTGAGGCTGGAATTAAGGTAGGGGGACAAGAAAAGTATGGAGCCAAGACAACAGTTCTGATCAAGGCTCAAAGTTTAATTTTCAGTTCTGAGTTTATATAGGGAAAGACCCATCCTTAGGTTCAGCTGAGTTGTTTCAAAACAAGCTTCAGCAGGCAGTATTATGTATGCAGTAATACTGTGCATTTGGTAAACAGGAGACTTCCACCTGGTCAGAAGAATCCACTCCAGGTGGGCTAGGCTACTGTGGAAAATCAAAATCTGATTAGCCCTCTCAGGGCTGGAGGAAGGGTACAAGTGTGTTTTAATTTTAATTTACTGGAGGGTGTTTGTCTCTTCACTCAGTCTTTCTCTGGGTCTCTGTACTTTCTGTCCTTCTGTATCCCTCTCTGTCACTCTCTGTCTCTCTCTGTCTCTCTGTCTCTGTCTCTGTCTCTGTCTCTCTCTCTTACACACACACACACACACCTTTCTCTCTCTCTCTCTCTGTCTCCCCAGCCCTGAAGTTCAGAAACATGGAATGTTAATTCATAACTATATGTTTTTTCTAAAATTCATGTCCCCTCTCTTCCTATCTTTGTGTGTATGTGTGTGAGTGTGTGTTATATTTCAGCTGTGAGTTCTGTCACTTGCCATCTAATGAGCTTGTGTTTGATTTTTTTTAATTTTCTATATCTTTTTATGATAAGATTTATTTTTTTATGTATACTACATTCTGGCTGAATGTACACCTGCAGGCCAGAAGATTATTATAGATGTTATTACTTATCATATTACAGAGGGTTATGAGCCATCATGTGGTTGCTGGGAATTGAACTCAGAACCTATGGAAGAATAGAATGTGCTCTTAACCTCAGTGTCCTCTCATCAGCTCTCTCATTCTAGACCTGTGTGCTGAAGACAATTATTATTGTCTCCATCTCTGTCTCTGTCTTTCTCTCCCTCCCTCTCCTTCTCCTGTCTCTGTTTCTGTCTCTGTCTCTGTCTTTCTCTTACTGTTCTCCTCAACTCTCCAACACTGAAGTTCAGAATGATGGAATGCTAGCCCATAAGTATCTCTTTCTCTTAAAATTCATGTCTTACCTTTGTGTATGTATGTGTGGATTGTGTGTGTATTAGTTTATGGTACACAGATACAAGAAAGCATACTTCACAAACATACTGACAAATAAGCCAGCACCCCTAACCACCACTAACACCACCAAGAAAAATGAGCTGTAGAAATTGTTTCATATCCCACTTACCTCACACGTGAGGGTGTAGCTGTTTGTAAATTGATACCACTTATGTGTGTGTGGGTTGTTTGTTTATAATTTAGATTTCTGTGCTGTTACTATTGTCTACTAAACATGAGTTTGATTTCATTAATTTTTTTTCTAATTCTTCCCCTGTGTACTGAAGGTAATTATTGTCCCTTCCTTCCTTCCTTCCTTCCTTCCTTCCTTCCTTCCTTCCTTCCTTCCTTCTTTTGTGTGACAGTGTGTGTTACTGTCCAGCAGGCAAGGGCAAACTGGGCTTACCTGAAAGGGAGGCTGGAATTAATGTAGGGGGTGAGAGAAGAAATGAACCAAAAGAATAGTTCTGATCAAGAATTTTCAGTTCTGAGTTTATATAGGGAAAGACCCGTCCTAAGGTTCAGCTGAGTTGTTATTTCAAAACAAGCTTTATCAGGCAGTCTTGTATATGCGGGAATACTGTGCATTTGGTAAACAGGAGACTTCCACCTAGTAGAAGAATCTACTTCAGAAGAATCCACTCCAGGTAGGCTAGGCATCTAAGGCAAATCAAAGTCTGATTAGTCCTCTCAGGTCAGGGGGAATGGTACAAGTGTATTTTCATTTTAATTTACTTGAAGGTGTTTGTCTCTCCCTGTCTGTCTTTATTTCCCTTTCACTCTGTCCTCTATGTGTCTCTCCGTACTTTCTGTCCCTCTGTGATCTCTCTGTATCTCTGTATCTCTCTGTGTGTCTCTGTCCCTCTCTCTCTCTCTGTCTCTCTAGCTCTGAAGTTCAGAAAGATGGAATGTTAATTCATAACCATGTCTTTTTCTAAAATTCATGTCCCTTCTGTTCCTATTTTTGTGTGTTTGAGTGTGTGTGTGTGTGTGTTATATTTGACCTGTGATTTGTGTCATTTGCCATCTAGTGAGTTTGTGTTTGATTTTTTTAAAAAAAAAATCTAAATCTTTTCATAATAAGATTTATTTATTATGTGCACTACATTCTGGCTGAATGTTTGCCTGCAGGCCAGAAGATTATTATAGATGTTATCATATTATCATATTATAGAGGGTTATGAGCCACCCTGTGGTTGTTGGGAACTGAACTCAGAACCAATAGAAGAATAGCGTGTGCTCTTAACCTCTGTGCCCTCTCTCTAGCTAATTCTAGACCTGTGTGCTGAAGACAGTTATTTTTGTCTCCATCTCTCTCTGTCTCTGTGTCTGTCCCCCTCCCTCCCTCTCCATCTCCCTCTCCCCCTCTGTCTCTCTGTTTCTTTCTCTCTCTCTCTCTCTCTCTCTCTCTCTCTCTCTCTCTCTCTCCCCTCATGTCTACAACACTGAAGTTCAGAAATGTGGAATGCTAGCTCATAAGTATCTCTTTCTCTTAAAATTCATGTCTTAGCTCCATGTATGTATTGTAGATATGTGCGTGTATTACTCTAAGGTACATAGATATAAGGAATCATACTTTACAGAGATACATGCTCACTAGATAGCAAGTGACAGAACTCAAACCTGAAATATAACACTCTCACACACAAACACACACACACACACACACACACACACACACACACACACAGATAGACAGAGAAGGGGTATGAATGTAGAAAAATATATTTATGAATTATTATTCCATCTTTCTGAGCTTCAGGACTGGAGAGAGAGAGAGAGAGAGAGAGAGAGAGAGAGAGAGAGAGAGAGAGAGAGAGGAGAGATTTACTGGCCCTTTGAGTTGGAAATCTTCACTCTCTTCTATACCTATAATCCTTAGGTTTGATCTCATTTTGTCCTGGATTTCCTGGATGTTTTGTGTCAGGAGCTTTTTGCATTTTGCAATTTCTTTGACTGTTGTATCAATGCTTTCTATAGTATCTTCTGCATCTGAGATTCTCTCTTCTATCTCTTGTATTCTGTTCTTGATGCTTGGATCCATGACTCCTGATTTCTTTCCTAGGTTTTCTATGTCCAGATTTGTTTCCCTTTGTGATTTCTTTATTGTTTCTACTTCCATTTGTAGATCCTGGATGATTTTATTCAGTTTCTTCACCTGTTTTGTTGTGTTTTCCTGTAGTTCTTTAAGGGCTTCTCCCAATTTACTTGTGTTTTCCTGTGTTTCCTTAAGGGAGTTATTTATATCCTTCTTGAAGATATCTATCAGCATCATGAGCTGTGATTTTAAGTCCAAATCTTGCTTTTCTGGTGTGTTGGGGTATCCAGGACTTGCTGTTGTGGGAGAATTGGGTTCATGGTGCCATATTGCCTTGATTTCTGTTAGTAACATTCTTACATTTGCCTTTTGCCATCTGGTTATCTCTCGTGTTAGTTGGTCCTGGATGGTGCTTGTCCTTCCTGTGTGCCCGTAAGCCTGTCTCAGCACCCCTGGGTGACTGACTTTTCCCTGGCACAGATTGCTCTGGGGCTGCCCAGCTGCTGGGTGCAGGTGTGGCCCTGGCAGACAGAGTCGCAAGTGATCTTATACTCCGGTGTTCTCTGCATTCCTGGCTGTAACAGCCTGCTCATTTGCAGGAGGGAAGAGGGTGGCCTTACCTCTAATCTCAGGACTCCCTGCAGAGCAGATATCCCCTAGCAGATGTACAGATGCCTGTGCCAGAGCTGCTCAGCTTCTGGGTGCAGGTGGGGCCCTGGCAAGCCATGTCCCAAGTGATCTTATACTCCGGTGATCTCTGAGTACCTGGCTGCACCTGGCTGCTCTGTCACAGGAGTAAAGAGGGCAGCAGCCTCACCTCTAAACGGGGGACTCCCTCTATCTGCAGGACTCCCTGCCAGGCAGATGTCCCCTGGTAGGGGAGGTACACAGATGGCTGTGTTGCTGCACAGCTCCTGGGTGCAGGTGGAGCCCTGGCAGGCCTTGTCAAAAGCCATCTTATACTTGGGTGATCTCTGCTTATCTAGTTGTACCTGTCTGCTCAGTCACTGTAGTCAGCCTTTCCTGGACCACCTCCTTGTTGGCCACTGGATTGGTGGGTGGAGCATTGGGGCATTCCATTTTAATTACCAATAAGTTAGCTGAACAATTTCAATTAGCTATAGAGGCTTCTGTTGAATCACTGGTTTCCCTGCAATGACAAATAACCTCACTTGCCTAAGTTACCTTGCAAAATTGCCATGCCTTGGACCTTCTTATAGCCGAGAAGGATGATACCTGCCTTTTTCTTAATGAAGAATGTTGCTATTATGTTAATGAATCTGGCCTGATAGAATTACTGATACATAAACTCCATAAGCTTTGTGAGGATCTACAAAGACAGAAATTTTCTAGAGGTGTCAGTGATTGGTGGGAATCCTCCATGTTTTCCCTCCTGCTGCCCCTTGTTGGGCCCTTGCTTTGCTTGCTTTTTATAGCTGTTTTAGGACCCTTTATTTGAAATCAGTTGACAGTATTTATTATACAACAGGTTGACTACGTGGCATTCAAAACCATACAGGTATATTATCATCAACTTGATTTGGCTTAATTTTTCTCTTAAAATTCATGTCCGACCTCTGTGTATGTATGTGTGAATGTGTATGTGTGTTAGTCTACTGTATACAGATACAAGAAAGCATGCTTCACAGAGATACCTAGAAATAAATAAGCAACCCTAACTACCACCACCCACCAACAACAAAAAACGGCTGTACAAACTGTTTCATGCCCCTCTTCCCTCACAATTGAGGGTGTAGCTGCTTGTAAATTGATAACACTTGTGTGTGTGTGTGTGTGTGTGTGTGTGCATGTGTGTGTGTGTGTTATAATTCAACTGTAAGAACTGTTACTTGCTGTCTATTGCACTTGTGTTTGATTTCCTAAAATTTTTCTAACTCTTGACCTGTGTACTAAAGATAATTATTCTTGTCCTTCCTTCCTTCCTTCCTTCCTTCCTTCCTTCCTTCCTTCCTTTGTTTTTTGTGATGGTGTGTTTTCCTCTTAATTTACTTGAGGGTGTTTGGCTTTCTGGGTCTTTTTCTTCTTTTTTTCTTTTTTTAAAGATTTATTTATTTATTTTATGTAAATATGAGTACACTGTTACTGTCTTCAAAGACACATCAGAAGAGGGCATTGGATGCCCATTATAGATGGTTGTGAGCCACCATGCCATCACTGGGAATTGATCTCAGGACCCTCAGAAGAGTAGCCAGTGCTCTTAACCACCGAGCCATCTCTCCAGCCCCCTCTGTGTCTCTTTCTTAATCTCACTCTGCCTATTTCTTTCTGTATCTCTCTATCCTGTCTGTCATCTCTATCTCTGTCTCTCTCTGTCTCTGTCTCTCTGTCTCTATCTCTGTGTCCCCCCTCTCTTTCTCTCTCACTCCCAGTCTCTCCAACCATGAAGTTCAAAAAGATGGCATGCTTGCACGTAAGTATCTCTGTTTCTTAAAATTCATATCCCTCCTCCGAGTATTTGTGTGTGTGTGTGTGTGTGTGTGTGTGTGTGTCTACTATATAGATATCCAAGAAAGCATACTTCACAGAAAAACTTAGGAATAAGCAAACAACCCCAACACTATCACCATCATCAACAAAAAGGGCTGTAGAATCTGTTTCTTGTCCCCCTTCCCTCACACATGCGGGTATAGCTGCTTGTAAATTGATAACACTTGTATGTGTAAATGTGTGTAGGTGTGTGTGCATGCCTATGTGTGTGTTTCATAACTGCTCTGTAAGAGCTGTTACTTGCTGTCTAGTGGACTTGCATTTGATTTTTTTTCTAACTCTTTACCTGTGTACTGGAGATAATTATTATTGTCTGACCTTCCTTCCTTCCTTCATTCCTTTCATTTGATCGTTCCTTCCTTCCTTCCTTGGTTTTTGTGATAGTATGTTTTCTTTTTAATTTATTTAAGGGTGTGGATCTCTCTCTTTCTCTTTATCTCACTCTGATTCTATACATCTGTGTCTCTCTATCCTATCTGTCTCTCTGTCTTCTCAGTACTGCCTGTCTCTCTCTGTCTCTTTGTCTCTGTCTCTCTGTCCCAGACTCTCCAATCCTGAAGTTCAGAAAGATGGAATCTTAAATCATAAGTCTCTCCTTTATCTAAAATTCATGTCCCCTTCTCTCTCTCTCTCTCTCTCTCTCTCTCTCTCTCTCTCTTTCTCTCTCTCTCTCTCTCTCTCTGTGTGTGTGTGTGTGTGTGTGTGTGTGTGTGTGTGTGTTATATTTCAGCTGTGAGATCTGTTACTTGCCATCTGGAGGACCCATGCTTGATTTCTTAAATATTTTTGTAATTTTTTAAAAAAATATTTATTTATAATGTATCCAACAGTCTGGCTGCATGTATGCTAGCAGGCCAGAAGTTTATTATAGATGTTAATACTTATCATGTTGCTGATGGTTATGAGCCACTCTGTGGTTGCTGGGAATTGAACTAGTTCCTGTGGAGGAACAGCCAGTGCTAAAAATCTCTGTACCCTCTCTAGAATTCTCTAATTCTAGACCTGTGTGCTGAAAGCAATTATTTTTGTCTCTGTCACTGTCTCTGTCTCTCTTTCTCCCTACCTGTGCTCTCTCTCTCTCTCTCTCTCTCTCTCTCTCTCTCTCTCTTTTTCTCGCTCTGTTTCACTAGCTCTGAAGTTCAGAAAGATGGAATGTTAACTCATAACTATATCTTTTTCTAAAATTCATGTCCCTTCTCTTCCTATCTATATGTTTGTGTATTATATTTCAGCTTCAAGTTCTCTCACTTGCCATCTAGTTAGCTTGTGTTTGATTTCTTTAAAAAAAATTTCTAAATCTTTTTTAATAAGATTTCTTTATTATGTGTACAACATTCTGGCTTAATTATGCCTGCAGGCCAGAAAATTATTATAGATTTTATTACTTATCATATTATAGAGGGTTACAAGTCACCCTGTGGTTTCTGGGAATTAAACTCTCTGTCTCTGATTCTGTCTCTGTTTCTCTGTCTCTCTGTCTCGCTGTCTCTCTCTCTCTCTCTCTCTCTCTCTCTCTCTCTCTCTCTCTGTCTCTGTCTCTCTGTCTCTCTGTTTGTCTGTCTCTTTCTCTCACTCTCTCTCTCCTCTTTACCATTGTGTTAAATCATAAAATAGCAATGTTCACATTTGGGAATGAGAAGGGTAAAATACTTCAGTAGAAAAAATGACTGATAGAGTGTGACTAAAGTAGTTTCAGGATGACAGATAACAACATACTTTAGATTTGCTTTTTCCTCCATGAAATACAGGTATCTTACATACTCATCACATAATGCTAACCAGTCGGAATAGAGAGTTTGACACTGATAACGACAAATGCTAGCAGATTGCTTGTCACTCAATGAGACCAGTGCTGAAAGAGTGTTCCACAAGTGGTTGGAACAATGCTGACAGAAGGGCACAAAATGAGTGCAGTGGTGATGGAGTGTTTCCATTGAGGTTGCAAAACTTTAACCAAGTTAGCCATGTCATCACCAGGCTTTGGTGGCTGCAGAGATGTATCAACAGTGAAAAGGACTCACTGCGTTTTCGAAAGACCTAAGTTGGGTTCTCAGCACTTACATTGTGCATCTCAAAACTCCTTCTCCAGGGGACCCAATGCCTTTTTCTGAAGTCTGCAGGTTCCTAAATGTATGTGTCATACACTTGCACAGGCCAGCACATACACACCTCTAAATCAAAATACAATTGGATCTCATCCAAACCCCGAAACAGACAGACAATCAGATAGACAGACAGAGAGACAGAGAAGAGGCTTCAGAGGATGTTTGCCACAGAGTAAGAATACGGACACTAGCCCTTTACTGTGGGAAATTTGAACTGGATTAAACCAGTCTGAACTGGATTAAACTCTTTGAAACAGATTGAAATGAACCAAACCGGTATGAACTACATTAAACTGGTTTGAACTGGTTAGAACTGGATTAAACCGGTTTGAACAGGAATGAGCAAGATTAAACCAGTTTGAACTGTAATAAACCGGTTTGAACCAGTTTAAAGCAAAATAAACTGGATTGAACCGGATCGAACCACTTTTAACCAGAATAAACCAGAATGAACTGGTTTGAACTTTATTAAACCAGTTTGAACAAGAATGGATGGAATAAATCGGTTTGAACAGGAAGAAAACAGATTAAACCAGTTTGATCCAGATTGAATCAAAATAAACTGGATTAAACCTATTTGAACCAGAGCAAACTGATTTCAACCAGATTAAACCGGTTTGAACCTGATTGAACTGGTTTGAACCAGAACAAACAGGTTTGAACAGCATTAAGCCAGTTTGAAATGGTTTGAACCAGAATAAACCAGACTGATCTGGTTTGAACTGGACTAAACTGGCTTGAACCACACTGGACTGAATTAAATTGGTTTGAACTGGAAGAACACGGATTGAGCTGGTTTGAAACTGGTTAAACTGGTTCAAACCAGGATTAAACTACTTTGAACCAGAATAAAGCAGACAGAAATGATCCTCATTAAACCAGTTTGAATCAGAATGGACCGGAATAAATCGGTTTGAAATGGAATAAAGCGGACTGAACTGGTTTGAACCAGAATTAATTGGATTAAATCGGTTTGAAAGAGATTGAAGTTGTTTGAACCTGATTGAATCAGTTTGAACTGGATAGAAACAGATTGTTCCAAATTGAACCGGTTTGAACCTGTTTGAACCAGATTTAACTGGATTAAACTGGTTTGAACTGTATTTAAATAGAACGAACCAGTTTGACTCAGAATAAACTGAAATGAATGAATAAAATGCATTAAACTGGAACAAACCGGATTGAACTCGAAAGAACTGGATTGAACTGGATTAAGTTGGAACAAATGTATTAAACTGGATTAAAACAGAACAAACCTGGTTAAAGTGGACTTAACTGGATTAAACAGGTTCGAACCTGATTAAACAGGATTAAAGTGGAACAAACGAGTTTGAGCTTGAACAAACCATGTTAACCAGATTAAACTGGATCAAACAGGATTGAACTGGAACAGATTAAGTTAGACTGTACTGAATTGGCTTAAACTGGTTTAAACCAGATTATACTGGATTAAACTGCACTGAACTAGATTAAACTGGAATGAACCACATTGTACTCGATTAAGTTGGAATGAATCAGTTTGAACTGGTTTGAACTTGATTAAACTGGTTTGAACCCATTTGAACCAGAATAAACCATATTGAACCGGTTTTAATCCAGATCAAACTGGTTTGAACTGGATTAAAACAGCTTGAAATGCTCTGAACTGGATTAAACTGGGATGAACCTCATTGAACTCGATTAAGATCGAATGAACTGGTTTGAACCAGATTAAACTGTAATAAATCAGTTTGAAGTGGTTTGAACTTCATTAAGCTGGAAAGAAATGGATTGAACTGGGTAAAAGTGGACCGACAGCATTGCCTCTTGAGTGATAGATGTTCACAGGGTTATTTACTTTGTGTTCCCCTAAGGTCTTGTAGCTCCAGAAGCGTGTCTGTTCATCATGTTGTATAATTTACATACACTCACTGAGTGCTCTTAAACATCTCTGGTGTTGCATTGGGTCTGTGCTCAGAAGAGGATTCAGTACAGCACACTTAGGAGTTGGCAAACCTATATGCAAATGTATCCAGAACACAGAAGTCAATTCTCCATGCTTCCTTCATGGAAGAAATCATTGCATTAAAAAAGACTCCCATGCTTTCCTTCCCTGACACAGGGATAAAAAAATCTTTCTCTGCTCTGTCTTGGCTTTCTGAGGGCTGTTCTTGGTCATTAAATCAACTAAACCTGAAATTAACCAGAACCCAAAGAGTCAGGCATGGTGTGAGATTTTTCTCAATAATAACATTTGAAACAGAAAGAAAGAAGCATTCCTTTATTTGGTTCTTTGAAGTGATACAATCTAGACCCCAGCTTCCCATAGTAGCACACATATATTAACAGGACATGGAAGATTGCTGCTTTTACTCATTGTCTGCTTGCCCGACCTCTGGGTTACACATTCATTTGTTATAGGCATTAGAACCTCCTTCAGAATTCTGGTGTATACAGAAGACCCACTGAGACACACAGCAACATGCGATGAGCCATGATTAGATAGTGTTTGTTGGACTTGTTAGACCACAGCTTGTGAGATCCTAATAAATACACTTTCTACAAGCAAATATTGATCCTAGCAGGTCTGTTTATCTAGAGAACCTTTCTTAATACAACTCTCTTTGTGAGTGTGTGTTCATCTTCCCACAGAGGAAGATGTGCTGGGTCATCATAATGCTCCTCGCTGTGTGTCATCAGTGTCCTGTTTTTCTCCCAGTGTTTTCAAACCTATCAGGTATACCAGGTAAAAATGAGCTGCAGTTTACCTCATCCCACCATGAAGGACTCAACCCAAGCCAAATTATATTATTTGCAGGTTCAAGAAGGACAGTTCTCTCATGGGTTCATGAGAACCCAAGTTACCCGAGGGTTCACAAGTCCCGAGGAGGTAAGAGAAGTCTCAATGTGGAGCGAGAATAAGGAGGGACCATGGGGAGACAGAGAATAAGAGCAAGCATGTCAAGCATAGAGAGAGAAATCCGGGGAGTGAGGAAGACAAGAGAGAGAATGGAGAAGAAAGGTGAGGGAGGAAGAAAAGAGGGAGGGAGGGAGGGAGAGAAGGAGTGGTAGGGCAAAACAGAGACAGAGAAACAGACAAAGTGCACCAAATGTCTGGATTGTATAGGAAGAGGATCTGGGGAGGGAAAGCCCAGGCCCTGGAATGTTCTGGGGCTGAGTGGGAAGTGGAGGCCAGATGCAGCCAACTTCGAGGTTCCTTGCGGTCCTAGCCACTTGCTGAACACAGTGGTAGCTTCTGGATTACTTCACTATGGAGAACTTTGTCTGGGAAGAGTATTTGCAGCAGTGGTTTGTGTGTGGAAAGATCCATGGCAGGATGGCAAATTTAAAGAACATGCATTTCTACAAATTTCTTTTCTTAGCATTTAACATTAAAATGTTTGATCCATTTGTAGTTAATTCTGTGCAGGTTGTAAAAGGCACCTTATGTGTTGAGTACCAATCCATTATTAAGCTGTGATGTAAAAGAGAACAAATGATGATGTAAAAGATTGACTAATGCTTAGAAGATTGAAAGTCACACCAAGTAGAATTTTGATGAAGGAAGACAGCCTAGAAACCACACCACAGATAAGTAATTTGTTAACCAGGGATGTTGGAGATTAGAATGCTAGGATACACATGTTTGTTCACCAAGAGTGTCTAGAAATATGACTCCAAACCATCACAAAGGGAACAACCCTGATTTACAAACAGTCACCAATCCTATCCCCATTTAAAAAAAAGAGCAGGCCTCTAATGAGATGCCTGGTGAAGATTAGAGGATAACAATCAGCATTAAGGCCTGGTGCCGTAAAGGTTCAGTTATCTTCTTGAGAAAAGCATGCTTATGCCACATAAGCAAGATATCACCTAATGATGATGATTCAAAATGGTAAAAAAACCACTGTTGTGTTGATTACTGGTCTGATCAAGCAAGGAATATTTCCCTGAGGTTCACATGTAATTCCTTCTGAAACCAAGGAACATGCTTGGCCAAGCCAGTAACATCCTGGAGCCTAATCTTTGGGAGCTTTCACTAGGGTCTTTGGTACAGAGCTCCTTCCCTAAAACCAGGAACAGGCTTGTAAGTGCTGTTATCTGTAGCCAAGGCCTTACAGAGGGTTTGCATCAGAATCTGAGATCATAAAATTTCCCTTCATGTTGGGCAGTGGTTATCAGTCACAAGGCCACTATAGGCTTGGTCAGGAATGTTCTTGAGACACCCTGAGTTCCCCATGTGCAGCACTGTATATTCAGACTCTTCCTGAGTGTGTCCCTTTGCATGAAACTTCTACTGACTTCATCATTTCTTCATATGTTTCTGCTGACTTCATAGAAGTCTCTGGTTTCCTTCCATTTCCCACATACTAGTAGTATACACGATGCTATTCTTCTTAAGAAAGTTACTTAGCATATACATAGCTTGTGCAAGATCTCCCCACATAAGCTTTTCTACTTTCAACTTTCCTCTTCTATCTTGCGATTTCTTTGAATTAATTTTTCATCCAGCCATTTGGTTGATGTTGTTAATCAGCTGTAATTAGATCTTAGATAAAATTTTGTAGATCCCTTATGTATGCTATCATATCTTCTGCAAGCAGTTATACCTAGCATCTTCCTTTCCAATTTTATCCACTTGATCTTCATATTTTTTTTTGTCTTATTGCTCTACTTAGAACAACAAGCTGTCTATTGAATACATAGGGGCAGAGTGGTCAGCCTTGTCTTGTACCTGATTTTAGTCAGTTTGCTTAAAATTTCTCTCATTTATTTGAGTTTGGTTGTTGGTTTGTCATGTATTACTATTATTATGTTATGGTTGCTGCCTTGCATTACACTTTTCTTCAAGACATTTAACATGAATGGGTGTTGGATATTATCAGAAGCTTTGTGCAGCATGTAATGAGATGATCACATGATTTTTTTCTTTGAATTTGATTATATAGTGCATTACATTGATGGATTTTCAAATAGTGAACTGGGATGAAGCCTACATTCCTGGGATGAAGCCTACTTGATTGTGGTGAATGATGGTTTAGATGTGTTCATGAATTTGTTTTGCAAGAATTTATTAAAAGTTTTATTTTCATTAATCATTTTATCCATTATAATTCAAATGATATTCACCTTTCTGGGTTTCCCCTCTACAACTCCCATTCCAACCTCCCTCCACTAGGCCTCTTTGACAGTGCTCCTCCTTCCAATCCCCCATTCCCATCTTACCACTCTAGCTTTCCCATATGCTGGGACATCAAGCTTTCATCAGACTAAGGGCCTACCCTCCCACTGATGACAGATAGAGTCATGCTCTGATACATTGTTTTTGCATCAATATTCATAAGCGAGAATGGTCTAAAATAGCTTCTTTTGTTGCGCCATTCTGTGGTTTAGGTGTCAGAATAACTGCATTCATAGAATCAATTAGTTGGTGCTCCTTCTGTTTCTATTTTGTGGAACAGGTTGAAGAGTATTGGTATTAGCTCTTCTCAGAAGGTCTTGTAGAATTCTTCCCTGAGTCCATATAGACCTGTTCTTTGGTTTTGTTTTTCAATTTGTTTTTTTTCTTTTGTCTTATATTTTGATTGGGTTGTTTTAATGACTGCTTCTGCTTACTTATGTGTTATGATACTTTTCATTTAGTTTACCTAAACTTGATTTAAGTTTCATAAGTGGTATCTGTCTAGAAATGTATCCATCTGGTCTAGATTGTGAAGTTTTTTTTTTTTTTTTGAGTATAGGCTTTGTTAAATTTTTAAAGAATTAATTTAATAACTACTATAATAGATGCCCATTCCGCGTCCCCTCAAGAGGCAGAAGCACTGAAGTCTATATACCTTAAGATGTGAAAGTCACTCACCCCATTTCAGAATATGTCAGCTAAGGTTTTCTAGGACCAAATGAAATACATGTGATAATATAAGGACTTAAGTACATCAGTAACATCTGTCCCTCATACACACAGGGACTGAAAGAGTTGTACATATTTCCTCATAGCTTACTACAAACTACACAGGATGTGTGAGTACCAGAATGTGTGTGAATGCATTTGTACTCCTTCCCCTTATGTTTAATTTATTTATATATTCATTTATTGATTTGTTTGTATGTTTATTCACATTACATAGTGCTCTCTGCTTCCCTCTAGATCAGCCAACGCAAAATCCTTCCCCTCCATCACATGTTTGTCACTGCCAGGCTGGTCCCACAGATACCCTGTGTAATGTGGACATGAATGAATGTAGTAGCAACCCTATCAATTTGGAGTAAGGTGCTGAACTGTCCTTAGATTATCAACGGGGAAACATCACATGGCTGCCTTTCCCTTTCAAATATTTTGGAATCTCAGGCTGTGTTTGCATCTGTCAGCCTGGATTCACAGACAGGAACTAAGCATAACTGCCCTCAGAACAGATCAGCACAGCAGCTGACCAAAAGAGATGCAGAAACCCACAACAAAATATTAGACAGAGCTTGAGAAATCTTGTGGGGGCAGTTGTTCAAGGATTGAGGAATCCTGAGAATCAGGGAACTCCACTAAATCACAAGAGTCAATTCTGTGGCCTCTCAGATACTGAATCACCAACCAGAGTGCATACAACATCTGGGCCTAGCCATCCTCCTGACATGAGTAGTACATGTGCAGCTTGGTATTTCATGTGGGTCCCTCAGCATCTTGAACAGGGGCTTACCTTGACTCTGTTGTCTTACTGTGAATTCAAATTTTGATAATCTGACTCCAGAATCCCTGATGGATTCTATGCTGAATAAATTGCTAAACATCATATTGAGATTGCATTATACTTATATTAAAAAAAGGGAAATATGCTTATAAAACCAAAGATTCAAATTAGAATAAGATAATTTTTAAATTTATATAATATAACTTATTTTATCAAACCTCAAATACATCCACCCTCACCAAAAACAAATATCCCACAAATTGAATACACATATGCAAAAGTAACCTGTGGCCTCACTGTCTGAAGTCAAGTACACCCTGAAGTATCTCATGGAAACCGGATTACTGAGTAAGTCCAATCAGGGAAGCAAACTAGTATTATAATTCTTGAAAAATGTTTAGTTTTCATGCTATGCTCAAGGCTATGACTTTCCTGTGTTCATGATCCTCTAGAATATAGTCTCTACTTCATGAGGTATGCGATGGTTTGTATTTGATTGTCCCAGGAAGTGAGTCTATTAGGAGGTGTGGCCTGGTTGGAGTAGGTGAGCCACTGTGGGTATGGGTTAAGACCCTCACCCTGGCTGCCTGGAAGTCAGTCTTCCACTAGCAGCCTTCAGATGAAGTTGTAGAACTCTCAGCTCCTCCTGCACCATATCTGCCTGGATGCTGCCATGTTTCTGCCTTGATGACAATGGACTGAACCTCTGAGCCTGTAAGCCAGCCCCAATTAAATGTTGACTTTTATAAAACTTGCAGTGGTCATGGTGTCTGTTCACAGCAGCGAAACCCTAACTAAGACAGAAGTTGGTACTGGGAGTGGGCTATTGCTGTGATAGGCATGGCAATGCTTTTGTTTGGAAAAATGTGGATTTGGGGACTTTGGATTTGGAAAGCCATTAAATGCTTTAAGTGGGCCTTAATGGGCCACCCTCATAGAAATATAGAAGACAGTGATGCTGAGAGTCATTTGAACTGTGTAGGCTTGATGGCCCAAGAGGTATCAGTGGAGAAGAATTTAATATGTGGCTGAGAGATGCTTTTTGTGATGTTTTGGTGAAGAATGACTGCTTTTTGCCATTGTTTGAAGAGACTGCCTAGGGCTAAGGTACAGAGATTTATATTAATTGCATTGGCAAATGAATTCTCAGAAAAGCCCAGCAAAGACTGTTCTCTGGTTAAGTCTGATGAAGAGAATTTTGAACAAACCTAGAAACCTGAGAAAGGAAAAGTACAAAATATATAGTTTGAGTATTAAAGGGACTCCAAGAAGGGAAATGGAGTTGAATTCCAGGATATTAAATTGAATTAAGGGAGTGGTGACAATGGGGCAAGATTCCAGCCAGCTAAATTTAGGTTGAGGCATGGTAGTACAAGCCTTTAATCCCAGAAGGCAAAGATAAGCAGATCTTGAGTTCAAGGCCATCCTATAACAGAATAAATTCTAGGTGAACAAAAACTTAAATTCAGGCTTGGCGGACTACATCTTTAATCCCAGTGTTTAGGAGACAGGCATGAAGAACTCTTGAGTTCAAAGTCAGTCTATGGAGCAAGATTCAGGACAGCCAACTTAGACAGTGAAGGATCAGGGAAAAAGGAAGCTAGTGATAACATAATAAAACTAGGGGGTCAAAATTCCAGCTCCTGCAAACAGCAGAACTCATGGCTTTGGCCATGTATCTCTGGCTTTATATTCAAGAGGATAAGGAGACTACTGGGACAATTGATGCTGGTTAGCTGGAGCTAAGCAATTCGTGGTGTCTAAGAAAAGACCAGCATCACTGAAGTGAAATCTGGGAAGTGTTTTCTGAGAGCACAAAGAAGCTGAATTCTAGAGATAGCCAAGTGTTCCCCATGCAGCAGCTGTGCTTGGTAACATGTAAGAATCATCCAGGTGGTGCTGGTTTTGAAGGAATGAAGGCATCATGAAGAACAGCTGAGGCATGCTACTGTGAGAAACCATGGAAGGCCATTGGTGAAAGTATACCCTCAATTGTAATTGACAGCCCAGGACTGAAGGGGTCATGCAAAGGAGTTGAGGCTTGGTACCATGAAGAGAGCCTATGAGAGGCTTTGGAGAAGCATAGTTTCAGTGAAAGACCCTAGCATATTGGAGATGCCAGTACCATGGGATAACCACCAAGAACAGCAGTGGCAGTGGAGTGGATCAATCTGAACTTAGAGTGCTACAGAGGGCAGAGCTGGAGAAGTGACACCAGCTCTTTGGAGGGACACTAAAGATCATGTGTGGATCTCAGACATTGAAACAAGAAGCCGTGGAGCTGAAATTGACTCGGGGTACCAAAGATGTTAAAGATGCCAGAGCCACAGGATACCTGTGAAGGAAAGCTGCTAACAGGGAGTAGAACAAGCCCAGGAGAAAGAACCTTGTTGAAGTCAACAAAGATGAAAAAGAAGTTGGATATCTGAAGGCTGCTTTGTGATCAGACATGGAGGTGTAGAGTTTGGACTTTGTCCAGCTGGTTTCCTGTCTTGCTTGGGGGAATTACAGTTAAGTGATTGGATGAATCTCAAAAGAGACCTGAAACTTTGGACTTATAACACTGTTGAGAATGCTCTAGACTACAGGAACTTTTAAAGTTGGACTAAATGTATTTTGTGTTATGCTATGTTTAAGTATGGCCCCCATAGACTCATGTTTGAACAAGCATGTGGGGGCCAAGAGTAGAATGTGATGGTTTGTCTATGATTGGCCCAGGAAGTGACCCTATTAGGAGGTGTGGTCTGGTTGGAATAGGTGAGCCACTGTGGGTGTGGGCTTAAGACCCTCACCCTGGCTGCCTGGAAGTCAGTCTTTCACTTGCAGCCTTCAGATGAAGATGTAGAACTCTTAGCTCCTCCTGCACCATATCTGCCTGGATGCTGTCATGTTTCTATGTTGATGACAATGGACTGAACCTCTGAGCCTGTAAGCCAGCCCCAATTACATGTGTCTTTTATAAGACTTGCAGTGGTCATGATGTCTGTTCACAGCAGTGAAACCCTAATAAAGACAAGGTGTTTTATTCTGATACAGCCAACAAATTTCCCATGTCTATAATATAATTTTCTCACATTTGCAACCACATGACAATTAGCACACACATCATTTATACCAGGTATTTCTTCTCTCACTATTTCCTTCATGAGACTCATGCTGGATCCAACCTTGGAGTACTTTTTGCAATATCATCTCATTATTTCCATTTGTATCTAACAGCAGATGTTTCCATTAAGTAGAGAATGTTTATACTTTGTTCAACCTTCTCTGACATTACAAAAGCAAACTGCTTATTTATTTCTTAAATGGGAAGTGATCAGAGTCAAAGAATGTGGAACATAAGAGTGAATTCACCAAACCAAGAATGCCTAGCACCTGAGTTAGGAGGTATGGAAAGTGACAATGACACTGAGAAAAACAGAGCTTGTGCAGATGCTTCACCCTTAGGAGGAGCATCTCTACAAGCATGTTGGTAGGCATGAATGAACATTAGAGTCTAATGTAAAAAGAAGAAGCAAAAGGGGCACAAGCAAAGTGGAGAAACTGAGTAGTGAGTCCTAGAAGCATCTCTGAGTTCTCTGATGTAGGTAAACTGGGCAGGCTAGACCAACATTACTGAAAGAGAGCAAGGGCTGCATAAGAAGATTTCCTCTGAGGGAAGATAGAAGGGAGAGCTGGAAACATGCTCACAGTTTACAGATTCTCCCAGAGAATATGTGGTTCTTCCCATATTGGTGCTGAAGTAACTATAGACAAATTTATAACCTTGTGAACATAATGAAGTCAAATCTTGGTGAGTGTTATTATCACGGCTATTTATAAGACCCAACTTGAAGGCATGTGGGGGACAAGAGCAGTATCCTGTGTGGGCTTAGAATAATGTGCTTCTCGCTCAGATCCAATATTCATTTCTCTCTGGAAGTTTATCCTGGAGCTCATGTGTGAACATTCATTCCATTGACTTCTATGCCTGAAGATGATATCCTTTCTATATTTCCTTCTGTCTCAGTTAACAGTATTCTCTCCCACCCATGTTTCAGTTCCATAATTAGATGTTTTATTAATCATTTTATGGATAAGAGAAAGGTAGATATGAAAATTCATTGCCTACACTTTACCCCTGGAGCACATCCACAGTAGCTGATCACAGGGTAGACCTGCAGTCACTGGATTCAACAAAATACCTCTCCCAGGTTCTGTTTATTATAGGCCTTGGGCTGTTCTGGGCTTCCATTATCGATTCTTATATTTTTGAAATCATTTATACATTTCATTTGTTTTTAGAAGTGACAAAATTAATATTTTTCAGGATACAGAGTGACTATATTATAGATATATGTACAGAGCCATATTGGGGTGTCTGTCCACATGGCAGGAACTTGACTTTGGTCAAAGTGAACTCCTCTCCCAGCCTTTGAGTGGAGATTCCTGTGCTATTCACAATCCTGCCCCACCTGGGGAAGAGTGCTCAGCGTGAAGGTGAAGTTCCTGCAGAAGTATGAATTCCTGAATTAAGCAGGTGACCTGCCCAGCTTCCTGAGCAGTGGAACCAACACCTAAAGAAGCCACACAGGACTCTGGGAGGAGGGGCTCCCCCAAAACTGTTAAATTATCTGAGCTCCATTAATCTTCGGCCTTGATCAGTAAACTATCACCTTGGCCCTGTTTCTTTTTGTCCTTCCCCATCCATCCCTCGGCTTCCGTTTCCAGGAACCAAGTTCACAGTAGCTGCAGGCAGCTACAGATATACAGTGTATAAGGAATAATTAAAGGTAATTAATATATCTCTCAACACAGAGACCAAACATTACACCTGTGAATGTGAACACTTGAATGCTATATAGGTTTTACTGTCCATGACATGTGGCACATTGAGCATTACATCTCTGTAGTGTATTCTTCCTGAGGAGGGAAACTTTAAAGTCTCTGTGCAATTCCTTCCTCAGCTCATAAGTCTCATGAATCTGTCACCTTCTCCCTGGTCCTAAGTATTTGGCATCTTTAGGCTCCACAAAAATGTGTTTTTTCTGCAGTCATCCATCAACCAATCAAAGACTTCTCCATAAGCCATGCTATAGGAATAATGATATTTTATTATATAATTTTGTTTGTTTCATTTATTTCAGGTATTGCTCTCTGTGTTGCAGTACAACAGAATTAAGAGTTCTTATTGGTAGATTTTTCCTTTGATGAATATAAAGGGTTCTTTCTTATAATATTTGATAACTTTTGATTTAAAGTTGATTTTTTGTACTAGCATGGCTACTCCAGCTTGTTATTTGGGACCATTTGTTTTGAATTTTTTACAGCCCTTTACTCTGAGGTTGTGTGTGTCTTTGTCACTCAGGTGCATTTCCTATATGCACCAAAATGCTGAGTCCTGTTTTTGTATCCAGTCTGTCAGTCTATGTCTTTTTATAGAGGAATTGAGTGCATTGATGTTAAGAGATATTAAGAGAATAGTGGTTGTTACTCCCTGTTATTTTTTGTTGTTACAAGTGAAATTGTCTTTGTCCAGCTATATTCTTTGTGTTTGTTGAAAGATTACATTCTTGCTTTTTCTAGGATGTACTTTCCCTTCTTGTGTTTGCATTTGTTTATCTATTATCTTTTGTAGGGCTGGATTTGTAGAAATATTTTGTGTAATTTTTTATTGCACGGAATATCTTGGTTTCTCCATCAATGATGATTGAGAGTTTTGCTGGGTATAGTAGCCTGGGCTGACATTTGTGTTCTCTTAGGGTCTATATGAGGTCTACCCATGATCTTCTAGCTTTCATGGACTCTGGTGAGAAGTCTGTCATTATTCTTATAGGTCTGCCTTTACAAGTTACTTGCACTTTTTCCCTTACTGCTTTTAATATTCTTTCTTTGTCTAGTGAATTTGGTGTTTTAAGAGGCCTTTCTGGTCTGGCCCTGTCTGCTTAGAGTTCTGTGGGCTTCTGATATGTTCATGAGTATGTCTTCCTTTAGATTAGGATATTTTCCTCTATAATTTTATTGAAGATATTTATGGGCCCTTCATGTGGAGATTCTTCACTTTATTCTATACCTGTTATCCTTAGGTTTGGTCTTCTCATTGTGTACTGAATTTCCTGAATGTTTTAGGTTCAGAGCATTTTGCAATTTGAATTTCTTTGACAATTTTTGTTTCCTCCTCAATAACTTATACCTTTTTACCTGTGTTGTCCTGTAGTAATTGATGCATTAACCAGGATTGTGTCACAAGTTTGCTTGGACCCTGCATGTTCCCAGTGTTATAGTAATGCCCAAAGATGGGATTATATGAGAGTTGCTTAGTCAAATATTGTGACTCAATTGTGTCTGAGTGAAGATATTACCATTCTTTAGAAATTATGCTGTGTGTGGAATATGTTGCAGCAAAGAAATAGGAGTAAAAGTGTGATGCCGAGTGCTTAGTTCAACATGTCTGCTTGTGTGAGAGAGCATCTCATGACCCATGTGGACAGGCTATTTGGCCCACGTACTTCTTTTCATCTGTTTTCTCCTCCTCCTTCCTCACCATAGAAGCACTGAGGAGAAAATACAGAAATTATATCTGGCTTTTTCAAGAGTCCTGGAGATTTAAACTCAGGTGCTGTATTCTATGTGACAAGTATTTTCCCACATAGCCATCTGAACAGACTCAGTGTAAAAATTCTTAAGTTATTTTTATCTCCATTTACAGAACTCTATAGCATTGGGACTTGTGACAAAAGCTAGCCATGATTTTTTGAAAAACATGAAATTTCTTTCTGCAAGATAATATTTCTTCTGTTTGTAAATTACTCTTTATTTGCTGCATTTAATGGATTTAATGTGAACTTTCAATATGTAGTCATTGCTGTAGTTGTATCTCTCTATTCAACAGTGATATAATAACTTGAAGCATTTATTTTAACATTAAATTACCTTTATATATTCACATTATGCCTGAAAGTAAATACTACACAATAAATGTTAAAGTGAGTATAATCTAAAATGAAATTCCAAAAAGTAATTTTGTTGTACTCTTACCTGTTGAAAAACTTTCTCATTTAGTTTTAAACTTTTCAGTGTATTCATTTTCATCAACAATTGGTTCATCATATTCAATAATACTGTTATTTAGCTAGGAAATTCACCCTTTAGACGAAAGTGATAAGGTGAGCAGATGCAGTATTTGAGACAGAGCAGAGAGGGAAAAGAAAAGGTTTTGTCACCTAATCTACCAGGACATTCTTTTTTTAGCTTTTAGGGAGATTTAACACCATCTACTTGGCTTCAAATGATTTAAAAGAAATTGCAGAAAATGGGAGTGCAGGGATACTCATGTGTAATGTTAAATTTCAAAGAATTACATGGAAATGGAAATGACTTACTATATCTGGTGAGCCAAATTTTCTCCAGTGTAAACTATGATCAGCTGCTAGATCCTCAGTCAATAAACTTACAGTGTGTCAAATGTCTATTTACCAAAATATATAATGTATTAAATATAAACAAATATCTAAAATTCTTACCTCTGCAACTCTAACAAATATATACTGTCACACCTGAAAACTCTTCAGAAAAAAATGAGTTTGTGAAAATAGCTTTCACAATCATTATTTCTTAGCTCAAGTTATTGCCCATCATCCCTTACAAAGTACTGTAGAGTATCATGAAGGTATTATAGTGTACCAAGGCATTTAATCCTGCAGACACATTATGTATTCTTACTTGACATGTGGATATGTTAAAAACCAATGCATTGATTAAAACATAGAAAAATAAAAGTGCATACTTTCGTGGTAGAGGAGCCAGCATCTTTCTGATTGTATTTTTGCAAGGCAGGGTATATCCTTCACACAGAGAACATGATTATTTCATTATATTCCCCAATGTGGGAAATTCAATTGAGTTGTAGAAAGGGAAGCTGTGTGTAATCTCATTACTGATTTTAACAGGAGAAAAGCAAAGAGTTTCTTAATATCAAATATTCCTAATTATTCAAATTTGAATTAAAAATTCAAAAATTTCAGTATATTTTTAGACATAATTATACCTTTCAAGTTATATTTAAAAAAAAGTTGTTAGTGGAGGTGCCACTAATCTCTTGATCAATCCACACAAGTTTCCATCTATGATTCTACAAGTAATGTACTTGCAAATTTTGCATGATTTATAGACATTGATGTAGAGGTAATGTCCCATAGCTATATTATTCTCAAGCAGGAACCAAGAGTATGAGATCTCTTCCATTTTGAACCCAGATGATTTATATACAGAACTCTGCCACAGAAGAGGTTACAGTTCTTGGTTGGTTCATTCAAAGTGATCATCTTTCAAAGCATATACACATAATCAACACCCCATAGGTCATATATATATATATATATATATATATATATATATATATGTGTGTGTGTGTGTGTGTGTGTGTGATTCAAGATACTTTTCTATGTGTACTAAATGTAGAACAATATGAGAAAGAACCATGGAGTTGACTTGTCCTGTCTGCCTTAAGAAGCATGTGACAAAGTTTTTTTAAAATTAGATTCTATGGCTCCTGTTGAACAATATGCCATCCACTTCCTGACAGACTGATTCACTGCCTCAGTCATTGAAGAATGAAGACTTCCTTATGTTTCTATGTTTGTTCCCTTGGAAGTCAAAGAAGGATAAAAACTTCACAAAAATTTGTCTTAGTCATTATTCTTGTGTACACTGTATGAGTTTTAAATAACATTGCACCCTTGAAAATACAACTGTATTGTAAAAATGACAATTAAGTGGGTATATGTAGTAGAACAGTTCCAGAGATGAGAACTTGGAAGACACACAAGAACAATGGTAGAGGAAAGTGATAATTTTATTACAATTAATTTAAAAAAAATAAGAAAATGTGTCAAAAGACTTCTACTAAAAATGCAAATCCACTTCCTGTCTAAAATTTTTATAAGTTTTGTGAAGTTGTTTTGCTTCTTTGACTTCCAAGGGAGCAAACAGAAAAACACAAAAAAGCATTCATGCTTTACAGACTGAGGAAGTTAATCATCCTTTCAGGAGCTAGAAGTCACATAGTACCCAAGGAGCCATGTAATCTAATTTAACATCTGTGACACATGACTTTTCAGGCAGCCAGGCTGAATAAAACCCATGGTTTCTGAGTAGGATAAGTCTTGTATTATACTACATTAAGGAAACACTGAATTTTAAAAACACTTTATATTTAAAGGTATCTTTATGAAATGCTTAAAACTCACTTTGATGAGTCAAAATTGTTACAAAGAATCTCCAGCTTTTGTGAATAAAATTAATGACAATTTCTTTTATGATGCATTGTTATTTAAGCAAAAAAGGGTTTTCAGATAATTTACAAAAATAGTCTAAAATTATAGGAGATTTAATCTAAGAATTAGAAGAAACATATTATGAACAATCATATCAATGATCTCAATCTCTGCATAGTAAACAGGGAAAGACAAAAATTTAAAAGAATTCTTGGTTTGCCATTTTAAGAAAATGTTTACTGTGTTGTACTCAAAATAAAAAGAGACTGTAAAAATAGCAGATGATGAAACCAATGATATACAACATCCTCAATTAATCAGAAATATATAAAAACCTTCAGTTGTAATAGAAAATGCCTCCTGTTCCTTTAACACTTAAAATCCTAATAGTTTTCATATGCCTAAACATTTTATGTTATAAATTTTTCCTAAAAACCTTTCATTTCAATATTTTTCTTCATTCCTCAATTTTAACCAAAATGTTATACGAAAATATCCAGTGCAATCAGAAAATGTCTCCACTTCCTTTTATTAATAAATTCTAATTTTTTATATGCCTAACATTATATCTCTGAAATTTTACAAGAATATATTCAAATTTTAATTTTTTTGTATCTACTTGCTCAATTTATTGGAAATATACAAAAACCTTCAGTTCTATTAGAAAATGCCTCCACTTCCTTTCTCAATTAAAATTCTAATATTTTTCATATGCCTACCACAGTATCTAATAAATTTTCCCCAAAAATCTTTAATTTCAATATTTTTCTGCCTTTTCTCAATTTTAACCCAAATATGGTATAAGAAAATCTTCAGTTCTATAAGAAAATGTCTCCACTTCCTTTTTTAATTAAATACTAATTTTTTGTATGCCTACCTTTATATCTCTGTAATTTTCCAAGAAAATCTTCAATTTTACATTTTTCCATCTCATTACTCAATTTATCATAAATATAAAAACTTTAGTTCTGTTAGAAAATGCCTCCACTTCCTTTTATTATTTAATTCTAATTTTTTGTAAGCCTACCATTATATCTCTGAAAATTTCCAAGAATATCTTCAAATTTTACATTTTTATATACTTGCTTAATTAATTGGAAAAATACAAAAACTTTCACTTCTATTTGAAAATGCCTCCAATTCCTTTCTCAGTTAAAATTCTAATAGACTTCATATGCCTACCAATGTACCTGATAAATTTTCCAAAAAATCTTTAATTTCAATATTTTTCCTCTCTTTCCTCAATTTTAACCTAAGTATGTTATACAAAAATCTTCAGTTCTATAAGAAAATGTCTTCACTTCCTTTCTTAATTAAATTCTACTTTTTTGTATGCCTAGCATTATACCTCTGAAAATTTCCAAGAAAATCTTCAAATTTTACATTTTTCCATCTACTTGCTCAATTTATTGGAAATATACTAAAACCTTCAGTTCTATTAGAAAATGCATCCAATTACTTCCTCAATTAAATTCTAATAGATTTCATCATTGTATCTGACAAAATTTCCCCCAAAATCTTTAATTTCAATATTTTTCCTTTTTCTCACTTTTAATCAAAATGTTATACGAAAATCTTCAGTTCTTTTAGAAAATATCTCCACTTCCTTTTATTATTAAATTCTAATTTTTTGTATGCATACAATTATATCTCTGAAATTTTCCAAGAATATCTTCAAATTTTACATTTTTTATCTACTTCCTCAATTTATCGGAAAGATACAAAACCATAACTTCTGTTAGAAATTGCTCCACTTCATTTCTCAATTAAAATTCTAACAGTTTTCATATGCCTACCATGTATCTGAGAAATTTTCCACAAAATACTTTAATTTCAATATTTTTCCTGTCTTTGCTCAATTTTAACTTAAATATGTTATATGAAATTCTTCAGTTCTATCAGAAAATATCTCCAATTAATTACATTCTAAACTTTTTGTATGCCTACCAATATATCTCTGAAGTGTTCCAAGAAAATCTTCAAATTTTATACTTATTCTACTTGCTCAATTTATCAGAAATATACAAAAACCTTCAGTTCTATGAGAAAATGCCTCCTATCTTTTCTCACTTAAAATTCTTGTAGTTTTCATATGCCTAACCGTTGTATCTTACATATTTTCCCTAAAAATTTTTAATTTCAATATTTTTCCTCTCTTTCTTCAATTTTAACCAAAATATGTTATACGAAAATCTTCAGGTCTATCAGAAATGTCTCCAATTACTTTTTAAATTAAATTCTATTTTTTTATGCCTACCATATATCTCTAAAGTTTTCCAAGGATATCTTCAAATTTTACATTTTTTTCTATCTGCTTGCTCAATTTATTGGAAATATACAAAAACCGTCAGTTCTATTAGGAAATGCTTCCAATTCCCTTCTCACTTAAAATCCTAATAGTTTTCATATGCCTAACCATCGTATCTTATAAATATACCCTAAAAATCTTTAACTTCAATATTTTTCCTCTTTCCTCAAATTTAACCAAAATATGTTATACAAAATCTTCAATTCTATCAGAAAATTTCTCCACTTCATTTTTAAAATAAATTCTAATATTTTTGTATGCCTACAAGTATATCTCTTAAATTTTCCAAGAAAATCTTCAAATTTACATTTTTCCATCTAATTGCTCAATTTATCAGAAATATACAAAAACCCTTCAGTTCCATTAGAAAATGCCTCCAATTCCTTTCTCAATTAAAATTCTAATAGACTTCATATGCTTACCATTGTATCTGACAAATTTTCCCCCAAAATCTTGAATTTCAATATTTTTCCTGTCTTTCCTCAATTTTAACAAAAATATGCTATATGAAACTCTTCAGTTCTATCAGAAAAAGTCTCCACTTCCTTTTTTAAGAAATTGTAATTTTTTGTATGCCTACCATTATATCTCTGAAATTTTCCATTACAATCTTCAAATTTTACATTTTTAGAACTAATTGCATTTTCAACAAATGGTGCTGGTTCAACTGGAGGTCAACATGCAGAAGAATGCAAAGTGACCCACTCTTATCTCCTTGTACTAAGATCAACTCCAAGTGTATCAAGACACATAAAACCAGACACACTGAAACTATTAGAAAAGAAACTTGGGAAGACCCTGGAGGAAATGGGCACAGGGGGAAAGTTCCTGAACAGAACACCAATAGCTTATGCTCTAAGATCAAGAATTGACAAATGGGACCTCATAAAATTACAAAGTTTCTGTAAGGCAAAGGACACTGTCAGGACAAAACGACAACCAACAAAATGGGAAATGATCTTCACCAACCCCACATCTGACAGAGGGCTAATATCCAATATATACAAATAACTCAAGAAGTTAGACCTCAAAGAACCAAATAACCATATCAAAAATGGGATACAGAGCTAAACAAAGAATTTTCACCAGCTGAAATTCAGATGGCCAAGAAACACCTTAAGAGATGTTCAACATCGTTAGTCAACAGGGAAATGCAAATCAAAACAACCCTGAGATTCCACCTCTCACCAGTCAGAATTGCTAAGTTTAAAAACTCAAGAGACAACAAGTGCTGGTAAGGATGTGGAGAAAGAGGAACACTCCTCCACTGTTGGTGGGATTGCAAAATGGTAAAACCGCTCTGGAAATCAGTGTGGCAGTTCCTCAGAAAATTGGGCATGTCACTTCCAAAGGTCCTGGCATACCACTCCTGGGCATATACCCAGAGGATTCCCAGTGCATACAATAAAGACACATGCTCCACTATGTTTATAGCAGCCTTGTTTATAATAGCCAGAAATTGGAAGGAGTCCAGATATCCCTCAAAAGAGGAATGAATACAGAAAATGTGGTATATTTATACAATGGAGTACTACTCAGGAATTAAAAATAATGAACTCATGCAATTTGTAGGTAAATGATTAGATCTGGAAAATATCATCCTAAGTGAGTTAACCCAATCACAAAAGAATACACATGAAATGCAATCACTGATAAGTGGATATTAATGAGCCCAGAAGCCCTAAAAACTCAAGGCACAATTAGCAAGTCAAATGCCTCCCAAGAAGAAGAAAGGAGAGGACCCTGGTCCTGTAAAGATTGGATCTAGTTTTGTAGACCCAGAACAGAGAAATCGTGTGGGGGGGATGATTGGAGAATAGTTGGGGGGGAGAGGAATTATGGGACATATGGTGGGGGGAACTGGGAAAGGGGAAAGCCTTTGGAATGTAAACATAGAATATAGAAAATAAAAATTAAATAAAAAATCTAAAAAAAAGAACTAATTTCTTAATTCATCGGAAATATATGAAAATCTTCAATTCTGTTAGAAATCGTCAAATTCATGAAATTCTTAGAGAAATGGATGGAGCTGGAGAACGTCATACTAAGTGAGGTGACCCAGTCTCAAAAGAATACCCATGGTATACAGTCACTGATAAGTGGATACTACCCTAGAAGCTTGGAACACCAAAGACATAAATCACATATCAAGTGATGTCTCACAAGAAGAAAGGAGTGGACACTGGTGCTCGAATGGACCAAAACATCATTGTGGGGGAGTACAAGAACAGTGAAGTGGGAGGAGGTGGATGAGGGAGCAGGGGGAGGGAAAAGGGCATGTGGGACCTTTGGGGGTGGGGAACCAGAAAAAGGGAAAGGAATTGTAAATATAGAATATATCCAATAAATAAAAAATTGTCACAGCTAAGGAGCAAATATCCATTAACATCCATCTCACATTAAATAAAGTACATTTCATGAACTAATCTAAAAAACAAAAAAAGAAATTGTCTCTAATACCTTTCTCAATTCAAATTCTCATAGTTTCCATATGCCTACCATTGTATCTGATAAATGTTCCCAAAAATCTTTAATTTCAATATTTTTTCTGTCTTTCTGCAATTTTAACCAAAATATGTTATACAAAAGTGTTCGGTTCTATCAGAAAATGTCTCCACTTCTTTTTTAAATTAAATTCTAATTTTTGTGTATGCCTACCATTATGTCTCTGAAATTTTCGATGAAAATCTTCAAATTTTACATTTTTTTCTATCTACTTGCTCAATTTATCAGAAATATACAAAAAAAACCCCCTCTACATCTATTAGAAGTGCCTGCAGTTCCTTTCTCAATTAATATTCTGGTAGTTTTCATATGCCTACCATTGTATCTGACAAATTTCCCCCCAAAAGCTTTAAGTTAATATTTTTCCTGTCTTTCCTCAATTTTAACCAAAATATGTTATATGAAAAAATTCAGGCCTATCAGAAAATGTCTCTACTTCCTTTTCTAATTAAATTCTAATGTTTTATATGCCTACTATCTCTGAAATTTTTCAAGAAAATCTTCAAATTCTACATGTTTTCTATCTACTTGCTCAAATTATGAGAAATATACAGACCTTCAGTACTGTTGGAAAATGCCTCCACTTCCTTTCTCAATTAAAATTCTAATAGTTTTCATATGCCTTACCATTGCATCTGATAACTTCCCAAAAAATCTTTTTTTAATTTTCTATATTCTTTCTTTAAATCCCAAAGGCTTTCCTCTTTCAGTTCCCCCCTCACTATATGTCCCATAAGTCCTCCTCCCCGGCCAATCCCCAATCACCCCCCCCCCAATTCTCTGTTCTGGTACTCTCCTAAAAAACTGCATCCAGTCTTTTCAGGACCAGAGTCCTCTCTGTCCTTCTTCTTGGGAATCTTTCGACTTGCTAATTGTGCCTTGAATATTCAGAACTTTTGGGCTCATTAATATCCACTTATCAGTGACTGCATTTCATGTGTATTCTTTTGTGTTTGGGTTAACTCACTTAGGATGATATTTTCCAGATCCAACCATTTGCCTACACATTGCATGAATTCATTATTTTTAATTGCTGAGTAGTATTCCATTGTATAAATATACCACATTTTCTGTATCCATTCTTCCTTTGAGGGATATTTGGGCTCCTTCCAATTTCTGGCTATTATAAACAAGGCTGCTATAAACATAGTGGAGCATGTGTCTTTATTGTATGCAGGGGAATCCTCTGGGAATATGCCCAGGAGTGGTATGACAGGGTCTTCTGGAAGTGTGATGCTCAATTTTCTGAAGAACCACCAGACTGATTTCCAGAGTGGTTGTACCATCTTGCAATCCCACCAACAGTGGAGAAGTGTTCCTCTTTCTCCACATCCTCCCAGCACTTGTTGTCTCTTGAGTTTTTAATCTTAGTCATTCTGACTGGTGTGAGGTGGAATCTCAGGGATGTTTTGATTTGCATTTCCCTGATGACTAATGATGTTGAACATCTCTTAAGGTGCTTTTCAGCCATCTGAATTTCTTCTGGTGAAAATTCTTTGTTTAGCTCTGTACCCCATTTTTTAAATAGGGTTATTTGGTTCTTTGGGGTCTAACTTCTTGAGTTCTTTGTATATATTGGATATTAGCCCTCTGTCAGATGTGGGGTTGGTGAAGAACTTTTCCCAATTTGTTGGTTGCTGTTTTGTCCTTCTGACAGTGTCCTTTGCCTCACAGAAACTTTGTAATTTTAGGAGGTCCCATTTTTCAATTCTTGATCTTAGAGCATAAGCTATTGGTGTTCTGTTCAGAAACCTTCCCGCGGTACCCATGTCCTCCAGGGTTTTCCCCAGTTTCTTTCTTATTAGTGTCAGTGTGTCTGGTTTTATGTGGAGGTCTTTTATCCACTTGGAGTTGATCTTAGTACAAGGAGATAAGAGTGGGTCAATTCGCATTCTTCTGCATATTGACCTGCAGTTGAACAAGCACCATTTGTTGAAAAGACTATCTTTTTTTCCCACTGGATGGTTGTGGCTCCTTTATCAAAGATCAAGTGACCATAACGCTGTGGGTTCATTTCTGTGTCTTCAATTCTTTTCCATTCTTCTACTTGCGTGTCACTGTACCAATACGATTCAGTTTTAAACACAATTGCTCTGTAGTACTGCTTGAGGTCAGGGATATTGATTCCCCCAGAAGTCCTTTTATTGTTGAGAATAGTTTTAGCTATCCTGGGTATTTTTGTTACTCCAGATGAATTTGAGAATTGCTCTTTCTAGATCTATGAAGAATTGATTTGGGATTTTGATGGGGATTGCATTGAATCTGTAGATTTCTTTTGGCAAGATGGCCATTTTTACTATATTGATCCTGCCAATCCAGGAGCAAGAAATATTTTTCCAACTTCTGAGGTCTTCTTCGATTTCTTTCTTCTAGGACTTGAAGTTCCTGTCATACAGATCTTTCACTTGTTTGGTTAGAGTCACACCAAGATACTTTATATTGTTTGTGCTATTGTGAAGGGTGTTATTTCCCTTACTTCTTTCTCAGCCTGCTTTTCCTTTGAGTACAAGAAGGCTACTGATTTGCTTGAGTTGATTTTATAACCAGCCACTTTGCTGAAGTTGTTTATCAGCTGTAGGAGTTCTCTGGTGGAGTTTTTTGGGTCGCTTAAGTAAACTATCATATCATCTGCAAATAATGATAGTTTGACTTCTTTCTTTCCAATTTGTACCCCTTTGACTTCCTTATGTTGTCTAATTGCTCTTGCTAGAACTTCAAGTACTATATTGAAAAGATATGGAGAGAGAGGGCAGCCTTGTCTAGTCCCTTATTTTAGTGGGATTGTTTCAAGTTTCTCTCCATTTAGTGTGATGTTGTCTACTGGTTTGCTGTATATTGCTTTTACTATGTTTAGGTATGGGCCTTGAATTCCTAGTCTTTCCAAGACTTTTAGCATGAAAGGATGCTGAATTTTGTTGAATGCTTTTTCAGCATCTAATGAGATGACCATGCGGTTTTTTTCTTTTAGTTTGTTTATGTAGTGGATTACATTGATGGATTTCCTTATATTGAACCATCCCTGCATCCCTGGGATGAAGCCTACTTGATCATGGTGAATGATCGTTTTGATGTGTTCTTGGATTCGGTTGGCAAGAATTTTATTTAGTATTTTTGCGTCAATATTCATAAGGGAAATTGGCCTGTAGTTCTCTTTCTTTGTTGGATCTTTTTGTGGTTTAGGTATCAGCATAATTGTGGCTTCGAAGAATGAGTTGGGCAATGTCTCTTCTGTCTCCATTTTGTGGAATAGTTTGAAGAGTATTGGTGTTAAGTCTTCTTTGAAGGTCTGGTAGAATTCTGCACTAAATCCATCTGGTCCCATACTTTTTTTGGTTGGAAGGCTTTCTACAACCCCTTCTATTTCTTTAGGGGTTATGGGACTATTTAGCTGATCTAATTGATGCTGATTTAATTTTGGTATTTGGTATCTGTCTAGGAAATTGTCCATTTCCTCCAGATTCTCCAGTTTTGTTGAGTATAGACCTTTGTAGTAGGATCTGATGATCTTTTGAATTTCCTCACTTTCTGTTGTTATGTCCCCCTTTTCATTTCTAATTTTGTTAATTTGGATACTGTCTATGTGTCCTTTGGTTCATCTGGCTAAGGGTTCATCTATCTTGTTGATTTTCTCAAAGAACCAGCTCCTGGTTTTGTTGATTCTTTGTATGGTTATTATGTTTCTACTTGATTGATTTCAGGCCTGAGTTTGATGATTTCCTGTCTTCTACTCCTCCTGGGTGAATCAACTTCTTTTTTTCCAGGTCTTTAAGTTGTGCTGTTAAGCTGCTAGTGTATGCTCTCTCCAGTTTCTTTTTGGATGCGCTTGGAGCTATGAGTTTTCCTCTTAGCACTGCTTTCATTGTGTCCCATAGATTTGGGTAGGTTGTACCTTCATTTTCATTGAATTCTAAGAAGTCTTTGATTTCTTTTTTTATTTCTTCCTTGACCAAGGTGTCATTGAGTAGAGTATTGTTCAGTTTCCATGTGTATGTGGGCTTCCTGTTGATTTTGTTGCTATTGAAGACAACTCTTACTCCATGGTGATCTGATAGGAGGCATGGGATTAGCTCGATCTTCTTGTATTTGTTGACATCTGTCTTGTGACCAATTATATGATCAATTTTGGAGAAAGTACCATGCTGTGCTGAGAAAAAGGTATATTCTTTAGCTTTAGGATGAAATGTTCTATACATATATGTTAAATCCAATTGGTCCAAAGCTTCAATTAGTTTCACTGTGTTCCTGTTTAGTTTCTGCTTTCCTGATCGGTGTGTTGAGGAGAGTGGAGTGTTGAAGTCACCCACAATTATTGTGTTAGGTGTAATGTGTGCTTTAAGCTTTAGTAAAGTTTCTTTTATGAATGAGGGAATCCTTGTATTTGGAGCATAGATGTTCAGTATTGAGAGCTCTTCTTGGTGGGTTTTTCCTTTAACCAGCAAGAAGTGACCTTCTGAGTCTCTTTTGATGACTTTAGGTTGGAAGTCAGTTTTATCTAATATTATAATGGCTACTGCAGCTTGTTTCCTGAGACCATTTGCTTGTAAAATTGTCTTCCATCCTTTTACTCTAAGGCAGTGTTTGTCTTTAACACTGAGATGTGTTTCTTGTATGCAGCAAGATGTAGGGTCCTGTTTCCATATCCAGTCTGTTAATCTATGTCTTTTTATTGGGGAATTGAGTCCATTGATGTTAAGAGATATTAAGGAATAGTAATTATTACCTCCCGACATTTTTGAAATTATTTTTTTATATTTGAGAGCTTATCTTCTTTTGGGTTTGAGAAGAGGAGGTTTCTATCTTGCTTCTTCCCGGGTGTAGTTTCCTTCCTTGTCTTGGTGTTTTCCCCCTATTATCCTTTGTAGGGCTGAATTTGTGGAAAGATAACATGCAAATTTGGTTTTGTCATGGAATACCTTGTTGTCTCCATCTATGGCGATTGAGAGTTTTGCTGGGTATAGTAGTTTTGGCTGAAATTTGTGTTCTCTTAGAGTTTGCATGATATCTGCCCAGGATCTTCTAGCTTTCATGGTCTCAGCTGAGAAGTCTGGTGTTATTCTGATAGGTCTTCCTTTATATGTTACTTGGCCTTTTTCTCGTGCTGCCTTTCATATTCTTTCTGTGTTTAGTACATTTGGAGTTTTGATTATTATGTGACAGGATGTATTTCTGTTCTGGTCCAGTCTGTTTGGAGTTCTATAGACTTCTTGTATATTCATGGGCATCTCTCTCTTTAGGTTGGAGAAGTTTTCTTCCATAATTTTGTAGAAGATATTTGCTGGCCCTTTAACTTGTAAATCTTCACTCTCATCTATACCTATAATCCTTAGGTTTGGTCTTCTCATTGAGTCCTGGATTTCCTGGATGTTTTGGGTTACAACCTTTTTGCATTTAGTATTTTCTTTGACTGTTGAATCAATGGTTCCTATGGTATCTTTGGCTTCTGAGATTCTGTCTTCTATCTCTTGTATTCTATTGTTGATATTTGCATCTATGGCCCCTGATTTCTTCCCAAGGTTTTCTATCTCCAATGTTGTCTCCCTCTGTGGTTTCTTAGTTGTTTCTACTTCTGTTTTTAGAACCTGGATGTATATGTTCAGATCTTTTGCTTGATTGTGTTTTCATGTATTTCTTTAAGAGATTTTTGTCTTTCCTCTTTCATCACTTCTACTTGTTGACCCATGTTCTTCTGTATTTCTTTAAGTGATTTTTGTCTCTCCTCCTTATTGGCTTCTGCTTTTTGATCCAGGTTCTTCTGAATTTCTTTAAGTGATTTTTGTGTTGGCCTTGTAAAGGCTTCTAACTTTTGATCCATTTTCTCCTCTATTTCTTTAAGAGATTTATCTATGTATTCTGCT
This sequence comes from Apodemus agrarius, assembly GCA_964023405.1. Taxonomy (NCBI): domain Eukaryota; kingdom Metazoa; phylum Chordata; class Mammalia; order Rodentia; family Muridae; genus Apodemus; species Apodemus agrarius. Next base: position 83,029,412 of record OZ030020.1, read on the forward strand.
ACCAGCATCATGACCAGTGATTTTAGATCCAAGTCTTGTTTTTCCGGTGTGTTGGGGTCTCCAGGGCTTCCTGTTGTTGGCGAACTGGGTTCAGATGCTGTCATGCTGCCTTGATTTCTGTTAGTAACGTTCCTTCGTTTTCCTTTTGCCATCTGGTTATTTCTGGTGTTAGTTGGCCTTGTTGTCACTGGCTGTTGTTTGAACCTCCCGTGAGGCTGTGCTCACCTGTTGTTTCTCTACTGGTGACTATGCTGCAAGATAGAGACTGCCTCTGCAGGTACTGAGGGGACCTCAGGGAGGATGGTTCCCAACCGAGTTGGTGCAAGACCAGAGGGCGTGGAGAAGTCCCACAGAGCCTTGGCGCTGGGCCTGGCTGGTGGCGAGAGCCTGGTGGATCCACCCGCGTCATCGTAGCACCAGCTGGAGTCTGTCTACCTGGGCCTCTCTAGCCCTGTCCTGTTAGTAATATGGAGGCTTACCGTGACTGCTGCTGTAAGGGACCGCGAGCTGGGTGCCGCCCGCTGCCTTGGTGCAAGGCTGGAGGGCATGGAGAAGTCCCGCAGAGCCATGGCGCTGGGCCTGGCTGGTGGAGAGAGCCTGGCGGATCCACCTGCATGATGGTAGCCCCGGCTGGAGTCTGTCTACCTGGGTCTCTCTAGCCCTGTCCTGGTAGCAATATCATCTTTTCTCAATTTTAAGCCAAATATGGTATACGAAAATCTTCAGTTCTATAAGGAAATGTCTCCACTTCCTTTTTAAATTAAATACAAATTTTTTGTATGCCTACCTTTATATATCTGAAATTTCCAAGAAAATCTTCAATTTTACATTTTCCATCTAATTGTTCAATTTATCATAAATATAAAAAAACTTTAGTTCTATTAGAAAATGCCTACACTTTCTTTTATTACTAAATTCTAATTTTTTGTATGCCTACCATTATGTCTCTGAAAATTTCCAAGAATAACTTCAAATTTTACATTTTATATACTTGCTTAATTAATTGGAAAGATATGAAAACCTTCACATCTATTTGAAAATGTCTCCAATTCCTTTCTCAGTTAAAATTCTAATAGACTTCATATTCCTACCAATGTATCTGATACATTTTCTAAAAAAATATTTAATTTCATTATTTTCCTCTTTCCTCAATTTTAACCTAAATATGTTATACAAAAATCTTCAGTTCTATAAGAAAATGTCTCCACAGCCTTTTTTAGTTAAATTCTAAGTTTTGTATGACTAGCATTATACCTCTGAAATTTTCCATGAAAATCTTCAAATTTTACATTTTTCCATCTACTTGCTCAATTTATTGGAAATATACTGAAATCTTCAGTTCTATTAGAAAATGCATCCAATTACCTCCTCAATTAAAATTCTAATAGATTTCATAACCTACCATTGTATCTGACCAAATTTCCCCCCAAATCTTGAATGTCAATATTTTTTCTCTTTCTTGAGTTTTAACCAAAATATGTTATACAAAAATCTTCAGTTCTATCAGAAAATGTCTCTACTTCCTTTTCAATTAATTTTAATTTTTGTATGCATACAATTATATCTGAAAAATTATATTTTTTGTATGCATACAATTATATCTCTGAAATTTTCCAATTAAATCTTCAAATTTTACATTTTTCCATCTAATTGCTCAATTTATTGGAAATATGCAAAAACCTTCTGTTCTATTAGAAAATGCCTCCAACTCCTTTCTAAATTCTAATTCTCATAGTTTTCATATGCCTACCAGAGTATCTGATAAATTATCAAAAAAAAAACACTTTAATTTCAATATTTTCCCTCTGTTTCCTCAAATTTGACCAAATTATATTATATGATAATCATCAGTTCTATCAGAAAATGCCTTCACATACTTTTTAAATTAAATTCTAATTTTTGTATGCCTACCATTTGAAATTTTCTAAGAAAATCTTCAAATTTTATATTTTCTATCTAATTGCTCAATTTATTGGAAGTAGACAAAAACCTTCGGTTCTATTAAAATGGCCCACTTTTTCTTTCTCAATTAAAATCTAATAGACTTCATATGCCTACCATTGTATGTGACAAATTTTCTCAAAAGTTCTTTAATTTCTATATTTTTCCTCTTTCCTTAATTTTAACCAAAATATGTTATATGAAAATCTTCAGTTCTCTCAGAAAATGTCTCCACTTACTTTTTTAATTAAATTCTATCTTTTGTATGCCTACCATTATATCTCTGAAATTTTCCAAGAAAATCTTCAAATTTTATATTTTTTTCTATCTACTTGCTCAATTTATGGGAAATATACTAAAACCTTCTGTTCTATTAGATAATCCCTACAACTCCTTTCTCACTTAAAATTCTAATAGACTTCATATGCCTGTCATTGTATCAGACAAATTTTCCCCCAAAATCTTTAATTTCAAAATTTTTCTTCTTTCCTCAATTTTAACCAAAACATGATATATGAAAATCTTCGGTTCTATCAGAAAATATCTCCACTTCCTTTTTTAACCAAATAATATTTTTTGTATGCCTACTATATATCTCTGAAAATTTTCAAGATAATCTTCATATTTTACATTTTTCCTATCTAATTGCTCAATTTATCATAAATATACAAAAACTTTCAGTTCTATTAGAAAATGCCTCCACTTCCATTCTCAATTAAAATTTTAATTGTTTTCATATGCCTACAAGAGTATCTGATAAATTTTCCCCAAAAACTTAAATTTCAATATTTTTAATCAAATAATATTTTTTGTATGCCTACTATATATCTCTGAAATTTTTCAAGATAATCTTCATATTTTACATTTTTCCTATCTAATTGCTCAATTTATCATAAATATACAAAAACTTTCAGTTCTATTAGAAAATGCCTCCACTTCCATTCTCAATTAAAATTTTAATTGTTTTCATATGCCTATAAGAGTATCTGATAAATTTTCCCCAAAAACTTTAATTTCAATATTTTTAATCAAATATTATTTTTTGTATGCCTACCATATATCTCTGAAATTTTTCAAGATAATCTTCATATTTTGCATTTTTCCTATCTAATTGCTCAATTTATCATAAATATACAAAAACTTTCAGTTCTATTAGAAAATGCCTCCACTTCCATTCTCAATTAAAATTTTAATTGTTTTCATATGCCTACAAGAGTATCTGATAAATCTTCCCCAAAAACTTTAATTTCAATATTTTTCCTCTTTCCTCAATTTTAACCTAAATGTTATTCAAAAATCTTCAGTTCTATAAGAAAATGTCTCCACTTCCTTTCTTAATTAAATTATAATTTTTGATATGCCTACAATTACATCTGAAAATTTCCAAGAAAATTTTCAAACATTACATTTTTTCTATCTACTTGTTCTATTTATTGGAAATATACAAAAACCTTCAGTTCTATTAGAAAATGCCTCCAATTCCCTTTTCACTTAAAATTCTAATAGTTTTCACAGGCATACCATTGTATCTGATACATTTTACAAAAAAATCTTTAATTTCAATATTTTTCCTGTCTTTCCTCAATTTTAACCAAAATATGTTGTATGAAAATCTTCAGTTCTATAAGAAAATGTCTCCACTTCCTTTTTAAAGTAAATTCTAAATTTTGTATGCCTACTATTATATCTCTGTAATTTTTCAAGAAAGTCTTCGAAGTTTACATTTTCCTAATTTCTCAATTCATCGTAAATATACAAAAACCTTCAGATCTATTGGAAAATGCCTCCAAATCCTTTCTCACTTAAAATTTTAATAATTCATATCCCTCCATTGTATCTGATAAAATTTCCCAATCTATACATTCAGTATTTTTCCTATTTTTCCTCAATTTTAACCAAAATTTTATATGAAAATCTTCTATTAGAAGTTCTATCATGCTGGGCGGTGGTAGCACATGCCTGTAATCCCAGCACTTGGGAGGCAGAGGCAGGCGGATTTCTGAGTTCGAGGCCAGCCTGGTCTACAGAGTGAGTTCCAGGACAGCCAGGACTACACAGAAAAACCCTGTCTCGAAAAACCAAAAAAAAAAAAAAAAGAAGTTCTATAAGAAAATATCTCCACCTTCTTTTTTAATTAAGTTCTATTTTTTATATGCCTACCATTATAACTCTGAAAATTTCCAGAAAAGCATCAAATTTTACAATTTTTCTGTTGGCTTGCTCAATTTATCGGAAATATATGAAAACCTTCAGTTCTATTAGAAAATGCCTCTACTTACTTTCTCATTTAACATCCTAATAGTTTTCATATGCCTACCATTGTCTCTCATAAATATTCCCCCAAATCTTTTATTTCAATATTTTTGCTGTCTCTCTTCAAATTTAATCATAATTTTTTATAGCAAAAATTTTAGTTCTATCAGAAAATATCTCCACTTCCTTTTTAAATTAACTTCTATTTTTTATGGCTACCATTATAACAGATATTTTTCAAGAAAATCTTCAAATTTTACATTTTCCTAATTGCTTAATTTATCATAAATATACAAAAATTTTCAGTTCTATTGGAAAATTTCTCCACTTCCTTTCTTAATTAAAATTAATCTAGTGTATATGACTACCAAGTATCACATAAATTCCACCCCCAAAATATTTAATTTCAATATTTTTCCTGTCTTTCCTGAATTTTAACCAAAATATGTTATACAAAAATCTTCAGGTCTATCAGAAAATGTTTCCACTTCCTTTTTTACTTAAATTCTAATTTTTTGTATGCCTACCATTATAACTCTGAAATTTTCTAAGAAAATTTTTGTTTTACTTTTTTTCTGTCTACTTGTTCAATTTATCAGAAATATTCAAAAACCTTCTGTTCTATTAGAAAATGCCTCCAATTCCATTCTCACTTAAAATTCTAATAGTTTTCACAGGCCTACTATTATATCTGATAAATTTTCCTAAAAAATTTTTAATATTTTTCCTGTCTTTCCTCAATTTTAACTAAATATGTTATACTAAAATCTTCAGTTCTATCAGAAAATGTCTGCACTGTCTTTTTTAATTGAATTAAAATATTTTTGTATGTCTACAATTATATCAAAATTTTCAAGAAAATCTTAAAATTTTACATTTTTCAATCTATTTCAATCAATTTATCATGAATATACAAAAACCATCAGTTCTATAAGAAAATACCTCCAATTCCTTTTTCAATTAAAATTCTAATAATTTTCATATGCCTACCAGATTATCTGATAAATTTTCACAAAAAGGCTTTTATTTCAATATGTACAGAGCCATATTGGGGTGTCTTGCCACATGGTAGGAACTTGACATTGGTCAAGGTGAACTTTCTCTCCCAGCCTTTGAGCAGGGATTTCTGTGCTATTCATGATCCTGCCCCACCTAGGGTGGAGTGCTCAGCATGAAGGTGAAGTTCTTCCAGATCTACAACTTCCTGAATTAAGTAGGTGACCCACCCAGCTGCCTGAGTAGTGGAACCAACACCCAAGGGCCATGCAGGAGTCTGGGCGGAGGGGCTCCCCCAAAACTGTTAAGTTGTCTGACCTCCATTAAACTTTAGCCTTGATCGGGAAACTATCGTCCTGGCCCTCATTCTTTCTTGCCCTTCCCCATCCATCCCTCAGCTTCCATTTCCAGAAACCCAGTTCTCAGTAGCTGCAGGCAGCAACAGAATGTGGGACAGGACTCGAGAAGATTTCCTGAGGTGACCCTGTCTTGGCAAATCTTCGCAGAAAATGGAAAAAGATGGTATCCTACACGGTGAGCAAAATAGGTGCTGGAGGATATGGACTAAGTGAGGCAGTGTCAACCCACCACTGAACTCGCTTAGGGGGCAGACAGTGGAATATGGGACTAAAAATTTACAGGCATTCGTCCACAGCTTTTAAGAGCTGATTCAGGCAAAAAAGAAAAGGGTTTAAAAACAGGCGTATGTCCACAGCCTCCAAGAGTTGCTTTAAGAAAGTTTAAAAAAAGAGAAAGTAGGAAAATGGATGTAGTTGCATAGCAAGCATGCTTCCCTTTCTGTGTTTGTCCTTGGTGTGCACCGTGTCTACATGTATGTCTACATGTCTACATGATTATGCCCTATTTGTATGAATGACTGTTTCATGTTAAAAGAAAAATTGGTAAAAATTTCATCTACTGGTGAATGTCATCTCTTAATCTAGCCGCGGTTCACAGCAGAGGTTGATTTAAGGTACCCCGTACTCAGCTAGGAGTCAAACATAGTTGAGAGAAAGCTGCTTTTTAAAAGGCTAGCATCCTTAAGTCTAACAAGTGAATTAATGGTTGTGTCTCCTAAAGAAAAATATCTACAATTGTAGTTTATGGTTCAGAGTGATTTTTGTTCTCTTGAAATTGCAACTAGAAAAAGGAAAATTTTTTGGTTTAAGTTTGAGATTCTTGTAATCACCTTATTCTTGTTTATAATTGGTCTTAAATGGGTAAGTATATTTTGCATGTCTTGACTATATAGAGTATTGGCTTATAAGTCATTGGGCATGGTTTAATAGGCATAATGTTATTAAAGGGTTAGTTTAACCAGCAACATGTGGCCTAACACAACTCATACTTCATTTCCTTTTTTATAATTGGTCTTAAAAGTATAAATATGTTTTGTATGTTTTGACTATGGAGTGTTGGCTTATTAATTATTGTGCATGATTTAAGTGGTGTAGAGTTGGAAGTAAGAGGCAAGTTTGGAGCTGATGACTTGAGGTTACGGCCATCTTGAGCACATGGCATGTTATGACTCATAGAATACAGGCCTCTGGGATGCTTCTAAATTGGCATGGTGTTTTGTGTGAATCTTAACCTAGAAATTAGAAATTAGACTTATAAGGAATAAGATTTAAAATAATGTCTCTTCAATTAGTTATACTGTGGTACACTTAAACATAAGAACTGGCAGACTAACTTTGCTGTGTAAAAGTAATGCATTTGCCATTAATTTTAAAGAAAATAGATTGTTTCAAATTGGGTTTTGCTTCCAAAGTTGTAGTTAAGCTTTAATATTACCAGAGAAATTTAAGTTATAATAAAAATCACCAGTGTGCCATTGATTGCAGTTTGCAGTATGATTCTTTTTTTTTTTTTTTTTTTTTGGTTTTTTTGAGACAGGGTTTCTGTTTAGCCCTGGCTGTCCTGGAACTCACTCTGTAGACCAGGCTGGCCTCGAACTCAGAAATCTGCCTGCCTCTGCCTCCCAAGTGCTGGGATTAAAGGCGTGTGCCACCACCGCCCAGCTTGCAGTATGATTCTTAACACATTTCGTTAATTAAGATGATTTCCAGAGTGATAAAGGTTAAGAACAGCTGTGGCCAATATGGGCCTATTGCCATTTTTTTCCCAAGTTATTGGTACAGTGGTAGAAGCAAAATTTAACCCCTCAAGATTAAAAAGGAGAGGTCAGTTGAAATTTATTTGATATCAAACAGGTTCCTTTGACTACTAAAAATCAAGGAGTAAATTCTTTCTAAAAGCCCTGAAATTACAGTTTCCTTTTGTTTGTTATTCAACCCTCATGTCCTTGCAAGACAGGTGGGTTTGCCTCTGGCCTTAGATAATAGGTTCAGATTAGAAGATATTTACATTTGAGGGACCTCATACCTTGTCCTTGCCAAACTGGTGGGTGTTGGGCAGATTAAAAAAAAAAAGGAACTCTTTTTATCTTGCAGACCCCATCTAGGGAGTGTTTGGCCAAAACAACCTTCTTGACTTAATCCAGGTGTGGTTCAAAATGTAGTTCAATTTTCTGAAAGGTTATTAAGACTATGTAGAACTTATAAAGGCATTAAAATTTGGCCTGCCTACTCCATACAAAATTATTATAGGTTTAAAGGGTTGTTTTTTGCTTTACATTCTGATAATTATAAAGGCATTTGCTTCTATTGGCTAACTTTAAAGAAACAATAAAGCAATTTCATTAGAAGTTTTTTCGTCATGCAATGGCTGATAGCTTTACCTTATGTGAAAAAGATTTTGTATCAATACGGCAAGCTAGGATCTTAGATTTTTCAGAGTATAATGTTCATGGAATGTTTGTTACAGGCCTTTTCTCTTAACAATTGGCTTTTAAATTTTTAAGTAAATGATTTTCAAAGGTTGTTAGGATATATTAATTGGCTTTATCTTATATTAACCTCATCTTAAGCTTGCCACAAGAGGATTTAAGCCTCTAATGTTTTTAAAATAAATGATGCAGCAGTTAAATTATTATTGATGGTTGATGTATTACATGGCAAGCCTTTTTAGGCAAAATTAATAATTGTTATCCAAAAGATAATTTGTTGCAATTTACTTTTATATTCTATACATACATCCTATAAAGACTACAACTATTGTTGGATTGGAGCTCATGTAGTTGGATTACATGTTTATTCTTTTGAGTTTCCTCCTGCTTCTGCACAGATAATTGACTTGTGTGCTGTAACGGCTATTTTTAAGATGTTAAAAATAAAGCTTTTAATAATAGTAAATATATATGGCTCATGGTTTACAACTGCTTAGAATTGTTCCCCTTTTAATACTGCTAATTCTTAAATTTTACAATTATTTATGCAAATGTAAATCAAGGTAAAAAAGATATTCTTTAAATGACTGTCCTGCATGTTTGAGAGCTGATCCAAAGGCTGGAGAGACAGCCATAGCTGCTGGGAGCCAAGCTCTTGTATTTTATGGATGTGAGCCTGAAGAAATGGCTCATCCATTAAAGGCTAGGCCCTCAACTATGAAGTATGGGAGTTCATTCCCAGCAACCACATGGTAGCTCACAACCACTTATGACGGGATCTGACACCCTCTTCTGGCGTGTTTGAAGACAGCTACAGCATACTTATATATAATTAATCTTTTAAAAGGTGCCTGGACAAGACCCCTTAAGGCAAAGCACATGAAATTTATATCCCAGATAGACTATATAGAAACAATTGGCCACACAAGCATATTCTTTTTTTTTTATTTTTTTGGATTTGGTTTCTTCGAGACAGGGTTTGTCTGTATAGCCCTGGCTGTCCTGGAACTCACTCTGTAGACCAGGCTGGACTCGAACTCAGAAATCCTCCTGCCTCTGCCTCCCATTGTGCTGGGATTAGAGGCATGCACCACCCCTGCCCGACTAAGCATATTCTTTATATCATCAAAAGGATAATGGCTTAAAAAATAATTTTGTATTTTTGTGCACATCAAGTTATAAAGATTTGTTCTTTGTATGCTCAATTTCTTCCTCTACCACATAATGGTGTTAATTAGAGGACTTAATTATTACAGATAAATGATACTACTCATGTTTTCTAATTTAGAAAATTAAAATATGTACATGTGACTATTGACACCTCTTCAGACTTTCTAGTTGCCTGAAAACAGGAGAAGCAACTAAAAAGATAATCATTGCCTATGCTATTTTTCTATATTGGGTGTTCCAAATCAGATTAAAACATATAATGGAACTGGCTATTTCAGTCAAGCATTTGAAACTTTCTGCAGACAGTTTAATATCACCCACATTACTGGGATTCCTTATAATCCTCAAGGACAAGGCCTTCAAGCAGGAATTTGACATTGAGGCATAATAGGGAAGTAGGTTAAGTCAGGAATTTTTATCCTAGGGTGGAATGAGAGAGACAAGCCTCAGGCAAGATCCTGGGCTTGGACAAGGAAGTAGGCTCAGGTATTTTGGCCATCCTTACATACCCTTGAACAATTTTGTGGTTATTGTTCCACATTGTACTACTTTTTTACCTTAATTCCTGCATGTAAGTAAACTGGTTTAAAAGGGGATTGAAAATTATTAAACAAGACTGATCTAACAGAAAAAGCATCTAAAATGCTATGTTTATTTTCTATAATTATATAGTTATTGCCTAACTTATGGTATATGCTTGGTGCTCCAATTTAAATTAATAAAACAGTATCTTCTTAGAAGAGAGTAGAGAGGGGAAATTGTGTCCCCATGCATATTATTAAAATTGTGCTTGTATATTTTTTTAAAAAATTTTTAAAGTTTGGATGCCATGGAACTCCTTGCTGAGTGTGTATGACATCCTGTAACTAGGCCTAGGTAACATGAAGGAATTCACTTATCGACATATGCCATGATCCTGATTTAATATTGTGGAAGAAGGAATGTCTATGTTTTTCCTATAGAATGCTGTAGAAGCATGCTAGCTGCCAGAGCAATTGGTGTGGCATGCTGAAGATTTGCTGACTGTGGGCTTGCTGAGTGCCCAGACAATAGTAACATAAGAGCTATATTGGGTATATGTTCTTGACATACTTTAATTGTCAAATGTCCCAGATTAGATAAATTGCCTTGCTTCAAGCTTTTAGACTGTGGGATAGAACAAGGAGACTGTTTAAACATGCTTAGAAAAAAATTGATATAGAGTTGCTATAATAACTCTACTCTTTCCTTTAATGTGATCAACTGACTCAGTCATAAACTGGTCTAGAAATAAATCCAGTATTGGAGATTCCAATTATAAAGATGGCTAACAATCTTCAGCCAGCTTAATTTAAAATATAGTCTCCACTTTTATGGAGAAGTAATAGCTTATCTCTTGATACACAGGTACCTCCCTCACTTCTGAGGCCAGACTTTATGTCTCTTAAATTGCTAATTTGCAACTGAGTTGGATACCTCAGGGACATCCACATGCAAGTTAATCCTGTTTCACCTTTAACTCTTGACCTTGGTTTTTAAGCAGACTGGCTTGTTTCCACCAGGCTCACCTGGATTGAAAAATTGCAAGTCTTCAACAGACACTGGCAGACCCCCTGGCTTCAAACTTATACAAGTGGATCTCCAAAATGGGAGCCACATAGAACTCAGAGCTATGTGTGTTTGCTAATCAAGCAGATATGGGCACCAGTGAGAGGTGCGAGGCAAAGCACTGCATAGGGAAGTAAATTTCTGCCTCTGAGTCCCTAGAAAGTATACCTCATTGCATAGGGATTAACGTTGAGAGGCTGTCCTTAAAATAATAAGGGAGCCTATTTCCCCTCCTCTGCAAAAAGACGTCATACAATATTTAAGAGGAATTAAGGTCAATTCTTTCCCTCCTCTCGTTAAGGCTCACCATCTTTATACGGATATATTTATCCACTTGTTTTCTACCTCCTCATTTTCAAATTAATAAAAAGGGAGGAAATGTGCAGAGCCATATTGGGGTGTCTTGCCATATGGCAGGAACTTGACATTGGTTAAGGTGAACTTCCTCTCCCAGGCTTTGAGCAGGGATTCCTGTGCTATTGATGATCCTGCCCCACCTAGGGTGGAGTGCTCAGCATTAAGGTGAAGTTCTTCCAGATTTACAACTTCCTGAATTAAGTAGGTGACCCGCCCAGCTTCCTGAGCAGTGGAACCAACACCCAAGGGCCATGCAGGAGTCTGGGAGGAGGGGCTCCCCAAAACTGTTAAATAGTCTAACCTCCATTAAACTTTGGCCTTGATTGGTAAACTATCATCCTGGCCCTTGTTCTTTCTCACCCTTCCCCATCCATCCCTCGGCTTCCATTTCCAGAAACCCAGTTCTCAGTAGCTGCAGGCAGCAACATCAATATTTTTCCTGTCTTTCCTCAATTTTAACCAAATTTGGTTATATGAAAAATTTCAGTTCTATCAGAAATTGTGAAGACATCCTTTTTCAATTAATTTCTATTTTTTTGTATGCCTACCATTATATCTCTGAAAAATTTCAAGAAAATCTTTAAATTTTACATTTTCACTATCTAATTGCTCAACTTATAATAAATGTACAAAAACCTTCAGTTCTATTAGAAAATGTCTCTACTTCCTTTCTCAATTAAAATTCTAATAATTTTTATGTCCCTACCAGAGTATCTGATAAATTTTCACAAAAAACCTTTAATTTCAATATTTTTCCTGACTTTCCTCATTCTTTGCCAAAATATGTTATATGAAAATCTTCAGTTCTATCAGAAAATGTCTCCACTTTCTTTTGTAATTAAATTCTAATTTTTTTATGCCTACCATTTTATCTCAGAAAATTTCCACGAAAATCTTCAAATTTTACATTTTTCCTATCTACTTGCTTACTTTGTCAGAAATAGACAAAAACTTTCAGTTCTATTAGAAAATGCTTACAATTCCTTTCTCAAGTAAAATTGTAATAGATTTCACATGCCTACCCTTGTATATCATAAATTTTCCCAAAAAAATCTTTTATTTCAATATTTTTCTTGTCTTTCCTCAATTTTAACCAAAATTTGTTATAGGAAAATCTTCAGTTCTATCAGAAAATGTCTCTACTTCATTTTTTATTTAAATTGTAATTTTTGTATGCCTACTATTATATACCCGAAATTTGTCAAGAAAATCTTCAAATTTTACATTTTTCCTAATTGCTCAATTTATCATAATTATACCAAACCTTCAGTTTTATTAGAAAATGCCTACAATTCCTTTCTCAATTAAAATTCTAATACTTTTCATATGCCTAACAGAGTATCTGATAAATTTCCCAGAAAGGACTTTAATATCAATATTTTCCCTATCTTTCCTCAATTTTAAAGAAAATATGTCATGCGAAAATCTTAAGTTCTATCATAAAATGTCTCCAATTTATTTTAATTAAATTCTAATTTTTTTGTATGCATACAATTATATCTCTGAAATTTCCTGGAAAATCTTCAAATTTTACATTTTTTCTATCTACTTGCTCAATTTATCAGAAATGTACAAAAACCTTCAGTTCTATTAGAAAATGCCTCTAAATTCTTTCTCAATTAATATTCTAATAGTTATCATATACCTATAAGAGCATATTTTAAATTTCCCCCAAAATCTTTAATTTCAATATTTTTCCTGTCTTTCCTCAATTTTAATCAAAATATGTTATTAAAAAACAGATCTATTAGAAAATGTCTCCACTTCATTTTTTAATGGAATTCCAATTTTTTGGATGCCATCCATTATATCTGGAATTTTCCAAGAAAATCTTCGAATTTTACATTTTTTCTATCTACTTGCTCAATTTATTAGAAATCTACAAAAACCATCAGTTCTCTAAGTAGATGGCTCCACTTCCTTTCTCAAATAAAAGTCTAATAGTTTTTATAGGCCTACTATTGTATCTGATAAAATTTCCCAAAAAGTCTTTAATTTCAATTTTTTTCTGTCTTTCCTCAATTTTAAGCAAACTATGTTAACGAAAATCTTTATTTCTATGAGAAAATGCCTCCACTTCATTTTTAATTAAATTCTAATTTTTTGTATGCCTACCATTATATCTCTGAAATTTCATAGAAAATCTTTAAATTTTACATTTTTTCTATCTACTTGCTCAATTTATCGTAAATGTATAAGAACCTTCAGTTCCATTAGAAAATGCCTCCAAATCCTTTCTCAATTAAAATTCTATTAATTTTCATATGCATACCAAAGTATCTGATAAATTTTCCCAAAAAACTTTAATTTCAATATTTTTCCTCTTTCCATAATTTTAACCAAACTATGTTATACTATAATCTTCAGTTCTATCAGAAAATGCCTCCACTTACTTGCTCAATTAAAATTCTAATAGTTTTCATATGCCTACCAGAGTATTTGATAAATTTTCCCAAAAAATCTTTAATTTCAATATTTTTCCAGTCTTTTCTCAATTTTAACAAAAATATATTATATGAAAATTGTCAGTTCTATCAGAAAGTATCTCCACTTCCTTTTCACTTAAATTCTAATTTTTTGTATGCTTACCAGTATATATCTGAAATTTTCCAAGAAAATCTTCAAATTCACATTTTTCCTATCTACTTGCTCTATTTATTGGAAAAGTACAAAAATCTTCAGTTCTAACAGAAAATGGCTCCAATTCCTTTCTCACATAAAATTCTCCTAGTTTTCATATGCCTACCATTGCATCTGAAAAATTTTCCCACAAAAACTTTAATTTCAATATTCAACCTGTCTTTCTTCAATTTTAACCAAAATATGTTACACGGAAAATATTCACTTGTAGCTGCCAGCTGCTACTTTGAACTGCGTCCTGGAAGGGAAGCAGAGGGATGGATGGGGAGGCAGCGAGAAGGAATGAAGGCCAGGATGAAGTTTTCTGATCGAGGCCCCAAGTTTAATGGAGGTCACACAATATAACAGCTTGGGTGAACACAACCCCCAGGCTCCAGGCTGGGTTTCAGGAACTGGTCCTGCTGTTCACTGGGCATTGACTCCACTGCTCAGGTGGCTGGGCCGGTCACCTGCTTAATTCAGGAATTTGCAGGCCTGGTGGAACTTCATGTTCACTCTGAGCACTCCACCCTAGGTGGAGTCGGATTCTGAATAGCACAGGAATCCCCGCTAAACAAAAGCTGGAGGAAGATCACCTTGACCAATGTCAAGTTCCTACCACGTGACAAGACACCCCAATATGGCTCTGTACATTTCCTCCCTTTTTATTAATTTGAAAATGAGGAGGTAGAAAACAAGTGGATAAACATATCCATCCAACGACGGTGGGCATTTACCAATGAGAAAAAGTAGAGACCTTAGCCCCCTTAAATATTAAATGATGTCCTTTTTTGGGGAGGGGAAATAGACTGTCTTATTATTTATTATAAGGGTGGTCTCTCAACATCGACCCCTATGCAGCCAGGTATGCTTTTAGGGAAACTCAGACACAGGATTTCTTCCCTTTCCCTTGCAGTACCTTGCCTGGCATCTCAATTGGTGCCCATGTTTGTTAGAAAACAAACATGCATAGATCTGAGTTCTAATCAGCTCCCTCTTTGGAGATCCACTTGTATAAATTTGAAGCCAGGGTGTCTGCCAGTTTCTGTTGAAGACATGTGATTTTTTCAATCCAGGTGAACCTGAGTGGAGATAAGTCAGTCTGCTATAATAAGGTCAAGAGTCAAAGGTGTAACAGGATTAACTTGTCTGTGAATGTCCTGGAGATACAAATTAGCAACTTAAAAGACACAAGGCCTTCCTTCCCAGCGTAGGTCCCTGGAGGTATCCAATTCAGTTGCAAATTAGCAACTAAAAGACACAAGGCCTTCCTTCCCAGTGTAGTGGAAGTCAACAATTGAGACCCCCCTTTTTCCCCACCAGACAAGCTGGATAATAAGATTTCTAGCCATCTTTCAGTAATTAAAATCATACTTACAAGAAGATGCAGGATCTGTGTCCAACTGATGAGCCAATCTTTCTGGCAGCCATCGGGCTCCATCCTCTTTTTGTGGAAAAATGCAAACAGAACCACTTTCCCAAATTAAAACAGGGTCTGGACCATTCCATGTATTGGTTAAAGGGTCCTGCCACTTAACCATGGCATAAGAATTAGAAGTAACAGGATGCCAATGGCAATCTGTTGCAGACTGACCTTTAGCATAAGTTTGCAAAAAATTCAAAACAAATAAGACAAAAGCAAGATGTGCCTTTGGTGATCTTGGAGGGTATAGTTTTACATTTTTTGTTTTTAAAAGCCAATTTTTAAGAGTGTAATGTGCATGTTCAACAATTCCTTGTCCCATTGGTTTATAAGGAATGCCAGTTTTATGTTCAATACCAAATTCTTTACAAAATGAGATAAAGTTATTGCCAGTGTAAACTGGTCCATTGTCCATCTTAATGACTTTAGGCAATCCCATAGTATTAAATGCTTTTAACCAATGATCAATTACATTTCTAGAGGCTTCTCCTGTATGTAGAGAAGCGAAAAGGAATCCTGAACAAGTATCAATGCAAACACGTATAAATTTTAATTTTCCAAACTGTGCATAGTGAGTTACATCCATTTGCCAGATATGATTAGGCATAAGGCCTCATGGATTAACCCCTAAATGGGGAACTGGTGATAAGGTAAGGCAGTTATGGAACTGTTTTATAATCATTCTTGCTTGCTCCTTTGTAATCTTATGATTACAAAGCTCTATGATGGAGCTTTAAGGTATAGCTTGAAAGATGAATCTTATGATCACTCTTGGCCAATTCAACAGGATCTGAAATTAAAACTTCTCCTTATTAGATCCTTATCAATGCAATCATTACCTTGAGCAAAAGGTCCAGGAAGACCGGAGTGAGCTTGTATATGGCCAATATAAAATGGATTTCTTCTAGCAAGAATGATATTTTGCAATTGTGAAAACAAAGATCCTGCTGGTGTATTAAAATTAAATGTGCCACAGGTTTCTAATAAGGGGACAGATTCTGCAACATACAAACTGTCCGTAAAAAGATTAAAGGTACTATTTACAGATTACTTAATACTTAATACTTAATACTGCAGTCAGTTCTGCCAACTGAGATGAGAGCCTAGGTGTTTCTATAACCACCTGTTGATTATCAATTAAATATCCAGCTCTTCCTTTAGAGGAGCCATTCATGAAAATCAAAAGAGCATTATGCAGCAGCTATAAAGATATCATTTTTTAAATCTTTATTAATTTATCTTGAGGATAATGGTTATCAATAGTTCCTTCAAATCCTATTTGAACAAGCAACCAATCTATGCTATGCTGCTTCAGCCAAGTAACTTGATCTACGTTAAAGGGCTGAATAATGATATCTGGTTCTTTGCCAAAATAAGTTAGTGCCTACTTCTTTCCAAGTACAATTATTTGGGCTACAGCCTCATAATATGGCAGGATATTACATTTAGGAGACATCCTCAAATGAATCCACATAAGAGGAGCCTTTTGCCATAATAATCCTGTGGGCGAATGAGCCATTTTAAAAATCAACAGATGTAAAGGTAAAGAGTAATATATATAGGTAACAAATTGGTTCTCAATAGCTTTCTCCACTTGCTATAAGGCCAAAATCCCTTCTGGGGTTAAGGACCTTGGGGATATAGGATTAGCATCTCCTTTTAAAATATCAAATAAAGGTTGTAATTCTCCTGTAGTTGAAAGGATAAGGTTGTAAGCTAGGAATCTCCCATGCCTGAGTCTAGGGTGACCTCAAAGGAGCAGAGTCCGACCACGAACCTCTGGGAGAGTTCCTGGTGCCTTTTCCCGTCTCCCTCGGTGGAGTGGCCTTGGCAGGGATGGGCACGGCTGGGGGCTGGCAGAGTCGCAGTGGGGGGCTGCAGAACTCCAGCCTGTGGGGGCACTTAGGTCCCCCCATTGCCAGTGGGGGAGGGTGGGCGCGACACTGTGTGGCGGCCACGTAAGTGGAAATGACTTAACTAGTTCTTCCAGCCTCTGTGAGAGGCTGGTAGGTTCTCAGAGAGCATGGGTTCAGATGGTTTGAACTGATTGGCTTAGAAGCTTGTGGTAGGCAGGTTCTGTTATAAGCCCATAAAAAGCCTATACAAGCCAGCTCAGGCAGGCTTACTTCTTTTACCCTGCGTGGGGAAGCTGTAACCCCCCAGAGCTCTGGACATTAAAATCCTCTTGCAAATTGCATCAGGTCTGTCTCTCGTGAGTGTTTCGGGGTGCCGGTTTCCGAGGCATGGGGTGCTGGAGTACCCCCGTTTTTTCTTTCAGATCTTACATCTGGTGCATGGGCCAGGAAGTGCGGGCACCCCTACACACTAGAGAATCAACTTGGAGGTAAGGGGACCCCCTTTGAAGTTTGTGTGTGCTGGCCAGCCAATGTCTGATTGTCCTGAGTGTTTGAATGCGGCTCCTCGGTCTGTATGTGTGTTTACAGAGAGAGTGGATGTGGAATCCCACTCCAGGCAGCTGCCACTGTGAACCGTAAGGACACAGGGGCCGTGGGAGGGGATACCCTCGGGCCACAGGCTGCCGAGACCCCAGGGGACACTCTGGGATGTATGTAAGTCTGCCAGGGATGCCTAGGAGACTCTGGTGTTGGTCATTGACTGACATCTGCGCTTGTAGGAGATGCGGATGGGTCGTAAAGGCTTGAATCTGTTGGTTTCTGTTTTGTGCATTGCTGTTCTTGTGTGCTTTTATCTACTAAGCCTGTCTTGGTGTGGAGAGTTTGACTGGCAGTCGAAACCGCTGGGGTCCGGAGGACCCTGGAGGAGGCTCTTCTCTGTATTCGGTTCTGCAAAGAGCAGGAGCAGGAACATTCGGTATCTGAAATTGGGCCCGTCTAGCAGCAGATTGTATGTTGATTTTCCTTGCTCTGGGTTCTTGAATTTAGACGCCTGATGGTGGCAGTGTCAGGCTGTCTATGTGGTGATTGTTACTCTGTGTTTTGTATATTCTTGTGTTTTCGGACTTAGATGACTGACGCATAGGGATTTAGACCAACTGATAATTTTGTTAAGAATTTAGACCGACTGAAAGGCCCGCCATGGTGGGCTCTGTGGCGGCAAGATCAGGTCGCGTGACTCAGGCCCACCATGTTAGGGTCTGGCGGCAAGTTCAGCTCACATGACTCCAGCCCGCCATGTTGAGGTTTTGGCGACAAGATCAGGTCACGTGACTCAAGCCCGCCATGTTAGAACAAGAAAGAGAAAATATTTAAGCTGTGAGGCCCCCTAGTGGGGGAAATAATTTTTAACAAGACACTCAAAGTGGCGGATGTAGGAATTCTGAGTTTAAGTTACAGATGGCTTATTT
The DNA here is from genome assembly GCA_964023405.1 of Apodemus agrarius. Taxonomy (NCBI): domain Eukaryota; kingdom Metazoa; phylum Chordata; class Mammalia; order Rodentia; family Muridae; genus Apodemus; species Apodemus agrarius. The sequence goes on from OZ030020.1 coordinate 83,047,871, forward strand.
CATTTATTTTAAATTGTTTAAATTATTATAATAGATATAATAAGCTTTTTGGTTTTATTGTTTCTCTGGGAAAGAGGTCAAAAATAAGGGGGACCTCTAGAAGACTAGATTCTGAAACATTAAGCCAAAAATCTGTCTCCGTGATACTAAAATCTTGTTTTGAGAATTATATTATGTTCAAGGCATAAATTCTTATTTGATACTGATTTTATTTTGATACAAAATCAAGGTTTTCATTGGTATAAATACTAAAAATGTAAAAATGCAGGATTTACACCCAGTCCTTTCTTCCTGTTATTATTATAGATCTGAAATGTTTAAGCCTATGAGTTTGGGGCCATACAAAAATATAAGGCTCTGAGTTTATTATTAGGGTGTTTTCAATGTTTTAATTAGAGTTGCTTCTGTTATGGCGAGAGAGAGAAAGCAACGATATTGCCTCTCTTCATTTACAGACAAACTCAATGTGTCTATAGATTATTATATGACTTAATAATTCCTGATTCTTTAAGTCTGTCAGATGTTCTTGTGCCAGAACGCTGAAGACCAATGTTTCAACATTTTGAAGTATAAACTGTTCAGGTGTTTAGCAATCTCTATCATTTGGCTAAGTCTTAAAAGGTGTATTAAGCTTTTTATATTTTCAGTTAATATTGGTCACTCTTGGATTTCTGACGGGGATAAAAACTGTTAGTCTCATAGTCAGCTCAAGCTCTTTAATCTTGAAAGCTGATATAGATTTACAGAAATGATTTTCAGGTGATATAAAATTTATAGCCAAAACATGAGTCAGGTGTTAATTCTTATAGTCTTTCAAGATAGTGAAGATAACAAAGGTTCTGTTTGACAGAGATTGGATGTTAGGCCTATCTTATAGTTTATAATTTACAAAATGATAATAGTATGCTCAATTTATATTTAGAGAAGACCACAGAATGGAGCAGAAAATCTGAGACCACCTATCCTGATTCACAGTGACACCCTCACTAAAGACATATTTCCCAAGAGACTGATTAATCTCTTTGAGACTGTTTTACTTGTAATACAGGAAGCCAGTAAAGAATACCCCCTCAGGCGAAAGGTAAGAGGCACCTGAAGGACCAACACCAGACTCCATTGGCAGGTCTTGAGAGCATGACAGCCAACAGATTTGGCAAAGGTATGTGAGGTTAAGCAGGGACCAGAGGAGTCACTGGCAGCCTTTCTAGTGCAGCTCAGAAGCATTTTGCTATACACCCCAGACTAGATGGACTTTAGATTGCTGAGAAAGTATGTAGAGGGATTTGGTGCAAGTTATTTAGAAGGTCTATAGAGAGATTTGGTGGTGCAGGTTGTTAGAAAAGTCTATAGAGAGATTTAGTATAGTTTGCTGAGACAGGGAGACAGAGGAGAAAGAAAAAAATGACAGAGAAGGAAGCTACAGAGAATCCTGGCTAAAAGGCAGAAAGGAATCAATGTGCATGCTATATGGAGAGGCCACTGAGCCAGAGTGTCCCCTAACATGCTGGGAGCAAGAACTCCCAGGTCTTGGGAGAAGTGCCCACAAATGGCAAAGGTGTTATCCTTGGATAAAGACAATGTCTAGGGGAGATGGGTGTTCTGACCACCTCCCCCAACCCTGGATAACTGTGAGAGGGAAAGAGAAACCCTCTCAGTTCTTGATGGACACAGGGACTTAACACACGGTCTTCCAACCCAATGGTCCTGTTTCCAAGAAAAGATCTAGGGTCCAAGAAGCCACTGGCACCAAAATATGTTCATGGACACCCCAGGATGTTCCTAACCATTGGAGCATCCTCCAAAATGGTGGGGAGGACAGATATACTTACTGTTCAAAGGGCTGCAGCAACTGGAAAACCAAAAAGAGAGACTGACCCCTGCTGAAAGTTGCTACAGAAAGGAGCAATTTTCTCTGTGAAAGACAGAGACAAGCAGGTGCTGCTATGGTGGACAGCACAAATGGCATCTGGGTAGAAGAGTCTTTACCCCCTGGCATGTCAACGCAGAAAGTGGAGCTAATTGCCCTTACCAAGACCTTGGAACTTGGAGACAGCATGAAAATCAACATCCACATGGATAACAGGTATGCCTTTGCCACAACCCATGTCCACAGGTGTATATGCCAAAAGGACTGCTCACATCAGAGAAAACCAACAGGAAATCTTGGACCTCTTAGATGTCCTAATGAAGCCAACAATCATGAGTATTACCCTCTGCCCAGGATGTCAAAAGGGAAAAGACTCAGTGGGCAATAGCCCGGCAGAGCAAATGGCTCCAAGGATGGTTATACAGGAGCCTATACTGGTTGTGGGTCTGCAAGAGACACCCACTGAAAAATGGGACAAAATTAAGAGATAGCCTCACTTAAAATATGCTGAAGAAAAAAGGACTGAGATTGCTAGCCATCTGACCAACTATTACTAAGGAAAGGTGCACACAAGAAGGGAGAATTATACTCCCCAGAGAGTAAGCCAAGGACTCACCAGGGCAAATGCACAGATGAACTCATTTAAGGGATCAATAAAACAGTGTAAGTTATGCCAGCGAGTGAATGCTTATGCAGCAAAGAGTAAATAGGGCAGAAGACCTAGAAGAGAACAACCTAGAGTATATAGAGGTTTTATAAAAGATAAGGCAGGAAAGTATGGTTATGAATATCTTCTAGCACTTGTAGATACTTAATCTAGATAGATTGAGACTTCCCCTAGCAGGCAGGAAACAGCAGCCAGGGTTAAAAGAAAATTTCCTGAGTTTCAGAGTGCCCAAGGTAATTGGATCAGACAATAGTTATGTTTTTGTTTCTAAGGTAAGTCAGAAATTGACAGATATTGGGGACTAATTGGAAACGTTATTGGATATACTGTCCCCAGGGCTCAAGACAGCTAGAGAAAATAAACAAAACCCTATGAGAGACCTTAACTAAATTGACCTTGGAGACTGGCTTAGGCTGGGTGGTGCCTCTCCCCTTGTTTCTGAATAGCCCTTGCCATTTTAACCTGACCCCACTGGAGATCCTCTTTGTTACCCCAATTTCTTTGTCATCCACTGGGACCTCCCGAGAGGTGTACCACAACATGAAATTCGGCTCAAACTGTCCACTTTAATGCTCTAGGCATGTCAGAGACTCCTCACTGCTTCCAGACAGGTTACTGGATCTGTCAAAGAAGGCTCCAGGAACAGTTGCTGGAACCCTGGTGAAAGAGATCCTCACCAAATTGATCACAGAGAATGGACCTTTGCTCTCTAGGCTCGAGGTGCTCCAATTGATAAGGCATCAAGGTCCTGGAGGCCTACTCAGGAGGAGATCCACAACTCCCACATCACTTCCAAGTTGGAGATATGGTCTACATTAGATGCCAACACAGGGGAAACTTTAAGACTCGGTGGAAAGACCCTTATCTTGTACTCTGGACCACCCTGTTTTCTGCCCTGGTAGGACCCCTAATGATAATGCTCCTGTTCCCTACAGTTAGACTTATAACTTATATTCAATAGGTTAGTTGCCTTCATCAGGGACCAGGTGAGCGTGGTCCAGATTATGGTACTTAGGCAGCAGTATAAGAGCCTTCTGAGACAAGAAGAGGCTGACCTTTAATTCTCCTAGTTCTAAGGTTAGAACTATTAACAAGACAGGAAGTGGGGAATGAAAGGATAAGGTTGTAAGCTAGGAATCTCCGTGCCTGAGTGAGTCTAGGGTGACCCCAAAGGAGCAGAGTCCGACCACGAACCTCTGGGAGAGTCCCTGGTGCCTTTTCCCGTCTCCCTCGGTGGAGTGGCCGTGGCAGGGACGGGAACAGCTGGGGGCTGGCAGAGTCGCAGTGGGGGGCTGCAGAACTCCAGCCTGTGGGGGCACTTAGGTCCCCCCATTGCCAGTGGGGGAGGGCGGGCATGACACTGCGTGGCGGCCACATAAGTGGAAATGACTTAACTAGTTCTTCCAGCCTCTGTGAGAGGCTGGTAGGTTCTCAGAGAGTGTGGGTTCAGATGGTTTGAACTGATTGGCTTAGAAGCTTGTGGTAGGCGGGTTCTGTTATAAGCCCATAAAAAGCCTATACAAGCCAGCTCAGGCAGGCTTACTTCTTTTACTCTGCGTGGGGAGGCTGTAAGCCCCACCCCAGAGCTCTGGATATTAAAATCCTCTTGCAAATTGCATCAGGTCTGTCTCTCATGAGTGTTTTGGGGTGCCGGTTTCCAAGGCATGAGGTGCTGGAGTACCCCCGTTTTTTCTTTCGGATCTTACATAGTAAGCTTTAAATAGGGGCAAAGCCAATTAATATCACCTAGCAACCTTTGAAAATCATTTAAAGTTTTCAAATTGTCCCTGCAAATAATTATCTTCTGGGAGAAAACGGCTGGATCTGTAAGTTTGAAACCCAGATAATTGTAAGGATCCTGGGCTTGTACTTTCTCTGGAGCTTTCTGTAATCCTTTATTGGCTAGAGCCTGTTGCAAATCTTTACAACACAAAAGCAAATCCTGAGGATTATTTTCCGCCATCAAAATAACATCTGTGTAATGGACCAAGTAAATCTCTGGCCATTGCTGTCTTACAGGCTGAATGGCCTGTGCCACAAACTGTTGACATAAGGTAGGACTGTTTGCCATAGGTTCCATGAAATTAATAGAAGGAACACTGAAAGCAAATCTTTCACAATCCTCAGGGTGTAAATGAATAGTAAAGAAACAATCTTTCAAATCCACCACTATTTTATTATATCCTCTAGGAATAGCCACTGGAGATGGAAGTCCAGGTTGTAAAGTTCCCATGGGCACCATGGTTTCATGAACCTTTCTTAGGTCTTGTAGCAATCTCCATTTACCAGATTTTTTCTTGATAACAAATATTGTGGTATTTCATGGAGATTGAGATTCTTTTAAATGTCCTGCTTTTAGTTGCTCCAGCACTAGCGAAAAGGCGGCTTCTGTTTTTTCTTTAGATAAAGACCACTGTCAACCCACACAGGATTATCACTAAGCCATTGAATTTTATCGGCATGGGATGCAGGCAAGATAGTGGCAATTACAGAAATACCACTAATGAAATTCTAATTTTTTGGATGCTGTCCATTATATTTCTGAAATTTTCCAAGAAAATCTTCAAATTTTACATTTTTTCTATCTACTTGCTCAATTTATCAGAAATGTCCAAAAACCTTCAGTTCTATAAGAAAATGGTTCCACTTCCTTTCTCAAATAAAATTCTAATAGTTTTCATAGGCCTACCATTGTATCTGATAAATTTTCCCAAAAAGACTTTAATTTCAATATTTTTCCTGTCTTTCCTCAATTTTAACCAAAATATGTTCTACAAAAATATTCATTTCTATCAGAAAATGTCTATACTTCATTTTTAATGAAATTCTAATTTTTGTATGCCTACCATTATATCTCTGTAATTTTCTAAAAAATCTTCAAATTTTACATTTTTTCTACCTACTTGCTCAATTTATTAGACATGAACAAAAACATTCAGTTCTATTAGAAAATGGCTCCACTCACTTTGCCAATTAAAATTCTAATAGTTTTTATATGTGTAACATTTTCTCTGATAACTTTTCCCAAAAAAGACTGTAATTTCAATATTTTTCCTGTCTTTCCTCAATTTTAACCAAAATATTTTATTAAAAAATCTGAGATCTATCAGAAAATCTCTCCACTTCATTTTAAAATTAAATTCTAATTTTTTGGATGTCATCCATTATATCTCTAAAATTTTCCAAGAAAATCTTCAAATGTTGCATTTTTTCTATCTACTTGCTCAATTTATCAGAAATGTACAAAACCCATCAGTCGTAAGAAAGTGGCTCCACTTCCTTTCTCAAATAAAAGTCTAATCGTTTTCATAGGCCTACTATTCTATCTGGTAAATTTTCCCAAAATACTTTAATTTCGATTTTTTCTGTCATTCCTCAATTTTAAACAAAATGTGTTATATGAAAATCTTCAGTTCTATCAGAAAATGCCTCCACTTCATTTTTAATTAAATTCTAATTTTTTGTATGCCTACTATTAAATTTCTGAAAATTTCCAAAAAAATCTTCAAATTTTACATTTATTCTAACTACTTGCTCAATTTATTGGAAATATACAAAAACATTCAGTTCTATTTGAAAATGCCTCCAATTCCTTTCTCACTTAAAATTCTAAGAGTTTTCATAGGCATACCATTGACTGATAAATTTTCCCAAAAAGAATTCACTTTCCATATTTTTCCTGTCTTTTCTCAATTTTAGCCAAAACATCTTATACAAAAACCTGAGATCAATCAAAAATGTCTCCGCTTCCTTTTTAATTAAATTCTAATTTTTTGAATGCCAACCATTATATCTCTGAAAATTTCCAAGAAATTGTTCAAACTTTACATTTTTCTACTTACTTGCTCAGTTTATCGGAAATATACAAAAACATTCAGTTGTATTTGAAAATGCCTCCAATTCATTTCTGAATTAAAATTGTAATAGTTTTCATAGGACTTTCATTGTATCTGATAAGTTTTTCCAAAGAGACTTTAATTTCAATATTTTCCTGTCTTTCCTCAATTTAGACCAAAATATGGAATACAAAAATCTTCAGTTCTATCAGAAAATTTGTCCACTTCATTTTTAATTAAATTCTATTTTTGTATGCCTACCATTATATCTCTGAAATTTTACAAAAAATCTTCAAATTTTAGATTTTTTCTACTTGCACAATTTATCAGAAATGAACAAAAACTTTCAGTTCTATTAGAATATGGCTTCACTTGCTTTGTCAATTAAAATTCTAATAGTTTTCATATGCATACCATTTTCTCTGATATATTTTCCCAAAAAGATTGTAATTTCAATATTTTCCCATCTTTCCTCAATTTTAACCAAAATATGTTATACAAAAATCTGAGATCTATCAGAAAGTGTCTCCACTTCATTTTTAATTGAATTCTAATTTTTTTGCATGCTGCCCATTTTATCTCTGAAATTTTCCAAGAAAATCTTCAAATTTTACATTTTTTCTATTTGCTCAATTTATCAGAAATGAACAAAATCATTCAGTTCTATAAGAAAATGGGTCCACTTCCTTTCTCAATTCAAATTCTAACAGTTTTCATAGGCCTACCATTGTATCTAATAAATTTTTCCACAAAGACTTTCATTTCAATATTTTTGCTGACTTTCCTCAATTTTAACCATGATATGTTCTATGAAAATCTTCAGTTCTATCAGAAAATGCCTCCACTTCATTTTTAATTACATTCTAACTTTTTGTATGCCTACCATTATATTTCTGAAATTTTTAAAAAAAGTCTTCAAATTTTATATTTATTCTTACTACTTGCTCAATTTATCAGAAATATACTAAAATATTTTGTTCTATTTGAAAATGCTTCCAATACCTTTCTCTCTTAAAATTCTAAGTTTTCATAGTACTGCCATTGTATCTGAAAAATTTACCAAAATCTCTTTAATTTCAATATTTTCGTCTTTCCCCAATTTTACCAAAAAACACGTTATACAAAAAATCTGAGATCAATCAGAAAATGTCTCCACTTCCTTTTAATTAAATTCTAATTTTATTGGATGCAAAACATTATTTCTCTGAAATTTTCCAAAAAAATCTTCAGATTTTACATTTTTTCTATCTACTTGCTCAATTTATTGGGAATATACAAAAACATTCAGTTCTATTTGAAAATGTCTCCAGTTCATTTGTCACAATTCTAATAGTTTTCATGGACATATTATATAGTATCTGATAAATTTATCCCAAAACACTTTACTTTCAATATTTTCCTTCTCTTTCTTCAATTGTAACCAAAATATGATATACAAAATATTTTACTTCTATCAGAAAATGTCTCCACTTTATTTTTAAATAAATTCTAATTTTTCGTATGCCTACCATTATATCTCTGAAATTTTCTAAAAAATCTTCAAATTTTACATTTTTCTATCTACTTGCTGAATTTATCAGAAATGAACAAAACCCTTCAGTTCTATTAGAAAATTGCTCCACTTGCTTTGTGAATTAAAATTCTAATTGTTTTCATATGCATAGCATTTCTCTCATAAATATTCCCCAAAATCTTTAATGCCAATATTTTTCTTGTCTTTCTTCAATGTTAACCAAAATATGTTATTAAAAAATCTGAGATCAGAAAATGTTTCCACTTCATTTTTTTAATGAAATTCCATTTTTTTTGGAATTTTGTATATCTCTGAAAATTTCCAAGAAAATCTTCAAATTTTGCATTTTTTCTATCTACTTGCTCAATTTATCAGAAATGTAAAAAAACATCAGTTCTCTAAGAAAATGGCTCCACTTCCTTTCTCAAATAAAAGTTTAATAGTTTTCATAGGCCTACTATTGTATCTGATAAATTTTCCCAAAGATTGTAATTTCAATATTTTTCCTGTCTTTCCCAATTTTAACCAAAATATGTAATACAAAAATCTGAGATCTATCAGAAAGCATTTCCACTTCATTTTTTAATGAAATTCCATTCTTTGTATGCTGTCCATTATATCTCTGAAATTTTCCAAGAAAATCTTCAAATTTTACATTTTTTCTATTTACTTGCTCAATTTATCAGAAATGTACAAAACCCGTCAGTTCTCTAAGAAAATGGCTCCACTTCCTTTCTCAAATAAAAGTCTAATAGTTTTCATAGGCCTACTATTGTATCTGATAAATTTTCCCAAAGACTTTAATTTCAATATTTTTTCTTTCCTCAATTTTAAACAAAATGTGTTATAAGAAAATCTTTAGTTCTATCAGAAAATGCTTCCACTTCATTTTTAATTAAATTCTAATTTTTTTTGTATGCCTACCATTAAATTTCTGAAATTTTCCAAAAAATCTTCAAAGTTTACATTTATTCCAACTACTTGCTCAATTTATCGGAAATATACAAAAACATTCAGTTCTATTTGAAAATACCTCCAATCCCTTTCTCACTTAAAATTCTAAGAGTTTTCATAGGTCTACCATTGTATCTGATAAATTTACCTAAAAAATCTTTAATTTCAATATTTTTCCTGTCTTTCCTCAATTTTAGCTGAAACATGTTATATAAAACCTGAGATCAATCAGAAAATGTCTCCACTTCTTTTTTTAATTAAATTCTAATTTTTTGGATGCCAACCATTATATCTATGTAATTATCCAAGAAATTGTTCAAACTTTATATCTGAAATTTTCCAAGAAAACCTTCAAATTTTATATTTTTCTTTCTACTTGCTCAATTTATTGGCAATATACAAAAATATTCAGTTCAATTTGAAAATGCCTCCAATTCCTATCTCACTTAAAATTCTAATAGTTTTTATAAGCCTACCATTGTATCTGATAAATTTTCCCCCAAAACCTGCAATTTCAATATTTTTCCTTCCTTTCTCAATATTAACCAAAATATGTTATAAGATAATCTTCAGTTCCATCAGAAAAAGCCTCCAATTCATTTTAATTAAATTCTATTTTTTGTATGCCTACCATTATATTTCTAAAATTTTCCAAAAAATCTTCAGATTTTACATATTTTCTATCCACTACCCCAATTTATCAGAAATGAACAAAAAATTTCAGTTCTATTAGAAAATGGTTTCAATTGCTTTGTCAAGTAAAATTCTAAATTTTCATATGTGCACTATTTTCTCTGATAAATTTTCCCAGGGAGACTGTAATTTCAATATTTTTCCTGTCTTTCCTCAATTTTAACCAAAATATGTTACACAAAAATCTGAGATCTTTGACTGTTGAATCAATGGTTCCTATGGTATCTTTGGCTTCTGAGATTCTGTCTTCTATCTCTTGTATTCTATTGTTGATATTTGCATCTATGGCCCCTGATTTCTTCCCAAGGTTTTCTATTTCCAATGTTGTCTCCCTCTGCGATTTCTTAGTTGTTTCTACTTCTGTTTTTAGAACCTGGATGGATATGCTCAGATATTTCTCTTGCTTGATTGTGTTTTCTTGTATTAAAGAAATCTTTAAGAGATTTTTGTGTTTCCTCTTTCATAGCTTCTACTTGTTGACCCACGTTCTTCTGTATTTCTTTAAGTGATTTTTGTCTTTCCTCCTTATTGGCTTCTGCTTTTTGATCCAGATTCTCCTGAATTTCTTTAAGTGATTTTTGTGTTTGCCTTGTAAAGGCTTCTAACTTTTGATCCATTTTCTCCTCTATTTCTTTAAGAGATTTATCTATGTATTCTGCTACCAGCATCCTGACCAGTGATTTTAGATCCAAGTCTTGTTTTTCTGGTGTGTTGGGGTCTCCAGGGCTTCCTGTTGTTGGCAAACTGGGTTCAGATGCTGTCATGCTACGTTGATTTCTGTTAGTAAAGTTCCTTCATTTTCCTTTTGCCATCTGGTTATTTCTGGTGTTAGTTGGCCTTGTTGTCACTGGCTGGTGTTTGAACCTCCCGTGAGGCTGGGCTCACCTGTTGTTTCTCTACTGGTGACTATGCTGCAAGATAGAGACTGCCTCTGCAGGTACTGAGGGGACCTCAGGGAGGGCGGTTCCCAACCGAGCTTGTGTAAGGCCTGAGGGCATGGAGATATCTCTCCAGCTGCCACCCTTACCCTGGTTAGTGGGGGTGAGCCTGGAGGATCCTCCTGAGTGATGGTAGCCCCTGATTGAATCTGTCAACCTGGGCCTCTCTAGCCCTGTCCTGGTAGCAATATGGAGGCCTACCGTGACCGCTGCTGTAAGGGACCACAGGCAGGCTGTTCTCAGCTGCCTTGGTGCAAGGCTGGAGGGTGTGGAGAAGTCCCACAGAGCCTCAGCCCTGGCTCTGCCTGGTGGCAAGAGCCTTGCGGATCCACCCATGTGATGGTAGCCCCGGCTGGAGTCTGTCTACCTGGGCCTCTCTAGCTGTGTCCTGGTAGCAATATGGAGGCCTACCATGACCACTGCTGTAAGGGACCATGAGCTGGCTGCTCCCGGCTCCCTTGGTGCAAGGCCAGAGGGCATGGAGAAGTCCCGCAGAGCCTTGGCCCTGGCCCTGCCTGGTGGTGAGTAAGAGTGGTCTTCAAAGCAACAAAAACAACAGAAAGGCCACATACACATGGAAACTGAGCAATACTCTACTCAATGACACCTTGGTCAAGGAAGAAATAAAAAAAGAAATCAAAGACTTCTTAGAATTCAATGAAAATGAAGGTACAACCTACCCAAATCTATGGGACACAATGAAAGCAGTGCTAAGAGGAAAACTCATAGCTCTAAGTGCATCCAAAAAGAAACTAGAGAGAGCATACACTAGCAGCTTAACAGCAGACCTTAAAGCCCTGGAAGAAAAAGAAGTTATTTCACACAGGTGGAGTAGAAGACAGGAAATCATCAAACTCAGGGCTGAAATCAATCAAGTAGAAACAAAGCGAACCATACAAAGAATCAACAAATCCAGGAGCTGGTTCTTTGAGAAAATCAACAAGATAGATAAGCCCTTAGCCAGACTAACCAAAGGACACAAAGACAGTATCCAAATTAACAAAATTAGAAATGAAAAGGGGGACATAACAACAGAAACTGAGGAAATTCAAAAGATTATCAGAACCTACTACAAAGGTATATACTCAACACAATTGGAGAATCTGGAGGAAATGGACAATTTCCTAGGCAGATACCAAATACCAAAATTAAATCAGCATCAATTAGATCAGGTAAATAGTCTCATAACCCCTAAAGAAATAGAAGGGGTTATAGAAAGCCTCCCAACCAAAAACAGTATGGGACCAGATGGTTTTAGTGCAGAATTCTACCAGACCTTCAAAGAAGACTTAACACCAATACTCTTCAAACTATTCCACAAAATAAAAGACAGAAGGGACACTGTCCAACTCATTCTTCGAAGCCACAATTACACTAATACCTAAACTACAAAAAGATCCAACAAAGAAAGAGAACTACAGGCCAATTTCCCTTATGAATATCGATGCAAAAATACTAAATAAAATTCTTGCCAACGGAATCCAAGAGCACATCAAAATGATCATTCACCATGATCAAGTAGGCTTCATCCCAGGGATGCAGGGATAGTTCAATATAAGGAAATCCATCAATGTAATCCACTACATAAATGAACTCAAAGAAAAAAAAACCCACATGGTCATCTCATTAGATGCTGAAAAAGCATTCAACAAAATTCAGCATCCTTTCATGCTAAAAGTCTTGGAAAGAGCATGAATTCAAGGCCCATACCTAAACATAGTAAAAGCAATATACAGCAAACCAGTAGCCAACATCAAACTAAATGGAGAGAAACTTGACGCAATCCCACTAACATCAGGGACTAGACAAGGCTGCCCTCTCTCTCCATATCTTTTGAATATAGTACTTGAAGTTCTAGCGAGAGCAATTAGACAACATAAGGAAGTCAAAGGGATACAAAATGGAAAGGAAGAAGTCAAAGTAGCATTATTTGCAGACGATGTGATAGTTTACTTAAGCGACCCAAATAACTCCACGAGAGAACTTTTCCAGTGATAAACAACTTCAGCAAAGTGGCTGGTTATAAAATTAACTCAAGCGAATCAGTAGCCTTCTTGTACTCAAAGGACAAACAGGCTGAGAAAGAAGTTAGGGAAATAACACCCTTCACAATAGCCACAAACAACATTAAGTACCTTGGCGTAACTCTAAACAAGCAAACAATCTGTATGACAGGAACTCAAGTCCTTGAAGAAAGAAATCAAAGAAGACCTCAGAAGATCGAAAAATATTTCTTGCTCCTGTATTGGCAGGATAAATATAGTAAAAATGGCCATCTTGCCAAAAGCAATCTACAGACTCAATGCAATCCCCATCAAAATCCCAACCCAATTCTTCATAGATCTAGAAAGAGCAATTCTCAAATTCATCTGGAGCAACAAAAAACCCAGGATAGCTAAAACTATTCTCAACAATAAAAGGACTTCTGTGGGAATAAATATCCCTGACCTCAAGCAGTACTACAGAGCAATTGTGTTAAAAACTGCATGGTATTGGTACAGTAACAGGCAAGTAGATCAAAGGAATAGGATTGAAGACACAGAAATGAACCCACAGACTTATGGTCACTTGATCTTTGATAAAGGAGCCACAACCATCCAGTGGAAAAAACATAGTCTTTTCAACAAATGGTGCTGGTTCAACTGGAGGTCCACATGCAGAAGAATGGGAATCGACCCACTCTTATCTCCTTGTACTAAGATCAACTCCAAGTGGATCAAGGACCTCCACATAAAATCAGAAACACTGAAACTATTAGAAAAGAAACTGGGGAAGACCCTGGAGGACATGGGCACAGGGGGAAAGTTCCTGAAAAGAACACCAATAGCTTATGCTCTAAGATCAAGAATTGACAAATGGGCCTCATAAAATTACAAAGTTTATGTAAGCTAAAGGACACTTTCAGAATGACAAAACGATGACCAACAAAGTGGGAAAAGATCTTCACCAACCTCACATCCGACAGAGGGTTAACATCCAATATATACAATGAACTCAAGAAGTTAGACCCCAAAGAACCAAATAACCGTATCAAAAAATGGGTTACAGAGCTAAACATAGAATTTTCACCAGAAGAAATTCAGATGGCCGAGAAACACTTTAAGAGATGTTCAACATTATTAGTCATCAGGGAAATACAAATCAAAACAACCCTGAGATTCCACCTCACACCAGTCAGAAAGGCTAAGATTAAAAACTCAAGAGACAACAAGTGCTGGTGAAGATGTGGAGAAAGAGGAACACTCCTCCACTGTTGGTGGGATTGCAAAATGGTAAAACCGCTCTGGATATCAGTTTGGTGGTTCCTCAGAAATTGGGCATGTCACTTCCAGAGGACCCTTACCACTCCTGGGCATATACCCAGAGGATTCCACTGCATACAGTAAAGACACATGCTCCACTATGTTTATAGCAGCCTTGTTTATAATAGACAGAAATTGGAAGGAGCTCAGATATCCCTCAAAGGAGGAATGGATACAGAAAATGTGGTATATTTATACAATGGAATACTACTCAGCAATTAAAAATAATGAATTCATGCAATTTGTAGGTAAATGGTTAGATCTGGAAAATATCATCCTAAGTGAGTTAACCCAGTCACAAAAGAATACACATGAAATGCAATCCTGATAAGTGGATATTAATGAGCCCAGAAGCCCTAAATACTCAAGGCACAATTAGCAAGTCAATAATTCCCAAGAAGAAGAAAAAAGAGAGGACCCTGGGCCTGAAAAGATTGGGTCCAGTTTTGTAGACCCAGAACAGAGAAATCGTGCGTGTGGGGGGATGATTGGGGAATAGTTGGGGGGAGAGGAATTATGGGACATATGGTGGGGGGAACTGGGAAAGGGGAAAGCCTTTGGAATGTAAACAAAGAATATAGAAAGTAAAAATTAAAAAAAATCTGAGATCTATCAGAAACTGTCTCCACTTCATTTTGTAATTAAATTCCAAATTTTTGGATGCTGTCCATTATATCTCTGAAATTTCCAAGAAAATCTTCAAATTTTACATTTTTTTCTATTTACTCAATTCATCAGAAATGAACAAATACCTTCAGTTCTATAAGAAAATGGCTCCACTTCCTTTCTCAATTTAAATTCGAATAGTTTTCATAGGCCTATCATTGTTTCTGATAAATTTTCCCCAAAAGACTTTCATTTCAACATTTTTGCTGACTTTCCTCAATTTTAACCAAAATATGTTATACAAAAATCTTCAGTTCTATCAGAAAATGTCTCCACTTCATTTTTAATTAAATTCTATTTTTTGTATGCCTACTATTATATTTCTGAAATTTTCAAAAAAAATCTTCAAATTTTACATTCTAACTACTTGCGCAATTTTTCAGTAATATACAATAATATTGAGTTCTATTTGAAAATTCTTCCACTCTATCTTTCTCACTTAAAATTCTAAGAGTTTTCATAGGACTGCCATTGTATCTGAAAAATTTGCCAAAAAATCTTTAATTTCAATATTTTTCCAGTCTTACCTCAATGTTACCCAAATCTTGTTATACAAAAATCTGATATCAATCAGAAAATGACTCCACTTCCTTTTTAAATTAAATTCTAATTTTATTGGATGCAAAACATTATATCTTTGAAATTTTCCTAGAAAAATTTCAAATTTTATATTTTATCTATCTACTTGCTCAATTTATCAGAAATATACAAAACATTCAGTTCTATTTGAAAATGCCTCCAGTTCCTTTGCTACTTAAAATTCTATATAGTTTTCATGGACCTATCATAGTATTGATAAATTTCCACAAAAAGACTTTAATTTCAGTATTTTTGTCTTTCCTCAATCTTAATCTAAATATGTTATACAAAAATCTTCAGTTCTATCAGAAAATGCCTGCATTTCATTTTTAATTAAATTCTAATTTTTTGTAAGCCTACCATTATATTTCTGAAAATTTCCAAAAAAATTCTTCAAATGTTACATTTTTTTCAGTCTACTTGCTCAATATATCAGAAATGTACAAAAATCTTCATTTCTATTAGAAAATGGCTTTGCTTCATTTCTCAATTAAAATTCTAATAGTTTTCATAGGCCTACCATAGTATCTGGCACATTTTTTCAAAAAGACTTTTTCAAAAATTTTCCTGTCTTTCCTCAATTTTAACCAAAATATGTTATTAAAAATCTGAGATCTATCTGAAAATGTCTCTACTTCCTTTTAAAATTAAATTCTAATTTTTTTTGGATGCCAACCATTATGTCCCTGAAATTTTTCAAGATTGTTAAAACTTTACATTTATTCTACCTACTTGCTCAGTTTATCAGAAATATACAAAAATATTCAGTTCTATTTGAAAGTGCCTCAAATTTCTTTCTCCATTAAAATTATATTAATTTTCATAGGACTACCATATATCTGATAAGTTTTTCCAAAAAGACTTTAATTTCAATATTTTTCCTGTCTTTCCTCAATTTTAACCAAAATATGTTATATGAAAATCTTCTGTTCTATCAGAAAATGTCTTGAATTCCTTTTATAATTAAATTCTAATTTTTGTATGCCTCCCATTATATCTCTGAAAATTTCCTAGAAAATCTTCAAATTTTAGATTTTTTCTACATGCTCAATTTATCGGAAATAGACAAAAACTCAAATTTTATTTGAAAATGCCTCCAATTATTTCTCACTTAAAATTCTAATAGTTTTCATAGGCCTACCATTGTATCTGATAAATTTTCCAAAACAGACGTTAATTTCAAAATTTTTCCTGTCTTTGCTCAATTTAAACGAAAATGTTATATGAACATCTTCAGTTCTATTAAAAATGTCTCCACTTCATGTATGATTAAATTCTAATTTTTTGTATGCCTATGATTATATCTCTGAAATTTTCCAAAAAATCTTCAAATTTTACACTTTTTCTATCTACTTGCTCAATTTATCAGAAATGTACAAAATCCTTCAGTTCTATTAGTAAATGGCTTCACTTCCTTTGTCAATTAAAATTCTAATAGTTTTAATATATGTGCCATTTTCTCTGATAAATTTTCCCCAAAAATTTTTAATTTCAATATTTTTACTCTCTCTCCTCAATTTTAAGCAAAATATGTTATACAAAAATGTGAGATTTATCAGAAAATGTCTCCAATTTATTTTTAAATTAAGTTCTAATATTTTTGGATGCCAACCATTATGTCTCTGAAAATTTCCAAGAAAATCTTCAACTTTTACATTTTTTCTATCTACTTGCTCAATTTATCAGAAATATATAAAAACATTCAATTCTATTTAAAAATGCCTCCAATTCTTTTCTCACTTAAAATTCAAATAGTTTTCATAGGCCTCCCATTGTATCTGAAAATTTTTCCCAAAATCACTTTAATTTCAATATTTTCTTGTCTTTCCTCAATTTAGATCAAAATATGTTATACAAAAATCTTCAGTTGTATCAGAAAATGTCTCCACTTCATTTTTAATTAAATTCTATTTTTTGTATGCCTACCATTATATCTCTGAAATTTTCCAAAAAATCTTCAAATTTTACATTTTTCTATCCACTACCTCAATTTATCAGAAATGAACAAAAACTTTCAGTCTTATTAGAAAAAGGCTTCACTTGCTTTGTCAATTAAAATTCTAATAGTTTTCATATGCATACCATTGTCTCTGATAAATTTTCCCAAAAGACTGTAATTTCAATATTTTTACTTAATTTTAAACAAAATATGTTATACAAAAATCTGAGATGTATCAGAAAGTATCTCCACTTCATTTTTAATTAAATTCAAGTTTTTTGGATGGTTTCAATTTTATCTCTGAAATTTTCCAAGAAAATCTTCAAATTTTACATTTTTCTATCTACTTTCTCAATCTATCAGAAATGTATAAAACCTTCAGTTCTATATGAAAATGGCTCCACTTCCTTTCTCAAATATAATTCTAATAGTTTTCATAGGCCTACAATTGTATCTGATAAATTTTCCCAAAAAGACTTTAATTCCAATATTTTTCCTCTTTCCTCAATTTTAACCAAAATATGTTCTACGAAAATATTCAGTTCTATCAGAAAATGTTTCCACTTCATTTTTAATTAAATTATTTTTTTCTGCATGTCTGCCATTATATCTCTCAAATTTTCTAAAACATCTTCAAATTTTACACTTTTTCTATCTACTTGCCCAATTTATCAGAAATGAACAAAAACTTTCATTTCTACTAGAAAATGTCTCTACTTGCTTTGTCAATTAAAATTCTAATTGTTTTCATATGCGTAGCATTTTCTTTAATAAAATTTCCCAAGAAGACTTTAATTTCAGTATTTTTCCTGTCTTTCCTCAATTTTAACTAAAATATGTTATTAAAAATTCTGAGATCTATCAGAAAATGTCTCCACTTGATTTTCTAATGAAATTTCAATTTATTGGGATGCTGTCCATTATATCTCTGAAATTTTCCAAGAAAATCTTTAAATTTTGCATTTTTTCTACTTGCTCAATTTATCAGAAATGTACAAAAACATCAGTTCTCTAAGAAAATGGCTCCATTTCCTTTCTCAAATAAAAGTCTAACAGTTTTCATAGGCCTACTATTGTACCTGATAAATTTTCCCAAAATACTTTAATTTCAATATTTTTTCTGTCTTCCTCAATTTTAAACAAAATGTGTTTTACGAAAATCTTTAGTTCTATCAGAAAATGCCTCCACTTCATTTTTAATTAAGTTCTATTTTTTGTATGCCTATTATATTTCTGAAATTTTCCAAAAAATCTTCAAATTTTAAATTTATTCTACCTCCTTGCTCAATTTACCAGAAATGTACAAAAACCTTCAGTTCTATTAGAAAATGGCTCCACTTCCTTTCTCAATTAAAATTCTAATAGTTTTCATTGGCCTACAATTGTATCTGATAAATTTTACAAAATACCTTTAATTTCAATATTTTTCCTGTCTTTCCTCAATTTGAACCAAAATATGTTATATGAATATCCGAGAGCTATCCAAGAAGGTCTCCACTACCTTTTTAATTAAATTCTAATTTTATTGGATGCAAAACATTATATCTTTGAAAATTTCCAAGAAAATCTTCAAATTTTACATTTTTCTATCTACTTGCTCAATTTATTGGAAATATAGAAAAAATTCAATTCCATTTGAAAATGCTTCCAATTCCTATCTCACTTAAAATTCTAATAGTTTTTATAAACCTACCATTGTATCTGATAAATTTTCCCCCAAAATCTTTAGTTTCAATATTTTTCCTTCTTTCCTCAATTTTAACCAAAATATGTTATAAGATAATCTTCAGTTCCATCAGAAAATTCCCCCACTTCATTTTAAATTAAATTCTATTTTTTGTATGCCTACCATTATATTTCTAAAATTTTCCAAAAAAATCTCCAAATTTTAGAATTTTTCTATCTACTTGCTCAATTTATCAGAAGTGGACACAAAATTTCAATTCTATTAGAAAATGGCTTCACTTGCTTTGCCAATTAAAATTCTAATAATTTTCATATGCATACAATTTTCTCTGATAAATTTCCCCAAAAGAGTGTAATTTCAATATTCTTCCTGTCTTTTCTCAATTTAAACAAAATATGTTAATAAAAAATCTTCAGTTCTATCAGAAAATGCCTCCACTTCATTTTTAATTAAATTCTAATTTTTGTATGCCTACCATTATATTTCTGAAATATTCCAAAAAATCTTCAAATTTTACATTTATTCTAACTACTTGCTCAATTTATCAGAAATATACAAAAATATTCAGTTTTATTTGAAAATGCTTCCAATTCCTTTCTCACTTAAAATTGTAGGAGTTTTCATATGACTGCCATTGTATCTGAAAAATTTGCAAAAACTCTTTAATTTCAATATTTTTCCTGTCTTTCCTCAATTTTAACCAAAATATGTTATACAAAAATTTTCAGCTCTATCAGAAAATGCCTCCATTTTATTTTTAATTAAATTCTAATTTTTTGTATGCCTACCATTATATTTCTGAAATTTTCCAAAAAAATCTTCAAATTTTACATTTTTTAATCTACTTGCTCAATTTATTAGAAATGTGCAAAAACCTTCAGTGCTATTAGAAAATGGCTCCACTTTGTTTCTCAATTAAAATTCTAATAGTTTTCATTGGCCTACCATTGTATCTGATAAATTTTCCAAAAAACCTTTAATTTCAATATTTTTCTGTCTTTCCTCACTTTTAACCAAAATATGTTATATGAAAATCTGAGAACTATCAAAAAATGTCTCCACTTCCTTTTTTAATTAAATTCTAATTTTTATTGATGCCAACTACTATTTCTCTGAAAATTTCCAAGAAATTGTTCAACCTTTACATTTTTCTCCCTACTTGCTCAATTTATCAGAAATATACAAAAACATTCAGTTGTATTTGAAAATGCCTCCAATTCCTTTCTCAATTAAAATTCTAATAGTTTTCATGGGTCTACCATGTATCGGATAAGTTTTTCCAAAAAGACTTTAATTTCAATATTTTTTTGTCTCTCCTCAATATTATCAAAAATATGTTAGACAAAAATCTTCACTTCTATCAGAAAATGTCTCCACCTTATTTTCAATTAAATTCTAATTTTTTGGATGCCTACCATCTCTGAAATTACCCCCAAAATCTTCACATTTTACATGTTTTCCATCTACTTTCTTAATTTATCAGAAATGTACAAAAATCATCAGTTCTATTAGAAAATGTTTCCACTTCATTTCTCAATTAAAATTCTAATAATTTTTATAGGCCTACCAGTGTATCTGATAAAATTTCCCCAAAAAGACATTAATTTCAATATTTTTCTTGTCTTTCCTCAATTTTAAGCAAAATATGTTATACCAAAATTTGAGATCCATCAGAAAATGTCTCCAATTCAATTTTAATTAAATTCTAATTTATTTGGATGCTGTCCATTGTATCTCTGAAATTTTCCAAGAAAATCTTCAAATTTTACATTTTTTCTATCTACTTGCTCAATTTATCAGAAATATACAAAAACATTCAGTTCTATTTGAAAATGTCTCCAATTCCTTTCTCACTTAACATTCTAATAGTTTTCATAGGCCTACCATAGTATCTGATAAATTTATTCAAAAAGACTTTA
Source organism: Apodemus agrarius (assembly GCA_964023405.1). NCBI lineage: Eukaryota > Metazoa > Chordata > Mammalia > Rodentia > Muridae > Apodemus > Apodemus agrarius. The sequence continues at coordinate 83,068,431 of OZ030020.1, forward strand.
ATTTTAATATTTTTCCTGTCTTTCTACAATTTTAACGAAAATATGTTATATGACAATCTTCAGTTCTATCATAAAATGTCTCCACTACAATTTTAATTAAATTCTAATTTTTTTGTATGCCTACAATTATATCTCTGAAATTTTCCAAAAACTCATCAAATTTTACATTTTTTCTACCTACTTGTTCAATTTATCAGAAATGTTCAAAAACCTTCAGTTCTATTAGAAAACATCTCCACTTCCTTTCTCAATTGAAATTCTAATAGTTTTCATATGCATATAATTTTCTCTGATATACTTTTCCAAAAATCTCTAATTTCAATATTTTTCCTGTTTTTCCTAAATTAAAAAAATGTTATACAAAAATCTGAGATATATCATACAATGTCTCCAATTATTTTCTATTTAAATACTAACTTTCTTGGATGCGAACCATTATCTCTCTGAAATTTTCCAAGAAAATCTTCAAATTTTATATTATCTTCTATCTACTTGCTCAATTTATTAGAAATATACATATAATATAATATAATATAATATAATTAGTGTATATGATAAATTTTCCCCAAAAGACTTTAATTTCATTATTTTTCCCGTCTTTACTCAATTTTAACCAAAATATGTCATACAAAAATCTGAGATCTAGCAGAAAATGTCTCCTCTTCCTTTTTTAATTAAATTCCATTTTTTTGGATGCAGTCCATTATATCTCTGATATTTTCCAAGAAAATCTTCAAATTTACCTTTTTCTCTCTACTTGCTCTAATTATCAAAAATATATAAAAACCATCAGTTCTATTAGAAAATGGCTCCACTTCCTTTCCTACTTAAATTCGAAAAGTTTTCATAGGCCTACCAGTGTATCTGATAATTTTTCCCAAACAGACTTTAATTTCAATATTTTTCCTGTCTTTCCTCAATTTTAAGCAAAATATGCTATACAAAAATTTGAGATCAGAATATGTCTCCACTTCCTTTTTTAATTAAATTCCAACTTTATTGGATGCAAAACATTATATATCTGAAATTTTCCAAGAAAATCTTCAAATTTTACATTTTTTCTATTTGCTCAATTTATCAGAAATGTACAAAAACATTCAGTTCTATGTGAAAATGCCTCCAAAACCGTTCCCACTTAAAATTATAAAAGTGTTCATAGGCCTAGCATTGTCTGATAAATTTTCCCTAAAATAATTTAATTTCAGTATTTGTCCTGTCATTCCTCAATTTAACCAAAATAAGTTATGTGATAATCTTCAGTTCTATGAGAAAATGCGTCCACTTCACTTTTAATTAAATTCTAATCTTTTATGCCTAAAATTATATCTCTGAAATTTTCCAAAATATCTTCAAATTTTACATTTTTTATCTACTTGCTCAATTTATCAGAAATATTCAAAAACATTCAGTTCTATTTGAAAATGCCTCCAATTCCTTTCTCTCTTAAAATTCTAATAGTTTTCATAGAGCTATCATAGTATCTGATACATTTTCATAAAAGACTTTAAATTCAATATTTTTCCGGTCTTTGCTCAATTTTTAACCAAAATGTGTTATACAAAAATTTTCAGTTCTATCAGAAAATGTCTTCACTTAATTTTTAATTAAATTCTAATTTTTTGTGTGCCTACCATTATCTCTAAAATTTCCCTAAAAATCTTCAAATTTTACATTTTTTCTATCAACTTGCTCAATTTATCAGAAATGTACACAATCATTCAGTTCTATTTGAACATGCCTCAAATTCCTTTCCCACTTAAAATTCTAAAAGTTTTCATATGTATAACTTTTTCTCTGATAAATTTTCCAAAAAATCTTTAATTTCAAATTTTTCCTCTCTTTTGTCAATTTTAACCAAAATGTTATTCAAAAATCTGAGATCTATCAGAAAATGTCTCCACTTTCTTTTTTATTTAAATTCCATTTTTTGGATGCCATCGATTATATCTCATCATTGTAATGGTTTTCATAGGCCTACCATTGTATCTGATAAATTTGTTCAAAAAGACTTTAATTTCAATATTCTTCCTGTCTTTCATCTATTTTAAGGAAAATATTTTCTATGAAAATCTTCAGTTCTATCAGAAAATGTCTCCATTTCATTTTTAATTAAGTTCTAATTTTGTATGTCTACCATTATAATTCTGAAATTTTCCAAAACTATTCAAATTTTATGTTTTCTAGCTACTTGCTAGATTAAATTCTGTTTTTGTATGCCTAGCATTATATTTATGAAACATTCCAAAAATCTTCAAATTCTACAATTTTTCTATCTACTTGCTTAATTTATCAGAAATACTCAAAAACTTCAGTTCTACAAGAAAATGGCTCCACTTCCTTTCTCAATTAAAATTCTAATAATTTTCATAGGCGTAGCAGTGTATCTGATAAATTTTCCCAAACAGACTTTAATTTCAATATTTTCCTGTCTTTCCTCATTTTTAAGCAAAATATGTTATATAAAAAATTGAGATCTATCAGAAAATGTCTCCGCTTCCTTTTATAATTAAATTCTAATTTTGTGGATGCCAACAAGTATGTCTCTGAAATTTTCCAAGAAAATTTGCAAATTTTACATTTTTTCTATGTACTTGCTCAATTTATCAGAAATATACAAAAACATTCAGTTCTATTTTAAAATGCCTCCAATTCTTGTCTCACTTAAAATTCAAATAGTTTTCATAGGACTACCATTGTATCTGATAAATTTTCCCAAAAAAGACTTTAATTTCATTATCTTCCTGTCTTTCCTCAATTTTAATCAAAACATATTATACAAAAATCTTCAGTTCTATAAGAAAATGGCTCCACTTCATTTTTAATTAAATTCTAATTTTTCATGCCTACCATTTTATCTCTAAAATTTTCCAAGAAAATCTTCAAGTTTTACATTTTTTCTATCTACTTGATCAATTTATCAGAAAAGTAGAAAACCTTTGGTACTATTAGAAAATGGCTCAAATTCTTTTCTCAATTAAAATTCTAATAGTTGTCATAGGCCTACCATCGTATCTGTTAAATTTTCCCCAAAATACTTTAATTTCAGTATTTTCCCTCTCTTTCCTCTATTTTAACCAAAATATGGATACAAAAATCTTCATGTCTTTGAGAAAATGTCTCCACTTCATTTTCAATTAAATTTTAATTATTTGTATGCCTACCATTATCTCTGAAATTTTCCACAAAATCTTCACATTTTCCACTTTTTCTATCTACTTGCTCAATTTATCAGAAATGTCCAAAAACCATTATTTCTATTAGAAAATGGCTCCACTTCTTTTCTCAATTAAAATTCTAACATTTTTCATATGCATACCATTTCTTTGATAATTTTTCCCCAAAACAATTTAATTTCAATATTTTCCTGTCCTCAATTTTAACCAAAATATATTATACAAAAATCTGAGATCTATAAGAAAAATTCTCCACTTCCTTTTTAAATTAAATTCCAAATTTTGGATGCTTTAATATCTCTGAAAATTTTCAAGAAAATCTTCAAATTTTACATTTTTATCTACTTCCTCAATTTATTGGAAATATACAAAAACATTCAGTTCTATTTCAAAATGCCTCCAATTACTTTCTCACTTAACATTCTGATAGTTTTCATAGGCCTACCACAGTATCTGATACATTTTTTAAAAAAGACTTTAATTTCAGTATTTTTGCTGTCTTTCCTCAATTTTAACGAAGATGTTATATGACAACCTTCAGTTCTATCAGAAAATGTCTCCACTACATTTTTAATTAAATTCTATTTTTTGTATGCCTAACATTATAACTCTGAAATTTTCCAAAAAATCTTCAAATTTTACATTTTTCTATCTACTTGCTCAATTTATCAGAAATGTACAAAAACCTTCAGTTCTATAAGAAAATGGATCCACTTCCTTTCTCAATTAAAATCCTAATAATTTTCATAGGCCTACCAGTATATCTGATAAAATTTCCCCAAAAGACTTGAATTTCAATATTTTTCCTGTCTTTCCTCAATTTTTAGCAAAATATGTTATATAAAAATTTGGGATCTCTCAGAAAATATCTCCACTTCCAATTTAATTAAATTCTAATTTTTTGGATGCCAAACAGTATGTCTCTGAAATTTTCCAAGAAAATCTTCAAATTTTACATTTTTTTCTATGTACTTGATCAATTTATCAGAAAAGTAGAAAACCTTTAGTACTATTAGAAAATGGCTCCACTTCTTTTCTCAATTAAAATTCTAACATTTTTCGTATGCATACCATTTCTTTGATAAATTTTCCCAAAAACCCTTTAATTTCAATATTTTTACTGTCTTTTCTCAATTTTAACCAAAATATATTATACAAAAATCTGAGCTCTATAATAAAATGTCTCCACTTCCTTTTTTAATTAAATTCCAATTTTTGGATGCCATCCATTATATCTCTGATATTTTCCAAGAAAATCTTCAAATTTTACATTTTTCTTTCTATTTGCTCAATTTAATGGAAATATAAAAAACATTTAGTTCTATTTGAAAATGCCTCCAATTCATTTCTCACTTAACATACTGGTAGTTTTCATAGGCCCACCACAGTATCTGATAAATTTTTCAAAAAGACTTTAATTTTAGTATATTTGCTCTTTCCTCAATTTTTTTTCATTTTTTTATTCTACATTCTTTGTTTACATTCCAAAGGCTTTCCCCTTTCCCAGTTCCCCTTCACCATACGTCCCATAGATCCTCTCTCCCCCAACTATTCCCCAATCACCCGCCCCCACCATTTCTCTGTTCTGGTACTCTCCTACAAAACTGGATCCAATCTTTTCAGGCCCAGAGTCCTCTCCTTTCTTCTTCTTGGGAATCCTTTGACTTGCTAATTGTGCCTTGAGTATTTAGGGCTTCTGGGCTCATTAATATCCACTTATCAGTGATTGTATTTCATGTGTATTCTTTTGTGATTGGGTTAACTCGCTTAGGATGATATTTTCCAGATCTAACCATTTGCTTACAAGTTGCATGAATTAATTATTTTTAATTGCTGAGTAGTATTCCATGGTATAAATATACCACATTTTTTGTATCCATTCATCCTTTGAGGGATATCTGGGCTCCTTCCAACTTCTGGCTATTATAAGCAAGGCTACTATGAACATAGTGGAGCATGTGTCTTTATTGTATGCTGGGGAATCCTCTGGGTATAAGCCCAGGAGTGGTATGCCAGGGTCCTCTGGAAATGTCATGCCCAATTTTCTGAGGAACTGCCAGACTGATTTCCTGAGTGGCTGTGCCATCTTGTAATCCCACCAACAGTGGAGGAGTGTTCCTCTTTCTCCATATCCTTGCCAGCACCTGTTGTCTCTTGAGTTTTTAATCTTAGCCATTCTGAGTGGTGTGAGGTGGAATCTCATTGTTTTGATTTGCATTTCCCTGATGACTACTGATGTTGAACATCTCTTAAGGTGTTTCTCGGCCATCCGAATTTCTTCTGGTGAAAATTCTTTGTTTAGCTCTGTACCCCATTTTTAAATATGGTTATTTGGATCTTTGGGGTCTAGCTTCTTGAGTTCTTTGTATATATTGGATATTAGCCCTCTGTCGGATGTCGGGTTGGCGAAGATCTTTTCCCAATTTGTTGTTTGCTGTTTTGTCCTTCTGACAATGTTCTTTGTCTTACAGAAACTTTGTAATTTTATGAGGTCCCATTTGTCAATTCTTGATCTTAGAGCATAAGCTATTGGTGTTCTTTTCAGGAACTTTCCCCCTGTGCCCATGTCCTCCAGGGTCTTCCTCAGTTTCTTTTCTAATAGTTTCAATGTGTCTGGTTTTATGTGGAGGTCCTTGATCCACTTGGAGTTGATCTTAGTACAAGGAGATAAGAGTGAGTCAATTCGCATTCTTCTGCATGTTGACCTCCAGTTGAACCAGCACCATTTGTTGAAAAGGCTATCTTTATTCCACTGGATGGTTGTGGCTCCTTTATCAAAGATCAAGTGACGATAAGTCTGTGGGTTAATTTCTGGGTCTTCAAACCTATTCCATTGATCTACTTGCCTGTTGCTGTACTAAAACCATGCAGTTTTTAACACAATTGCTCTGTAGTACTGCTTAAGGTCAGGGATATAGATTCCCCCAGAAGTCCTTTTATTGTTGAGAATAGTTTTAGCTATCCTGGGTTTTTTATTGCTCCAGATGAATTTGAGAATTGCTCTTTCTAGATCTATGAAGATTTGGGTTGGGATTTTGATGGGGATTGCATTGAATCTGCAGATTGCTTTTGGCAAGATGGCCATTTTTACTATATTGATCCTGCCAATCCAAGAGCATGAAATATTTTTCCATCTCCTGAGGTCTTCTTCGATTTCTTTCTTCAAGGACTTGAGGTTCCTGTCATATAGATCTTTCATTTCTTTGGTTAGAGTCATGCCAAGGTACTTTATGTTGTTTGTGGTTATTGTGAAGGGTGTTATTTCCCTAACTTCTTTCTCAGCCTGCTTGTTCTTTGAGTAGAAGAAGGCTACTGATTTGCTTGTGTTGATTTTATAACCAGCCACTTTGCTGAAGTTGTTTATCAGCTGTAGGAGTTCTCTGGTGGAGTTTTTTGGGTCGCTTAAGTAAACTATCATATTGTCTGCAAATAATGATAGTTTGACTTCATCCTTTCCAATTTGTATCCCTTTGACTTCTTTATGTTGTCTAATTGCTCTCACTAGAACTTCAAGTACTATATTGTAAAGATATGGGGAGAGAAGGCAGCCTTGTCTAATCCCTGATTTTAGTGGGATTGCTTCAAGTTTCTCTCTATTTTGATGTTGGCTAATGGTTTGCTGTAGATTGCTTTCTTTCCTCAATTTTAAGAAAATATGTTATATGACAGTCTTCAGTTCTATCAGAAAATATCTCCACTACATTTTAATTAATTTCTATTTTTTGTATACCTAACATATCTCTGAAATTTTGCAAAAAAATCTTCAAATTTTACATTTTCTCTTTCTACTTGCTCAATTTATCAGAAATGTACAAAAACCTTCAATTCTATAAGAAAGTGGCTCCACTTACTTTCTCAATTAAAATTCTAATAATTTTCATAGGCTTATCTCTGTATCTCATAAATATTCCCAAGAGACTTTAAGTTTAATATTTTTCCTGTCTTTCCTTAATTTTAAGCAAAATATGTTACATAAAAATTTGAGATCTCTCAGAAAAGGTCTCTAATTAAATTCTAATTTTTTTGGATGCCAACCAGTATGTCTCTGAAATTTTCCAAGAAAATCTTCAAATTTTACATTTTTTAATCTATTTACTCAATTTATCAGGGATGTACAAAAACATTCAATTCTATTTGAAAATGCCTCTAATTCCTTTCTCATTTAAAATTAAAATAGTTTTCATAGCACTACAATTGTATCTGATATATTTTCCAAAAAATTGTTAATTTCAATATTTTCCCTCTCTTTCCTCAATTTTAACCAATGTATGTTATACAAAAATCTTTACTTCTATCAGAAAATGTTTCTATTTCATTTTTAATTAAATTCTAATTTATTGTATGCCTACTGTCTTAGTCAGGGTTTCTATTCCTGCACAAACATCATGACCAAGAAGCAAGTTGGGGAGGAAAGGGTTTATTAAGCTTACACTTCCACACAGCTGTTCATTACCAAAGGAAGTCAGGACTGGAACTCAAGCAGGTCAGGAAGCAGGAGCTGATGCAGAGGCCATGGGGGATGTTCCTTACTGGTTTGCTTCCCCTGCCTTGCTCAGCCTGCTCTCTTATAGAACCCAAGAATACCAGCCCAGAGATGGTACCACCCACAAGGGGCCCTTCTCCACTTGATTACTAATTGAGAAAATGCCCCACAGCTGGATCTCATGGAGGCACTTCCCCAACTGAAGCTCCTTTTCCTATGATAACTCCAGCCTGTGTCAAGTTGACACACAAAACCAGCCAGTACACCTACCATTATATCTCTGAAATGTTCCAAAATATCTTCAAATTTTAGATTTTTTCTATCTACTTGGACAATTTATCAGAAATATGCAAAAACCTTCAGTTTTATTTGAAAATGCCTCCAATTTCTTTATCACTTAAAATTCTAATTGTTTTGATAGAACTTCCATTCTATCTGATAAATTTTCCCCAAAAGACTTTAATTTCAATATTTTCCCTCTTTCTTCAATTTTAACCAAAATATTTTGTACAAAAATCTTCACGTCTATCAGACAATGTCTCCACTTCCTTTTTAAATTAAATTCCATTTTTTGGATGCCGTCCATTATATCTTTGAAATTCTCCAAGAAAATCTTCAAATTTTGCATTTTTTCTATCTTCTTGCTCAATTTATCAGAAATATACAAAAACATTCAGGTCTTTTTGAAAATGCCTCCAATTCCTTTCCCACTTAAAATTCTAAAAGATTTCACAGGCCTAACATTGTATCTGATAAATTTCCCCAAAAAGACTTTAAATTCATTATTTTTCCTGACTTTCCTCAATTTTCACCAAAATATGTTATATGAATGTCATCAGTACTAGCAGAAAATACCTCCACTTCATTTTAAATTAAATTATAATTTTTATATGCCTACCATAATAACTCTGAATTTTTCTAAAAAATCTTAATTTTACATTTTTTTCTACTTGCTCAATTTATCAGAAATGTACAAAAACCTTCGGTTTTAATATGAAATGGCACCACCTGCTTTTGCAATTAAAATTCTGATAGGTTTCATATGTGTACCATTTTCTCTGATAAATTTTCTCCAAAAAATCTATAATTTCAATTTTTACTCTTTCCTCCATTTTAAACAAAATTTGTTATACAAAATTCTGAGATCTATCAGAAAATGTCTCCACTTCCCTTTTAATTAAATTCTAATTTTATAGAATGCCAACCATTATATCTCTGAAAATTGGCAAGAAAATCTTTAAATTTTATATTTTTTCTCTCTATTTGCTCAATTTATTTGAAACATACAAAAACATTCAGTTCTATTTGAAAATGTCTCCTCTTCCTTTCTCACTATTCTAATTGTTTTCAAAGACCTATTATTATATCTGATAAATTTAGCCAAATATCTTTAATTTCAATGTTTTCCATCTCTTTTCTCAATTTTAACCAAAATATGTTATACAAAAATCTTTACTTCTATCAGAAAATGTCTCTACTTCATTTGTAATTAATTTCTATTTTTTTGTATGCCTACCATTATATCTCTGAAATGTTCCAAAATATCTTCAATTTTTACATTTTTTCTATCTACTTGCTCATTTATCAGAAAAGTATGAAAACCTTCAGTTCTATTAGAAAATGCCTCCCCTTCTTTTCTCAATTAAAATTCTAATAGTTTTCATAGGCCTACCATTTTATCTGATAAATTTTCTCCAACAGACTTTAATTTCAATATTTTCCATCTCTTTCCTCAATTTTAACCAAAATATGTTATAAAAAAATCTTCACTTCTATCAGAAAATGTCTCCAATTCATTTTCAATTAAATTCTAATTTTTTGTACGCCTACCATTATATCTCTGAAATTTTAAAAAAATCTTCAAATTTTACATTTTTTATCTACTTGTTCAATTTATTAGAAATATACAAAAATATTCAGTTCTATTTGAAAATATCTCCAATACCTTTCTCACCTAAAATTCTAATTATTTTAATAGACCTACCATTATATCTGATAAATATACCCCAAAATCTTTAATTTCAATATTTTCCCTCTCTTTCCTCAATTTTAACCAAAATATGTTATACAAAAATATTTACTTTTATCAGAAAATTCCTTTTTCACTAAAAATTCTAATAGTTTTCATTGGACTACCATTGTATCTGATAAATTTTCCCCAAAAGACTTTAATTTCAATATTTTTTCTGTCTTTCTTCAATTTAACCAAAATATGTTATGCAAATGTCATCAGTTCTATCAGAAAATGTCTCCCCTTCAATTTAATTAAATTCTAATTTTTTTTGTCTGCCTAAGATTATATTTCTGAAAGTTTCCAAAAATCTCCAAATTTTACATTTTTTCTATCTACTTGCTCAATTTATCAGAAATGTACAAAAACCTTCAGTTCTATAAGAAAATGGCTCTACTTCCTTTCTCAATTAAAATTCTAATAATTTTCATAGGCCTACCTGTGTATTGGATAAATTTTCCCCAAAAGATTTTAATTTTAATATTGTTCCTGTCTTTCCTCATTTTTAAGCAAAATATGTTATACAAAAATTTGAGATCTATCAGAAAATGTCTCCCCTTCCTTTATGAATTAAATTGTAACTTTTTGGATGGCAACCAGTATGTCTCTAAAAATTTTCAAGAAAATCTTCAAATTTTACATTTTTTATCTAAATGCCTGATTTATCAGATATATACAAAAACATTCAGTTCTATTTGAAAATGCCTCTAATCCCTCTCTCATTTTACATTCTAATAGTTTTCATAGGACTACCATGATATCTGATAAATTTTCCCAAAAAAGACTTTAATTTCATTATTTTTCTGTCTTTCCTCTATTTTAATTAAAATATGTTATATGAAAATCTTCAGTTTTATCAGAAAATATCTCCACTTCATTTGTAATTAAATTCTACTTTTTTGTGTGCCTACCATTATATCCCTAAAATTTCCCAAAAAATCTTCAAATTTTACATTTTTTTCTATCTTCTTGCCAAATTTATCAGAAAAGTAGAAAAACCTTCAGTTCTATTAGAAAATGGCTCCACTTCCTTTCTCAACTAAAATTCTACGAGTTTTCATAGGCCTACCATTGTATCTGATAAATTTTCCCAAAAAGATTTTTATTTCAATATTTTCCCTTTCTTTCCTCAATTTTAACCAAAATATGTTATTCAAAAACTTCACTTCTACCAGAAAATGGCTCCACTTCATTTTCAATTAAATTCTATTTTTTGTACGCCTACCATATATCTGAGAAATTTTCCAAAAAACCTTCATATTTTATATTTTTTTCTATCTACTTGCTCAATTTATCAGAAATGTACAAAATATCAGTTCTATTCAAAATGGCTCCACTTCCTTTCTCAATTAAAATTCTAACATTTTTCATATGCATACCATTTCTCTGATAAATTTTCCCAAAACTTTTCAATTTCAATATTTTTCCTGTCTTTCTTCAATTTTAACAAAAATAGGTTATACAAAAATCTGAGATCTATAAGAAAATGTCTCCATTTCCTTTTTTAATTAAATTCAATTTTTTGGATGCGGTCCATTATATCTCTGAAATTTTCCAAAAAAATCTTCAAATTTTACATTTTTTCTATATCCTTGCTCAATTTATCAGAAAGGTACAAAAACCTTCAGATCTATTAGAAAATGGCTCCATAACCTTTCTCAGTTAAAATTCTAAAAGATTTCATATGTGTACCTTTTTCTTTGCATACCTTTCCCAAAAATAATTAATTTCAATATTTTTTCTTACTTTCCTCAATTTTAACCAAAATATGTTATCCGATAATCTTCATTTCTTTCAGAAAATGTCTCCCCTTCATTATTAATTAAATTCTAATTTTTATGCCTAAAATTATATCTCTGAAATTTTCCAAAATATCTTCAAATTTTACATTTTTTCTACCTACTTGCTCAACTTATCAGAAATATACAAGAACATTCACTTCTATTTGAATATGCCTGCAATCCCTTTCTCACTTAAAATTCTAATAGTTTTCATAGAGCTATCCTTTTATATGATAAATTTTCATAAAAGATTTAAAATTTCAATAGTTTTCCTATCTTTCCTCTATTGTAGCCAAAATATGTTATACAAAAATCTGAAAACTTTCAGAAAATATCTCCACTTCCTTTTTAAATTAAATTCCATTTTTTGGATGCAGTCGATTATATCTCTGAAAATTTCCCAGAAAATCTTTAAATTTTACATTTTTTCTATCAACTTATTCATTTATCAGAAATATACAAAAACATTCAGTTGTATTTGAAAATGCCTCAAATTCCTTTCTCATTTAACATTCTAATAGTTTTCATAGGCCTACCATAGTATCTGTTAAATTTTTACAAAGACTTTAATTTCTGAGAGAGGGGCAGATAACCAGGCCTAATTGGGGCCTGCCATTGCTCGGGCAGGTAACTGCCAGGCGTGGCCCAGGAGCGAGAGAGTCAGGGTGGATCTCCAGAACACCATGACATGGCTGAGAGCGTCGTGCCCTGTGGTTCTCCCAGGCCCCTACACCAAAGTCTCCATCTACTACCTGGGACACCAGCAGAGAGGGGCAGCCAGAGGACCTCGGCAGGAGATCTGTGCACCTACAGCCCAGCGGCTGGTTGCTGACTGCTGGAGACCTGCTAGCCGGGCTTGCAGTGAAACTGCCATCTTGCTTTGGGACACAGCAGACTGCTGGCAGCTGGGGTCAGTGAGGCTGTCATCTTTCCTCAGGTCACTGCTGACCACTGGCGGCTGGGGTTAGGAGCACAGACGCCCTCTACTACAGCAGCACCAAAGGCCAGGCTCGCAGGAGCTTCAAACTCCAACTAGTAACAATAAGACCAACTAACTCCAGAGATAAACAGATGGCAAAAGTCAAATGTAGGAGGTTGCTAACAGAAATCAAGGCAATATGGCACCATCTGAACCCAATTCGTCAACCACAGCAAGTCCTGGATACCCCAACACACCAGAAAAACAAGAGTTGGATATAAAAGCACTGGTCATGATGTTGCTAGAGGAACACAAAAAAGACATAAACAAATCTCTTAAAGAAATGCAGGGGAACATCAATAGGGTAGAAGCTCTTACAATGCAAACACAAAAATCATTTAAAGAACTCCAGGAGAATATGGATCAACAGACAAAAGCCAATAAAGGGGAAACAAGAAAATCACTTACAGAAATGCAGGAGAACTTGAACCAACAGGCAAAAGTCATGAAAGAGGAAACACAAAAATCTCTTAAAGAATTGCAAGAAAACACGAACAAACAAATGAAGGAACTGAGCAAAACCATCCAAGAGCTGAACACAGAGGTAGAAACAACTAAGAAATCACAAAAGGAGGCAACTTTGGAGATAGAAAACCTTGGGAAGAAATCAGGGGTCATAGATGCAAATATCAACAACAGAATACAAGAGATAGAGGTAAGAATCTCAGATGCTGAAGATACCATAGTAACCATTGACTCAACAGTCAAAGAAAATGCAAAATGCAAAAGGCTTGTAACCCAAAACATCCAGGAAATCCAGGACACAATGAGAAGACCAAACCTAAGGATTATAGGGATAGATGAGAGTGAAGATCTACAACTTAAAGGGCCAGCAAATATCTTCAACAAAATTATGGAAGAAAACTTCCCCACCCTAAAGAGAGAGATGCTCAGGAATATACAAGAAGCCTACAGAACTCCAAACAGACTGGACCAGAACAGAAATACATCCTGTCACATAATAATGAAAACCCCAAATGTACTAAACAAAGAAAGAATATTAAAGGCAGTAAGAGAAAAAGGCCAAGTAACATAAAGGAAGACCTATCAGAATCACCCTAGACTTCTCTCCAGAAACCATGAAAGCTAGAAGATCCTGAGCAGACCTCATGCAGACCCTAAGAGAACACAAATGTCAGCCAAGACTACTATACCCAGCAAAACTCTCAATCAACATAGATGGAGAAATAAAAATATTCCATGACAGGACCAAATGTACACAATATCTTTCCACTAACCCAGTTCTACAAAGGATAATAGGAGGAAAACTCCAATACAAGGAGAGAAACTGCACCCAAGAAAAAGCAAGATAGTAACCTTCTTCCATCAAACTCAAAGGAAGATAAGTACTCAAAAAAATAACATCAAAAATGACAGGAAGAAATAATCACTATTCCTTAATATCTCTTAACCTCAATGGACTCTATTCCCCAATATCAAGTCATAGACTCACAGACTAGATATGGAAACAGGAGCCTACATTTTGCTGCATACAGGAAACACACCTCAGAGTCAAAGACAAACACCCCCTTAGAGTAAAAGGCTGGGAGACAATTTTGCAAGCAAATGGTCGCAGGAAGCAAGCTGGAATAGCCATTCTAATATCAGATAAAATTGACTTTCAACCCAAAGTCATCAAAAGAGACACAGAAGGTTACTTCCTGCTAGTCAAAGGAAGAATCCACCAAGAAGAACTCACAATTCTAAACATATATGCTCCAAATGCAAGAGCACCCTCATTCGTAAAAGAAACTTTACTAAAGCTCAAAGCACACATTGCACTTAACACAATAATTGTGGGGGACCTCAATACTCCACTATCCTCAATGGACCATTCAGGAAAACAGAAACTAAACAGGGACACGGGGAAACTCTTTGAAACTTTGGACCAATTGGATTTAACATATATATATATATATATATATAACATTTCATCCTAAAGCAAAAGACTATAACTTTTTCTTAGCACCTCATGGTACCTTCTCCAAAATCAACCATATAATTGGTCACAAGACAGACCTCAACAAATATAAAAAGATCACTAATCCCATGCCTCCTATCTGATCACCATGGAGTAAGAGTGTTCTTCAATAGCAACAAAAACAACAGAAAATCCTAATACACGTGGAGGCTGAACAATATTCTATGCAATTATACCTTGGTCAAGAAAGAAATTAAATATTTTTTAGAATTTAGTGAAAATGAAGGCACAACATACCCAAATCTATGGGACACAATGAAAGCAGTGCTAAGAGGAAAACTCATAGCCCTGAGTGCCTCCAAAAAGAAACAGGAGAGAGCATATACTAGCAACTTAATGGCGCACCTGAAAGCTCTAGAACAAAAAGAAGCTATTTCACCCAGGAGGAGTAGAAGACAGGAAATCATCAAATTCAGGGCTGAAATCAATCAAGTTGAAACAAAGAGAACCATACAAAGAATAAACAAAACCAGGAGCTGGTTCTTTGAGAAAATCAACAAGATTGATAAACCCCTAGCCAGACTTACCAAAGGGCACAGAGGCAGTATTCAAATTAACAAAATTAGAAATGAAAAGGGAGATATAACTACAGAAACTGAGGAAATTAAAAAAATCATCAAAACCTACTACAAAAGCCTATACTCAACACAACTGCAGAATCTGGAGGAAATGGACAATTTCCTAGACAGAATCCAAATACCAAAATTAAATCAGGATCAAATAGATCATCTAAACAGACCCATAACCCCCAAAGAAATAGAAGGGGTCATAGAAAGTCTTTTAACCAAAAAAGTACAGGACCAGATGGTTTTAGTGCAGAATTCTATCAGACCTTCAAAGAAGTCCTGGTACCGATACTCTTCAAACTATTCCACAAAATAGAAACAGAAGGAACACTACCCAACTCATCCTATGAAGCCACAATTAACCTGATACCAAAACCACACAAAGATCCAACTAAGAAAGAGAACTACAGGCCAATTTCTCTTATGAATATTGATGCAAAAATACTAAATAAAATCCTTGCAAAACGAATCCAAGAACACATCGAAACGATCATTCACCATGATCAAGTTGGCTTCATCCCAGGGATGCAGGGATGGTTCAATATATGGAAATCCATCAACATAATCCACTACATAACCAAACTCAAAGAAAAAACCACATGGTCATCTCATTGGATGCTGAAAAAGCATTTGACAAAATTCAGCATCCTTCCATGCTAAAAGTCTTGGCAAGAATAGGAATTCAATGCCCATATCTAAACATAGTAAAAGCAATCTACAGCAGACCGATAGCCAACATCAAGGTAAATGGAGAGAAACTAGGAGCAATCCCACTAAAATCAGGGACTAGACAAGCTGCCCCCTCTCACCATATCTCTTCAATATAGTACTTGAGGTACTAGCTAGAGCAATTCAACAACACAAGGAAGTCAAAGGGATACAAATTGGAAAGGAAGAAGTCAAATTATTACGATTCACAGATGATATGATAGTATACTTAAGTGACCCAAAAAACTCCACCAGAGAACTCCTACAGCTGATAAACAACTTCAGCAAAGTGGCTGGTTATAAAAATCAACTCAAGCAACTCATTAGCCTTCCTATAAGCAAAGGATTAGCAGGCCGAGAAAGAAATTAGAGAAATGACACCCTTCACAATAGCCACAAACAATATAAAGTATCTTGGTGTGACACTAACCAAACAAGTGAAAGATTTATATGACAAAAACTTCAGGTCTCTAAAGAAGGAAATTGAAGAAGACATCAGAAAATGGAAAAATCTTCCATGCTCGTGGGTTGGCAGGATTAAAATAGTCAAAATGGTAATATTGCCAAAAGCAATATACAGATTCAATGCAATCCCCATCAAAATCCCAACTCAGTTCTTTATAGAGTTAGAAAGAGCAATTATCAAATTCATCTGGAATAACAAAAACCCAGGATAGCTAAAACTATCATCAACAGTAAAAAAACGTCTCGGGGAATCAATATCCTGGACCTCAAGCAATATTTCTGAGCAGTAGTGTTAAAAACTGCATGGTGTTGGTACAGTGACAGGGAGGCGGATCAATGGAATAGGATCAAAGACCCAGAATTGAACCCACACATCTATGGCCAATTGATCTTCGACAAAGGAGCTGAAAACATCCAGTGGGAAAAAAGATAGCCTTTTCAACAAATGGTGCTGGCTCAACTGGAGGTCAACATGCAGAAGAATGAGAATTGATCCACTCTTATCTCCTTGCACTAAGCTCAACTCCAAGTGGATCAAGGACCTGACATAAAACCAGACACACTAAAACTAATAGAAAAGAAACTGGGGAAGACCCTTGAGGACATTGGCTCAGGGGGAAATTTCCTGAACAGAACACCAATTGCTTATGCTCTAAGAGCAAGAATAGACAAATGGGACCTCATAAAACTACAAAGTTTCTGTAAGGCAAAAGACACTGTCAAAAGGACAAATCGGCAACCAACAAACTGGGAAAAGATCTTTACCAACCCCACATTCGACAGAGGGCTAATATCCAATGTATACAAAGAACTCAAGAACTTAGGCCCCTGAAAACCAAATAACCCTATCCAAAAGTGGGGTACAGAACTAAACAAAGACTTTTCACCTGAAGAAATAGAGATGGCAGAGAAACACCTCAAAAAATGTTCAACATCATTAGTTATTAGAGAAATGGAAATCAAAACAACCCTGAGATTTCACCTCAGACCAGTCAGAATGGCTAAGGTCAAAAACTCAGAAGACATCAGGTGTTGGTGAGGATGTGGAGAAAGAGGAACACTCCTCCACTGCTGGTGGGACTGCAAGCTGGTACAACCAGTCTGGAAATCAGTCTGGCGGTTCCTCAGAAAACTGGACATGATATTTCTAGAGGACCCAGCCATACCACTCCTGGGAATATACCCAGAAGATTCACCAGCATGCAATAAGGATACATGCTCCACTATGTTCATAGCAGTTTTATTTATAATAGCCAGAAACTGGAAAGAACCCAGCTGTCCCTCAACGGAAGAATGGATACAAAAAATGTGGCATATATACACAATGGAGTACTATTCAGCCATTAGAAACAATGAATTCATGAAATTCTTAGAGAAATGGATGGAGCTGGAGAATGTCATACTAAGTGTGGTAACCCAGTCTCAAAAGAATACCCATGGTATGCAGTCACTGATAAGTGGATATTAGCCTAGAATCTTGGAACACCAAAGACAAAATTCATGTACCAAATGATGTCTGAAAAGAAGAAAGGAGTGGACACTGGTGCTGGAAATGATCAAAGCATCAGTGTAGGGGAATACAAGAACAGGGAAGAGGGAAGGGGTGGAAGAGGGAGCAGGGGGGGGTTAAAGGCATGTGGGACCCTTGGCAGGTGGGGAACCAGAAAAAGGGAAATGAATTGTAAATATAGAATATATCCAATAAAATAAGTTAAAAAAGAAAATGCATAACTTAAAAAAAGCCTTTAATTTCAATATTTTTCCTGTCTCTCCTCAATTTTAACTCAAATATGTTATATGAAAATCTTTAGTTCTATCAGAAAATGTCTCCACTTAATTTTTATTAAATTCTAATTTTTATGCCTACCATTTTATCTCTAAAATTTTCCAAGAAAGTCTTAAAATTTTACATTTTTTCTATCTACTGGCTCAATTTATCAGAAATATAAAAAATTTCAGTTCTATCTGATAATGTCTCCAATTCCTTTTTCACTTAAAATTCTAATAGCGTCATATGAGTCCAATTTCTCTGATAAATTTACCCAAAATATATTGAATTTCAATATTTTTCCTGTCTTTCCTCAATTTTAATCAAAATATGTCATACAAAAATCTGAGATATATCAGAAAATGTCTCCACTTCCATTTTAATTAAATTCCATTTTTTTTGATGCCAAACATTATATATCTGAAAACTTCCAAGTAAATCTACAAATTTTACATTTTCTCTATCAACTGGCTTAATTTATCAGAAATGTACAAAAACCTCCAGTTCTATAAGAAAATGGTTCCACTTCCTTTCTCAATTAAATTTCTAATAGTTTTCATAGGCCTACCATTGTATTTGATAAATTTTCCCAAAAGACTTTAAGTTCAATATTTTTCCTGTCTTTCCTCAATTTTAAGCAAAATATGTCATACAAAAATTTGAGATCTATCAGAAAACATCTCCACTTCCTTTTTTAATGAAATTCTATTTTTTTTGGATTCCAACCATTATATATCTGAAATTATCCAAGAAAATCTTCAAATTTTACATTTTTCTATCTACTTGCTCAATTCATCAGAAATATACAAAAACATTCAGTTCTAATTGAAAACGCCTCCAATTATTTTCTCACTTAACATTCTAATAGTTTTCATTGGCCTACAATTGTATCTGATAAATTTTCTCAAAAAAGACTTTAATTTCACTATTTTTCCTGTCTTTCCTCAATTTTCACCAAAATTTGTTATATGAGTTCTTCAGTACTGTAAGAAATTATCTCCAATTCATTTTTAATTAAATTTTATTTTTTATATGCCTACCATTGTATCTCTGAAATTTCTAAAGAATCTTCAAATTTTGCATTTTTTCTTCTTGCTTCAGTTCTATTAGAAGATGGCTCCACTTCTTTTCTCAATTAAAACTCTAATAGTTTTCATAGGCCTACCATTGTATCTGATAAATTTTCCCCAAGACTGTAATTTCAATATTTTTCCTGTCTTTCCTCGATTTTAACCAGAATATGTTATTTGAAAATCTCCAGTTCTATCAGAAAATACCTCCATTTACTTTTCTCAATAAATCCTAAATTTTTCATATGCCTACTATTATATCTCTGAATTTTTCAAAGAAAATCTTCAAATTTTACATTTTTCCACATAATTGTTCAATTTATCTGAAATAGACAAAAACCTTCAGTTCTATAAGAAATTGCCTCCACTTCCTTTCTCAATTAAAATTCTCATAGTTTTCATAGGCCTAACATTGTATCTGATACATTTTCACAAAAAGACTTTAATTTCAATATTTTTTCTGTCTTTCAAAATTTTAAACAAAACATCTCATACAAAAATCTTCATTTCTATCAGAAAATTTCTCCACTTCATTTTAAATTAAATCCTGTTTTTTGTATGCCTACCATTATAATTTGAAATTTTCCAAAAACTCTTCAAATTTTACATTATTTATATCTACTTGGTCAATTTATGAGAAATATATAAAACCTTCAATTCTATTAGAAAATGGCTTCACTTCCTTTCTCAATTAAAATTCTAATAGTTTCCATAGGCCTACAATTATATCTGATAAATTTTCCAAAAAGACTTTAATTTCATTATTTTTCCTATTTTTCCTGAATTTTAACCAAATATGTTATATGAATATCTTCAGTACTATCAGAAAATGCCTCCATTTCATTTTTAATTAAATTCTAAATTTTTATGTGCATAATATTATGTCTGAAATGTTCTAAAAATCTTCAAATTTTACAGTTTTTTATCTACTTGCTCAATTTATCAGAAATGTACAAAAACCTTCAGTTTTATTAGAAAATGTCTCCACTCCTTTTCTCAATTATAATTCTAATAGTTTTCATATGCATACCTTTTTCTCTGATAAATTTCCCCCCAAAATCTTTAATTTTAATTTTTCTTGTCTTTTCTCAATTAAAACCAAAATATTTCATGATAATCTTCATTTCTATCAGAAAATGTCTCCACTTCATTTTGAATTAAATTCTAATTTTTATGTCTAAAAGTATCTCTGAAATTTTCCAAGAAAATCTTTTCATTTTACATTTTTCCCACCTACTTGCTCAATTAATCAGAAATATACAAAAACCTTCAGTTCTATTAGAAAATGCCTCCACTTCCTTTCTCAATTAAATTTCTAATATTTTTATATGATTATCATTGTGTCTGATAAATTGCCCCAAACAAACTTTAATTTCAATATTTTTTCCTGTCTTTCCTCAAATTTAACCAAGATATGTTACACGAAAATCTTCAGTCCTATCAGGAAATTTCTCCATTTCCTGTTTAAAATCAGTTCTATTTTTTGTATGCATACTATTATGTCCCTGAAATTTTCCAAGAAAATCTTCAAATTTTACATTTTTTCTATCTACTTGCTCAATTTATCTGAAGTATACAAAAACATTCAGTTCTATTTGAAAATGCCTCCAATTCCATTCTCACTTAAAATTCTAATAGTTTTTAGTAGGTCTACCATCATATGTGATAAATATTTCCCAAAATAATTTCCATATTTTTGTCTTTTCACAATTTTCACCAAAATATGTCATACAAAATCTTCAGTTGTATCAGAAAATGTTTCCACTTCCTTTTTAAATTAAATTCTATTTTTTGTATGCCTACTATTATATCTCTGAAATTTTCCAAGAAAATCTTCTCATTTTACATTTTTCCTATCTACTTGCTCAATTAATCAGAAATATACAAAAACCTTCAGTTCTATTTGAAAATGCATCTACTCCCTTTCTCAATTAAAATTCTAAAAGTTTTCATATGCCTACCACTGTATCAGATAAAATTTCCCCAAAATATTTAATTTTATATTTTACCTGTCTTTCCTCAATATTAAAAAAATAAGTTATATGAAAATCTTCAGTTCTATCAGAAAAGGTCCACTTACTTTTTTAATTAAATTTTAATTGTTTTTGTATACCAACCACTATATCTCGGAAATTTTCAAAGAAAATCTTCAAATTTTACATTTTTCTATCTAATTGCTCAATTTATTGGAAATAGACAAAACCTTCAATTTTATTAGAAAATGCCCCCACTTCCTTTCCAATTAAAATTATAATACTTTTCATATGCCTACGATTGTATCTGATAAATTGTTCCTAAAATATTTAGTTTCAATATTTTTCATCTCTTTCCTCAATTTTATCCAAAACATGTCATAAAAATCTACAGTTCTATCAGGAAATTTCTCCCCTTCCTTTTTTAATTGAATTATAATTGTTTTTGTATGCCTATCTTATATCTCTGAAGTTTTCCATGAAAACCTTCAAATTTTACATTTTTCCATCTAATTGCTCAATTTATCTGAAATATACAAAAACCTTCAGTTTCATAAGAAATTGCTTCCAATCCCTTTCTCAATTAAAATTCAAATAGTTTTTATATGCCTGTTTTTCATATCTTTCCTCAATATTAAACAAAATATGTTATAATAAAATCTTCAGTTGTATCGAAAATGTCTCTACTTAATTTAGTAATAAGTTTCTAATTTTTATATGCACACAATTATGTCTGTAATTTTCCAAGCAAATCTTCAATTTTTTCTTTTTTCTACCTACTTGCTCAATTTATCAGAAATATACAAAAATGTTTAGTTTGAATAGAAAATGTCTCCACTTGATTTCTCAATTAAAATTCTAATAATTTGCATGTTTACCAGAGTATCTTATAAATTTTTGCAAAAAAATATTTAATTTCAATATTATTCTTGTTTTTCCTCAATTTTAACCAAAATATATTATACAAAAATCTTCAGTTCTATCAGAACATGTCTCCACTTTTTTATGCCAATCATTATATATCTGAAATTTTCAAAGAAAATCTTCAAATTTGAAAATTTTCCATTTGATTGCTTAATTTATCAGCAATATATAAAAGCCTTCAATTCTACCAGAAAATGCATCCAATTGCTTTCTCAATTAAAATTCTAATAGTCTTTATATGCCTACTATTGTATATGATGAATTATCACAAAATCATTAATTTCAATTTTTCTCATGTCTAATTCAATTTTAACCAAAATATGTTATAGGAAAATCTTCAGTTCTATCAGAAAATGTCTCCACTTCCTTTTACAATTAAATTCTAATTTTTTGGTATGCCTACCATTATATCTCTGAAATTTTGCAAGAAAATCTTCAAATTTTACATTTTCCATGTAATTGCTCAATTTATCAGAAATATACAAAAATCTTCATTTATATTAGAAAATGCCTCTATATCCTTTTTCAATTAAAATGCTAATACTTCTCATATGCCAACAAGAGTATCTGATACATTTTTCCAATAATCTTTATTTTCAATATTTTTCCTCTTTTCCCAATTTTAACCAAAATATGTTATATGAAAATCCTCAGTTTTATCAGAAAATGTCTCAAATTCCATTTTTAATTAAATTCTATTTTTTGTATGCCAACGATTATATCAATGAAAATTTCCAAGAATATCCTCACATTTTACATTTATTTATCTACTTGCTCTGTTTATTGGAAAGATACAAAAACCTTCATTTCTATTTTGAAAATGCCTCTACTTCCTTTCTCAATTAAAATGCTCAAAGCCTTCAAATGCCTACAATTGTATCTGATAAATTTTCCCAATACTTTAATTTCAATATTTTCTACTCTTTCCTCAATTGTAACCAAAATTTGTTATATGAAAATCTTCAGTTTTATCAGAAAATGTCTCCTCTTTACATTAAATTCTATTTTTTGTATGCCTAACATTATATCTCTGAAATTTTCCAAGAAAATCTTCAAATTTTACATTTTTCCATCTAAGAGCTCAATTTATAAGAAATATACAAAAACCTTCACTTCTATTAGCAAATGCTTCCACTTCCTTTCTCAATTAAAATTCTAATAGTCTTCATATGCCTACAAATGCATCTGATAAATTTTCCAAATAATCTTTAATTTCAACATTTTTCCTGTCTTTCCTAAATTTTAACCAAAATACATTATATGAAATTTTAAATTCTATTAGAAAATGACACCAATTCCTTTTTAAATTAAATTCTAATTTTTTGTTTGCCTAATATCTCTGAAATTTGCAATGAATCTTCAAATTTTACATTTTTTCATCTAATTGTTCAATTTATCAGAAATATACAAAAACATTCAGTTCTATTAGAAAATACCAACACTTCCATTATCAATTAAAATTCTAATAATTTTCATATTCATACCAGAATCTGATATATTTTCCCAAAACAATCTTTAATTTCAATATTTTTTCTGTCTTTCCTCAATTTTAACCAAAATATGTTACAGGAAAAATTTCAGTTCTATCAGAAAATGTCTCCATTTCCTTTTTTAATTAAATTATATTTTTTGTATGCCTACCATTATATCTCTGAAATTTTCCAAGAAAATCTTCAAATTTTACATTTTTTCTATCTACTTGCTCAATTTATCAGAAATATAAAAAACCCTACATTTTTATTAGAAAATGTCTCCAATTCCACTCTCAATTAAAATTCTAATAGTTTTCATATGCCTACACAAGAATATGAAATATTTTGCCAAAAATTCTTTAATTTCAATATTTTTCCTGTCTTTCCTCAATTTTAAACAAAATGTTATACAAACATCTTCAGTTCTATCAGAAACTGTCTCCACTCCCCTTTTAAATTAAATTGTAATTTCTTTGTATGCCTACTATAATATCTCTGAAATTTCCCAAAAAAGTCTTCAAATATTACATTTTTTCTCTCCATAAGTGCAATTAATCAGAAATATATATAAATATCAGTTCTACTAAAAATGCCTACAATTAGTTTCTCAATGAAAATTCTAATACTCTTTATATGCCTACCAGAGTATCTGATAAATTTTCCCCCAAAATTTAATTTCAACATTTTTCCTGTCTTTCCTCAATTTTAACCAAAATATGTTATATGAAAACATTCAATTTTATCAGAAATGTCTCCACAAACTTTTTTAAATTCTAGTTTTTTTGTATGCCAACTATTATATCTCTGAAATTTGGCAAGAAAATCTTCAAATTTTATATTTTTCAATCTAATTGCTCAATTATCAGAAATATACAAAAACCTTCAGTTCTATTAGAAAATTCCTCCATTTCTTTTCTCAATTAAAATTCTGTTTTCATATGCCTAACATTATATCTTATAACTTTTCCCAAAATTCTTTAATTTCAATATTTTTCCTCTTTCTGAAATTTTAACCAAAATAAGTTATATGAAAATCTTCAGTTCTACCAGAAAATGTCTCGTTCCTTTTTAAATTAAATTCTAAATTTTTGTATCTCTACCATTATATCTATGAAATTTTCCAAGAAAATCTTCCAATTTTACATTTTTTGATCTACTTGCTACATTCTAATTTTTTGTAAGCTAACCATTATACCTCTGAAATTTTCCAAAAAATCTTAAAATTTTACATTTTTCCATCTAATTTCTCAATTTATTGGAAATATACTAAAACCTTCAATTCTATTAGATAATGATGAAATTCCTTTCTCAAATAAAAGTCTAAAAGTTTTCATATGCCTACCAAAGTATCTGATAAATTTTCCAAAAAAATCTTTAATTTCAATATTTTTCCTGTCTTTCCTCAATTTAATCAAAAATATGTTATATAAAATTCTTTAGTTTTATCAGAAAATGTCTCCACTTCCTTTTTAATTAAATTCTAATATTTTATGTCAATCATTATGTATCTGCAATTTTCCAAGTAAATCTTCAAATTTTACACTTTCCATCTAATTTCTCAATTTATCAGAAATATAAAAAACCTTCATTTGTATTCGATAATGCTGTAATTCCTTTCTCAACTAAAATACTAATAGTTTTCATATGTGTACCAAAGTATCTAATAAGTTTTCCCCAAAAATTTTAATTTCAATATTATTCCATCTTTCTTCAATTTTAAGCAAAATATGTTATATTAAAATATTCAGTATTATCAGAAAATATCTCCATTTCATTTTTAAATTCTAATTTTTATATGCTTACGATTATATCTCTGAAAATTTCCAAAAAATCTTCAAATTTTATATTTTTTCTATCTACTTGTTCAATTTTTCAGAAACATACAAAACTTTCAGTTCTATAAGAAAATGGCTCCACTTCCTTTCCCAATTAAAATTCTAATGGTTTTTATAGCCCTACCATTGTATCTGATAAATTTTCCCAAAAACTTTAATTTCATTATTTTTCCTGTCTTTTCTCAATTTTAACCAAAATATGTTATACAAAAATATTAGATCTATCAGAAAATTTCTCAAATTCCTTTCTTAATTCAAATCTAATTTTTTGGATTCCAACCATTATATCTCTGAAATTTTCCAAGAAAATCTTCAAATTTAACATTTTTTCTACTTGATCAATTTATTGGAAATATACAAAAACCTTCAGTTCTATTAGAAAATCCCTCCATTTCCTTTTTCTATCTACTTGCTCAACTTATCGGAAATATAAAAAAATTCAGTTCTATTGGAAAAGACCTATAATTCCTTTATCATTCAAAATTCTAATAGGTTTTATAGGCCTACCATTGTGACTGATAAATTTTCCCCAAAAATCTTTAATTTCAATATTTTTTCTGTCTTTCCTCAATTTTAATCAAAATATGTTATACAAAATATGATCTATCCGAAAATTTCTCCAATTCCTTTTTAAAATTAAAATCTATTTTTTGATTCCAATCATTATATCTCTGAAATTTTCCAAGAAAATCTTCAAATTTAACATTTTTTCTACTTGATCAATTTATTGGAAATATACAAAAACCTTCAGTTCTATTAGAAAATGCCTCCATTTCCTTTATCAATATAAAATTCTATTTGTCTTCATATGCCTACCCTTGTATCCGATAACTTTTCCCAAAAAATCTTTAATTTCAATATTTTTCCTCTTTCCTCAAATTTAAACAAAATACTTTATACAAAAATCTTCAGTTTGATCAGTAAATGTCTCTACTTCTGTTATAAATTAAATTCTATTTTATTGTTTGCCTACTACTATATCTCTGAAAATTTTCATGAAAATTTTCTAATTTTACATTTTTCCATCTAATTGCTGAATTTATCAGAAATATAAAAAAACCTTCACTTCTATTAGAAAATGCCTCCACTTCCTTTCTCAACTAAAATTCTAATAGTTTTCATTTGCCTACCAGAGGATCTGATAAATTTTCCCCCAAAATCTTTAATTTCAATATTTTTCCCATCTTTATTCAATTTTATCAAAAATATATTATACAAAAACCTTCAGTTTTATCAGAAAATGTCTCCACTTTCTTTTTAATTAAATTCTAATTTTTTATGCCTACCATTATATCTCTGAAATTTTCCAAGAAAATCTTCAAATTTTACATTTTTCTATATAATTGCTCAATTTATCAGAAATATACAAAAACCTTCACTTCTATTATAAAATGCCTCCAATACCTTTCTCAATTAAAATTCTCAAGTTTTCATTTGCCTACCATTGTATCTGATAAATTTTCCCCCAAAATATTTAATTTCAATATTTTTCCTGTCTTTCTTCAATTTTAACTAAAATATTTTATAAGGAAATCTTTTGTTCTATCAGAAAATTTCTCCACTACCATTTTTAATTAAATTCTTTTTATGCCTACCATTATATCTCTGAAAATTTTCTAGAAAATCTTCAAATTTTATATTTTTAATATCTACTTGCTCAATTTATTGGAAATATACAAAAAGTTCAGTTCTTTTAGAAAATGCCTCCAATTCCTTTCTCAGTTAAATTCTTTTGTTCTTCATATGCCTACATTGTATCTGATAAATTTTCCCAATACACCTTTAATTTCAATATTTTTCCTGTCTTTCCCCAATATTAGCCACAGTATCTTATATGAAAATCTTCAGTCCTAACAGAAAAGATCTCCCCTTCCTTTAATAATTAAATTCATTTTTTTTGTAAACCAACAATTGTTTATGAAATTTTCGAAGAAAATCTTCAAATATTAAATTGTTTCCACTGATTGCTCAATTTATCTGAAATATAAAAAAACCTTCAGTTCTAATTGAAAATGCTTCCAATTCCTTTCTCAATTAAACTTGTAATAGTTGACATATGCCTACAAGAGTATCTGATAAATTTCCCAAACAATTTTAGTTTCAATATTTTTCCTGTCTTTCCTCAATTTTAACCAAAGTATCTTATACAAAAATCTTCAGTTCTATCAGAAAATGTCTCCCCTTCCTTTTATAATTAAATACTAAATTTTTTGCATACCTACCATTATATCTCTGAAATTATCCAAGAAATCTTCAAATTTTACATTTTTCCTATGTACTTGCTCAATTTATTGGAAATATAGAAAAACCTTCATTTCTATCAGAAAATGCCTCCACCTGCTTTCTCAATTAAAATTCTCAGAGTTTTCATATGCCTACCATTGTATCTGATAAATTTTCCCAAAAAATCTTTAATTTCAATATTTTCCTCTCTTTCCTCATATTTAACCAAAATATGTTATACAAAAATCTTCAGGCCTATCAGAAAATATCTCCCTTCCTTTCATAATTAAATTCTAATTTTTGTATGCCAACCATTATATCTCTGAAATTTTCCAAGAAAAACTTCAAATTTTACATTTTTCTATCTACTTGCTAAATTTATTGGAAATATTCAAAATCCTTCACTTCTATTAGAAAATGCCTCCAGTTCCTTTCTCAATTAAAATTCTAATAATTTTCATATGCCTACCAGAATATCTGATAAATTCTTTAAAATCTTAATTTCAATATTTTTCCTGTTTTCATCAATTAAAAAATATATTAAAAGAAAATCTTCAGTTCTATTAGACAATGTCTCCACTTCCTTTGTTAATGAAATACTATTTTTGTATGCCAACCATTATATCTGTGAAATTTTCCAAGAAAACCTTCAAATGTTACATTTTCTACTATCTTTTCTATCTACTTGCTCAATTTAGCAGAAATAATCAAAAACAATCAGTTCTATTAGAAAATGCCTCCAATTCCTTTGTCAAATGAAATTCTTATAATCTTCATATTCCTACCACTGTATCTGATAAATTTTTCCAGAAAATCTTTAATTTCAATATTTTTTCTGTCTTTCCTCAATTTTAACTGAAAGTTTTTAAGAAAATCTTCACTCCTATCAGTAAATGTCTCCTCTTCCTTTTTGAATTAAATTCAATTTTTTGTATGTCAAGCATTATATATCTGAAATTATCCTAGAAAATCTTCAAATTTTTCATTTTTCTACTTGTTCAATTTATCCAAAATATACAAAAACCTTCAGTTTTATTAGAAACTGCCTCCAATTCCTTTCTCAATAAAAATTCTAAGAGTTTTCATATGCCAACCAGAGTATCTGATAATTATTCCAAAACAATCTACAAATTCAATGTTTCCTGTCTTTCCTCAATGTTAACTAAAATGTGTTACAGGAAAATCTTCAGTTCTTTCAGAAAATGTCTCCATTTCTTTTGTTAATTAAATTCTAATTTTTATTAGGTATGCTTTATTTATAATGCTTACCATTATATTTCTGAAATTTTCAAAGAGAATCTTCAAATTTTACATTTTTTCTATCTACTTGCTCAAATTACCATAAATATACAAAAATCTTAAGTTCTATTAGAAAATGTCTCCAAATCCGTTCTTAATTGAAATTCTAATAGTTTTCATGTGCCTACCAGAATATCTGATAAATTATCCCAAATAATCTTTAATTTCAATATTTTTTCCTATCTTTCTTCAATTTTAACTGAAGTGTCTTATAGGAAAATCTTCAGATCTTTCAGAAAATATTTCTATTTCCTTTGTTAATTTAATTCTAATATTTTTGTGTGACTACCATTATATCTCTAAAATTTTCAAAGAAAACTATCAAATTTTACATTTTTTCTATCTATTTGCTCAATTTATCGAAACTATATGAAAATCTTAAGTTAAGGAATGCCTCCATTCCTTTCTCAATTAAAATTATAATAGTTTTCATATGTCTACATTGTATCTGATAAAATTTCCCCCAAACCTTTAATTTCAAAATTATTCCATCTTTCCTCAATATTAAACAAAATGTTATATGGAAATTTTCAGTTCTATCAGAAAATATCTCCATGTCTTTTTAATGAAATTCTAATTTTTTGTATGCCTACCATTATATCTCTGAAATTTACATAGAAAATCTTCAAACTTTACATTTTTTTCTATCTACTTGCTAAATTTATTGAAAAATACAAAACCCTTAAGCACTATTCAAAAATGCCCCTAATACCTTTCTCAATTAAATTCTAATAGTTTTCATATGCCTATAACTATATCTGATAAATTTTCCCAAAAAAACTTTATTTTCAATATTTTTCCTGTCTTTCCTCAATTTTAACCAAAATATGTTATAGGAAAATCTTCAATTCTTTCAGAAAATGTCTCCCAATCTTTTTAAATTAAATTCTAATTTTTTGTATGCTTACCATTATATCTCTGAAATTTTCAAAGAAATACATCAAATTTTACATTTTTCCCTCTGATTGCTCAATTTATAGGAAGTATACAAAAACCTTCAATTCTATTAGAAAATGCCTCCAATTCCTTTGTCAATTAAAATTCTAATACTTTTTTATATGCCAACTAGAGTGTCTGATAAATATCCTCAAACAATCTTATTTCAATATTTTTCCTGTCTTTCCTCAATTTTAACGAAAATATGTTATACGAAAATCTTCAGTTCTATCAGAAAATGTCTCCAACATCATTTTTATTTAAATGGTAATTTTTATGTCTACCATTATATCTCTGAAATTTTCCAAGAAAATCTTCAAATTTAACCTTTTTTCTATCTACTTTCTCAATTATTGGAAATATACAAAAAACCTTAAATTCTATTAAAAATGCCTCCAATTCCTTTCACAATTAAAATTCTGCTAGTCTTCATATGCCTACCATTTTATCTGATAAAATTTCCCCAAAACGTTTAATTTCAATATTTTTCCTATCTTTCTTAAATTTTTACCATAATATGTTACACAAAAATCAGTTCTATCAGAAAATGTCTCCACTTCTGTTTTTAATTAAATTCTATTTTTTTGGTATGACAACCATTATATCTGTGAAATATTCCAAGAAAATCTTCAAATTTAACATTTTCCCCTCTGATTGCTCAATTCATCTGAAATATAAAATACCTTCAGTTCTATTAGAAATTGTGTCCACTCCTTTCTCAATTTAAATTGTTATAGTTTTCATATGACTACCAGAATATCTGATAAATTTTCCCAAATATGTTTAATTTCAATATTTTTCCTGTCTTTCGTCAATTTTAACCAAAATGGGTTATAGGAAAATCATCAGGTCTATCAGATATGTCCCGATTTCCTTTGTTAATTAAATTCCAATGTTTTTGTGTGCCTACCATTATATCTCTAAAATTTTCAATGAAAATCTTCAAATTTTACATTTTTTCTATTTGCTCAATTTACGAAAAATGTATAAAAACCTTAAGTTCTATTAGAAAATGCCTACAATTTCTTTCTCAATTAAAATTCTAATAGTTTTCATATGCCTACAATTGTGTCTGATAAATTTTC
This sequence comes from Apodemus agrarius, assembly GCA_964023405.1. Classification (NCBI taxonomy): domain Eukaryota; kingdom Metazoa; phylum Chordata; class Mammalia; order Rodentia; family Muridae; genus Apodemus; species Apodemus agrarius. The sequence continues at coordinate 83,099,163 of OZ030020.1, forward strand.
CCCCAAAATCTTAATTTCAAAATTTTTCCTGTCTTTCCTCAATTTTACCCAAATCTTCAGTTCTATCAGAAAATGTCTCCAAATCCTTTTTTAGTTAAATTCTATTTTTTTGTACGCCTACCATTATATCTGACATTTTCAAAGGAAATCATCAAATTTTACATTTTTCCCTCTAATTGCTCAATTTATAGGAAGTATACAAAAACCTTCAGTTCCTTTAGGAAATGCCTCCAGTTCCTTTCTCAATTATAATTCTAATACTTTTCGTATGTCTACCATAATATCTGATAAATTTTGCCAAAAATCGTTAATTTCAGTATGTTTATTCTGCTTCCTGAATTTTAACTAAAATATGCTATACTTAAATGTTCACTTCTATCAGAAAATGTCTCCACATCCTTTTTAAATTAAATTGTAATTTTTGTATTCTTACCATTATATCTTTGAAATTTTCCAAGACAATCTTCAAATTTTACATTTTTCCATTTAATTGCTCAATTTATTGGAAATATACAACAATGTTCATTCTATTAGAAAATGCCTCCAATTATTTTCTCAATTAAAATTTTTCTATTTTTCATATGCCTACTAGAGTATCTGATAAATTTTCCCAAAATCTTTCATTTCAATATTTAGCCTGTCTTTCCTCAATTTTAACCAAATAAGGTATTTGAAAATATTCAGTTCTATTAGAAAAGCCTCCAGCTCCTTTGTAATTAAATTCTAATTTTTATATGACTACCTTTATATCTCTGAAATTTTCCAAGAAAATCTTCAAATATAATTTTTTCTAATTGATCAATTTATCATGAATGTACAAACCTTTTAGTTCTATTAGAAAATGTCTCCATTTCCTTTCTCAAATAAAATTCTAATAATTTTCATATGCATACCTTTGATACATTTTCCAAAAACCTTTAATTTCAATATTTTTCCTGACTTTCCTCAATTTTAACTAAAATGTATCTCAAAAATGTCTCCAATTACTTTTTTAAATTAAATTCTATATTTTGTTTGTCTACCATTATATCTCTGAAATTTTCCAAGAATATCTGCCAATTTTACATTTTTTTCTATCTACTTGCTCAATTCATTGGAAATATAGAAAAACCTTCAGTTCTATTAGAAAATGCCTCCAATTCCTTTCTCAATTAAAATTTTCATAGTTTTCTTATGCCTACCATTGTATCTGATAATTTTTTTTCCAAAAAATCTTTAGTTTCAATTTTTTCTCTTTCCTCAATTTTAACCAGAATATGTTATTTGAAAATCTTCAGTTCTATCAGAAAATATTTCCAATTCCTATTTAAATTAAATTCTATTTTTTGTATATCGACCATTATATCTCTGAATTTTTCCAAGAATATCTTCCAATTTTACATTTTTTCTATCTACTTGCTAAATTCATCAGAAATATAGAAAAACCTTCAGTTCTATTAAAAAATGCCTCCAATTCCTTTCTCAATTAAAATTTTCATAGTTTTCATATGCCTACCTTTGATAAATTTTCCAAAAACCTTTAATTTCAATATTTTCCCTGACTTTCCTCAATTTTAACTAAAATGTAATACAAAAATCTTCATTTCTTTCAAAAATGCCTCCAATTACTTTTTAAAATTAAATTCTATATTTTGTATGTCTACCATTATATCTCTGAAATTTTCCAAGAATATCTGCCAATTTTACATTTTTTTCTATCTACTTGCTCAATTCATTGGAAATATAGAAAAACCTTCAGTTCTATTAAAAAATGCCTCCAATTCCTTTCTCAATTAAAATTTTCATAGTTTTCATATGCCTACCATTGCATCTGAAAATTTTTTCCAAAATATCTTTTATTTCAATTTTTCTGTCTTTCCTCAATTTCTAACCAAAATATGTTATTCGAAAATCTTCAGTTCTATCAGAAAATATCTCCAATTCCTTTTTTAATTAAATTGTATTTTTTGTATGTCTACCATTTTATCTCTGTAATTTTCCAAGAAAATCTTCCAATTGTACAATATTTTCTATCTACACGCTCAAGTTATTGTAAATATACAAAAACCGTCAGTACTATTAGAAAATACCTCCAATTCCTTTCTCAATTAAAATTCTAATAGTTTTCATTTGCCTGCAATTATATCTAATAAATTTTCCCCCAAAATCTTTAATTTCATATTTTTCTTTCTTTCCTTAATTTTAACCAAAATATGTTATAAGAAGTCTTTACTTCTATCCGAAAATGTCTCCAATTCCTTTTTTAATTAAATTAAATTTTTTGTATTTCTACCTTTATATCTCTGAAATTTTCCAAGAAAATATTCAAATATATATTTTCCCATCTAATTGCTCAATTTATTGTAGATATACAAAAGCTTTAAGCTGTATTAGAAAATGCCTCCAATTCCTTTCTCAAATAAAATTTTAATAATTTTCATATGCCTATCTTTGATCAATTTTCCAAAAAATATTTAATTTCAATATTTTTCCTCTTTCCTCAATTTTAACCAAAATATGTTATATGAAAATCTTCAGGTATATCAGAAAATGTCTCCACTTATTTTTTAATTAAATTCTAATTTTTGTATGCCTACTATTGTATCTCAGAAAATTTCCAAGAAAATCTTCAAGTTTTATATTTTTGCTAATTGCTCATTTGTTTTTTGCAAATATACAAAAACAGTCAGTTTATTTGAAAATGCCTTCACTCCTTTCTCAATTAAAATTCTAATAGTTTTCATATGCTCACTATGGTCTCTGATAAATTTTCCATAAAAATCCTTAATTTCACTAATTTACCTGTTTTTCCTCAATTTGAACAAAATATGTTATGTGAAAATCTTCAGTACTATCAGGAAATGAATCCCCTTCCTTTTTCAGTTAAACTCATTTGTTTTTGTTTGCCTACAATTATATCGTTGACATTTTTCAAGAAAATCTTCAAATGATACACTTTTCCTATCTAAATGCTCAATTTATCTGACATATACAAAAACATTCAGTTCTATTAGAAAGGCCTTCAATAACTTTCTCAATCAAAATTCTAATAGTTTTCATGTGTACCTTTGTCTCTGATAAATTTTCCCCAAAAATCTTTAATTTCAATATTTTTCCTGACTTTCCTCAATTTTAAAGAAAATTTGCTGTACGAAAATCTTTAGTTCTATCATAAAAGGTCTCCACTTCCATTTTAATTAAGTTCTAATTTTTATGTATGACTACAATTATACCTCAGAAATTTTCCAAGAAAATCTTCAAATTTTATATTTTTTCAATCTACTTGCTTGATTTATTGGAAATATTAAAAAACTTCAGTTCTAGTAGAAAATGCCAACAATTCCTTTCTCAATTAAAATCCTAGTAATCTTCATATACCTACCATTGTGTCTGACAAATTTTCCCAAACAATCTTTAATTTCAATATTTTTCCTGTCTTGCCTCGATTTTAACCAAAATATGTTATACAAATATCTTCAGTCTATCAGAAAATGTCTCTACTTCCTTTTTAATTAAATTCTAATATTTTGTATGCCTACCATTATATCTCTGAAATTTTCCCAGAAAAGTCTTCAAATTTTACATTTTCTATCTGATTGCTCAATTCATCAGAAATATACAAAACATTCAGTTCTATTAGAAAATGACTCCACATTCTATCTCAATAAAATTCTTATAGGTTTCATACAGCTACCATTGTATCTGATAAATTTTCTCTAAAAAAATCTTTAATTTCAATATTTTTCCGGTCTTTCCTCAATATTAACCAAAATAGGTTATAAGAAAATCTTCAGTTTTATCAGAAAATGACTCCAACTCCTTTTTAATTAAGGTCTATTTTTTGTATGCCTACATATATATCTCTAAAATTTTCCAAGAAAATTTTCAAATTTTTCATTTTTCATCTGATTACTCAATTTATCAGAAATATACAAAAACCTTCAGTTCTATTAGAGAATGCCTCTTTTCTCAATTAAATACAAAAGAATACTTCTTTTCTCAATTAAAATTTTAAGTTTTCATATGCCTATTTAGTATTTGATAAATTTTTGTAAAATCTTAAATTTCAACATTTTTTTCTGTCTTTCCACAATTTTAACCAAAATATGTTATATGAAAATCTTCAGTTCTAACAGAAAATCTCTCCCCCTACTTTTTAAATTAAATTCTAATGTTTTGCATGCCAATAATTATGTCTCTGAAATTTTCCAAGAAAATCTTCAAATTTTACATTTTACCATCTAATTGCTCAATTTGCCTTAAATAGAAAAACTTCAGTTCTATTAGAAAATGCCTATAATTCTTTTCTTGATTAAAATTCTAATAGTTATCCTATGCCTTCAAGAGTACCTGATAAATTATCCAAAAAATCTTTAATTTCAATAGTTTTCCCCTTTCCTGAACTTTAAACAAGCTATGGTATATGAAACTCTTCAATTCTATCAGAAAATGTCTCAATTTCATTTTTAATTAAATTCTATTTTTATGTGTACCCTTATATCTCCGAAAATTTCCAGGAAAGCCTTCAAATTTTACAGTTTTTTCTATCTACTTGCTCAATATAACAGAAATATACAAATCCTTCAGTTCTATTAGAAAAAGCCACCAGTTCCTTTCTCAATTAAAATTCTAATAGTTGTCAAATGCCTACCAGAGTATCCGATAAATTTTCCCCAAAAATCTTTAATTTCCATATTTTTCCTGTCTTCCTCACTTTTAATAGAAATATGTATACAAACATCTCCAGTTATAGCAGAAAATATATCTATTTCATTTTTAATCAAATTCTAGGTTTTTTGTATGTCTACCATTATATCTCTAAAATTTTCCAAGACAATCTTCAAATTTTATATTTTTCCTTTTAAGTGTACAACTTATCATAAATATAAAAAAACCTTCAGTTATATTAGAAAATGCCTCCACTTAATTTCTCCATTAAAATTCTAATAGTTTTCATATGCCTATCACAGTATCAGAAAATGCCTCTATTTCATTTTTAATCAAATTCTAATTTTGTGTTTGCCTCCCATTATATCTGTGAAATTTTCCAAGAAAATCTTCAAATTTTAATTTTTTTCTACCTTCTCAATTTATTGGAAATATACAAAAACCTTCAGTTCTATTAGAAAATGCTTCCACTTCCTTTCTCAATTAATATTCTAATAGTTTTCATATTTCTACCAGAGTATCTGATAAATTTTTCCTAAATATGTTTTAATTCAATATTTTCCTGTCTTTCCTCAATTTTAACCAAAATATGTAATACAAAAATTTTCATTTCTATCAGAAAATATCTCCACTTCCTTTTTAATATCTAATTTTTTGTATGCCTACCACTGTTTCTGAAATTTTCCAAGAAAATCTTCAAATTATACATTTTTCCATCTAATAGCTCAATTTATCAAAAATATACAAAAGCCTTCATTTGTATTAGAAAATGTCTCCAATTCATTTCTCAATTAAAAATCTAGTGGTTTTCATATGCCTACCAGAGTACCTGATAAATTTTCTCCAAAAAACCTTAATATCAATATTTTTCCTGTCTTTTCTCAATTTTAACCAAAATATATTATATGAAAATCTTCAATTCTAGCAGAAAATGTCTCCACTTTCTCTTTAGATAAATTCTAATATTTGTGTATGCCTACCATTATATCTCTGAAATTTTCCAGGAAAATTTTCAAATTTTACAATTTTATCTATCTACTTGATCAATTTATCTGAAATATACAAAAACCTTCAGTTCTATTAGAAAATGCCTCCAATTCCTTTCTCAAATAAAATTCTAATAGGTTTCATATGCCTATCATTGTATCTGATGAATTTTAACCAAAAATCTTTAATTTCATTATTTTTCTGGTCTTTCCTCAATTTTAAGCAAAATATGTTACAGGAAATTCTTCAGTTCTATCAGAAAATGACTCTACTTCCTTTTTAATTAAATTCTAATTTTTTGTTTGCTTACAATTATATCTCTGAAATTGTCCAAGAAAATCTTCCAATTTTACATTGTTTTCTATCTATATGATCAATTTATTGGAAGTATACAAAAACCTTCATTTCTATTAGAAATGCCTCTAATTCCTTTCTCAATTAAGATTCTAATAGTTTTAATATGCCTATCATCGTTTCTGATAAATTTTCCCCCCAAAATCTTTAATTTCAATATTTTCTGGTCTTTCCTCAATTTAAACCAAAATATGTTATATGTAAGTCTTCAGTTTTCTCAGAAAATGTCCCCAATTACTTTTTTAATTAAATTCTAATTTTTGTATGCCTACCATTATATCTCTGAAATTTTCCAAGAAAATCTTCAAATTTTGCATTTTTCCTATCTACATGATCAATTTATTAGAAATATACAAAACCCTTCAGTTCTATTAGAAAATGCCTCCAATTCCATTCTCAATTAAAATTCTGAAACTTTTCATATGCCTAACATTTCATCTGATAAATTTTCCCAAAAAAATCTTTAATTTCAATATTTTTCCTGTCTTTACTCAATTTTAACCAAAATATGTTTTACAAAAAATATTCAGTTCTATTAGAAACTGTCTCCACTTCGATTTTCTAATTAAATTCTATTCCTTTATTTCTTAAATTTTCCAAAAAATCTTCAAATTTTACATTTTTTGTTTCAACTTGCTCAATTTATTGGAAATATATGAAAACATTCAGTTCTATTAGAAATTGCCTCCAATTCCTTTCTCAATTAAAATTCTTAAAGGTTTCCTATGCTACCAATATATCTGGTAAAATTTCCACAAAAATCTTTAATTTCAATATTTTTCATGTATCTACTCAATTTTAATCAAAACATGCTGTACAAAAATGTTCAGTTCTATCAGAAAATGCCTCCAATTCCTTTCTAATTAAATTATAATTTTTGTATGCCTACCATTATATCTCTGTAACTTGCTCAATATATCAAAAATGTACTAAAACATTAAGTTCTAATAGAAAAGGCCTCCAATTCCTTTCTCAATTATAATTCTAATAGTTGATATATGCCTACAATTGTATCTGATAAATTGTCCCCAAAAATCTTTGATTTCAATATTATTCATGATTTTCCTCAATTTTCACCAAAATATATTATACGAATATGTTCAGTTCTGTCAAAAAAAGACTCCATCCTTTTTAATTAAATTTTATTTTTTATGCCTACCATTATATCTCTGTAATTTTTCATGAAAATCTTCCAATTTTACATTTTTCTCTCTACTTGCACAATTTATTTAAAATATACAAAAACCTTCAGTCCTATTAGAAAATGCCTCCAATTCCTTTCTCAATTAAAATTATAATAGTTATCATATGCCTACCATTGCATCTGATAAATTTTTCCCAAAAATCCTTAATTTCAATATTTTTCTTGTGTATCCTAAATTTTAACAAAAATGTTATACAAAAACCTTCAGTTCTGTCAGAAAATGTCTCCACTTCCTTTTTAAATTAAATTCTATTTTTTTGTATGCCTACCATTATATCTCTCAAATTTTCCAAGAAAATCTTCAAATTTTACATTTTTCTATATACTTGCTCAATTTATTGGAAATATACAAAAACCCTCAGTTCTATTAGAAAATGCCTCCAATTTTTTCTCAATTAAAAATCTAATACATTTCATATGGCTATCATTGTATCTGATAAATTTCCCCCAAAATCTTTAATTTCAATAATTTTCCTCTCTGTCATCAATTTTAAGCAAAATATGTTATACAAAATTATTCACTTCTATCAGAAAATGACTCCATTCCCTTTTTAATGAAATTCTAATTTTTGAATGCTTACAATTATATCTCTGAAATTTTCCAAGAAAATCTTCCAATTTTACATTTTTTTCTATCTACTTACTCAATTTATTGGAAATATACAAAAACTTTCAGTTCTATTAGGAAATGCCTCCAATTCCTTTCTCAAATAAAATTCTAATATTTATCATATGCATACCATTGTATCTGATAAATTTTCCCAAAAAACCTTTAATTTTAATATTTTTCCTGTCTTACCTCAATCGTAACCAAAATATGTTATACGAAATTGTTGAGTTATATCAGAAAATGTCTCCAATTCCTTTTAAATTAAATTCTATTTTTTCTCTATGCCTACCATTATATTTTTGAAATTATCCAAGAAAATCTTCCAATTTTATATTTTATTCTATCCTCTTGCTCAATTTATTAGAAATATACAAAAACATTCAGTTCTATTAGAAAATGCCTCCAATTCCTTTCTCAATTAAAATTCTGAAAACCTTTAATTTCAATATCTTTCCTGTCTTACCTCAACTTATCCAAAATACGTTATACGAAATTGTTGAGTTATATCAGAAAATGTCTCCAATTCCTTTTTAAATTGAATTATAATTTTTCTCTACACCTACCATTATATTTCTGAAATAGTTTTCTTATGCCTATCATTGTATCTGATAAAATCTTTAATTTCAATATTTTTATGCCTTTCCTCAATCTTCACTCAAATATGTTATACAAAAATGTTCAATTCTATCAGAATATATCTCCAATTCTTTTTAGTTAAATTCTATTTTCTGTATGCCTACCATTATTATCTCTGTAATTTTCCAAAAAAACTTCCAATTTTACATTTTTCTATCTACTTGCACAATTTATTGAAAATATAAAAAAACCTTCAGTCCTATTTGAAAATGCCTCCAATTCCTTTCTCATTAAAATTCTAATAGTTTTCATTTGTCTACCATAGTATCTAATAAATTTTCCCAAAAATCTTTAATTTCAATATTTCTCTTGTCTTTCCTATAACCAAAATATGTCATATCTTTTGTTCTATCAGAAAATATCTCCAATTCTTTTTAATTAAATTAAAATTTTTTGTATGCCTATCATTATTTCTCTGTAATTTTCCAAGAAAATCATCTTCAAATTTTACATTTTTTTCTATCTACTTGCTCAATATATCAGAAATGTACTAAAACTTTCAATTCTAATAGAAAATGCCTCCAATTCCTTTCTCAATTAAAATTCTAATAGTTTTCATAGGCCTACCACTGTATCTGATAAATTTTCCCCCAAAACTTTAATTTCAACATTTTTCTTGTCTTTCCTCAATTTTCACCAAAATATGTTATACAAATATCTTCAGTTCATTCAGAAAAAGTCTCCAATTCCTTTTTTAAATAAATTCTATTTTATATGCCTACAATTATATCTGTAATTTTCCAAGAAAATCTTCAAATTTCATATTTTTTCTATCTACTTGCACAATTCATCGGAAATATAGACATACATTCAGTTCTTTAAGAAAATGCCTCCAATTCCTTTTTCAATTAAAATTCTAATAGTTATCATATGCTTTCCTTTGAATCTGATAAATTTTCCCAAAAAATTAATTTAAATATTTTTCATCTCTCTCCTCAATTTTAACCAAAATATGTTATACGAAAATCTTCACTTTGATCAGAAAATATCTACACTTCCCTTTTAATTAAATTTATTTTTTATGTATGTCTACCATTATATCTCTGAAATTTTCCAAGAAAATCTGCCAATTTTACATTTTTTCTATCTACTTAGTCAATTTATTGGAAGTATACAAAAACCTTAAGTTCTATTAGAAAATGCCTCCAATTCCTTTCTCAATTAAAATTCTCATAGTTTTTATATGTCTACCATTGTATCTGATAAATTTTCCTATAAAATATTTAATATTATTTTTCGTGTCTTTCCTCAATTTCACCAAAATATGTTATAAGAAAATTTCAGTTCTAACAGAAAATGTCTCCAATTCTTTTGTAATTAAATTATAATTTTTTGTATGCCTACCATTATATCTCTGTAATTTTCCAAGAAAATCTTCAAATTTTACATTTTTTTCTATTTACTTGCTCAATATATCAGAAATGTACTAAAACATTCAGTTCTAATAGAAAATGTCTCCAATTCCTTTCTATATTAAAATTCTCATAATTTTCATATGCCTACCATTATATCTGATAAAATTTACAATACATTTTTAATTTCAATATTTTTTCATGTCTTTCCTCAATTTTAGCCAAAATGTAATACAAAAATCTTCAGTACTGTCAGACAATGTTTCCAATTCCTTTTAATTAAATTCTATTTTTGTATGTCTACCATTTATCTCTGTAATTTTCCAAGAAAATCTTCAAATTTTACATTTTTCTTTGTATTTGCACAATTCATTGGAAATATAGAAAAACCTTCAGTTCTTTAAGAAAATGCCTCCAAGTCCATTCTCAATTAAAATTCTAATAGTTATCACATGCCTTCCAGAGTATCTGATAAATTTCCCCCCAAAAAACTTAATATCAATATTTTTCATGTCTCTCATCAATATTAACCAAAATATGTTAAGAAAATCTTCAGTTATATCAGAAAATGTCTCCATTCCCTTTTAATTAAATTGCATTTTTTTGTATGTCTACCATTATACCTCTAAAATTTTCCAAGAAAATCTTCCAATTTTACATCTTTCTATCTACATGATCAATTTATTAGAAATATACAAAAACCTTCAGTTCTATAAGAAAATGTCTCCAATTTCATTCTCAATTAAAATTCTAATAGTTTTCAAATGTCTACCATTGTATCTGATAAATTTTCCACCCAAAATCTTTAATTTCAATATTTTTCCTGTCTTTCCTCATTTTTAACCAAAATATGTGATATTCAGTTCTATCAGAAAAATGTCTCCAATTCCTTTTTTAATTAAATTATTTGTAGGTCTACCACTAAATCTCTGAAATTTTCCAAGAAAATCTTCAAATTTTACATTTTTTCTATCTACTTACTCAATTTATCAGAAATATAGAAAAACCTCAGTTCTATTAGGAAATGACCCCCAATTACTTTCTCAATTAAAATTCTAATAATTTTAATTTGCCTACCATTGTATCTAATAAATTTTCCCCCAAAATTTTTAATTTCAATATTTTTTCTGTCTTTCTTCAATTTTAACCAAAATATGTTATAAGAAATCGTTAGTTCTATCAGAAAATGTTTCCAATTCATTATTAATTAAATTATAATTTTTTGTATGCCTACCATTATATCTCTAAAATTTTCCCAGAAAAGTCTTCAAAATGTACATTTTTCTATCTACTTGCTCAATATATTGGAAAAATAACATAAAATAAAACTAAAACATTTTTATCAGATACAATGGTAGGTGTGTGAAGACAAATAGAATTTGAATTGAGGAAGGAATTGGAGACATTTTTATAATAGAACTGAAGTTTTTTGTGTATTTCTGATGAATTGAGCAAGTAGATAAAAAAAATAAAATTTGAAGATTTTCCTGGAAAATTTCAGAGATGGTATACTGGAATACAAAAAATTATAATTTAATTTAAAAAGGAATTGTAGATATATTCTGGTACAACTGAAGATTTTGGTATAACATATTTTTGGCAAAATTCAGGAAAGACCTGAAAAATAGTGAAATTAAGATTTTTTGGGAAAATTTATCAGATAAAATTGTAGGCATGTAAAGACAACTAGAATTTTAATTGAGGAAGGAATTGGCGGCATTTTCTAATGGAACTGAAAGCTTTTGTACATTTCTAAAAAACTAAACGAGTAGTTAGGAAAAATATAAAATTTGAAGATTTTTCTTGGAAAATTACAGAGATATAATGGTAGGCATACAAACAAATTAGAATTTAATTAAAAATGAGTGGAGACATTTTCTGATAGAATTGAAGATTTTCCTGTAACATATTTGGGTTAAAATTGAAGAAAGACCAGACAAATATTGAAATTAGTTTTTTTGGGAAAATTTATCAGTTACTCTGGTAGGGTCATAAAAATTATTAGAATTTTTAATTGAGAAAAGAAGTGGCAGCATTTTCTAATAGAACTGAAGGTTCTTGTATATTTCTGATAAATTGAGTAATTTGATGGAAAAATGTAAAATTTGAAGATTTTCTTGCATAATTTCCAAGGTATAATGGTTGACATACAAAAAAACTATAATTTATTAAAAAAGGAAGTAGAGACTTTCTGATAAAACTGAAGATTTTTGTATGAAATATTTTTGTTAAAATTATGGATAGACAGTAAAATATTGAAGTTAAAATTTTTTGGGGAAAATGTATCAGATACCCTGGTACACATATGAAAACTATGAGAATTTAATTGAGAAAGGAATTGGAGGCATTTTCTAATAGAACTGAAGGTTTTTGTATATTTTCAATAAACTGAGCAATAAGATGTAAAAATGTAAAATTTGAAGATTTTCTTGGAAAATTTCAGATCTAAAGATTGGCATACAAAAAATTAGAATTTAATTAAAAATGGAAGTGGAGACTTTTTCTGATAAAACTGAAGATTTTCGTATAACATATTTTGGTTAAAATTGAGGAAAGACAGGAAAAAAAATTGAAATTAAAGGTTTTGGGGAAAATTTATCAGATACTCAGGTACGCATATGAAATTTATTATTATTTCAATTGAGAAAGGAAGTGAAGGCATTTTCTAATAGAACTGAAGGTTTTTATATATTTCTGATAAATTGAGCAATAAAATGCAAAAATGAAAAATTTGAAGATTGTCTTGGAAATTTTCAGAGATATAATGGTAGGCATACAAGAAAATTAGAATTTAATTAAAATGGAATTGGAGACATTTTGTAATAGGAATGACAGTTTTTGTATTTTTAAGATAAATTGAGCAAGTAGATAGAAAAAATGTAAAATTTGAAGATTTTCTTGGAAAATGTCAGATATATAATTGATGGCGTATGTTATGGTTTGTATATGCTTTTCCCAGGGAGTGGCAACTATTAGGAGGTGTGGCCTTGTTGGAGTAGGTGTGTCACTGTGGGTGTGGGGTTAACCCTAGTTGCCTGGAAGTCAGTCTTCCACTAACAGCATTCAGATGAAGATGCATAACTCTCAGCTCCTCCTGAACCATGCCTGCCTGAATGCTTCCATGTTTCTACCTTGATGACAATGGACTGAACCTCTGAGCCTGTAAGCCAACCCCAATTAAATGTTCTCTTTTATAAAACTTGCATTGGTCATGGTGTCTGTTCACATCAGTGTAACACTAACTAAGACAGAAGTTGGTACCAGGGACTGGTGTATTACTGTGATAGACCTGACCATGCATTTGTTCGGGAGAATGTGGATTTTGGGACTTTGGATTTGGAAAGCCACGGAATTCTTTAAGTGGGGCTTAATGGGCCAGACTAATAGGAATATGGAAGACAGTGGTGCTGAGGGTCATTTTAACTGTGTAGGCCTGATGGCCCAAGAGATTTCAGTGGAGAAGAACTGAAATCTCTTGGGCCAACATATGTGGCTGAGAGACTGTTTTGTGATGTTTTGGTAAAGAACATGGCTGCTTTTTGCCATTGTCTGAAGAGACTGCCTAGGACTAAGGTAAAGAGATTTGTATTAATTGCATCTGCAAAGGAAGTCTCAAAAAAGCCCAACAAAGACTTTGTTCTCTGGTTAAGTCTGATAAAGAGAATTTTGAACCAACATAGCAAGCTGAGAAAGGAAAAGTACAAAATATATAGTTTGAGTATTAAAGGGACTCCAGGAAGTGAAATGGAGCTGAATTCAAGGATATTAAACTGAATTAAAGGAGTGCTGACCTTGGGGGCAAGATTCACCCAGTTAACTTTAGGTCCAGGCATGGTAGTACAAGCCTTTAATCCCAGGAGGCAAAGATAAGCAGATCTCTGAGTTCAAGGCCAGCCTAGAATGGAGCAAATTCTAGGTGAAGAAAAACTTTAATCCAGGCTTGGTGGACCACACCTTTAATCCCAGTGCTTAGGAAACAGGCATGCAGATCTCTTGAGTTCAAGGTCAGTCTAAGGAGCAAGATTCAGGACAGCCAACTTAGGCAGTGAAGGAGCTGGGAAAAAGGAAGCTAGTGATAATGTAATAGAACAAGGTGGCCAATGGTCCAGCTCCTGCAAGTAGCAGAACTCAGCAGCTTTGACCACGTGTCTCTGGCTTTATATTAAAAGGAAGGAGACTACTGGGACAATTGATGCTGGTTAGCTGGAGCTAAGAAATTAGTGATGATTAAGTAAAGACCTGTATCACTGAGGTGAAATATAGGAAGTGTTTTCTGAGAGCACAAAGAAGCTGTATTCCAGAGATAGCCAAGTGTTCCTCATGCTGCAGCTGTACTTGGTGATGTGTAAGAATCATCCAGGTGGTACTGGTTTTGAAGGCACGAAGGCATCATGAAGAACAGCTGAAGCTTGGTACTGTGAGAGGCCATGAAAGGCCATTGGTGAAAGTGTACCCTCAGTTGTAATTGCCAGCCCAGGACTGAAGGGGTCATGCAAAGGAGTTGAGGCTTGGTACTATGAAGAGAGCCTATGAGAGGTTTTGGTGAATTATAGTTGCAGTGGAAGACCCTAGCATATTGGAGATGCCAGTACCATGGGATGACCACCAAGAACAGCAGTGGCAGTGGAGTGGATCAATCTGAACTTAGAGTGCTACAAAGGGCAGAGCTGGAGAAGTGACACCAGCTCTTTGGAGATACACAAAAGATCATGTGTGAATCTCAGACATTGGAACAAGAAGCTGTGAAGCTGAAATTGACTTGGGGTACGCAAAATGTTAAAGATGCCAGAGCCACAGGATGCCTGCTAAGGAAAACCGCTAACAGGGAGTGGAACAAGCCTAGGAGAAAGAACCTAGTTGCAGTCAACAAGGATGAAAAAGAAGTTGGATATCTGAAGACTGCTTTGCCATCAGAAGTGGAGATGAAGAGTTTTGACTTTGCCCAGCTGATTTCCTGTTTTGCTTGGAGGATCACATTTAAGTGATTGGAAGAATCTCAAAAGAGACCTTGAACTTTGGACTTTTAACACTGTTGAGACTGCTATAGACTACAGGGACATTTGAATTTGGACTTAATGTATTTTGCATTATGCTATGTTTAAGTATGGCCCCCATAGACTAATGTTTGAACAAGCCTATGGGGGCCAGGGAGTGGAATGTTATGGTTTGTATATGCTTTTCCCAGGGAGTGGCACTATTAGGAGGTGTGGCCTTGTTGGAGTAGGTGTGTCCCTGTGGGTGTGGGGTTAACCCTAGTTGCCTGGAAGTCAGTCTTCCACTAGCAGCATTCAGATGAAGATGCAGAACTCTCAGCTCCTCCTGAACCATGCCTGCCTGAATGCTGCCATGTTTCTGCCTTGATGACAATGGACTGAACCTCTGAGCCTGTAAGCCAACCCCAATTAAATGTTCTCTTTTATAAAACTTGCATTGGTCATGGTGTCTGTACACAGCAGTGAAACCCTAACTAAGACAGCATACAAAAAATTAGAACTTAATTAAAAAAGAAGTGGAGACTTTTTCTGATAAAACTGATGATTTTCATATAGAACTAAAGGATTTTGTATATTTCAGATAAATTGAGCAATTAGATATAGGAATGTAAAATTTGAAGTTTTCTTAAAAACTTTCAGAGATATAATAGTAGGCAAATAATAAAATTAGAATTTAATTATAAAAGGAAATGGAGACATTTTTGATAAAACTGAAGATTTTTGTTTAACATATTTTGGTTAAAATTGAGGAAAGACAGAAAAAATATTGGAACTAAAGATTTTTTTTGGGAAAATTTATCAGATACTCTGGTAGGCACATTAAAACTATTAGAATTTAAATTGAGAAAGGAAGTGGAGGTATTTTCTAATAGAACTGATGCTGTTTGTATATGTCCGATAAAGGAAAAATGTAAAATTTGGGGATTTTGGTGGAAAACATCAGAGACATAATGGTCAGCAGACAAAAAATTAGAATTAAAAAAGAAGTGGGGACATTTTCTCAAAAACAAAGTGGAGTAGATAGAAAAAGTGTAAAATTTGAGGATATTCTAGGAAAATTTCAGATATGTAAGTTAGAAATCTAATTTTTGGTATGACTACCAGTCTATCTCTGAAATTTTCCAAGAAAATCTTCAAATTTTATTTTTTCATCTATTTGTTCAATTTATCAGAAATATACAAAAACCTTCAGTTCTATTAGAAAACGCTTCCACCTCCTTTCTCAATTACAATTGTAATAGTCTTCACTTGCTTACCAGAGTATTAGATAAATTTTCCAAAACACAGTTTAATTTCATTATTTTTCCTCCCTTTTCTCAATTTTAACCAAAATATGCTATATGAAAATCTTCACTTCTATCAGAAAATGTCTCCACTTCCTTTTATAATTAAATCCTAATTTTTTGTATGCCTATCATTAAATCTCTGAAATTTTTGAAGAAAATCTTCAAATTTTACATTTTTCATATGTAATTGCTCAATTTATCAGAAATATACAAAAATTCAGTTCTATTAGAAAACACCTCCAATTCCTTTCTCAATTAAAATTCTAATAATATTCGTATGCCTAGCAGAGTATCTGATAAATTTTCCCCAAAAGTTTAATTTCAATATTTTTTCTTTCCTCAATTTTAACCAAAATATGTTATACGAATATTTTCAGTTCTATGAAAATGTCTCCACTTCCTTTTTAAGTTAAATTCTAATTGTTTTTGTATTCCTACAATTATATCTCTGAAATTTTCCTTGAAATTCTTCATGTTTTACATTTTTTCTATGTACTAGCCCCATTCATCAGAAATATACAAACCCCTTCATATCTATTAGAAAATGCCTCAAATTTCTTTCTCATTTAAAATGCTGGTAGTTTTCATATGCATAACATTGTATCTGAGAGTTTTTCCACGATGTTTTTAATTTCAATATTTTTCCTGTCTTTCCTCAATTTTAACCAAATATGTTATACGAAAATCTACAGTTCTATCGGATAATGTCTACACCTCATTTTTTAGTTAAATTCTAATTTTTATGCCAACCACTATATCTCTGAAATTTTCCAACAAAATCTTCAAATTTTACATTTTTTCTATCAACTTGCTCAATATGTTGGAAATATACAAAAACCTTTAGGTCTATGAGAAAATGCCTCCAATTCTTTTCTCAATTAAAATTCTAATAGTCTTCATATGCCTACCATTGCATCTGATAAATTTTCCAAAAAAATTATTTAATATCAACATTTTTCCTCTCTTTCCTCAATTTTTACCAAAATGTGTTATACAAAAATCTTCAGTTATATCAGAAAATGTCTCCACTTCCTTTTTAAATTAAATTTAACAGTTTGTATGCCTACCATTATATCTCTAACATTTTCCAAGATAATCTTCAAATTTTACATTTTCCTAATATCTCAATTTATCCTATATATACAAAACCCTTCAGTTCTATTAGAAAATGCCTCAAATTCATTTCTAGATTAAAATTCTAATCCTTTTCATGTTCCTACCAGAGTATCTGATAAGTTTTCCCAAAAATCTTTAATTTCAATGTTTACTGTCCTTCCTCAGTTTTAACCACAATGTTATATGAAAATCATCAGTTTTATCAGAAAATGTCTCCACTTCCTTTTTAAATTAAATTCTAATTTTATTTACGCCTACCATTATATCTCTGAAATTTTCAAAGAAAATCTTCAAATGTTACATTATTCCACCTAATTGATCAATTTATCAGAAATATACAAAAAATTCAGTTCTATTAGAAAATGCTTCCACTTCTTTCTAAATTAAAATTCTAATAGTTTTCATATGCGTACCAGAATATCTGATAAATTTTCCCCCCAAAATCTTTAATTTCAATATTTTTCCTGCCTTTCCTCTATTTTAACCAAAATATGTTATACGAAAATCTTCAGTTTTATCAGAAAATGTCTCCACTTTCTTTTTTAATTCAATTCTATTTTTTGTATGCCTACCATTATATATCTTAAATTCTCCAAGAAAATCTTCAAATTTTACATTTTAATCTCTAATTGCTCAATTTATTGCAAATATACAAAAAACTTCAATTTTATGAGAAAATGCCTTTACATCCTTTCTCAATTAAAATTCTAACAGTGTTCATATGCTCACCATTGTATCTGATAAATTTTCCCAAAAATCTTTAATTTCAATATTTTTCCTGTCTTTCCTCAATTTTAACCAAAATGTTACACAAAAATATTCAGTTATATCAGAAAATGTCTCTACTTTTTTCTGTTAAATTCTAATTTTTTCGATGCTATATTATATCTCTGATATTTTCCAAGAAAATATTCAAATTTTCCCTTTTTCTCTATTTTTGCTCAATTTATTGTTAATATACAAAAACCACCAATTCTATTAAAAATGCCTCCACTCCCAATGGTAATTAAAATTCAAATAATTTTCATATGCCTACCATTGTATCTGACAAACTTTCAAAGAAAATAATTAATTTCAACATTTTCCCTCTCTAGCCTCAATTTTAACCAAAATATGCTATAGGAAAATTTTCAGTTCTATCAGAAAATGTCTCCACTTCATTTCTCAGTTAAATTCTAATTTTTAATGCCTAATATTATATCTCTGAAAGTTTCCAAGAAAATATTCAAATTTTACATTTTTCTTATAGAATTGCTCAATATATTGGAAATATACAAAAACCTTTAATTCTATTAGAAAATGCCTCCACTTGCTTTCAAATAAAAATTCTAATAGTTTTCATTTGCCTACCATTGTATCTGATAAATTTCCCTAAAAAACTTTTAATTTCAATATTTTTGGTTTCTTTCCTTAATTTTAGCCAAAATATGTTATATAGCAATCTTCATTTCTGTAAGAAAATGTCTCCACTTCCTTTTTCAGTTAAAGACTATTTTTTGTAAGCCTACCATTATATCTTTGAAATTTTCCAAGACAATCTTCAAATTTTACATTATTGCTATTTAAATGATCAATTTATCAGAAATATACAAAAACCATCAGTTCTATTATAAATGCCTCCACTTTTTCAACCAAACTTCTAATAGTTTTCAAATGCCTACCTTTGTATCTAATAAATTTTCCCCAAAAAACTTTAACTTCCATATTTTTCTAGACTTTCCTCAATTTTAACCAAAATATGTTAGACGAAAATCTTCAATTCTGTCAGAAAATGTATCCCCTTCCTTTTTTAATTAAATTTAATTGTTTTACTATTCCTACCATTTCATGTCTGAAATTTTCCAAGAAAATCTTCAAATTTTACATTTTCCCTATATAAATGCTGAATTTATTAATATACAAAAACCTTCAATTCTATTAGAAAATGTCTCCAAACCCATTCTTAATCAAAATTCTAATAATTTTCATATGCGTACCATTTTATCTGATATATATTTCCAAAAAAATCTTTAACTTCAACACTTTTCCTCTCTGTCCTCAATTTTAACCAAAATATGTTATATGAAAATCTTCAGTTCTATCAGAAAATGTCTCCACTTTTTCAGTTAAATTCTAAATTTTTATGCCTATTATTATATCTCTGAAAGTTTCTATGAAAATCTTCAAATTTTACATCTTTCTTATCTAGTTGCTCAATTTATCAGAAATAAAAAAAACCATTCAGTTCTGTTAGAAAATGCCTCCACTGCCAGGCGGTGTGGCGCACACCTTTAATCCCAGCATTTGGGAGGCAGAGGCAGGCGGATTTCTGAGTTCGAGGCCAGCCTGGTCTACAGAGTGAGTTTCAGGACAGCCATGGCTACACAGAGAAACCCTGTCTCAAAAAACAAAAAAAAAGAAAGAAAAGAAAATGCCTCCACATACTTTCTCAATGAAAATTCTAATACTTTTCATATGCCTACCATTGTATCTGATAAATTTTCACAAAAAATCTTTAATTTCAATGTTTTTCCCATCTTGCCTCAATTTTAACCAAACTATGTTATTCAAAAATCTTCAGTTCTGTCAGAAAATGTCTCCACTTCCTTTTCAGTTAAATGCTAATTTTTTTGTATGCCTACATCATATCTCTGAAATTTTCCAAGGAAATCTTCAAATTTTACATTTTTCCTCTCTAATTGCTCAATTTAATGGAAATATACAAAACTTTCAGTTCCATTAGAAAATGCCTGTACTTCATTTCTCAATTATAATTCTAATAGTTTTTAATATGCCTACCATTGTATCTGATTAAATTTCCCCCCCAAAATCTTTAATTTCAATATTTTTCATTTATTTCCTCAATTTTAAGCAAATATGTTATACGAAAATCTTCAGTACTATCAGAAAATGTCTCTCATTCATTTTTCAGTTAAATTCTATTTTTTGTATGCCTTAATTATATCTTGAAATTTTCCAAGAAAATCTTCAAATTTTACATTTTTCCTATCTAATTGCTCAATTTATTGGAAATATACAAAAACCTTCAGTTGTCTTTGAAAATGCCTCCACTTCCTTTCTCAATTAAAATTCTAGTTTTCATATGCCTACCATTGTATCTGATCATTTTTCATAATGCTTAATTTCAATATTTGTTTTTGTCTTTCCTCAATTTTATCCAAAATATGTTATTCAAAAACTTTCAGTTTTATCAGAAAATGTCTCCCTTTCCTTTTCTAATTAAATTTAATTGTTTTAGAATGCATACAATTTTATCTCTGAAAATTTTCCCAGATAATCTTCAAATTTTACATTTTTCCTATGTGCTCCATATATGGTAAAGATACAAAAACCCCTTCAATTTTATTAGAAAATTCCTCCACTCCCATTCTTAATTAATATTCCAATAATTCTCATATGCCTACCATTGTGTCTGATAAATTTTCCAAAAAAATCTTTAATTTCAACACTTTTACTCTCTTCCTTCAATTTTAACTAAAATATATTATACAAAAATCTTTAGTTTTATCAGAAAATGTCTCCACTTCATTTTTCAGTTAAATTCTATTTTTTTGTATGCCTAGTATTATATCTCTGAAAGTTTCCAAGAAAATCTTCAAATTTTACATTTTTATATCTAATTGTTCAATTTATTGTAAGCATTCATAAACCTTCAATTTTATTAGAAAATATCTCCAATCCTATTCTTATTCAAAATTCTAATAATTTTCATATTCCTGTCATTGTATCTGATACATTTTCCAACATATCATTAATTTCAATACTTTTTCTCTTTCCTCAATTTTAAACAAAATATAAAATATGAACATTTTCAGTTCTATCAGTAAATGTCTCCACACCCTTTTTAGTTAAATTCTAATTTTTTATGCCTAATATTATATCTCTGAAAGTTTCCAAGAAAATCTTCAAATTGTACATTTTTCCTATCTAATTGCTCAGTTTATTGGACAAGTATAAAAACCTTCAATTCCATTAGAAAATGCCTCTAGTTCCTTTCTCAATTAAAATTCTAATAGTTTTCTATGCCTACCATTCTATCTGATAAATTTGCCCAAAATACCTTTTATTTCAATATTTTTCATGTCCTTCCTCAATTTTTAACAAAATATGTTACACAAAAATCTACAGTTCTATCAGAAAATGTCTCCCCTTCTATTTCAATTATATTAATGTGTTTGTCTGACTACTATTATATTTGTGAAAATTTCCAAGAAAATCTTCAAATATTATGTTGTTCCTATCTAATTGCTCAAATTATCAGAAATATACAAAAACCTTTAGTCTTATTATAAAATGCCTCCACTTCCTTTCTCAATTAAAATTCTAAAAGTTTTCATATGCCTACAATTATATCTGATAAATTTTCCCAAAAAATCTTTAATTTCAATATTTTTCCAGTTATCTCAATTTTATCCAAATTATGCTGTACAAAAATCTTCAGTTTTATCAGAAAATGTCTCCACTTCCTTTTTGTATTATGTGATAATTGTATTTATATTACTATGTTTGTATCTGAGGTTTTTCTCAATATAATTTTTAATATGTTCAATTATCCAATGTATTTTTCAATGTTTTCAAGCATATGTTAAATGACAATCTTCAGTTTTGTCAGAAAATGACTCCACTTCCTTATTAAATTGTGTTCTATTTGTAAATGTATGCCTATCATTGTATCTGAGGTTTTTTTTTAAAAAAAATCTTCATTTTTATAAATTATCTTATTCTCAATTTTATCATACATGTTAGATAAAAATCTTCTGTTTTATATTAAAATGTCTCGACTTCCTTTTTGAATTATATTCTAATTGGATTTGTATGCCTATCATTATATCTGAGTTTTTTTCAAAGAAATCTTCAAATTTAGAAATTATCTCATGTTTTCCTCAATTTTATCATTTATATGATTGAGGAAAACCTTCAGTTTTATACAAAAATGTCTCAACATCCTTTTTCAATTACCTTCTAATTGTATATATATGCCTATCATTGTATCTGAGTTTTTTCCTAATAAATCTTCAATTTTATCAATTATCCCATTTAACCCTCAATTTTATCATTTGTATGTTCCATGAAAATATTCAGATTTATCAGAAAATGTCCCCACTTCCTTTTTCAATTACATTCTAATTTTATTTGTATGCCCACCACTTCATCTCTAAAAATTACAACAAAAATCTTCAGTTTTATACGAAAATGTCTCCACTTCTGGCTTCAATTATATTCTAAATATAGTTGTATGCCTATCCTTGTATCTAAGCTTTTTTAAAAAAATCCTCAATATTATAAATTGTTACATTATCCTCAATTTTATCATACATATATTAGAGGAAAATTATCAGTTTTATAGGAAAATTTCTCCACTTCCTTATTCAATTACCTTCTAATTGTAGTTTGCATGCCATTGTATCTGTGAAAATTACCACAAAAATCTTCAATTTTTTAATTTTTCCTATGAATTTCCCTTATTTTATAAGAAATATGTTATATGAAATCTTTAGTTTTGTCAGAAAATGTCTCCACTTCATTTTCAAATATGTGATAATTCTGTTTGTATGCCTATCATTGTATCTGAGGCTTTTTTCCAAAATAATCTTCAATTTTGTCAGTTATCATATGTAATCCTTAATTTTATCATACATATACAGATTAAAACCTTCAGTTCTACCAGAAAAGATCTCCACTTCCTTTTTCATGTATATTTTATTTATATTTGGATGCCTATCATCGTATCTGAGATCTTCTCAAAAAAAGCTTAAAGTTATCCTCCATTTTATCATGCATATTTTAGATGAAAAATCTTCAGTTCTATTATAAAATATCTCCACTTCCCTTTTCAATTATATTCAAATTGTATTTGTATGCAGAACATTGTATCTGAATTTTTTCCAAATAAACCTTCAATTTTGTCAATTATCTTATGTAATCCTCAACTTTATCATACATATGTCAGATGAAAATCTTCAGTTCCTTACGAAAATGTCTCCTCTTCCATTTTTTTTTTGTTGTTTTTTTTCAAGACAGGGTTTCTCTGTGTAGCTCCGGCTGTCCTGGAACTCACTCGGTAGACCAGGTTGGGTTCAAACTCAGAAATCCGCCTGCCTCTGCCTCCCAAGTGCTGGGATTAAAGGCGTGCGCCACCACTGCCTGGCTCCTCTTCCATTTTAATAATACTCTTGTTGTATTTGTATGACGATCCTTTTATCTGAGTATTTGTTTTCCAAAATATCTTCAACTTTATAAATTAACTTATGTTATCCTCAATTTTAACATACATTTGTTAGATGAAAATCTTCAGTTTTATCAGAAAATATCTCTACTTCTTTTTCAATTACATTCTAATTGTCTTTGTAATCCTCTCATTGTTTTTGTGAAAATTACCACAAAAATCTTCAAATTTTAGTTTTCCTATGAACTTCCATAATTTTATCAGATGTGTTATGCAAAGTTCTTCAGATTTATCAGAAAATATCTCCTCTTCCTCTTTCAACTGTATTATTATTTTATTTGTATGCCTTCCATTATATCTGTAAAAATTACCACAAAAATCTTCAATTTTTAAATTTTTCCTATGAATTACCCTTATATGAAGTATGTTATAAGAAATCTTTAGTTTTATCAGAAAATGTCTCCACTTTGTTTTTCAATTACGTGATAATTGTATTTGTATACCTATCATTGTATCTGAGATTTTTTCCAAGAAAATCTTCAATTTTATCAGTTATTCTGTCATCCTCAATTTTATCATAATTATGTTAAATAAAATCGTCAGTTCTATCAGGAAATATGACCAATTCCTTTTTCAATTGAATTCTAAATTGTATTTGTATGCCTATCATTGTATCTGTGTTTTCTTTTTCAAAAAATATTTAGTTTTAAAAATTCTTATGTTATCCT
The DNA here is from genome assembly GCA_964023405.1 of Apodemus agrarius. Taxonomy (NCBI): domain Eukaryota; kingdom Metazoa; phylum Chordata; class Mammalia; order Rodentia; family Muridae; genus Apodemus; species Apodemus agrarius. The sequence continues at coordinate 83,123,243 of OZ030020.1, forward strand.
CAATTTTATCATATGTATCTTAGATGAAAATCTTCAGTTTCATACAAAAATGTCTCCACCTCCTTTTTCAATTCTATTCTAATTGTATTTATATGCCTATCATTGTATCTGAGATTTTTCCAGGAAAATCTTCAATTTTATCAATTATCTTATGTCATCCTCAATTTTATCATACATAAGTTACATGAAAATTTTCAGTTTTATCAGAAAATGTCTCAACTCCCTTTTTAATTGTATTCTAATAGTATTTGTATGATTTTCATTGTATATGAGTTTTTTTGCAAAAAAATCTTCAATTTTATGTTATCCTAAGTTTTCCTCAATTTTATCACATATATGTTAGAGGAAAATCTTCAATTTTATAGGAAAAATGGCTCCACGTCCTTTTTCAATTACATCCTAATTGTATCTGTATGCATACCATTGTATCTGTGAAAATTACCATAAAAATATTAAATTTTCAAATTTTCCTATGAATTTACCTGTTATCCATTTTATCATACATAAGTTAGATGTAAATCTTCAGAATTAACAGAATATATCTCCACTTCCTTTTTCAATTGTATCCTAAATGTATTTGTATGCTTATCATTGCATCTGATTTTTTTTTAAATCTTCAATTTTATTATTTATTTTAAGTTATCCTCAATTTTATCACACATATGTTAGAGGAAAATCTTCATTTTTATAGGAAATTATCTCCACTTATTTCAATTACATTCTAATTGTATTTGTATGGATACCATTGTATCTGTGAAAATTACCACAAAAATCTTCAATTTTTAAATTTTTCATATGAACCTCCCTTATTTTATATGAAATATGTTTTATGAAATATTTAGTTTTATCAGAAAAGTGTCTACTTCTTTTTTCAATTATGTGATAATGTATTTGTATGCCTATCATTGTATCTGAGATTTTTCCCAGAAAACCAATTTTCTGAGATATCCTATGTAATCATCAATTTTATGATACATATGTTAGATGAAAATCTTCAGTTCTATCAGTAAATATGTCCAGTTCCTTTTTCAATTGTATTCTAATTGTATTTGGATGCCTATCATTGTATCCGAGTTTTCGTTTTCAAAAAATCTCAGATTTAAAAATTATCTAATGTTTTCCATAATTTTGTTTTCCTCATTTTTATCATACATATGTTAGATGAAAATTTTCAGTTTTGTACAAAACCCTCTACACCTCCTTTTTTCAATTATATTTTAATTGTATTTCTATACCTATCATTGTATCTGAGATATTTCTATGAAAATCTTCAATTTTATCAGTTATCCTATGTAATCCTCAATTTTATCATACTTATGTTAGAGGAAAATCTTCAGTTTTATTCGAAAATGTCTGATCTTCCTTTCTCAATTGTATTCTAATAGTATGTGTAAGCTTATTTTATCTGTGCTTTTTTGCAAAAAAAATCTTCAATTTTATAAATTACCCTAAATTTTCCTCAATTTTATCACACATATTTTAGAGGAAAATCTTCAGTTTATAGGAACGTGTTTCCACTTCCTTTTTCAATTACATTCTAATTGTATTTGTATGCATACCATTTTATCCGTGAAAATTACCACAAAAATCTTCAATTTTTAAATTTTTCCTATGAATTTCTCTTACTTTATAAGAAATATATTATAGGAAATCTTTAGTTTAATCAGAAAATGTCTCCACTTCTTTTTTAAATATGTGATATTTCTTTTTGTAGGCCTATCATTTTATCTGAGTTTTTTCCCAAAAAGTCTTCAATTTTATCAGATATCCAATGTAATCCTCAATTTTTCATGCATATTTTAGATGAAAAATCTTCAGTAATCATAAAATGTCTCCACTTCTCTTTTCAATTGAATTCTAATTATATTTGTATGGCTATGGTTGTATTTGTTTTATTCAAAAATAATCTTGAATTTTATACATTATCTTATGTTATCCTCAATTTTATCATACATATCTTAGATGAAAATCTTTCAATGTCTTCCCTTCCTTTTTCAATTACATTCTAATTGTATTTATATGCCAATCATTATATCTGAGTTTTGTCCAAATATATTTTCAATTTTATCAATTACCCTAGTAATCCTCTATTTTATCATCCATATGTTAGGTGAAAATATTGTTTTACCAGAAAAGGTCTCCACTTCATTTTCAATAGTATTCTTATTGTATTTGTATGCCTATCATTGTATCTGAATTTTTTCCAAAAATATCTTTAATTTTTACAAATTGCCTTATGATACCCTGAATTTATCAAACTTATGTTATATTAAAATCTTCAGTTGTATATGAAATATCTATACTTCCTCCTTCAAATATATTCTAAATATATTTGTATGCCTGCCATTGTATCTGAGTTTTTTTCAAAAAAATCTTGTCTTATAAATTATCTTAAGTTATCCTCAATTTTATTATACATATGTTCAAGAAAAATCTCCAATTTTAAACAAAAATGTCTCCACTTCATTTTTCGGTTACATTCTAATTGTATTTGTATGCCTACCATTGTATTTGTAAAAATTACTTCAAAAATTTTCAATTTTTAAATTTTTCCTATGAACTTTCCTTACTTTCTCAGTAATATGTTATACAAAATCTTCAGTTATGTCAGAAAATGTCTCCACTTCATTTTCAATTATGTGATAATTATATTTGTATGCTTATCATTGTATCTGAGTTTTCCAAAAAAATCTTCAATTTTTATCAGATATCCTATGTAATCCTCAATTTTTGTCTTGCATATTTTAGATGAAAATCTTCAGTTCTATCATAAAATGTCTCCACTTACTTTTTCAATTGAATACTAAATCTATTTGTATGTCTATCATTGCATTTGAGTTTTTTCAAAAAATCTTCAATTTCATACATTATCTTATGTTATCCTCAATTTTATCTTACATATGTTAGATAAAATCTTCAGTTCTTTATGAAAATGTCTCCACCTCATTATTCAATTACATTATAATTGTATTTATATGACTATCATTGTATCTGAGTTTTTAAAGAAATATTCAATTTTATAAATTATGTTATGTTATCCTCATTTTTATCATACATCTATTAGATGATAATCTTCAGTTTTATATGAAAATGTGTCCATGTCTGTTTTAGTTATATTTTAATTGTATTTTATGCCTATCATTGTATCTGAGTTTGTCCAAATAAACATTCAATTTTATCAATACCCTAGTAATCCTCTATTTTATCAGACATATGTTAGATGAAAATCTTCAGTTTTATCAGAAAATGTCTCTATTTCTTTTTCCAATTACATTCTAATTGTGTTTGTAAGCATATCATTGTATCTGTGAAAATTACCACTAAAATCTTCACATTTTACACTTTTCCTATGAATTTCCATAATTTTATCAGATAAATGTTGTACAATCTTCTTTGGATTTATCAGAAAATATCTCCACTTCCTTTTTCAACTATATTATTATTTTATTTGTTTGGCTACCATTATATCTGTGAAATTACCACAAAAATCTTCAAATTTTGACATTTTCACATGAATTTCCATAATTTTATCAAAAATGTTATGAAAAATCTTGTTTTATCAGAAAATGTCTCCACTTTCTTTATCACTTATATTCTAATTGTATTTGAATGCCTTTCGTTGTATCTGAGATTTTATCAAAAAATCTTCAATTTTATCAATTTTCCTTTGTTATCATCCATTTTATTATACAGAAGTTAGAGTAAATCTTCAGAATTACCATAATATCTCTCCACTACTTTTTTCAATTACATTCCAGTTGTATTTGTTTTGATATCATTGTATCTGTGAAAATTACCACAAAAATCTTCTATTTTTAAATTTTTCCTATGAATTTCCCTTATTTTATATGAAATGTAATATGAAATCTTCAGTTTTATCAGAAATTGTTTCCACTTCCTTTTTCAATTATGTGATTATTGTATTTGTATGACTATCATTGTATCTGAGATTTTTCCATGAAAATTTTCAATTTTATCAGTTATCATATGAAATCCTCAATTTTGTCATTCATATGTTAGATAAAAATCTTCAGTTATTTACAAAAATACCTATACCTCCTTTTTCAATTATAATCTAATTGTATTTGTATGCCTATCATTGTATCTGTGATTTTTCTAAGAAAATCTTCCATTTTATCACTTATCCTATGTAATCCTCAATTTTATCATACCTATGATAGATGAAAATCATCAGTTTTATCAGAAAATAAATAATCTTCCTTTTTCAATTTTATTCTAATTGTATTTGTAAACTTATCATTGTATCTGAGTTTTTTGCTAAAAATCTTAGAAAATGTTTCCACTTCCTTTCTCAATTAAAATTCTAATAGTTTTCATATGTGTACCATTGTATATGATACATTTCCCCCAAAATCTTTAATTTCACTATTTTTCCTTTCTTTACTCAATTTTATCCAAAATATGTTGTACAAAAACCATAAGGTCTATGAGAAAATGTCTCCTTTTTTCAGTAAAATTCTAAGTTTTTGGTATGCCTACTATTACATCTCTGAAATTTTCCAAGAAAATATTCATATTTTACATTTTTCCTTTCTAATTGCTCAATTTATTATAAGTATTCAAAAACCTTAGTTCTAGTAGAAAATGCTTCCACTTCTTTTCTCGATTAAAATTCTAATATTTTTCACATGGCCACAATTTTATCTGATACATTTCCCAAAAATATTTATTTACTATATTTTACCTGTCTTTCTTCAATTTTAACCAAAATATGTTATATGAAAATCTTTATTTCTATCAGAAAATATCTGCACTTCAATTTTCAATTAAATTCTTAATTTTCGGTATGACTACTATTATTTCTTTGAAATTTTCTTAGAAATTCTTCAAATTTTACATTTTCCTCTCTACTTGCTCAATTTATAGCAAATATACAAAAACCTTCAGTTCTATTAGAAAATGCTTCCACTTCCTCCCTCAATTAAAATTTTAGTAGTTTTCACATGTGTACCATTGTATCTGATAAAGTTCCCAAAAATATTTAATTTCAATATTTTTCCAGTCTTTCCTCAATTTTATCAAAAATATGATTTACGAAAATCATAACTTCTATGAGAAAATGTCTCACTTTTTTTTCAGTAAAACTCAATTTTTTTTGTTGTGCCTACTATTATATCTCTGAAAATTTTCAAGAAAATATTCTTATTTTACATTTTTCCTTACTAATTGCCCAATTTATCATAAATATTCAAAAACCTTCAGTTCTATTGGAAAATGCCTCCAGTTCTTTTCTCATTTAAAATTCTAACATTTTTCATATGCCCACAATTGTATCTGATACATTTTTCCAAAAAATCTTTAATGTAAATATTTTACCCATGTTTCTTCAATTTTAACTAAAATATGTTATACAAAAATTTTCATTTCTATCAGAAAATGTCTGCACTTCAATTTTCAATTAAATTCTTATTTTTTGGAATGCCTACTATTATTTCTCTGAAATTTTCCTAGAAAATCTTCAAATTTTACATTTTCCTATCTAATTGCTCAATTAATCAGAAATAAACAAAAACCTTCATTTGTAATAGAAAATTCCTTTTCTATTAAAATTCTAATAGTTTTCGTATGCCTACCATTGTATCTGATAAATTTGCCAAACAATCTTTTTTTTTTTTTGGTTTTTTGGAGACAGGGTTTCTCTGTGTAGCCCTGGCTGTCCTGGAACTCACTCGGTAGACCAGGCTGGCCTCGAACTCAGAAATCCACCTGCCTCTGCCTCCCAAGTACTAGGATTACAGGCGTGCACCACCACCGCCTGGCCAAACAATCTTTAATTTCAATATCTTTCCTGTCTTACCCCAATTTTAACCAAAATATGTTATATGAAGAACCTCAGTTCTATGAGGAAATATCTCCACTTCTTTTTTTAATTAAATTCTAATTTTTTATGTTGACCATTATATCTCTGAAATTTCCTAACAAAATCTTCAAATTTTATATTTTCATTTTCTAATTGCTCAATTTATAGGAAATATACAAAAACCTTCAGTTCTATTAGAAAATGCCTTCACTTCCTTTCTCAATAGAAATTCTAATAGTTTTCACATGCCTACCATTGTATCTGAAAAATTTTACCCAAAAATCTTTAATTTCAATATTTTCCCTGTCTTTCCTCAATTTTAACCAAAATATGACATAGGAAAATCTTCAGTTCTATCAGAAAAGATCACCCCTTCCTTTTGAAATTGCATTCTAATTTTTTGAATGCCTAACATTATATCTCTGAAATTTCCAAAGAAAATATTCAAATTTTACATTTTTCTTTCTAGTTTCAAAATTTATCAGACATATACAAAAACCTTCAGTTCTATTAGAAAATGCCCCCTCTTCCTTTCTCATTTAAAATTCTAATAGATTTCATACTCCTACCAAATATCTGATAAAATTTCCCAAAAAGTCTTTAATTTCAATAGTTTTCCTCTCTTTCCTCAATTTTAACCAAAATATGTTATACAAAAACCTTCATTTCTGTCAGAAAATGTTTCCCCTTCTGTTTTAATTAAAATCTATTTTTTGTATGGCTACCACTATATCTCAGAAATTTTCAGAAAAATCTTTAAATTTTATATTTTCCATCTAATAGCTCAATTTATCAGAAATATTAAAAACCTTCAGTTCATTTAGAAAATGCCTATAATTCCTTTCTCAATTAAAATTTTCATACTTTCATATGCCTACCAGAGTATCTGTTAAATTTCCCAAAAATCTTTAATTTCAATATTTTTCCTGAATTTCCTTAAATTTAATCAAAATATGTATTTTAATTTTTTGTATGACTACCTTTATATCTCAGAAAGTTTCAAAGAAAATCTTCAAATTTTACATTTTTCCTATCTAATTGCTCAATTTTTGTGAATAAAAGCCTTCTGTTCTATTAGAAAATGCATCTACTTCCTTTCTCAATTAACATTCCAATAGTTTTTATATGCCTACCATGGTATCTGACAAATTTCCCCCCCAAATCTTTAATTTCAATATTTTCTGGGCTTTCCTCAATTTTAATCCAAATATGTTATATGAAAAACTTCAGTTACAACAGAAAATATCTCCACTTAATTTTTTATTAAATTCTATTTTTTGTATGCCTAGCAGTATATCTCTGAAATTTTCCAAGAAAATGTTCAAATTTTAATTTTTTCTATGTACTTTTTCAATTTATCAGAAATATACAAAAACGTTCAATTCTATTAGAAAACGTCTCAACTTCCTCTCTCAATTAAATTTCTAATACTGTTTGTATGCTTACCAGAATATATGATAAATTTTCCCAAAAAAACTTTAATTTCAATATTTTTCCTCTCTTTCCTTAATTTTAACCAAAATATGTTCTCTGAAGACCTTCAGTTCTATCAGAAAATGTCTCCATTTATTTTTTTAAAATTAAATCATAATTTTTGTGTATCTACCATGATATCTCTGAAATTTGCCAAGAATATATTCAAATTTTACATTTTTCTATCTAATTGCAAAATTTATTGGAAACATACAAAAATTCAGTTCTATTAGAGAATGGCTCCACTTTCTTTCTCAATTAACATTCTAAAGTTTTCATATGCCTACCATTGGATATGATAAATTTTCCCCAAAAATCTTTAATTATAGTATTTTTCCTGTATTTCCTCAATTTCAACCAAAATATGTTATATGAAAATCTTCAGTTCTATTAGAGAATGTATACACTTCCATACTCAGTTAACTTCTAATTTTTTGTATGCCTACTATTATATCTATGAAATTTCCAAGAAAAAGTTCAAATTTTACATTTTTCTTATCTAATTGCTCAATTTATTAGAAATATATAGAAACCTTCAGATCTATTAAAAAATTCCTCCATTTCTTTCTCAATTAATATTCTAATAGTTTTCATATGTCTTCCATTGTATCTGATAAATTTTCTCAAAAAATCTTTCATTTCAATATTTTACTTGTCTTTCCTCAATTTTACCCAAAACATTTTATATGAATATATTCACTTCCATCAAAAATATCTCCCCTTCCTTTTTTAATTAAATTCTCTCTTTCTGTATGCCTACCATTATATCTCTGAAATTTGCCAAAAAATATTCAAATTTTATATTTTTCTTTCTAATTGCAAAACTTATCAGAAATATATAAAAACTTTTAGTTCTATTATCAAATGCCTCCACTCCCTTTCTCAATAAAATTTTAATACTTTTCATATGCCTATCATTGTATCTGATAGTTTTCAAAAAAATCTTTAATTTCAAGATTTTTCCTATTTTTCCTCAATTTTATCCAAAATATGTTTTATGAAAAACTTTAGTTCTATTAGAAAATGTCTCCCCTTCTGGTTTTAGTTAAATTCTAGTTTTCTGGTATGCCTATTATTATATCTCCGAAATTTTCCAAGAAAATCTTCGTATTTTACATTTTTCCTATCTAATTCCAAAGTTTATTGGAAATATGCAAAAACTTTCAGTTCATTAGAAAATGCCTCCATTCCCATTCTTAATTAAAATACTAATAATTTTCATATGCCTACCATTGTATCTGATAAATTTTTGAAAAAAATCTTTAATTTCAACACTTTTCCTCTATTTCCTCAATTTTAACCAAAATATGTTATTTGAAAATCATATGTCAGAAAATATATCCAATTCCTTTTCAGTTAAATACTAAGTTTTTGTATGCCTACGATTATATCTCTGAAATTTTCCAACAAAATCTTTAAATTTCACATTATTCCTATTTAATTGCTCACAAAAATATTCAGTTTTATTAAAAATGTGTCCACTTCCTTTCTCAGTTAAAATTCTAATACTGTTCATATGCCTACCATTGTAACTGATAAATTTTCCCCAAAAATCATTACTTTCAATATTTTTCGGGTCTCTCCTCAATTTTAATCATACTATGTTATACAAAAATCTTCAGTTATATTAGAAAATGTCTCTACTCGTTTTTCAGTTAAATTCTATTTTTTTGTATGACTTCATTATATCTCTGAAATTTTCCAAGAAAATTTTCAAATTTTACATTTTCTTTTCTTATTGCTCAATTTATCAGAAATATACAAAACCTGCAGTTGTATAAGAAAATGCCTCCATTTCCTTTCTAAACTAAAATTCTAATTGTTTTAATATGCCTACCATTGTATCTGATAATTTTTTCCAAAAACCTTTAATTACAATATTTTCCCTCTTTCCTCAGTTTTATTCAAAAAGTTATTCGAAATCTTGAGTTCTATCAGTAATGTCTTTAATTCCATTTTAATTAAATTTAATTGTTTTAGTATGCCTACCATTTTATCTCTGAAATTGTACCAGAAAATCTTCAAATTTTACATTTTTTCCTATCTAAATGTTCAATTTATCATCAATATACAAACAACTTCAATTCTATTAGAAAATGCCTCCACTCCCAGTCTTAATTAAAATTCAAATAATTTTCATATGCCTACCGTTGTATCTGATAAAATTTCCAAAAAAATCTTTAATTTCAACACTTTTCCTCTCTTTCCTCAATTTTAACCAAAATATGTTATACAAAAATCTTCTCTCTGAAAATATCTCCTTTCTTTTATAGTAAAATTCTAACTTTTTCTATGCTAAATATCATATCTCTGAAAGTTTCCAAGAAAATCTTCAAATTTTACATTTTTCTATCTAATTGTTCAATTTATTGGAAATATACAAAATCCTTCAGTTCTATTTGAAAATGCCTCCACTTTCTTACTCAGTTAAATTTCTAATAGTTTTTATATGCCTACCATTGTATCTGATAAATTTTCCCCAAAACCCCTATAATTTCAATATATTTACTGTCTTTCCTCAATAATAACCAAAATATGTTATTCGAAAATCTTCAGTTCTGTCAGAAAATATCTCCACATCCTTTTCAGTTAAATACTATTTTTTGGTATGCCTACCATTACATGTCTGAAATTTTCTAAGTAAATCTTTGAATTTTATATTATACCTCTTTAATTGCTCAATTTATTAGAAATATACATAAACTATCAGTTCTATTTGAAATGACTCCACTTCTTTTCTCAATTAAAATTCTCATAGTTTTCATATGCCTACCATGGTATTTGATAAATTTTTCCAAAATATCTTTAATTTCAATCTTTTTCCAGTCTTTCCCCAATTTTTCCAAAATATGTTATATGAAAATCATCAGTTCTATCAGGAAAAGTCTCCCTTCCTTTTTCAGTTAAATTCTAGTGTTTTTGTATGCCTCCATTATATCTCTGAAATTTCCCAAGAAGATCTTCAAATTTTATATTTTTCCTGTCTAATAGCTCAATTTATTGGAAATGTACAAAAACATTCAATTCTTTTCAAAATGCTTCCACTTCCTTTCTCAATGAAAATTCTAATTCTTTTCATGTGCCTATCAATGTTTCTGATAAATTTTCCCCAAAAACATTTAATGTCAATATTTTTCCTGTCTTTTCTCAATTTCACCGAAAATATGTTATATGAAAATCTTCAGTTCTGTTAGAAAATGTCTCCACTTCCTTTTTCAGTTAATCCTAATTTTTTATGCGTACAACATATCTCTGAAATTACCCAAGAAAATGTTCAAAATTTGCATTTTTCCTCTCTAATCTTTCAATTTATCAGAATTATACAAAACCCTTCAGTTCTATTAGAAAATGCATCCAATTCCTTTTTCAATTAAAATTCTCATAGTTTTCATATGCCAACCATTGAATCTAATACTTTTTCTCAAAAAAATCTTTAATTTCAATATTTTTCCTGTCTTTCCTCAATTTTAACCAAATAAGTTATACAAAAATCTTCAGATCTATCAGAAAATGACTCCCATTCCTTTTTCACTAAAATTCAAAATTTTTTGTGTGCCTGCATTATATCTCAGAAAATTTCCAAAAAATCTTCAAATTTTACATTTTTCCTATCTAATAGCTCAATTTATCACATTGAAGAAAAATAGAAGCCAATAAAGAGGAATTACAAAACTCACTTAAGGAACTACAGGAGAACATGGGTCAACAAGTAAAAGTCATGAAAGAGGAAACACAAAAATCTCTTAATGAAATATATGAAAATACAATCAAGCAAGTGGAATATCTGAGCAAAACCATCCAGGAACTAAAAGCAGAAGTAGAAATAACTAAGAAATCGCAAAGGGAGCCAACTTTGGAGATAGAAAACCTTGGGAAGAAATCAGGGGCCATAGATGCAAATATGTGTGCTTTAAGCTCTAGTAGAGTTTCTTTTACGAATGAGGGTACTCTTGCATTTGGAGCATAGATGTTCAGTATTGAGAGTTCTTCTTGGTGCATTTTTTCTATGACCAGGAAGAAGTGACCTTCCGCGTCTCTTTTGATGACTTTTGGTTGAACGTCAATTTTATCTGATATTAGATGGCTACTCCGGCTTGTTTCCTGAGACCATTTGTTTGTAAAATTGCCTTCCAGACATTTACTCTAAGGTAGTGTTTGTATTTGACACTGAGATGTGTTTCCTGTATGCAGCAAAATGTAGGGTCCTCTTTCCATATCTTGTCTGTTAGTCTATGTCTTTTTATTGGGTAATTGAGTCCATTGATGTTATGAGATTTTAAGGAATAGTAATTATTACTTCCTGACATTTTTTACTATATTTTTGTATATTTGAGTGGTTATTTTCTTTTGGGTTTGATGAACGGGGACTTCTATCTTGCTTCTTCTGGGGTGTGGTTTTCCTCCTTGTTTTGGTGTTTTTCCCCTATTATCCTTTGTATGGCTGGGTTTGTGGAAAGATAATGCTCAAATATTGTTTTGTCATGGAATACCTTGGTTTCTCCATCTATGACAATTGAGAATTTTGCTGGGTATAGTAGTTTTGGCTAAAATTTGTGTTCTCTTATCGTCTGCATGTTATCTGCCCAGGATCTTCTAGCTTTCATGGTCTCAGGTAATAAGTCTCGTGTAATCCTGATAGGTTTTCCTTTATATGTTACTTGTATATAGATGTATATGTATATGTATATATACACATATATATTTATATACATATATTTACATATATACACACATATATACACGTATATATGTAAATATACATATGTATATATCTATATATGTACAACATTTGATCCCAAAGTAAAAGAATATACCTTTTTCCTTTTTCTCAGCATGGCATTATACCTTCTCCAAAATCATTCATATAATTACAAGACAGATGTCAACAAATACAAGATGATTGAAGTAATCCCATGCCTCCTATCAGATCACTGTGGAGTAAACGTGGTCTTCAATAGTAAGAAAAACTACAGAAAGCCCACATATACTTGGAAAGTGAACAATACTTACTCAATGACACCTTGGTCAAGGAAGAAACAAAGAAAGAAATCAAAGACATTTTAGATTTCAATGAAAATGAAGGTACAACCTATCCAAATCTAAGGGACACAATGAAAGCAGTGCTAAGAGGAAAACTCATAGCCCCGAGTGCCTCCAAAAAGAAACTGGAGAGAGCATACACTAGCAACTTAACAGCACACCTGAATGCCCTGGAACTAAAAGAAGCTAATTCATCCAGGAGAAGTAGAAGACAGGAAATCATCAAACTAAGGGCTGGAAACAATCAAGTAAAAACAAAGCAAACCGTACAAAGAATCAACAAAATTAGGAGCTGGTTCTTTGAGAAAATCAACAAGATAGATAAGCCTTTAACCAAAGTAACCAATGGGCACAGAGACAGTATCCAAATTAACAAAATTAGAAATGAAAAGGGGGATATAACAACAGAAACTAAGGAAATTCAAAAAAATCATCAGATCCTACTACAAAAGCCTATACTCAATGCAACTGGAGAATCTGGAGGAAATGGACAATTTTCTAGACAGATGCAAAATACCAAAATTAAATCAGGATCAATTAGATCACCTAAACTGTCCCATAACCCCTAGAGAAATAGAAGGGGTTATAGAAAATGTCTCAATCAGAAAAAGTACAGGAACAGATGGTTTTAGTACAGAAATTTATCAGACTTTCAAAGAAGACCTAATACCAATACTCTTCAAACTATTCCACAAAATAGAAACAGAAGAAACACTGCCCAACTCGTTCTACAGAGCACACTTATGCTGTTACCAAAACCACACAAAGATTCAACAAAGAAAGAGAACTATAGGGCAATTTCCCATATAAATATCGATGCAAAAATATTAATAAAATCCTTGCCAACCAAATCCAAGATCACATCAAAAGGATCATTCACCATGATAAAGTAGGCTTCATCCCAGGGATGCAAGAATGGTTCAATATACAGAAATCCATCTATGTGATCCACTACTTAAACCAACTAAAAGAAAAAACAAAAAACATGGATATCTCATTAGATGCTGAAAAAGCATTTGACAAAATTCAGCATCTTTTCATGCTAAAAGTCCTGGAAAGAACAGGAACTCAAAGCCCATACCTAAATATAGTAAAAGCGATATACAGAAAAATAGTAGCCAACATCAAAATAAATGGAGAGAAACTTAAAGCAATCCCACTAAAATCAGGGACTAGACAAGGCTGCCCTCTCTCTCCATATCTTTTCAATATAGTACTTGAGGTTCTAGTGAGAGCAATTAGACAACATAAGGAAGTCTAAGGGATACAAATTGGAAAGGAAGAAGTCAAACTATCATTATCTGCAGATGACATAATTGTATACTTAAGCGACTCAAAAAACTCCACCAGAGAGCTCCTACAGCTGATAAATAGCTTCAGAAAAGTGGCTGGTTATAAAATCAACTCAAGTAAATCAGTAGCCTTCCTACACTTAAAGGAAAAGCAGACTGAGAAAGAAGTTAGGGAAATAACACCCTTCACAATAACCACAAACAATATAAAATATCTTGACATAACTCTAACCAAACAAGTGAAAGTTCTGTATGACAAGAACTTCAAATCTTTGAAGAAAGAAATCGAAGAAGACCTCAGAAGATGGAAAAATATTTCTTGCTCTTGCAATGGCAGGATCAACATAGTAAAAATGGCCATCTTGCCAAAAGCAAACTACAGATTCAATGCAATCCCCACCAAATTCCAAATCAATTCTTTGTAGATCTAGAGGAGCAATTCTTAAATTCATCTGGAGTAACAAAAAACCCAGGATGGCTAAAACTATTCTCAAAAATAAAATGACTTCTGGGGGAATCAATATCCCTGACCTCAAGCAATACTACACAGCAACAGTGTTAAAAACTGCATGGTATTGGTACAATGACGGGCAAGTAGATCAATGGAATAGAATTGAAGACCCAGAAATGCACCCACAGACTTACGATCACTTGATCTTTGATAAAAAGGTACAACCATCCACTGGAAAAAAGATAGCCTTTTCAACAAATGGTGCTGGTTCAACTGGATGTCAACATGCAGAAGAATGCAAATTGACCCACTCTTATCACCTTGTACTAAGATCAACTTCAAGTGGATCAAGGACCTCCACATAAAGCCAGACACACTGAAACTAATAGTAAAGCAACTGGGGAAGAGCCTGGAGGACATGGGCACAGAGGGAAATTTCCTGAACAGAACACCAATAGTTTATGCTCTTAGATCAAGAATTGACAAATGGGACCTCATAAAATTACAAAGTTTCTGTAAGGCAAAGGACACTGTCAGAAGGACAAATGGCAACCAACAAATTGGGAAAAGATCTTCACGAACTCCACATCTGACAGAGGGCTAATATCCAATATATACAAAGAACTCAAGAAGTTAGACCCCAAAGAACCAAATAACCCTATTAAAAAATTGGTTACAGAGCTAAACAAAGAATTTTCATCAGAAGAAATTTAGATGGCTGAGAATTACCTTAAGAGATGTTCAACATCATTAGTAATCAGGGAAATGCAAATCAAAACAACCCTGAGATTCTACCTCACACAAGTCAGAATGGCTAGATTAAAACCTCAAGAGACAACAGGTGCTGGCGAGGATGTGGAGAAAGAAGAAAACTCTGCCACTGTTGGTGGGATTGCAAGATGGTAAAACTCCTCTGGAAATCAGTCTGGCGGTTCTTCAGAAAACTTGGCATGATACTTCCAGAGGATTCTGTCATACCACTCCTGGGCATGTACCCAGAGGATTCCCCTGCCTGCAGTAAAGACACATGCTCCACTATGTTTACAGCAGCCTTATTTATTATAGCCAGAATGTAGAAGGAGCCCAGATGTCCCTCAAAGGAGGAATGGATACAGAAAATGTGGTATATTTATACAATGGAGTACTACTCAGCAATTAAAAATATTGAATTCATGCAATTTGTAGGCAAATGTTTGGATCTGCAAAATATCATCCTAAGTGAGTTAACCCAATCACAAAAGAATACACGTGAATTGCAATCACTGATAAGTGGATATCAATGAGTGCAGAAGCTCTGAGTACTCAAGGCAGAATTAACAAATCAAAAGATTCCCAAGAGGAATGAAGGAGAGGACACTTGTTCTGAAAAGACTGGTTCCAGTTTTGTAGGAGAGTACCAGAACATAGAAAGGATTGGGGGGTCATTGGGGAATGGGCAGGAGGGAAGAGGACTTATGGGACATATGGTGAGGGGGGAACAGGGTAAGGGGAAAGCCTTGGGAATGTAAACAAAGAATATAGAAAATAAAAATAAATAAAGAAATAAAAATTAAACAAAATAAAAATGTCTCCACTACATTTTTCCATTACATTCTAATTGTATTTGTATGCCTACCATTGTATCTGTTGAAATGACCATGAAATTTTTCAATTTTTAAATTTTTCCTAAGAATTTCCCTTACTTAATCATTAATATGCTATACGAAACCTTCAGTTTTGTCAGAAAATGTCTCCACCTCATTTTCAAATATGTGATAATTCTCTTTGTATATCTATCATTTCATCTGAGTTTTTTCCAAAAAAATATTCAATTTTATCACTTATCATATATAATCCTCAATTTTATGATACATATGTTAGCTTAAAATCTTCAGTTCTTCCAGAAAATATCTCCACTCCCCTTTTCAATTATATTCTAATTATATTTGGATGCCTATCATTATATCTCCATTTTTTTCAAAATAATCTAAAATTTTATTAATTATCCTATGTAATCTTAAATTGTATCCTGCATATTTTAGATGAAAAGCTTCAGTTCTATCAGAAAATATCTCCTCTTCCGTTTTCAATTATATTCTAATTGTATTTTTATGCAGATCAACGTATCTGAGTATTTTTATAAAAAAATCTTCAATTTTATCAATTATATTATGTAATCCACAATTTATCATACATGTTAGATGAAAATCTTCAGTTGTTTAAAAAAATGTGTCCTCTTCCTTTTTCAATTATACTCTAGTTGTATTTGCATGCCTATTCTTGTATCAGAGTTTTTGTTTTCCAAAATAACTTCAATTTTATGATTTATCAAATGTTATCCTTAATTTTAACATACATATGTTAGAGGAAAATCATCTGTTTCATCAGAAAATGTCTATATAACTTTTTTCATTTACATTCTAATTGTGTTTTAAGCCTATCATTGTATCTGTGAAAATTACCTCAAAAATCTTCAGATCTCACAGTTTTGTTATGAATTTAGATATTTTTATGAGATACTTATTATGCAAAATTTCACATTTATTAAAAGGTATCTCCACTTCCTTTTTCAACTATGTTATTATTTATTTGTATGCCTACCATTGTATCTGTGAAAATTACCACAAAAATCTTCAAATTTTAACATTTTCACACAAATTTCAACAATTAAATCAGAAATGTCATACAAAAATCTTGTTTTATCAGAAAATGTCTCCACTTTCTTTTCCACTTTTTTATTGTTGCACTTGCCTGCCTTTCATTGTATCTGAGATTTTATCACAAATATCTTCAATTTTATCAATTTTCCTATGTTACCATCCATTTTATCATCCATAGGGTAGATGTTAATCTTCAGAATTAACAGAATATGTCTCCACGTCCTTTTTCAATTTTATTCTAATAGTATTTGTATGCCTATCATTGTATCCAAGTCCTTTTCTGAATAAATGTTCAATCTTATGAATAATCCTATGGAATTTACAATTTTATCATACATATGCTAGATAAAAATCTTCAGTTTTATTAGAAAATGTCTCCTCTTCATTTTTCAATTGTACTCCAATTGTATTTGTATGCTTATCATTGCATCTGGGTTTTTTTTCAAAAGAATCTTCAATATCATGAACTAACTTAAGTTATACTCAATTTTATCATACATATGTTTGAGAAAAATCCTCAGTTTTATTGGAAAATGTCTCCACTTCTTTTTGCAAATACATTCTCATTGTATTTGTTTGCAAACCACTGTATCTGTGAAAATTACCACAAAAATCCTCAATTTTTAAATTTTTCCTATGAAATTCCTTATTTTACAGGAAACATGATATACAAAATCTTCAGGTTTATCAGAAAATATCTCCACTTCCTTTTCAATTATGTGATAATTGTAATTTATGCCTTGCATTGTATCAGATTTTTCAAAGAAAATCTTCAATTTTATCATTTATCCTTTGTAATCATCAATTTTATCATACATATGTTAAATGAAAATCTTCAGTTTTATGAGAAAATGTCTCATCTTCCTATTTCAATTGAATTCTAATAGTATTTGTAAGCTTATCATTGTATATGAGATTTTTGCAAAAAATCATTAACATAAATTATTCTAAGTTTCCCTGAATTTTATCACACATGTTAGAGGAAAATCTTCAGTTTTATAGGAAAATGGCTCCACTTCCTTTTTCAATTGAATTCTAATTATATTTGTAAGGCTATCATTGTATTTGATTTTTTTCAAAAAAATCTTCAATTTTATACATTATCTTATGTTATCCCCAATTTTATCATACATATGTCAGATGAAAATCTTCATTATTTAAGAAACTGTCTCCATATCCTTTTTCAATTTCATTCTAATTGTATTTATATGTCTATCAATGTTTCTGAGACTTCATTAAAAACATATTCAATTTTTTAAATTATGTTATGTTATCCTCATTTTAACCATACATATATTAGATGAAAATATTCAGTTTTATATGAAAATGTCTCCACGTCTCTTTTAGTAATATCCTTATTGTAATTTTATGGTATCATTATATCTGAATGTTGCCCAAACAAATCTTCAATTTTATCAATTACCCTATTAATACTTTACTTTACATACATATGTTAGATGAAAATCTTCAGTTTTATCAGGAAATGTCCCACTTCATTTTTCAGTTGTATTCAAATTGCATTTCTATGCCTAACACTTTATCTGAGTGTTTTTCCAAAAATTCTTTAATTTTATAAATTACCTTATGATATCCACATTTTCTCATAGGTAGCTTTTATGAAAATCATCAGTTTTATATGAAAATGTCTCCACCTCCTCCTTCAATTATATTGTAAATGTATTTGTATGCCTATCATTGTACCTGAGGTTTTTTTCAAAAAAAATCTTCAATTTTATAAATTATCTTAAGTTATGGTCAATTTTATCATAGATATTTTAGAGGAAAATCTTCAGTTTTAAATGAAAATGTCTCCACTTCATTTTTCAATTACATTATAATTGTATTTGTATGCCTACTATTTTATCTGTGAAAAGTACCACAAAAAATTTCAATTTTCAAAAATTTCCTATTAATTTTCCTTACTTTATCAGTAATATGTTATAGGAAATCTTCAGTTTGGTCAGATAATGTCTCCACTTTATTTTCAATTATGTGATAATTCTACTTGTATGCCTATCATTGTATCTGTGTTTTTTTTTCAAAAAAATCTTCAATTTAATCAGTTATATGTAACTGTATATGTATCAAAGGAAGGGTGATGTTCAAACAAGTGGGTTCTGGCCAAGATTACCTTCCCAGTTATCTGGAAACATTTCAAGTGCATTTGTTAGATAATCAGGTGTGTGGCGCTACAATTTTTGAATACTTCCTACATACTCGGTATATATGAGATACACTGTATCTTGTGATACATTCATAACTACATAAATTTAAAATTATAAAATAAAAAATTGTTGCTAGGCAGCCAAATGATGCCTTCCTGAATCTGCAAAGTCCAGCAGAGGAGTCAGGGATGTCTGTGTGTGCACAAGTATGCACGGCAGGCACATGGTACAGGACTCTCATGAGTGCGCCTGAACCATGAAATGCTAGAAACAGCACGCATATCCCTTCCCACGCTGTGTACATCTGCCTTTGCTCTTTCTATGGAAGAGAGATAAAGGGACTAGAGAAGCTGCAAGCATGACTCAGAGGGAGAGTCCTAATCCTCAATTTCATGATACATATGTTAGATTAAACTCTTCAGTTCTACCAGAAAATATCTCCACTTCCCTTTTCAATTACATTCTAATTATATTTGGATGCCTTTCATGGTATATGAGTGTTTTTTCAAAAAAAAAAACCTGAAATTTTATCAGTTATCCTATGTAATCCTCAATTTTATCATGCATATGTTAGATGAAAAGCTTCAGTTCTATGAGAAAATATCTCCAATTTTCTTTTCAATTATATTCTAATTGTATTTGTATGTAGATCATTGTTTCTGAGTATTTTTTCAAATAAATCTTCAATTTTATCAATTATCTTATGTAATCTTCAATTTTATCCGATATGTGTTAGATTAAAATCTTCAGTTCTTTACAAAAATGTGTCCTCTTCCTTTTTCAATAATACTCTAGTTGTATTTGTATGCCTATTATATCTGAGTTTTTGCTTTTCAAAATATCTTCAATTTTATAAATTATGTTATCTTCAATTTTCATACATTTGTTAGATGAAAATCTTCAGTTTTATCAGAAAATGTCTCTATTCCTTTTTTTCAATTACATTCTAATTGTGTTTGTAAGCTTTTCATTGTATCTGCAAAAATTACCACAAAATCTTCAAATTTTAGTTTTCTTACAAATTTCCATAATTATATCAGATATATGCTATGCCAAATTCTTCAGATGTATCAGAAATTATCTCCACTTCCTTTTCAACTATATTATTATTTTATTCCTACCATTGTATATGTAAAAATTATCACAAAAATCTTCAAATTTTACAGTTTTCCTATGAATTTCCATAATTTCATCAGATTTATGTTATGCAAAATTCCTCAGATGTATCAGAAAATATTTCCACTTGCTTTTTGAACTATATTATTAATTTGTATGCCGACCATTGTATCTGTGACAATTACTACAAAAATCTTCAAAGTTTAACATTTTCTTATGAATTTCCATAATTTACTGAGAAATGATATACAAAAATCTTCAGATTTATCAGAAAATGTCTCCACTTTCTTTTTCACTTTTTTATATTTGTATTTGTATCCCTTTCATTGTATCTGAAATTTTATCACAAAAATCTACAATTTTATCAATTTTACTATTTTATCATCCATTTTATCATACACAAGTTAGATATAAATCTGCAGAATTAACAGAATATGTCTCCTTGTCCATTTTCAATTGTATTCTAATTGTATTTGCATGGCTATCATTGTATTCCAGTTTTTTTCTGAATAAATCTTCAATTTTATAAATTATTCTTTGTAATTCTCAATTTTATCATACATGTGTTAGATAAAAATCTTCAGTTTTATCAGAAAATGTCTATCCTTCCTTTTTCAGTTGTATTCTAAATGTATTTGTATACTTATCATTGCATCTGAGTTTTTTTTCAAAAAATTCTTCAATTTCATAAATTAACTTAAGTTAACCTCAATTTTGTCATACAAAGTTTAGAGGAAAATCATCAGTTTTATAGGAAAATGTCTCCACTTCCTTTTTCAATTACAGTCTTATTGTATTTTTATGAGTACCATTGTATGTGTGAAAATTACCACAAAAATCTTCAAGTTTTAAATGTTTCCTATGAATTTACCTTACTTTATCTTAAATATGTTATAGGAAATCATTAGTGTTATCAGAAAATATTTCCACTTACTTTTCCATTATCTGATAATTCTATTTGTATGCCTATCGTTGTATGTGCGATTTTTTCCAAAAAAATCTTCAATTTTATCAGATATACTTTATAATCCTCAATTTTATCAAGCATATGTTAGATGAAAATCTTCATTACTTTACGAAAATGTCTCCATCTCCTTCTTCAATTACATTCTAATTGTACTTATATGCCTATCAATGTATCTGGGTTTTTTAAAAAAAATTCAGTTTTATAAAATATGTTATGTTATCCTCATTTTTATCATACATATATTATATGAAAATCTTCCGTTATATATGAAAATGTCTCCACGTCTCTTTTAGTTATATTCTACTAGTATTTTTATGCCTATCATTGTATCTGTGTTTTGTCCAAATAAATCTTCAATTTTAACAATTACCCTTGTAATCCTTTATTTTATTATACATATGTTATATTAAAATCTGCAGTTTTATCAGAAAATGTCTCCACTTCATTGTTCAGTGGTATTCTAATTGTATATCTATGCCTATCATTGTATCTCATTGTTTTTCCCAAAAAGGTTTAATTTCATAAATTACCTCATTATATCTTCATTTTTATCATATGTATGTTATATGAAAATCATCAGTCTTATATGAAAATGTCTCCACTTCCTCCTTCAATTATATTCTAAATGTATTTGTATGACTATCATTGTATCTGAATTTTTTTTAAATTCTTGAATTTTATAAATTATCTGAAGTTATCCTCAATTTTTTCATACATATGTTAAAGGAAAATCTTCAATTTTAAATAAAACTGTCTCCACTTCATTTTTAGACTACATTATTATTGCATTTGTATGCCTTCATTTTATCTGTGAAAATTACCACAAAATTTAATATTTTTAAATTTTTCCTATGAATTTCCCTTACTTTATCAGTAGTATGTTATATGAAATCCTCAGCTTTGTCAGAAAATATCTCCACTTCATTTTCAAACATATGATAATTCTATTTGTACACCTATCATTGTATCTGAGTTTTTATTCAAAAAAATCTTCAATTTTATCAGTTATCATATATAATCGTCAATTTTATTATACAAATGTTATAATAAAACATTCAATTCTACCAGAAAATATCTCCGCTTCCTTTTTCAATTATAGTCTATTTATATTTGGATGCCTATCATTGTATCTGAGTTTTTTTGCTCAAAAAATCTAAAATTTTGTCAGTTATCTGATATAATTCTCAATTTCATCATGCATATTTTAGATGAAAAGCTTCAGTTCTATCAGAAAATATCTCCACATCCCTTTCAATTATATTCTAATTGTATTTGTATGCAGATCATTGTACCTGAGTATTTTTCCAAATACATCTTCAATTTTATCAATTATCTTATGTAATGCTTAATTCTATCATATATATGCTAGATGAAAATTTTCAGTCTTTTACAAAAATGTATCCTCTTACTTTTTCAATGATGCTCTAGTTGTACTTGTATGCCTATCATTGTACCTGAGTTTTTGTTTTCCAAAATGTCTTCAATTTTATAAATTATCTTATGTTATCCTCAATTTTAACATATATATGTTAGATGAAAATCTTCAGTTTTATCAGAAAAGGACTCTATTCTTTTTTCAATTACATTCTAATTGTCTTTGTAAGCCTATGATTGTATCTATAAAAATTACCACAACTATTTTCAATTTTTACAGTTTTGTTATAAATTTAGATAATTTTATCTGATATTTATTTTTTAAAATTCTCCAGATTTATCAGAAAGAATCTCCACTTACTTTTTCATCTATATTTTTGTTTATTTGTATGTCTATAATTTTATCTGTGAAAATTACCACAAAAATCTTCAAATTTTATACTTTTCCTATGAATTTCCATTTTATCAGATATATATTATGCAAAATTCCTCAGATTTATCAGAAATATCCCCACTCCCTTTTTCAACTATATTTTTATTTATTTGTAGTCCTACCATTGTATCTGTGAAAATTACCACAAAAATCTTCAAATTTTAACATTTTCACATGAATTTCAATAATTAAATCAGAATTGTTATATAAAAATCTTCAGCTTTATCAGAAAATGTCTCCACTTTTTCCACTTATTTATTGTTGTACTAGTATGCCTTTCATTATATCTGAGATTTTATCACAAAAATCTTTAATTTTATCAATTTTCCTATGTTATCATCCATTTTATCATCCATAAGGCAGATGTAAAGCTTCAAAGTTAACAGAATATATCTCCACATCCTTTTTCAATTGTATTCTAATTGTATTTGTATGCCTATCATTGTATCCGAGTTTTTGTCTGAATAAATCTTCAATTTTATCAATTATCCTATGTAATTCTCAATTTTAGCATACATATGTTAGATAAAAATCTTCAGTTTTATTGGAAAATTCTCTTCATTTTTCAATTGTACTCTAATTGTATTTGTATCCTTATCGTTGCATCTGAGTTTTTTTTTTCAAAAAATCTACAATTTCATGAATTAATTGAAATTATCCTCAATTTTCTCATACATATGTTAGAGGAAAAAACCCAGTTTATTGGAAAATGTCGCTACTTCTTTTTGCAAATACATTCTAATTGTATTTGTTTGTGAACCATTGTATCTGTGAAATTACCACAAAAATCTTCAATTTTTAAATTTTTCCCATGAAATTCCTTATTTTACACAAAACATGTTATACAAAATCTTCAGTTTTATCAGAAAGTGTCTCCATTTCCTTTTTCAATTATGTGATAATTGTATTTGCATGTCTATCATTGTATCTGAGCTTTTTCAAAGAAAATCTTCTATTTTATCAGTTCTCCTATGTAATCCTCAATTTTCTCATACATATGTTAAATGAAAATCTCCAGTTTTATAAGAAAGTGTCTCATCTTCATTTTCAATTGTATTCTAATAGTATTTGTAAGCTTATCATTGTATCACAGTTTTTGCAAAAAATCATCAATTTTATAAATTATCCTATTTTCCTCAATTCTATCATACATATGTTAGAGGAAATCTACAGTTTCATAGGAAAATGGCTCCATTTCCTTTTTCAATAACATTCTAATTGTATTTGTATGCTTACCATTGTATCTGTGAAAATTATCACAAAATCTTCAATTTTTACATTTTTCTTATGAATTTCCCTTACCTTATTGGAGATATGTTATACGAAAACTTTAGTTTTATAAGAACATGTCTGCACTTCCTTTTAATTATCTAATAATTCTATTTGTATGCCTATCATTGTATGTGAGAATTTTCCAAAAAAATCTTCAATTCGATCATATATCCTATGTAATCCTCATTATTATCTTGCAGATTTCACATGAAAATCTTCATTTCTGCCATAAAATGTCTCTACTTCCTTTTTCAATTGAATTCTAATTATATTTGGGTGGCTATCATTGTATTTGAGGTTTTTTTCAAAAAAAATCTTCAATTTTATATCTTTTTATCTTATGTTTTCCTCAATTTTATCATACATATGTTAGATGAAAATCTTCATTACTTTATGAAAATGTCTCCATTTTATTTTTCAATTACATTCTAATTGTATTTATATCCCTATCAATGTATGTGAGGTTTTTGTAAAAACAATTCAATTCTATAAATTATGTTATGTAATCCTCATTTTAATCATACATATATTAGATGAAAATCTTCAGTTTTATATGAAAATATCTCTATGTCCTTTAAGTAATATTCAAATTTTAATTTTATAGTATCATTGTATCTGAGTTGTCCAAATATATCTTTAATTTTATCAAAATCTTCAATTTTTGAATTTTCCTATGAATTTCCCTTACTTTATCAGAAATATGTAATACCAAGTCTTCAGTTTTGTCAGAAAATGTCTCCAATTCATTTTCAATTATGAGATATTTCTGTTTGTTTGTCTATCAATGTCTCTGAGCTTTTTCCAAAAAAATCTTCAATTTTATCAGTTATCATATGTAATCCTCAATTTTATAATACATGTTAGATTAAAATCTTCAGTTCACCAGAAAATATCTTCACTTCCTTTTCAATTATATTCTAATTATATTTGAATGCCTATCATAGTATCTGAGATTTTTTTAAAAATATCTTCAATTTTATCAGTTATTCTATGTAATCCTAAATTTTATCATGCATATTTTAGATGAAAATCTTCACTTCTATCAGAAAATAATTCTACTTCCTTTTTCATTTATATTCTAATTTTATTTGTATACCGACCATTGTTCCTGAATTTTTTCCAAATAAAACTTCAATGTGATCAATTATCTTTTGTAATCCTCAATATTATCATACATAGGTTAGATGAAAATTTTCAGTCCTTTATGATGATGCCTCATCTTCCCTTTTTCAATAATACTCTAGTTGTATTTCTATGCCTATCCTTGATCTGAGTTTTTGTTTTCCAAAATATCTTCAATTTTGTAAGTTATCTTATGTTATCCTCAATTTTAATACACATATGTTATATGAAAATCTTCAGTTTTATCAGAAAATGTTTTTTTCTTTTTTCAATATTACATTCTAATTATATTTGTAAGCCTATAATTTTATCTGTGAAAATTACAACAAAAATCTTCAAATTTTACAGTTTTCCTATGAATTTCCTTCATTTTATCAGATATATGTTATGCAATTCCTCAGATTTATTAGAAAATATATCCACTTCCTTTTCAATTATATTATTATTTATTTGTATGCCTACCATTGTATCTGTGAAAATTACCACAAAAATCTTCAAATGTTAACATTTTCACATGAATTTCCATAATTTAATCAGAAATGTTATACAATAATCTTCACTATTATCAGAAAATGTCTCCACTTTCTTTTTCACTTATTTTTTATTTATATTTGTATTCCTTTCATTGTATCTGAGATTTTATCAAAAAATCGTCTATTTTATCAAAGTTCCTATGTTATCATCCATTTTATCATCCATAAGTTAGATGTAAATCTTCATGTGGAGAGCAGGTGTGGCAGCAGCTCTACGATGGCGCTTGGGACTCTGGCCAAGTCTCATGACTAGCACCTGATTTCCTCCTGCTCCCAAGTTTGCCACATCTTTCCAGATGTACTGTGCAGGTGCACCAGATGATGCAGTATCAGGTCATGTTATGTGGACCTATCCACAGAGACTATGTAAAGTGGATTGATGGGGTGGAGCTAGAGGAGATAAAAGGACTGTGCTTGAGGGAGGGGTGGAAACCTTTATTCTGCATTCATGCTATAAGGATCCTGAATAAACTGCTTTGAGATGAATGCTGTGTCGTCGCTCTTTTCTGCTGGTCACAGATAGAAGTGACAATTGGTGGCCCTTATAGGGAACCTTGTTCAGAACTCATCGTGGTCAGGATAGCTAGCCGGTAAGTTCCCTGGTAAGTGGGACAATTCAGGTTCTTGGTTTGAGACAATAAGGCTCTCGGTTTGAGACAATAAGGCTCCCAGTTTTGGGACAAGTTGTACCAAGCACGATGGGGAATTCTGCTTTCCAAAGTTGTAGTTATGCTCTCATATTGCAAGAGAAAGTTGAGAAATATGGTTAAGAACTGACAGTGTATCATAGACTGCAGTTTGCAGTCTGAATGTAGGCTTACAATTCTTAACTAACTCGTAGTTTGTAATTAAGATGATTTCAAGAATAAAAGTTAAACAGTTGTGGCCAGTATAGGCCTGTTGCCACTTTTTCATAAGCTTTATTGGATATAGTGGTAGAAGCAAAATTTAACCACCCAAGATTGAATAGGAGATCTCAGTGGGAATTTATTTGCAGTATCTGCTGCTGCAACTGCTGTGGCTACTTCTCTTGTTTCAACTGTCCAGACCGCAGCCGCCATTAACAATCTGTCGGTGGGAGTGGCTGAAGCATTGGATATTCAGGATAATATTAACAGTCAACTAAAAGTAGGCATTATGCTATTGAATCAGAGGGTTGATTTGCTTCAAGAACAGGCTGATATTTTGATGGAGCTTGTGCAATTGGGCTGTGAATGGAAATATTCTGGATTGTATGTTACCTCCATACCATTTGTGAATGCCAGCCATGCTGCTCAGTTATCAAGTAATATCTCCCAGTATCTTACAGGAAATTGGTCCCAACAATTTGATGGTTTAGAGTGAGAGTTGCATCAGTTCCTGCAGCCGTCACCGCAGGCTACCCTCAGCCAGCAGCTTGGCACCACCTCGGGTCAGCATCTGCGGTGGGCTCAATGAGGCGACTGATGGGGCGGTGGCGGGCAGACGGCCGGGTGTTCTAAGGGGTTAGGTGATGGCGTCTTCATGGGTCCGGCCAGCCACCAGCCACGCCACTGTGCTGCGTGTCCCCACCACTCCAAGGAGATAGCATTCAGAGTTCTTCACATCAACTCCACCAGAGTGGATTTGTCCCTCGCTGGGGGGTTAGCAGAATAGATCACCGTTGCCGCATCTCAACTGAAAGAATGGGCTGGACTTGTCCTATGCCTGATTCTTATTAGCGTCTTGGCCTTTTGGTACATGTGCCGTATGCAGTTCAAGCAGCACAGAATACAAGCCCTGATTATTCAGGCTTTTGCAGCAGTAGAGACTGGCCAGTCTCCTCAAATGTGGCTTGGCATGCTAGAGAAGTAGTCAGTGGTGGGTAAGACTCCCTGGACACATCACCAACCTAAGACAGGGGTCAACCTATGCTGTTTGTTCTCCCAAGGACGGGTAAGGGACGTTGCTCCAGGGGGCAACCTAAGCCAGACATTCTCTCTGCCAACAAATAAAGAAGGGGAAGATGTGGAGAGTGGGCATGGCAGCAGCCCCAAGATGGCGCTTGGGACTCTGGCCAAGTCTCATGACTAGCATCTGATTTTCTCCTGCTCCCGAGTTTGCCACACCTTTCCAGATGTACTGCACAGGTGCACCAGATGATGCAGTTTCAGACCATGTTAAGTGGACATATCCACAGAGACTACATAAAGTAGTCTGATGGGGTAGAGCTAGAGAAGATAAAAGGACTGTGCTTGGGGGAGATGGGAGAGCTTTATCCTGCATTCATGCTGTAAGGATCCTGAATAAACCGCTTTGAGAAGAATGCTGTGTCATTGCTCTTTTCTGCGGGTCAGAGATAGAAGCGAAATCTTCAGAATTAACAGAGTGTCTCCATGTCCATTTTCAATTGTATTCTAACTGTATGTGTATGCCTATCATTGTAACCAAGTTTTTTCAGAATAAACCTTCAATTTTATCAATTATCCTATGTAATTCTCAATTTTATCATACATGTGTTAGATAAAAATTTTCAATTTTATCAGAAAATGTCTCCTCTTACTGTTTCAATTGCACTCTAATCCTATTTGTATGCTGATCACTGCATCGGAGTTTTTTTTCTTTTCAAAAAAATCTTCAATTTCATAAATTACCTTAAGTTATCCTCAATTTTATCATACATATGTTAAAGGAAAATCTTCACATTCATAGTAAAATGTCTCCACTTCCGTTTTTAATTACATTCTAATTTTATTTGTATGCATACCATTGTATCTGTGAAAATTACCATAAAAATCTTCAATTTTAAAGTTTTCCTATGAATTTCCCTTACTTTATCAGAAATATTTTAAACGAAATCGTTAGTTTATTGGAAAATATCTCCACTTCCTATTCATTTATCTGTTAATTCTATTTGTTTGCCTATCATTGTATGTGAGATTTTTCCAAAAAAGTCTTCAATTTGATCAGGTATCCCATATAATCCTCAATTTTATCAAGCATATTTTAGATGAAAATCTTTAGTTCTATCATAAAATGTCTCCACTTCCTTTTTCAAATGAATTCTAATTATATTTGTATGGCTATCATTATATTTGGTTCTTTTTCAAAAAATCTTCAATTTTATATATTATCTTATGTTTTCCTCAATTTTATCATAAATGAAAATCTCCATTTCCTTTTTCAATTACATTCTAATTGTATTAATATGCCTATCAATATATCTGAGGTTTTTTTAAAAAAATATTCAATTTTATAAATTATCTTAGGTTATCCTCATTTTTATCATAAATATATTAGATGAAAATCCTAAGTATTACATGAAAATGTCTCCACGTCTCTTTTAGTTATATTCTAATTGTATCTGAGTTTTGTCCAAATAAATCAAGAATTTTATCAGTTAGCCTAGTAATCCATTAATTTATCATAAATGTTTGTTGAAAATCTTCAGTTTTATCAGAAAATGTCTCCACTTCATTATTCAATTATGTGATAATTTTAATTCTATGCCTATCATTGTGTCTGAAAATTTTCAAAGAAATTCTTCAATTTTATCAGTTATCCTATGAAATCCTCAATTTTATCATACATATGTTAGATGAAAATCTTCAGTTCTATCACAAGTTTTAGTTCCTTTTTCAATTGTATTCTAATTGTATTTGTTTGCCTATCATTGTAAGTGAGTTTTCTTTTTCAAAAATATCTTCATTTAAAAGTTATCTTATGTTATCCTCAATTTTATCATAGATATGTTAGATGAAAATAGTTTTATACAAAAATGTCTCCACCTCCTTTTTCAATTATATTCTAATTGTATTTGTATGCCTATCATTGTATCTGAGATTTTTCTACAGAATATCTTCAAATTAAACACTTATCCTATGTAATTCTAAATTTTATCATACATATATTTAAAAAAATCTTCAATTTTAAATAAAAATGTCTCCACTTCATTTGTGGATTACAATTAGGTTGTATGCCTACCATTGTATCTGTTGAAATTAACATAAAAATGTTCAATTTTTAAATTTTTCCTCTGAATTTCCCTTACTTTATCAGTAATGTGTTATACAAAATCTCCCATTTTGTCAGAAAATGTCTCTACTTCATTTTCAAATATGTGATAATTTTATTTCCATGCCTATAATTGTATCTCAGGTTTTTTCCAAAATATCTTCCATTTCATCAGTTATCATATGTAATCCTCAATTTTATGATACATATGTCAGATTAAAATCTTCAGTTCTACCAGAAAATATCTCCACTTCCCTTTTCAATTACATTCTAATTCTATTTGGATGCCTATCATTGTATCTGATTTTTTCTTCAAAGAAATCTAAAATTTTAGTAATTATCCCATGTAATCCTCAATTTTCCGTGCATAATTTAAATGAAAAGCTCCAGTGTTTGAGAAAATATCTCCTGTTCCCTTTTCAATTATATTCTAATTGTATTTGTATGCAGTATTTAAATCTGAAGATATTTTTGAAAAAAACTCAGATACCATGATAGGCATACAAATACAATTAGAATACAATTGAAAAAGGATGTGGAGATATATATTTTTAATTCTGAAGTTTTACATATAAGTTATGGATGATAAAATTGATGATAACGTAGGAAAATTGATAAAATTGAAGATTTTTTGATAAAATTTCAGATACAATGAAAGGCATACAAGTACAACAATAAATAAATGGAAAAGAAAGTGGAGACATTTTCTGATAAACTCAAGATTTTTATATAACATTTATAAGTAAATTATGGAAATTCATGTGAACATTAAAATTTGAAGATTTTTATTGTAATTTTCACAGTACAATTGTAGGCATACAAATAAATAATAATATAGTTGAAAAGGTAAGTGGAGATATTTTCTGATAAATCTGAATAATTTTGCATAACTTATATCTGATAAAATTATGGAAATTCTTAAGAAAATTGTAAAAGTTGAAGATTTTTGTGGTAATTTTCAAAGGTACAATGATAGACTTACAAACACAATTAGAATGTAATTGAAAAAAAGGAATTGAGACATTTTTTCTGATGAAACTGAAGATTTTCATCTAACATGTGTGTTAAAATTGAAGATTACATAAGATAATTTAGAAAATTGAAGATATTTGGAAAACAAAAACTCAGATACAAGGAAAGGCACACAAGTACAACTACAGTATTATTGAAAAAGGAAGAGGACACATTTTTTAAAGAAATAAAGAGTTTCATCTAATATATGTATGATAAAATTGAGGATTATATAAGATAATTGATAAAATTGAAGATTTATTTGGAAAAATACTCAGATACAATGATGTGCATACAAATATAATTAGAATATAATTGAAAAGGGAAGTGGAAATATTTTCTGATAGAACTGAAAATTTTCATCTAACATGCATGATAAAATTGACGATTATATAGGATAACTGATAAAAGTTTAGATTTGTTAAAATAAAACCTCAGATACAATGATAGGCATCCAAATAGAAATATAATATAATTGAAAAAGGAAGTGAAGATATTTTATGGTAGAACAGAAGATTTTAATCTAATATATGTATCATAAAATTGAGGATTATACATGATAACTGATAAAATTGAATATTTTTTGGATAAAAACTCAGATACAATGATAGGTATACAAATAGAACTATCACATATTTGAAAGTGAAGTGGAGATATATTTTGACAAAACTGAAGATTTCATATAATATATTACTGATAATGTAAGAGAAATTCATAGGAAAAATATAAAAATTGAAATTTTTTGGCAATATTCACAGATACAATGGTAGGCATAAAAATACAATAAGAATGTAGTCGAAAAATGAAGTGGAGACATTTTTATTAAAAATTGAAATTTGCCTCTAAAATATCTATGATAAAATTGAGTATAACTTAAGATAATTTATAAAAGTGAAGATTTTGTTAAAAAAACAGAGATACAATGATAGTCATACAAAAATATTTAGAATAAAATTGAAGGAGGAAGTGGAGAAATTTTCATAAAAAACTGAAGACTTTCATATAACATATGTATGATAAAATGAGGATATCATAAGGTAATTTGTAAAAATAAAGACTTTTTGGGAAAACACTAAGATACAATCATAGGCATAGAAATACAATTAGAATACAACTTAGAAAAGAAGTGGAGACATTTTCTGATAAAACTGAAGATTTTCATCTAATTTATGTATGATAAAATAAAGGATTACTAGGGTAATTGATAAAATTGAAGACTTATTTGGACAAAACTCAGATATAATGATAGGCATAAAAATAAAATTAGAATTCAACTAAAAGAGACGTAGAGACATTTTCATATAATAATATTAAAGATTTTTATATAATATATATGATAAAATGAGGAAAACAACATAATTTATAAAACTGAATATTTTTAAAAAACAGATACATTGATAGGCATATAAATACAATTAAAATGTAATTGAAGAGGGAAATGCAGACAGTTTCATAAAGTAATGAAGATTTTCATGTAACATAAGTATGATAAAATTGAGGATAACATAATGTATAAAATTGAAGTTTTTTTTTAAAAAAAAAACCTCAAATACAATGATAGCCTTACAAATATAATTAGACTTCATTTAAAAAAGGAAGTGGAGACATTTGATGATAGAACTGAAGATTTTCATCTAAAATATGCTTGATAAAATTGAGGATTATATAGGATATCTGATAAAATTGAAGATATTTTTTGAAAAATCTCACATACAATGATAGGAATAAAATAGATTTATCAGGTAATTTAAAAGGAAGTGGAGACATTTTCTGATTACACTAAGGATTTCGTATAACCTATTTTGATAGAGTAAGGGAAATTCATAGGAAAAATTTAGAAATTGAAGATTTTTTGTGGTAATTTTCACACATACAATGGTACACATACAAATACAATTAGAATGCAATTGAAAAAGGAAGTGGAGACATTTTCCTATAAAACTGATGATTTTCCTCTAAACTTTGTATGATAAAATTGAGGTTTACTTAAGGTTATTTATGAAATTGAAGATTTTTGGAAAAAACTCAGATGTAATGATAAGCAAACACATACAATATGAATACAATTGAAAAGGGAAGAGGAGATATTTTGTGATAAAACTGAAGATTTTTATCTAAAATGCATGATAAAATTGAGAATTACAAAGGATAATTGATAAAATTGAAGATTTATTCAGAAAAAACTTGGATACAATAATAGGTATGCAAATACCATTAGAATACAATTGAACAAATGATGTGGAGATATATTCGATGAATTCTGAAGACTTACATCTAACTTATGGATGATAAAATTGATGATAACATAGGAAAATTGATAAAATGGAAGATTTTTTGATAAAATCTCAGATACAATGAAAAGCATACAAATACAATAATAAATAAGTGAAAATGAAAGTGGAGACATTTTCTGACAAAACTGAAAATTTTTGTATATAATTTCTGAGTAAATTATGGAAATTTTTATGAAAATGTTAAAATTTGAAGATTTTTTTCGTAATTTTCACAGATGTAATGGTAGGCATATAAATAATAATATAGTTGAAAAGGGATGTGGAGATGTTTTCTGATAACTCACAGGAATTTTGCATGAGATATATTTTATAAAATTATGGAAATTCATAAGAAAACTGTAAAATGAGAAGATTATTGTGGTAATTTTCAAAGATACATTGATAGGCATACAAATATAATTAGAATGTAATTGTAAAAGGATGTGGAGATATTTTCCTATAAAACTGAAGATTTTTCTCTAACATATGTTTGATAAAATTGAGAACATTGGATAATTTATAAAATTGAAGTATTTTGTTTGCAAAAAATCTCAGAGGCAATGATAAGATTACAAAGACTATTAGAATACAATTGAAAAAGGAGACATTTTCTGGTAAAACCAAATATTTTCATATAACATATGTATGATACATGTGAGGAAAACATAGGATAACTGATAAAATTGAAGATTTCTTAGAAAATTCTCAGATACAAGGATAGGCATCCACATACAATTAGAATATAATTGATAAAGTAACTGGAGACTTTTTTGTATAAAACTTAAGATTTTTCACCTAACATATGTATGATAAAATGGATGATAACAGGAAACCTGATAAAATTGAAGGGTTTTTTTGATAAAATCTCAGATATACTTAAAGGCATACTAATACAATTAGAATATAAGTGAAAAAGAAAGTGGAGATATTTTCTGATAAAACTGAAGATTTTTGTATAATATTTCTAATAAAATTTGGAAATTCATGTGAACATGTTAAAATTTGAAGATTTTTGTTGGAAGTTTCATAGATACAATGTTAGGCATATAAATAATAATATAGTTGAAAAAGGAAGTGGAGATATTTTCTGATAAATCACAGGAATTTTGTATAACATATATCTGGTAAAATTATGAAAATTCATAAGAAAATTGTAAAATGAGAAGATTTGTGGTAATTTTCAAAGATACAATGGTAGGCATACAAATATAATTAGAATGTAATTGCAAAAGAATGTGGAGACATTTTCCTATAAAACTGAAGATTTTCCTCTAACATATGTTTGATAAAATGAGAACATTGGATAATTTATAAAATTGATGTATTTTTTGCAAAAAATCTCAGATGCGATAAGATTACAAAGACTATTAGAATACAATTGAAAAAGGAAGATGAGACATTTTCTGATAAAACTGAAGATTTTCATATAACATATGTATGATACATGTGAGGAAAACATAGGATAACTGATAAAATTGAAGATTTTTTAGAAAATTCTCAGATACAAGGATAGGCATCCACATACAATTAGAATATAATTGATAAAGTAACTGGAGACTTTTTTGTATAAAACTTAAGATTTTTCACCTAACATATGTATGATAAAATGGATGATAACAGGAAACTTGATAAAATTGAAGGGTTTTTTTTGATAAAATCTCAGATATACTTAAGGGCATACTAATACAATTAGAATATAAGTGAAAAAGAAAGTGGAGATATTTTCTGATAAAACTGAAGATTTTTGTATAACGTTTCTAATAAGATTTTGGAAATTCATGTGAAAATGTTAAAATTTGAAGATTTTTTGAGGTAATTTTTACCGATAGAATGGTAGGCATACAAACGAATAATAATATAGATGTTACAGGAAGTGGAGATATTCTCTGATGAATCTGAAGAATTTTGCATAACATATATCTGATAAAATTATGGAAATTCATAGGGAAACTGTAAAATTCCACGTTTTTTGGTGGTAATTTTCACCAATACAATGATAGGCTTACAAACACATAGAATGTAATTGAAAAAAGGAGTAGAGACATTTTCTGATAAAAGTGAAGATTTCATATAACATATTTTTGATAAAGTAAGGGAAATTCATAGTTAAAATTTAAAATGAAGATTTTTAAGGTAATATTCACAGATACAGTGGTAAGCATTCAAATACAATTAGAATGTAATTGAAAAAGGAATTGGAGTCATTTTCCTATAAAACTGAAGAAAGTCCTCTAACATATGTATGTTAAAATTGAGGATAACATAAGATAATTTATAGCATTGAAAATTTTTTGAAAAAAAACTCAGTTGCAATGATAAGCATACAAATACACTTAGAATACAATTGAAAAAGAAATAGGAGACATATTCTGATAAAATTGAAGATTTTCATCTAACATATGTATGAAAAAATTGAGGATTACATAGCATAATTTATATAGTTGAACATTTATTCAGAAAAATCTCAGATACAATGATAGGCATATAAATACAATTAGAATACAATTTAAAAAGGAAGAGAAGACATATTAGCTAATTCTAAAGATTTACATCTAACATGTATGATAAAGTGAATGATAGCATAAGAAAATTGATAAAATTGAAGATTGTTTTGATAAAATCTCAGATTCAATGAAAGGCATACAAGGCTATAAGATTATAAACAAAAAAGAAAGTGGAGAAATTATCTGATAAAACTGATGATTTTTCTATAATATTTCTGATAAACTTAAGGAAATTTATGAGAAAATATTAAAATTTGAAGAATTTTGTGCTAATTTTCACAGATACAATGTTAGGTATATACTTAAATAATATTATAGTTGAAAAAGGAAGTGGTGATATTTTCTAATAAATTGAAAGAATTTTGCATTACTTATTTCTGATAAGATTATGGAAATTCATAGGAAAACTCAAAAATTTGTAGATTTTTGTGGTAATTTTCACAGATGCAATGATAGGCTTTCAAACACAATTAGAATGTAATTGATAAAAAGGAATAGAGACATTTTCTGACAAAACTGAAGAATTTCATCTAGTAAATGTATGTTAAAATTGATGATAATTTATAAAATTGAATATATTTTGGAAAACAAAACTAAGATACAAGGATGGGCATAAGAATACAACTAGAGTATTATTGAAAAAGTAAGAGGAGACATTTTCTTAAAGATCTGAAGATTTTCATCTAATATATTTATGATAAAATTGAGGATTACATAGGATAACTGATAAAATTTAAGTTTTACTGGGAAAAGTCTCCAGCAACTTTTTCAATTCTATTCTAATTGTGTTTGTATGCCTATCCTTGTAGCTGATAATTTTCTAAGAAAATCTTCATTTTAATCAGTTATCCTATGTAGTCCTCAATTTTATCATACATATGTTAATTGAACATTTTTAGATTTATCAGAAAATGTCTCATCTTCCTTTTTCAATTGTATTCTAATAGTCTTTGTAATCTTATCATTGCATCTGAGATTATTTGCAAAAATATTCTTCAATTTTATAAATTATCCTTAGTTTTCCTCAATTTTTTCAAACATATGTTAGACGAAAATCTTCAGTTTTATAAGAAAAACTCTCCATATCCTTTTACAATTACAGTCTAATTGTATTTGTATGCATACTATTTTATGTGTGAAAATTACCACAAAAATCTTCAACTTTTTATTTTTTCCTATGAATTTCCCTTACTTTATCAGAAATATGTTTTATGAAATCTTTAGTATTTTCAGAACATATGTCCACTTCCTTTTCAGTCATGTGAAAATTCCATTTGTATGCCTATCATTATATCTGAGATTTTTCTAAAAAAATCTGCCATTTTACCAGATATCCTATGCAATCCTCTATTTTATAATGCATATTTTAGATGAAAATCTTCAGTTCTATCATAAAATGGCTCCATTTTCTTTTAAATTTAATTCTAATTTTATTTCTATGGTTATCATTGTATTTCAGTTTTTTTTTAAAAAAAATCTTCAATTTTATACATTATCTCCTGTTATCCTCAATTTTATCATATATATGTATGATAAAAATCTGCATTTGTTTGTGCAAATGTCTCCACTTCCTTTTTTCGGTAACATGCTAATTGTATCTATATGCCTATGATCATATGTGATATGATCATAGGTATTAAATTTTATAAATTATGTTGTTGTCCTAATTTTTAGCATACTAATATTAGATGAAAATCTTCAGTTTTATCTGAAAATGTCTTCACGGGTGTTTTAGTTATATTCTATTTCTATTTTTATGCCTATCATCTTATCAGAGTTTTGTCCAAATAAATCTTCAATTTTATCAATTACCCTAGTATTCCTCTATTTCATCATACATATGTTAGATGAAAATCTTCAGTTTTATCTGAAAATGTCTCCACTTCATTTTTCAATTATATTCTAATTGTATTTCTTTGCCTATCTTTGTATCTGAATCTACTTCCTCATTCAATTATAATCTAAGTGTATTTGTATGCCTATCATTGCATCTGAGTTTTATTTTTCAAAAAAAATCTTTAATTTTATATATAATCTTAAGTTATCCTCAATTTTATTATACATATATTAAAGTAAAATCTTAAATTTTAATCAAAAATATCTCCACTTCATTTTTCGAATACATTCTCATTGTATTTGTATGCCTACCATTGTATCTGTGAAAATTACCACACAAATGTTCAATTTTTTAAATTTTTCCTATGACATTCCCTTACTTTATCAGAAATATGTTAAACAAAATCTTCAGTTCTGTCAAAAAATGTCTCCAATTCATTTTCAATTATGAAATATTTCTATTTGTATGTCCATCGATATATCTGAGCTTTTTCCAAAAAAATCTTTAATTTTATCAGTTATCATATGTAATATATTTTATGATACATATGTTAGATTAAAATCTTCAGTTCACCAGAAAATATCTCCACTTCCTCTTTCAATTATATTCTATTCATATTTGAATGCCTATCATTGTATCTGAGTTTATTTCAAAAAAATTTTCAATTTTATCACTGTCCCTATGTAATCCTCAATATTATCATGCATATTTTAGATGAAAATCTTCAGTTCTATGAAAAAATATCTCTTCTTCCCTTTTCATTTATATTTAATTGTATTTGTATGCTGACCATTGTATCAGAGATTTTTTTACAAATATATCTTCGATGTTGTTAATTATCTTTTGTAATCCTCAAAATTATCATATATAGGTTAGTTGAAAAATTTCAGTTCTTTATGCAAATGACTTCTCCTCCTTTTTTGACAATACTCTAGTGTTATTGTATGCCTATCCTTGTATCTGAGATTTTGTTTTCCAAAATATGTTCAAATTTTTAAATTATTTTATGTTATTCTCAATTTAAACATACATGTTAGATAAAAATCTTCGGTTTTATCAGAAAATGTCTTCACTTTTTTCATTTATTTATAGTTGTATTTGTATGCTTTTCATTGTATCTGAGATTTTATCACAAAAATCTTAAATTTTATCAATTTTCCTATGTTATCCATTTTATCATTCATAAATTATCTGAGTTTTTTAATAAATCTTGAATTTTATCAATTATCTTATGTAATTCTCAATTTTTATACATATGTTAGATAAAAATCCTTGTTTTATCAGAATGTCTACCCTTCCTTTTTCTTTTCTTTTCTTTTCTTTTCTTTTCTTTTCTTTTCTTTTCTTTTCTTTTCTTTTCTTTTCCTTTCCTTTCCTTTCCTTTCCTTTCTTTTCTTTTCTTTTCTTTCTTTTCTTTTCCTTTCTTTTTTTTTCGACAGGGTTTCTCTGTGTAGCCCTGGATGTCCTGGAACTCACTTTGTAGACCAAGCTGTCCTCAAACTCAGAAATCCGCCTGCCTCTGCCTCCCAAGTGCTGGGATTAAAGGTGTGCGCCACCACCGACCTGCTTCCTTTTCCTTTTTCAATTGTATTCTAATTAACTTTGTAAGCTTATCATTGTATTTGAGATTTTTGCAAAAAAAATATCAATTTTATAAATTATCCTAAGTTTTCCTCAATTTTATCACATATATGTGAGAGTAAAATCTTCAGTTTTATAGGAAAATGGCTCCACTTCCTTTTTCTTTTTTTATTTTCTATATTCTTTGTTTACATTCCAAAGGCTTTCCCCTTTCCCAGTTCTCCCCTCACCATATGTCCCATAAGTCCTCTTCCCTCCACCCATTCCCCAATCACTCCCCCCCCCCCATTTCCTGTTCTGAGACTCTCCTACAAAATGATATCCAGTCTTTTCAGGACCAGGGTACTTTACTTCCTTCTTCTTGGGAGTCTTTTGATTTGCTAATTGTGCCTTGAGTATTCAGAGCTTTTGGGCTCACTAATATACACGTATCAGTGATTGCATTTCATGTGTATTCTTTTGTGATTGGGTTAACTCACTTAGGATGATATTTTCCAGATCCAACCATTTGCCGACAAATTGCATGAATTCATTACTTTTAATTGCTGAGTAGTATTCCATTGTATAAATATACCACATTTTTTGTATCCATTCCTCCGTTGAGGGTTATCTGGGTTCTTTCCAGCTTCTGGCTATTATAAATAAGGCTGCTATGAACATAGTGGAGCATGTGTCTTTATTGCATGCAGGGGAATCCTCTGGGTATATGCTCAGGAGTGGTATGACAGGGTCCTCTGGAAGTGTCATACCCAATTTTCTGAGGAACCGCCAAACTGATTTCCAGGGGTTATGGGACTGTTTAGCTGATCTAATTGATCCCGATTCAATTTTGGTATTTGGTATATGTCTAGGAAATTGTCCATTTCCTTCAGATTCTCCAATTGTGTTGAGTATCGGCTTTGGTAGTAGGATCTGATGATTTTTTGAATTTCCTCAGATTCTCTTGTTATATCCCCCTTTTCATTTCTAATTTTGTTAATTTGGATACTGTCTCTGTGCCCTTTGGTGAGTCTAGCTAAGGGTTTATCTATCTTGTTGATTTTCTCAAAGAACCAGCTCTTGGTTTTGTTGATTCTTTGTATGGTTCTCTTTGTTTCTAGTTTGATGATTTCCTGTCTTCTACTCCTCCTGAGTCAATTAGCTTCTTTTTGTTCCAGGGCCTTCAGGTGTGCTGTTAAGTTGCTAGTGTATGCTCTCTCCAGTTTCTTTTTGGAGGCACTCAGGGCTATGAGTTTTCCTTTTAGCACTGTTTTCATTGTGTCCCATAGATTTTGGAAGGTCGTACCTTCATTTTCATTGAATTCTAGAAAGTATTTGATTTATTTCTTCATTTCTTCCTTGACCAAGGTGTCATTGTTCAGTTTCCATGTATATGTGGGCTTTCTGTTGTTCTTCTTGCTATTAAACACCACTTTTACTCCATAGTGATCTGATAGGAGGCATGGGATTAGTTCGGTCTTCTTGTGTTTGTTGAGGTCTGTCTTGTGACCAATTATATGTTCAATTTTGGAGAAGATACTGTGCAGTGCTGAGATTAAGGTATATTCTTTTGCCTTAAGATGAAATGTTTTATCTATGTCTATATCTATATCTGTATCTGTATCTATATCTATATCTATATCTATATCTATATCTATCTAATCTGTTAAATCCAATTGGTTTCACTGTGTCCCTGTTTAGTTTCTGCTTTCCTGATCGGTCCATTGAGGAGAGTGGAGTGTTGAAGTCGCCTATAATTATTGTGTTAGGTGCAATGTGTGCTTTAAGCTTTAGTAAAGTTTCTTTTACAAATGAGGGTGCCCTTGCATTTGGAGCATAGATGTTCAGTATTGAGAATACTTCTTGGTGGATTTTCCCTTTGACCAGCAGAAAGTGACCTTCCGTGTCTCTTTTGATGACTTTAGGTTGAAAGTCAATTTTACCTGATATTAGAATGGCTACTCTGGCTTGTTTCCTGCGACCATTTGCTTGTAAAATTTCCCATACCTAAATATAGTAAAAGCATCATACAGCAAACCAGTAGCTAACATCAAAATAAATGGATAGAAACTTTAAGCAATCCCACTAAAATCAGGAACTAGACAAGGCTGCCCTCTCTATCCATATCTTTTCAATATAGTACTTGAACTTCTAGTGAGTGAAATTAGACAACAAAAGGAAGTCAAAGAGATACATATTGGAAAGGAAGAAGTTCACTTTGTTTTTCAATTACATTCTAATTGTATTTGTATGCTTACCATTGCATCTGTGAAAATTACCACAAAAATCTTCAATTTTTAAATTTTACCTATGAATTTCCCATATTTATCAGAAATATGTTATACAAAATGTTGAGCTTTATGAGAAAATATCTCCACTTTCTTTTCAATTATCTGATTATTCTATTTCTATGCCTATCATTGTATGTGAGATTTTTCCAAAAAAATCTTCAATTTTTTCAGATATCCTATGTAATCCTCAATTTTATCAAGCATATCTTAGATTAAAATCTTCAGTTGTATCATAAAATGTCTCTACTTCCTTTTTCATTTGAATTATATTTGTATGGCTATCATTGTATTTGAGGCTTTTCAAAATATCTTCAATTTTATACATTATCTTATGTTAGCCGGGTGTGGTGGCACATGCCTGTAATCCCAGCACTTTGGAGGCAGAGGCAGGCAGATTTCTGAGTTCGAGGCCAGCCTGGTCTACAGAGTGAGTTCCAGGACATCCAGGGCTACACAGAGAAATCCTGTCTCAAAAAAAAACCAAAAAAACAAAACAAAACAAAACAAAAGAAAAGCAAAAACAAAAACATTATCATATGTTATCCTCAATTTTATCATACATATGTTAGCGAAAATCTTCATAACTTTATGAAAATATCTCCATTTCCCTTTTCAATTACTTTCTCATTTTATTTATATGTCTATCACTATATCTGAGTTTTTTAAAAATAGTATTTAATTTTGTAAATTATTTTGTTATCCTCATTTTTATCATACATACATTAGATGAAAATCCTCAGATTTATATGAAAA
The DNA here is from genome assembly GCA_964023405.1 of Apodemus agrarius. Taxonomy (NCBI): domain Eukaryota; kingdom Metazoa; phylum Chordata; class Mammalia; order Rodentia; family Muridae; genus Apodemus; species Apodemus agrarius. The sequence continues at coordinate 83,165,142 of OZ030020.1, forward strand.
TGTCTCCATGTCCTTTTTAGTTATATTCTAATTGTAATTTTGTGCATATCATTGTAACTGAGTTTTGCCCAAATAAATCTTTAATTTTATCAATTATCCTAGTCATCATTTATTTTATCATACATATGTTAGATGAAAATCTTCAGTTTTATCAGAAAATATGTCCACTTCATTTTTCAGGTGTATTCTAATTTTATTTCTATGCCTATCATTGTATCTGAGTGTTTTTCAAAAAAATCTTTAATTTTATAAATTACCTTATATTATCCTCATTTTATCATACGTTGTTATATGAAAATCTTCAGTTTTATTTGAAAATGTCTCCAGTTCCTCCTTCAATTATATTCTAAATGTATTTGTATGCCTTTTATTGTATCTGAGTTTTTATTTTCAAAATAATCTTCAATTTTACAAATTATCTAAAGTTATCCTCAATTTTATCATAGATATTTTAGAGGAAAATCTTCAATTTAAAAAAAATGTTTCATTGTATCTGAGTGGGTTACAGAACTAAACAAAGAACTTTCACCAGAAGAAATTTGGATGGCTGAGAATCACCTTAATAGATGTTCAACATCATTAGTTATCAGGGAAATGCAAATCAAAAAAACCCTGAGATTCCACCACACACCAGTCAGAATGGCTAAGATTAAAAACTCAAGAGACAACAAGTGCTGGCGAGGATGTGTAGAAAGAGGAACACTCCTCTACTCTTGGTAGGATTGCAAAATGGTACAACTGCTCTGGAAATCAGTTTGGAGGTTCCTCAGAAAATTGGGCATGTCACTTCCAGAGGACCCTGGCATACCACTCCTCGGCATATACCCAGAGGATTCCCCTACATACAATAAAGACACATGCTCCACTATGTTTATAGCAGCCTTGTTTATAATAGCCAGAAATTGGAAGGAGCCCAAATATCCCTCAAAGGAGGAATGGATAGAGAAAATGTGGTATATTTATACATTGGAATACTACTCAGCAATTAAAAATAATGAACTCATGCAATTTGTAGGTAAATGTTTAGATCTGGAAAATATCATCCTAAGTGAGTTAACCCAATCACAAAAGAATACACATGAAATGCCATCATCAATAAGTGGATATTAATTAGTCCAAAAGCCCTAAATACTCAAGGCACAATTAGCAAGTCAAATGATTCCCAAGAAGAAGAAAGGAGAGGATCCTGGGCCTGAAAAGATGTGACCAAGTTTTGTAGACCCAGAACAGAGAAATTGTTGGGGGGGGTGGGATGATTGGGGAATAGTTGGGGGGGGGAGAGGAATTATGGGATGTATGGTGGGGGGGAACTGGGAAAGGGGAAAGCCTTTGGAATGTAAACATAGAATATAGAACATAAAAATTTAAATAAAAAAATGGAACAGGTTATCTTATAATATATACACCATGCTGTCCCTATAAAAAAATGTTTCCACTTCATTTTTTAGATTCCTACCTTGTATCTGTGAAAAGTACCACAAAAATTTTCAATTTTTAAATTTTCCTATGACTTTTCCTTCTGTTATCAGTAATATGCTATATGAAATCATGTTTTGTCAGAAAATGTCTCTACTTAATTTTCAAATATGTGATAATTCTATTTGTTTGCCTATCATTGTATCTGAGTTTTTTCCCAAAATAAATCATCAATTTTATCAGCTAACATATGTAATCCTCATTTTTATGATAAATATGTTAGATTAAAATATTCAGTTTTCCAGAAAATATCTCCACTTCCCTTTTCAATTACATTCTAATTCTATTTGGATGCCTATCATTGTATCTGAGTGTTTTTTCAAAAAAATGCAAAATTCTATCAGTTATCCTATGTAATGCTTAATTGTATCATGCATATTTTAGATGAAAATCTTCAGTTTTATCAGAAAATATATCCACTTCCCTTTTCAATTTTATTCAAATTGTATTTATATGCAGATCATTGTATCTGAGTATTTTTCCAAATAAATCTTCCATTTTATCAATTATATTATATAATCCTCAATTTTATCATACATATGTTAGATGAAAATATTCAGTTCTTTATAAAAATGTGTCCTCTTCCTTTTTCAATAATACTCTAGTGGTATTTATATGCCCATTCTTGTATCTGAATTTTTGTTTTCCAAAATATCTTCAATTTTATAAATTATCTTATGTAATCCTCAATTTTAACATACATATGTTAGATGAAAATCTTTAGTTTTATCAGAAAATATCTCTATTCCTTTTTTCAATTACATTCTAATTGTGTTTGTATGCCTATCATTGTATCTGTGAAAATTACCACAAAAATCTTCAATTTTTACAGTTTTCTTATGAATTTCCATAATTCTATCAGATATATGTCATGCAAATCCCTCAGATTTATCAGAAAATATCTCCAATTCCTTCTTCAACTATATTATTATTTATTTGTATGCCTACCATTGTATCTTTGAAATTTACCACAAAAATCTTCAAATTTTAACATTTTCACATGAATTTACATAATTTAATCAGAAATGTTATAAAAAACTTCAGTTTTATCAGAAAATGTCTCCAATTTCTCTTCCATTTATTTATAGTAGTATTTCTATCCCTTTCATTTTATGACTTTTTATCAAAAAATCTTCAATTTTATCAATTTTCCTATATTATCATCCAGTTTATCATTCATAATTTAGATTTAAATCTTCAGAATTACCAGAATATGTCTCCACATACTTTTTTAATTGTATCCTAATTATATTTGTATGCCTATCATTGTATCCAAATTTTTTCTGAATAAATCTTCAATTTTAACAATTATCCTATGTAATACTCAATTTTATCATACATATGTTAGATAAATATCTTGAGTTTTATTACAAAATGTCTCCTCTTCATTTTTCAATTGTATTCTAATTGTATTTGTATTTCTATCATTGTATCTGAGTTTGGACTGAATAAATCTTCAACTTTATAAATTACCCTATGGAATTCTCAATTTTATCATGCATATTTTTAATGAAAATCTTTACTTTTATCATTAAATGTCTCTATTTCTTTTTTCAGTTATATTCTAATTGTATTTATATGCCTAGCATGGTATCTTTGAAAATTACCACAAAAATTTTCAAATTTTACAGTTTTCTTATGTATTTCCATCATTTTATCAGATATATGTTGTGGAAACTTCTTCATATTTATCAGAAAAATATCTCTACTTCCTTTTTCAACTACATTACTATTTTATTTGCATGCCTACCATTGTATCTGTTAAAATTAGCACAAAAATCTTCACATTTTAGCATTTTCACATGAATTTCCATAATTTAATCAAAAATGTTATACAAAAAACTTCAGTTTTATCATAAAATGTCTCCCCTTTCTTTTTCACTTATTTTAATTGTATTTGAATGTCTTTCGTTGAATCTGAGATTTTATCAAAAATATCTTCAATTTTATGACCTTTCTATGTTATCTATTTTATCATTCATGTTAATATAAATATACAGAATTAACACACTATGTCTCCAATTACTTTTTAAAATTTATTCTAATTGTATTTGTAAACCTATCATTGTATTTGAGGTTTTTTCTGAATAAATTTCAATTTTATCATTTATCCTATATAATCCTCTATTTTACCACACAAATGTTAGATGAACATCTTCAGTTTTATCAGAAAATGTCTCCACATCGTTTTTCATTTTTGTATTCTAATTGTATTTGTATGCCTTTCATTGCATCTGAATTTTTTTTCAAAAAGTCTTCAATTTTATAAATTATCTTAAGTTATCCTCAATATTATCATACATTTGTTAGAGGAAAATCTTAAGTTTTATAGGAAAATGTCTGCACTTCTTTTTTCAATTAATTCTAATTTTTTTATGCATAAGATTTTATCTGTGAAATTTACCACCAAAATCTTCAATTTTGAAATTTTTCCTATGAATTTTCCTTCTTTTATAAGAAATATGTTATACAAAATCATTAGTTTTATCCGAAAATGACTTCACTTCCTTTTTCAATTATGTGATAATTATATTTGTATGCCTATCATTGTATCTGAGATTTTTCCAAGACATCATCAATTTTATAATTTATCCCATGTAATCCTCAATTTTATCATACATATGTTTGATGAAAATCTTCAGTTCTATCTGAAAATATGTCGTTAGTTTTTCAAATATATTCTAATTGTATATCTTTGCCTATCATTGTATCTGAGTTTTTCAAAGAAATCTTCAGTTTTAAAAATTATGTTATCTTCAATTTTATTTATATGTTATACGAAAATCTTTAGTTTTATAAAAAATGATTCTACATCCTTTTACATATCTATTCTAATTGTATTTGTATGCCTATCATTGTATGTGAGATTTTTCTAAGAAAATCTACAATTTATCAATTTTCCTATGTAATCATCAATTTTATCATATATATTAGATGAAAATCTTCACTTCTTTAGGAAAATGGCTCCTCTTCCTTTTTCAATAATACTCTAATAGTATTTACATGCCTATCCATGTATCTGAGTTTTTGATTTCCAATTATCTTCAATTTTTAAAATTATCTTATGTTATCCTCAATTTTAAGATACATTTGCTAGATGAAATTATTCAGTTTTATCAAAAAATGTCTGTATTCCTTTTCTCAATTATATTCTAATTGTGTCTGTAAGCCTATCATTATATCTGTGTCAATAACAACACAAACCTACAAATTTTACAGTTTTCTTATGAATTTCCATAATATCATATATTATGCAAAATTCTTCAGATTGATTAGAAAATATTTCCCATTCCTTTTTAACTATATTATTTATTCATATACCTAACACTGTATCTATTAAAATTACCACAAAAATCTTCAAATTTTAGTATTTTCTCATAAGTTATCATAGTTTTATCTGAAATATTATACAAAAAATCTTCAGTTTTATCAGAAAATATCTCCACATTCTTTCTCACTTACAATCCTATTGTATTTGTATGCCTTTCATTGAATCTGAGATTTTATCAATTTTCCAGTTATCAATTTTTCATTTATTAGTTTGATGTAAATCTTTAGAATTAACAGAATATGTCTCCTCTTCCTTTTTCGATAGTGTTCTAATTGTATTTGTATGCCTATCATTGTCTCCGATTTTTTTTCTGAATAAATCTTCAATTTTATCAATTATCCTATGGAATCCTCAATTTTTCATACATATGTTGGATGAAATCTTCAATTTTATCAGAAAATGTCTCCTCTTCCTTTTTCAATTGTATTCTAATTGTCTTTGTATGCTTATTATTGCATGTGAGTATTTTTTTAAAAACTTCAATTTTATAAATTATCTTATGCTATCCTCTATTTTAACATACATATGTTAGAGAATTTTCTTCTGTTTTTATAGGAAAATGACTCCACTTCCTTTTTCAATTACATTCGAATTGCATTTGTATGCTTATCATTGTATCTGTGAAAATTACCTCAAAAATCTTCCATTATTAAATATTTACTATGAATTTCCCATACTTTATTCGAAATATGTTATACAAAATCTTCAGTTTTTTCAGAAAATGTCTCTATTCCTTTTTCCAATTACATTCTAATTGTGTTTGTAAGCCTATAATTTTATCTGTGAAAATTACCACAAAAGTTCAATTTTACAGTTTTCCTATGAATTTCCATAATTTTATCAGATATATATTAGGCATAATTCTTCAGATTTATAGAAAATATCTATACTTCCTTTTACAACTATATTATATTTATTTGTATGCCTACCACTCTATCTGTGAAAAGTACCACAAAAATCTTCAAATTTTAACATTTTCACATGAATTTCCATAATTTTATTAGAAATCTTATACAAAAATCTTCAGTTTCATCAGAAAATATCTCCACTTTCTTTTTCACTTATATTCTAATTGTGTTGGTATGCCTTTAAGTATATCTGAGATTTTTATTAAAAAACCTTCAATTTTATCAATTTTCCTATGTTATCCATTTTATCATACATATGTTACCTAGTAATCCTTTACTTTATAATATGTATGTTAAATGAAAATCTTCAGTTTTATCAGAAAATGTTTCCACTTCATTTTTCAGTTTTATTCTATTTGTAATTCTATGCCTGTCATTGTATCTGAGTGCTTTTCCAAAAAATCATTAATTTTATAAATTACCTTATGATATCCTCATTTTCACATACGTATGTTATATGAAAATCTTCAGTTTTATATGAAAATGTCTCTACTTCCTTCTTCAATTATATTCTAAATGCATTTGCATGCCTATCATTGTATCTGAGATTTTTCAAAAGGCTCTTAAATTTTATAAATTGTCTTAAGTTATTCTCAATTTTATCATAGAATTTTTAGAGGAAAATCCTCAATTTGAAATAAAAATGTCTCCAGTTCACTTTTCTGTTACATTCTAATTTTACTTGTATGCATACCATTTTATCTGTGAATATTACTACAAAATTTTCAATTTTTAAAATTTTCCCTTGAATTTCCCTTACTTTATCAGTAATATGTTATACGAAATATTCAGTTCTTTCAGAAAATGTTTCCACTTCCTTTTTCAATTATATTCTTAATTATTTGTGTGCCTACCATTTTATCTTCAAAGATTACCACAAAAATCTTCAATTTTTAATTTTTCCTATTAATTTCCCTTATTTGGTACAAAACATGTTATACTAAATCTTCAGTTTTATCAGAAATGTCTCCACTTCCTTCTTCAATTATGTGATAATTGTAGTTCTATGCCTATCATTGTATTTGAGATTTTTCAAAAAAGCTCTTCAATTTTATCAGTTATCCTATGTAATCCTAATTTTGTCATACATGTTAGATGAAAATCTTCAGTTCTATCACAAAATGTGTCCAGTTACTTTCTCAATTGTATTCTAATTGTATTTGTATGCCTATCATTGTATCTGAGTTTTCTTTTTCAAAAATACCTTCAAATTTAAAAATTATCTTATATTATCCTCAGTTTCATCATACATACGCTAGATGAAAATCTTCAGTTACATACAAAAATGTCTCCACCTCCTTTTTCTATTATATTCTTATTGTATTTGTATGCCTAACATTGTATCTGAGATTTTTCTAGAGAATATCTTCAATTTAATCCGTTATCCTATGTAATCCTCAATTTTATCATACATATGTTTAAGGAAAATCTTCAATTTTAAATACAAATATCTCCACTTCATTTTTCAATTACATTCTAATTGTATTTTAATGCCTACCATTGTATCTGTTGAAATCACCATAAAATTTTCAATTTTTATATTTTTCCTCTGAATTTCGTTACTTTATCAGTTATACAAAATCTTCCATTTTGTAAAAAATGTCTCCACTTCATTTCAAATATGTTATAATTCTATTTGTGTGCTTATCATTGTATCTGAGTTTTTTCCAAAAAGAATCAATTTTGTCAGTTATCATATGTAATTCTCAATTTTAGCATATATATGTTATATTAAAATTTTCAGTTCTACCAGAAAATATCTCTACTTCCCGTTCCAATTATATTCTAATTATATTTGGATGCGAATCATTGTATCTTTTTTTCAAAAAAATCTAAAATTTTATTAGTTATCCTATGTAATCCTCAATTTTATCATGCATATTTTAGATGTAATACTTCAGTTCTTTCAGAAAATATCTCCACTTCCTTTTTCAATTATATTCTAAATTTATTTGTATGCAGATCATTGTATCAGTATTTTTCTAAATAAAACTTTAATTTTATCAATTGTCTTATATAATCCTCAATTTCATCATACATGTTAGATGAAAATCTTCAGTTCTTTACAAAAATGTGTTCTCTTCGTTTTTCAAAAATACTATAGTTGTATTTGTATGCCTATCCTTGTATCTGAGTTTTTGTTTTCCAAAATATCTTCAATTTTATAAAATAACTTTAGTTATCCTCAATTTTATCATACATATGTTAGAGGAAAATCACAAGTTTTATAGGAAATTGTCTCCACTTCCTTTTTCAATTACATTCTAATTGTATTTGTATGCATACCATTGTATCTGTGTAAATTACCACAAATATCTTCAAATGTTATCATTTATGCATGAATTACCAAAATTAAGTCAGAATTGTTATATAAAAATCTTCAGTTTTATCAGAAAATGTCTCCACTTTCTTTTTCACTTATTCATAATTGTTTTGTATGCCTTTCATTATATCTGAGATTTTATCAAAAAGTCTTCAATTTTATCAATATTCCTATGTTATCCATAAGTTAGATGCCAGTCTTCAGAATTAACAGAATATGTCTCCATGTCCATTTTCACTTGTATTCTAATTGTATTTGTATGCCTATCATTGTATCTGAGTACTTTTCTGAATATATCTTAAATTTTATAAGTTATCCTAAGTAATTCTTAATTTTTTCATACATATGTTAAATAAAAATCTTCAGTTTTATCAGAAAATGTCTCCTCTTCCATTTTCATTTGTATTCTAATTGTATTTGTATGCTTATCATTGCATCTGTGTTTTTTTCAAAAAATTCTTCAATTTCATAAATTACCTTAAGTTGTGCTCAATTTCATCATACATATGTTAGAGGAAAATCATCAATTTTATAGGAAAATGGCTCCACTTCCTATTTCATTTACATTCTAATTGTATTTGTATGCATACCATTGTTTCTATGAACATTACTACAAAAATCTTCAATTATTAAATTTTTCCTATGAATTTCCCTTACTTTATCAGAAATATGTTATATGAAATGGTTAGTTTTATCAGAAAATGTCTCCAAATCATTTTCAATTATCTGATAATTCTATTTTTATGCCTATCATTGTACTGAGATTTTTCCAAAGAAATCTTCAGTTTTATCAGATTTATCCTACATAATCCTCAATTTTATCATGCATATTTTAGTTGAAAATCTTCAGTTTTATCATGAAACATCTCCACTTCCTTTTTCAAGTGAATTCTAAATATATTTGTATGGCTATCATTGTATTTGATTTTTTTCAAAAAATCTTCAATTTTATAAATTATCTTATGTTATCCTCAATTTTAACAGATGAAAATCTTCATTACGAAAAATGTCTCCATTTACTTTTTTGTATTTATATGCCTAGCAATATATCTGAGGTTTTTTAAAAAAATATTCAATTTTATAAATTATCTTATGTCATTCCCATTTTTAACATATATATCATATTAGATGAAAATCCTCAGTATTACATTAAAATGTCTCCACGTCACTTTTAGTTATATTCTAATTGAATTTTAATGCCTATCATTGTATCTGACTTTTGTCCAAAAAAATCTACAATTTTGTCAGTTAGCCTAGTAATCCTTTATTTTATCATACATATGTTAAATGAAAAATCTTCAGTTTTATCAAAAAATGTCTCCACTTCATTTTTCAATTATGTGATAATTGTATTTCTATGCCTATCTGTCTTAATTAGGGTTTTACTGCTGTGAACAGACACCATGACCAATGCAAGTTTTATAAAAGACAACATTTAATTGGGGTTGGCTTACAGGCTCAGAGGTTCAATCCATTGTCATCAAGAAACATGGCAGCATCCAGGCAGGCATGGTACAGGAGGAGCTGAGAGTTCTACCTCTTCATCTGAAGGCTGCTAGTAGAAGACTGACATTCAGGCAGCCAGGGGAAGGTCTTAAGACCACACCCACAGTGACACACCTACTCCAACAAGGCCACACCTCCTAATAGGTTCACTTCTTGAGCGAATCATATACAAACCAGCACATTCCACTCCCTGGCCCCCATAGGCTTGTTCAAACATGAGTCTATGGGGGCCATACTGAAACATAGCATAATGCAAAATACATTTACTCCAACTTCAAAAGTCCCGGTAGACTATAGCTGTCTCAACAGTGTTAAAAGTCCAAAGTTCAAGGTCTCTTTTGAGATTCATTCAATCACTTAACTGTAATCCCCCAAGCAAGACAGGAAACCAGCTGGGCAAAGTCCAAACTCTGCATCTCCAAGACTGATGGCAAAGCAGTCTTCAGATATTCAACTCCTTTTTCATCTTTGTTGACTGCAACAAGGTTCTTTCTCCTGGGCTTGTTCTACTCCCTGTTAGCAGCTTTCCTTGGCAGGCATCCTGTGGCTCTGGCATCTTTAAAATCCTGGGTACCCCAAGTCAATTTCAGCTTCACAGCTTCTTGTTCCAGTGTCTGAGATCCACACATGATCTTCTGTGCATCTCCAAAGAGCTGGTGTCACTTCTCCAGCTCTGCCCCTTGTAGCACTCTAAGTTCAGATTGTTCCACTCCACTGCCACTGCTGTTCTTGGTGGTCATCCTGTGGTACTGGCATCTCCAACATGCTAGGGTCTTCCACTGCAACTATAATTCACCAAAGCCTCTCATAGGCTCTCTTCATAGTACCAAGCCTCAACTCCTTTGTATGACCTCTTCAGTCCTGGGCTGGCAATTACAACTGAGGGTACACTTTCACCAATGGCCTTTCATGGCCTCTCACAGTACCAAGCCTAAGCTGTTCTTCATGATGCCTTCGTGCCTTCAAAACCAGTACCACCTGGATGATTCTTACACATTACCAAGTACAGCTGTAGCATGAGGAACACTTGGCTATCTCTGGAATACAGCTTCTTTGTGCTCTCAGAAAACACTTCATATATTTCACCTCAGTGATGCTGGTCTTTTCTTAATCATCACTAATTTCTTAGCTCCAGCTAACCAGCATCAATTGTCCCAGTAGTCTCCTTCCTTTTAATATAAAGCCAGAGACACGTGGCCGAAGCTGCTGAGTTCTGCTGCTTGCAGGAGCTGGAACATTGGCCACCTTGTTCTATTACATTATCACTAGCTTCCTTTTTCCCAGCTCTTTCACTGCCTAAGTTGGCTGTCCTGAATCTTGCTCCATAGACTGACCTTGAACTCAAGAGTTCTGCAGGCCTGTCTCCTAAGCACTGGGATTAAAGGTGTGGTATACCAAGTCTGGATTAAAGTTTTTCTTCACCTAGAATTTGCTCTGTTCTAGGCTGGCCTTGAACTCAGAGATCTGCTTATCTTTGCCTCCTGGGATTAAAGACTTGTACTACCATGCCTGGACCTAAAGTTACCTGGGTGGAATCTTGCCCCGAGGTCGCCACTCCTTTAATTCAATATCCTTGAATTCAGCTCCATTTCACTTCCTGGAGTCCCTTTAATACTCAAACTATATATTTTGTACTTTCCCTTTCTCAGCTTGCTATGTTTGTTCAAAATTCTCTTCATCAGACTTAACCAGAGAACAAAGTCTTTGTTGGGCTTTTTTGAGACTTCCTTTGCAGATGCAATTAATATAAATCTCTTTACCTTAGCCCTAGGCAGTCTCTCCAGACAATGGCAAAAAGCAGCCATGTTCTTTACCAAAACATCACAAAACAGTCTCTCAGCCACATATTAAAGTTCTTCTCCACTGAAACCTCTTGGGCCATCATGCCTACACAGTTCAAATGACCCTCAGCACCACTGTCTTCCATATTCCTACTAGTCTGGCCCATTAAGCTCCACTTAAAGAATTCCATGGCTTTTCAAATCCAAAGTCCCAAAATCCACATTCTTCTGAACAAAAGCATGGTCAGGCCTATCACAGCAATACTCCAGTCCCTGGTACCAACTTCTGTCTTAGTTAGGGTTTTATTGCTGTGAACAGACACCATGACCAATGCAAGTTTTATAAAAGACAACATTTAATTGGGGTTGGCTTACAGGCTCAGAGGTTCAATCCATTGTCATCAAGGCAGAAACATGACAGCATCCAGGCAGGCATGGTACAGGAGGAGCTGAGAGTTCTACCTCTTCATCTGAACGCTGCTAGTAGAAGACTGACTTCCAGGCAGTCAGGGGAAGGTCTTAAGACCACACCCACAGTGACACACCTACTCCAACAAGGCCACACCTCCTAATAGGTTCACTTCTTTAGCGAATCATATACAAACCAGCACACTCTCATTGTATCTGAGGTTTTTCAAAGAAAATCTTCAATTTTATCAGTTATCCTATGTAATCCTCAATTTTATCATACATATGTTAGATGAAAATCGTCACTTCTATCACAAAATATGTCTAGTTCCTTTTTCAATTGTATTCTAATTGTATTTGTATGCCTATCATTGTAAGTCAGTTTTCTTTTTCAAAAATATCTTCAGATTTAAAAAATTATCTTATGTTATCCTCAATTTTATCATACATACATTAGGTGAAAATCTTCAGCTTTATACAAAAATGTCTCCACCTCTTATTTCAATTATATTCTAATTGTATTTGTATGCCTATCATTGTATCTGAGATTTTTCTAGATAATATCTTCAATTTAATCAGTTATCTTATGTAATCCTCAATTTTATCATATATATGTTAGATGAAAATTTTTAGGTTTATGAGATAATGTCTCGTCTTCCTTTTCAATTGTATTCTAAAAATATTTGTAAGCTTACAATGGTATCTGAGTCTTTTGCAAAAAATCATCAATTTTATAAATTATCCTGTTTTTCTCTATTTTATCATACATGTTAGATGAAAATATTCAGTTTTATAGGAAAATGGCTCCACTTCCTTTTTCAATTACATTCTTATTATATTTGTATGCTTACCCTTGTATCTGTGAAAATTACCATAAAATCTTCAATTTTTAAATCTTTCCTATGAATTTCCCATACTTATCAGAAATATGTTATACGAAATCTTTAGTTTTATGAGAAATGTCTCCACTTTCTTTTCAATTATCTGATAATTCTATTTGTATGCCTATCATTGTATGTGAGATTTTTCCAAAAAAATCTTCAATTTGATCAGATATCCTTTAAAATCCTTAATTTTTCATGCAGATTTTAGATGAAAATCTTCAGTTGTATCATAAAAGGTCCCCACTTCCTTTTTCAATTGAATTCTAATTATATTTGTGTGGCTATCATTGTATTTGAATTTTTTACAAAACAATCTTCAATTTTATACATTATCTTATGCTATTCTTAATTTTATCATACATATGTTAGATGAAAATCTTCATTACATTACAAAAATATCTCCATTTCTGTTTGCAATTACATTCTAATTGTATTTATATGCCTATCAATGTATCTGAGGTTTTTTTAATTAAAATATTCAATTTTATAAATTATGTAATATCCTCATTTTATCATACATACATTAGAAGATAATCTTCAGTTTTATATGAAAATGTATCCATGTCTCTTTTAGTTATATTCTAATTGTATTTTTATGCCTATGATTTTATCTGAGTTTTGTCCAAAGAAATCTTCAATTTTATCAATAACCCTAGTAATCCTTTATTTTATCATACATATGTTAGATGATAATCATCAGTTTTATCAGAAAATGTCTCCACTTTTTTTCAGTTGTATTCTAATTGTATTTTTATGCCTATCATTGTATCTGAGAGTTTTTCCAAAAAAATCTTTAATTTTATAAATTACCTTATGATATCCACATATTTTTCATACGTATGTTATATGAAAATCTTCAGTTTTATATGAAAATGTCTCCACTTTCTCCTCCAATTATATTCTAAATGTATTTGTATGCCTATCATTTTGTCTGTGTTTTTCTTCAATAAAATCTTCAATTTTATAAATTATCTTAAGTTATCCTCAATTTTATCATAGACATTTTAGAGGAAAATTTTCAATTTTAAATAAAAATGCCTCCACTCCATATTAATATTACATTCTAATTATATTTGTATGCCTACAATTGTATCTGTGAAAAAGACCACAAAAAATTCAAATTTAAAATTTTTCCTCTGAATTTCCTTTGCTTTATCAGTAATATGCTATGTGAAATATTCAGTTTTGTCAGAAAATATCTCTACTTCATTTTCAAATATGTGATAATTCTATTTGTATGACTATCATTGTATCTGAGTTTTTTCCAAAAAAAATCTTTATTTTATCAGTTATCATATGTAATCCTCAATTTTATGACACATATGCTAGATTAAAATCTTCAGTTCTACCAGAAAATTTCTCCAATTTCTTTTCAATTATATTCTAATTATATTTTGATGCATATTGTTGTATCTGAGATTTTTCAAAAAAATCTTAAATTTTATCAGTTATCCTATATAATCCTCAATTTTATCATGCATATTTTAGATGAAAAGCTACAGATCTAATAGAAAATATCTCCACTTCCCTTTTCAATTATATTCTAAAAATATTTGGATGCCTATCATTGAATCTGTGTTTTTTTCAAAAAAATCTAAAATTTTATCAGTTCTCCTATGTAATTCTCAATTTTATCATGCATATTTTACATGAAAATATTCAGTTCGCTCAGAAAATATCTCCACTTCCCTTTGCAATTACAGTCTAATTTTATTTGAATGCCTATCATTGTATCTGAGTGTTTTTTCCAAAAAAATAAAAAGTTTTATCAGTTATCCTATGTAATCTTTAATTTTAACATGCACATTTTAGATGAAAATCTTCAGTTCTATCAGAAAATATCTCCACTTTCCTTTTCAATTATATTCTAATTGAATTTGTATTCAGATCATTATATCTGAGTATTTTTCCACATAAATATTCAATTTTATCAATTATATAATCTTCAATTTTATCATACTTATGTTAGATGAAAATTTTCAGTTCTTTACAAAAATGTGTCCTATTCCTTTTTACTAATACTCTAGTTGTATTTGTATACCTATCCTTCTGAGTTTTTGTTTTCCAAAATATCTTCAATTTTAAAAATTTTCTTATATAATCCTCAATTTTAAAATACATGTTAGATGAAAATCTTCAGTTTTATCAGAAAATATCTCTATTCCTTTTTTCAATTACATTTTATTGTTTTTGTAAGCCTATCATTTTATCTGTGAAAATTACCACAAAAATTTCAAATTTTACAGTTTTCTTATTAATTTCCATAATTTTATTAGATATATGCTATGCAAGATTCTTCAGATTTATCAGAAAATATCTCCACTTCTTTTTTCAACTATATTATTATTTATTTGCATGCCTACCATTATATCTGTGAAAATTACCACAAAAATCTACAAATTTTACAGTTTTTCTATGAATTTCCATAATTTTATCATATATATGCTATGTAAAATTTTCCTCAGATTTATCAGAAAATATGTACTCTTCCTTTTTCAAATATATGGTCATTTATTTGTATGTCGACAATTGTATCTGTGAAAATTGCCGCACAAATCTTCAAATTTTAACATTTTCACATGAATTTCCATAATTTAGTCAAAAATGTTATACAAATATCTTCAGTTTTATCAGAAAATGTCTCCACTTTCTTTTCTACTTATAGTTGTATTTGTATGCCTTTCTTTGTATCTGAGATTTTATCACAAAAATCTTCAATTTTATCAATTTTCCTATATTACCACAAATTTTATCATCCATAAGTTAGATGTAAACCTTCAGAATTAATAGAATATGCCTCCCCTTGTTTCAATTTTATTCTAATTGTATTTGTATGCCTATCAATTTTATCAATTACCCTATGTAATTCTCAATTTTATCATGCATATGTTAGATAAAAATCTTCAGTTTTATCAGAAAATGTCTCCTCTTTCTCTTTAAGTAGTATTCTCATTGTATTTGTATGCTTATCATTGCATCTAAGTGGTTTTTTTCAATAAAATCTTCAATATTATTCATTAACTTAAGTTATCCTCAATTTTATCATACATATGTTAGAGGAAAATCTTCACTTTTATAGGAAAATGTCAGCATTTCTATTTGCAATTACATTCTAATTGGATTTGTATGACTACCATTGTATTTTTGAAAATTTCATCAAAAATATTCAATTTAAAAATTTTTCCTATGTATTTTCCTAACATTATATGAAACATGTTATATGAAATCTTGTCTTATCAAAAATGTCTCCACTTCCTTTTTCAATTATGTGATAATTATATTTTTATGCCTATAATTGTACTTGAGATTTTTCAAAGAAAAGCTTCAATTTTATCAGTTATCCTATGTAATCTTCAAATCTATCATACATATATTAGATGAAAATCTTCAGTTCCATCACAAAATGTGTCCAGTTACTTTTTCAATTGTATTCTAATTATATTTATATGCCTATCATTGTGTCTGAGATTGTTCTAGAGAATATCATCAATTTAATCAGTTATCCTATGGAAACCACAATTTTATCATACAATGTGAAAAGAAAATATTCAAATTTATGAGAAAATGTCTTATCCTTTTTCAATTGAATTTCAATAGTTTTTGAAAGCTTATCACTGTATCTGATTTTTTTGCAAAAAATCATCAATTTTATAAATTATCCTAAGTTTTCCTCAATTTTATCACACATATATTAGAGGAAAATCTTCAGTTTTATAGGAAAGTGGCTCTACTTCCTTTTTCAGTTACATTCTAATTGTATTTTATGCTTACTATTGTATCTGTGAAAATTACCACAAAAATCTTCAATTTTTAAATTTTTCCTATGAATTTTCCTTACCTTATCAGAAATATGTTATAGGACATCTTTAGTTTTATCAGAAAATATCCCCACTTCCTTTTCAATTATCTGATAATTCTGTTTGTATGCCTATCATTGTATGTGAGATTTTTTCCAATATATCTTCAATTTAATCAGATATCCTATGTAATCCTCAATTTTATCATGCATATTTTTGATGAAAATCTTCATTACTTTACAAAAATGTCTCCATATCCCTTTTCAATTACATTCTAATTGTATTTATATGCCTATCAATGAATCTGTGGGTTTTTTTACAAAATTATTCAATTTTATTTGTTATGTAATGTTATCCTCATTTTGATAATATATATTAGATGAAAATCTTCAGTTTTATAGGAAAATGTCTCCATGTCTCTTTTAGTTATATTCTAATTATATTTTATGAGTATCATTGTACCTTAGTTTTGTCACAATAGATCTTCAATTTTATCAATTACCCTAGCAATCCTTTATTTTATCATATATATGTTAGATGAAAATCTTCAGTTTTATCAGAAAAAGTCTCTATTCTTTTTTTCAATTACATTCTAATTGTGTTTGTAAGCCTATCATTTTATCTGTGAAAATTACCACAAAATCTTCAAATTTTACAGTTTTCTTTTAAATTTCCATAATTTTATGAGAATTGTTATGCAAAATTCTTCAGATTTATCATAAAATATCTCCACTTCCTTTTTCAACTATCTTATTATTTATTTATATGCCTACCATTTTATCTGTGAAAATAACCACAAAATCTTCAAATTTTAACATTTTCACATGAATTTCCATACTTTTATCAGAAATGTTACACAAAAACCTTCAGTTTTATTCGAAAATGTCTTCACTTTCATTTTTACTTATATTTAGTTGTATTTGTATGGCTCTCATTGTATCTGAGATTTTATCAAAAAAATCTTCAATTTTATCAATTTTTCTATGTTATCCATTTTTCATTCATAAGTTAGATTTTCTTCAGTCTTATAGGAATATGGCTCTACTTACTTTTTCAATTACATTCTAACTATATTTGCATGCTTACCATAGTATCTGTGAAAATTACCACAAAAATCTTCAAAAAAATCTGATAAAACTAACAGTTTCGTATAGCATATTTCTGATAAAGTAAAGGAAATTCATAGGAAAACTTAAAAATTGAAGATTTTTGTGGTAATTTTCACAGATACAATGGTATGCATACAAATAAAATTAGAATGTAATTGAAAATGGAAATGGAGACATTTTTCTATGAATCTGAAGATTTTCCTTTAATATATGTATGATAAAATTGAGGATAACTTAAGGTAATTTATGAAATTGAAGATTTTTTTGAAAAAAAAAACTCAGATGCAGTGGTCAGCCTAGAAATAGAATTAGAGTACAATTGAAACAGGAAGAGGATGCATTTTTCAGATAAAACTCAGTTTTATCATACATATGTTTTTATCTAATATATGTATTATAAAATTGAGAATTACATAGGATAATAGATAAAATTGAAGATTTATTCAGAAAAAAAACTCGGATACAATGATAAGTATACAAATACAATTAGAATGCAATTGAAAAACGACATGGAGACTTTTTGGTAAATTCTGAAGATTTACATCTAACTTATGGATGACAAAATGGATGAAAAAATAGGAACATTGATAAAATAGACTATTTTTAATGGAATCTCAGATAAAATAAAAGGCATTCAAATACATGTATAAGTGAAAAAGAAAGTGGAGACATGATAAAAGTGAAGATAACTGAATAACATTTCTGATTAAATTATGGAAATTCATGTGACAATGTTGAAATTTGAAGATTTTTGTGGGTAATTTTCACAGATACAATGGCAGGTAAATAGTAATATAGTTGAAAAAGGAAGTGGAGCTATTTTCTGATAAATCTGAGGAATTGCATAATATATATTTGATAAAATGAAGGAAATTCATAGGAAAACTAAAATTTGAAGACTGGTAAGATAATTTATAAAATTCAAGATATTTTCGAAAACAAAAACTCAGATACAAGTATAGACATAGAAATACCACTAGAGTATTATTGAAAACAGAAGAGGAGACATTTGCTTAAGGAACTGAAAATTTTCATCTAACCTATGCATGATAATATTGAGGATTACAAAAGCTAATTGTATAATATGGTATAATGGTCGGCATAGAAATAAAATTAGAATATAAATGAAAAGGTAAGTGGAGATATTTTCTGATAGAACTGAAGATTTTCATCTAAAATATGCATGATAAAATTGAGGATTACATAGGGCAACTATTAAAATTGCAGATTTTTTGACAACTGCTCAGATAATATGATAGGTATTCAAATATAATAAGAATATAATTGAAAATGGAAGTGGAGATATTTTCTGGTTAACTAAAGATTTTAATCTAACATATGTATGATAAAATTGAGGGTAACATACGATAATCTTTAAATTTGAAGATATTTTTGAAAGAGAAAACTCAGGTACAATGATTGGCACACAAATACCATTAGAATACAATTGAAAAAGGAACTGGACACATTTTGTGATAGAACTGAAGATTTTCATCTAACATGTATGATAAATTAGGATTACATAGGATAACTGATAAAATTGAAGAGCTTTTTTGAAAAATCTCAAATACAATGATAGGCATACAAATACAATTATCACATAATTGAAAAAGGAAGTGGAGATATTTTCTGATAAAACTGTAGATTTTTTCTAACATATGTATGATAAAATAAAGGATTACTAGTCTAATTGATAAAATTGAAGATTTATTTGACAAAACTCAGATACAGTGATAGGCATAAAAATACAATTAGAATGTAACTAAAAGCAACATAGAGACGTTTTCATATAATACTGAGGATTTTCATCTAATGTATGTATGATGAAAATGAGGCTAACATAAGATGATTAATAAAATTGAAATTTTTTAAAAACCTCAGATATATTGCTAGGCATATAAATACAATTAATGTAATTGAAAAAATGGAGACATTTTTTGTGAAGTAATGAAGATTTTCATCTATGATAAAATTGAGGATAACATAAGATAGTGTATAAAATTGAAGATTTTTTGAAAAAAACCAAATACAATGATAGTCATACAAATATAATTAGAAAAAGGAAATGGAGATGTTTTATGATAGAACTGAAGATTTTCATCTAAAATATGCATGATAAAATTGAGGATTATATAGAATATCTGATAAAATTGAAGATTTCTTTGGAAAAATCTCACATACAAATACAATAATATTATAAGTGAAAAAGTAAGTAGAGACATTATCTGATAAAACTGAATATTTTTCTACAATATTTCTGATAAAATTATGGAAATTTATGAGAAAATGTTAAAATGTGAAGATTTTTGTGATAATTTTCACAGATACAATCTTAGGTATACTAATAAATAATAATATAGTTAAAAAGGAAGTTGTGATATTTTCTAAAAATCTGAAGAATTTTCCATAGCATATATCTGATAAAATTATTGAAATTCATAGGAAAATTGTAAAATTTGTAATTTGTGTTATAATTTTTACAGATACAATGATATGCTTACAAACACAAATAGAATGTAATTGAGAAAAGGAATAGAGATATTTTCTGATAAAACTGAAGATTTTCATCTAACAAATGTATGTTAAAATTGAAGATAACATAAAATAATTTTTAAATCTGAAGATATTTTGGAAAACAAAAACTCAGATACAATGATAGGCATACAAATAGAGTATTATTGAAAAAGGAATAGGATACATTTTTGTAAAGAACTGAAGATTTTCATCTAACATATATATGATAAAAGTGAGGATTATATAAGATAATTGATAAAATTGAAGAGTTACTTGGAAAAACCTCAGATACAAGGATCTGCATACAAATACAATTAGAATATAATTAAAAAGGGAAGTGGAGATATTTTCTGATAGAACTGAAGATTTTCATCTAAAATATGCATGATAAAATTGAGGATTACATAAAATAACTGATAACATTTTAGATTTTTTGAAAAAATATCAGATACTATGACAGGCATCGAAATGTAATTAGAATATAATTGAAAAGAGAAGTGGAGACATTTTCTGGTAGAACTGAAGATTTTAATCTAACATGTATCATAAACTTGAGAATTACATATGATAACTGATAAAATTGAAGATATTTTTAGGAAAAAACTCAAATACAATGAGAGGCATACAAATAGAATTATCAAATAATGGAAAATGAAGTGGAGACATTTTCTGACAAAACTGAAGATTTTGTGTAACATATTACTGATAAAGTAAGGGAAATTCATAGGAAAAATTTAACAATTGAAAATTTTATGATAATTTTTACAGATACAATGGTTGGCATGCAAATACAATTAGAATGTAATTGAAAAATGAAGTGGAGACAATTTTATTTAAAATTGAACGTTTTCCTCTGAAATATCTATGATAACATTGAGGATAACAGGATAATTTATAAAATTGAAGATGTTTTTTTAAAACAAATCAGAAACAATGATAGGCATACAAATACATTTAGAATATAATTGAAAGAGGAAGTAGAGATATTTTCATATAAAACTGAAGATTTTCATATAACATATGTATGATTAAATGAGGATATCTTAAGGTAATTTATAATATTAAAGATTTTGTGGAAAAACACTCAGATACAATAATAGGCATAGAAATTCAATTAGAATACAACTGAAAAAAGGAAGCGAAGATATATTCTGAAAAACTGAAGATTTTCATCTAATATATGTATGATAAAATAAAGGATTACTCGGGTAATTAATAAAATTGAAGATTTATTTGGACAAACCTCAGACACAATGATAGGTGTAAAAATACAATTAGAATATAACTTAAAGAGATGTTGAGTGATTTTCATAGAAAACTGAGGATTTTCATCTAATATATATATGATAAAAATGAGGACAACATAACATAATTTATAAAACTGAATATACCAAAACTCAAATACATTGATAGGAATAAAATACAAATAGAATGTAATTGAAAAGCGAAATGGAGACATTTTTGTAAAGTAATAAAGATATTCATCTGACATATGTATGATAAAATTGAGGATAACAAGATAATGTATAAAATTGAAGATTTTTTTGAAAAAAACCTCAAATACAATGATAGCCACACAAATATAATTAGAATTCAATTGAAAAAGGAACTGGAGACATTTTATGATAGAACTGAATATTTTCACCTAAAATCTGCATGATAAAATTGAGGATTACATAGGATATCAGATCAAATTGAAGATTTTTTTTTGGAAAAATCTCACATAAAATTATAGGTATAGAAATAGAATTTTCAGATAATTAAAAAGGAAGTGGATATATTTTCTGATAAAACTAAAGTTTTTGTATAACATATTTCTGATAAAGTAAAGAAAATTCATAGGAAATATTTAAAAATTGAATATTTTTCGGACATTTTCACAGATACAATGGTAAGCATACAAATACAATTAGAATGTGATTGAAAAGGAAGTGGAGCCAATTTCCTATAAAACTGAAGATTTTCCTGTAAAGTATGTATGATAAAATTGAGGAAAACTTAGGATAATTTATAAAATTGATGATTTTTTTGGCAAAAATCCCAGATATAATGGAAAGCTTACAAATACTTTTAGAATTCAATTTAAAAAGGAAGTTGAGATATTTTGTCATAAAACTGAAGATTTTCATTTAACGTATATATGATAAAATTGAGGATTACATAAGATATCTGTTCAAATTGAAGATATTCTCTAGAAAAATCTCAGATACAATGATAGGCATACAAATACAATTAGAATAGAATTAAAAAAGGAGGTGGAGACATTTTTGTATAAAACTGAAGATTTTCATCTAACATATATATGATAAAATTGAGGATAACATAAGATAATTTTTAAATTTGAAGATATTTTTGAAAAAGAAAACTCACAATGATAGGCATACAAATATAATTAGAATAAAATTGAAAAAGGAACTAGACACATTTTTGATAGAACTGAACATTTTCATCTACCATATGTATGATAAAATTGAGGATTACATAGGATAACTATAAAATTGAAGATTTTCTTTGAAAAATCTCAGATACAATGATAGGCATAGAAATACAATTATCACATAATTGATAAAGGAAGTGGAGACATTTTCTGATAAAACTGAAGATTTTCATCTAACATATGTGTGATAAAATAAAGGATTACTAGGCTTACTGATAAAATTGAAGATTTATTTGTACAAAACTCAGATACAATGATAGGCATCCAAATAAAAATACAATTAGAATATAACTAAAAGAGTCTTGGAGACATTTTCATATAATACTGAGGATTTTCATCTAATATATGTATGATAAAAATGAGGAAAACATAACATAGTTTATGAAATTGAATATTTTTTTTAAAAAACCTCAGATATATTGATAGGCATATAAATACAATTAAAATTTAATTGAAAAAGAAATGGAGACATTTTCAGAAAGTAATGAAGATTTTCATCTATGATAAAATTGAGGATAACATAATATAATTTATAAAATTGAAGAGTTTTTGAAAAAAGTCAAATGCAATGATAGCCATACAAATATAATGAGAATTCAATTGAAAAAGTAAGTGGAGATGTTTTATGATAGAAATGAAGATTTTTGTCTAAATTATGCATGCTAAAATTTAGGATTATATAGGATATCTTAAAAAAATTGAAGATATCTTTGGAAAAATCTCACATACAATGGTAGGCATACAAATAAAATTATTAGATAATTGAAAAGGATTTGGAGATATTTTCTGATAAAACTAACCATTTCATATAACATATTTCTGATAAAGTAAGGGGAATATATAGAAAAAATTTAAAAATTGAAGATTTTTGTGGTAATCATCACAGAAACAATGGTATGCATATAAATACAATTAGAATGTAATTGAAATAGGAAATGGAGCCATTTTCCTATAAAACTGTTGATTTTCCTCTAACGTGTGTATGATAAAATTGAGGAAAGCTTAAGGTAATTTATGAAATTGAAGAATTTTTTTGAAAAATAATACACAGATGCTATGATAAGCATACAAATACAATTAGAATACAATTTTAAAAGAAGAGGAGACATTTTCTGATAAAACTGAAGATTTTTATTTAACATATGTATGAAAAAATGAGAATTACATAGGATAATTTATAAAATTTAAGATATATTCAGAAAAATACTCGGTATAATGATAGACATACAAATACAATTAGAATACAAGTGAAAAAGGACATGGAGACATATTCTGTTAATTCTGAAGATTTGCATCTAACTTATGGATGGTAAAATGGATGATAACATAGAAAAATTAAAAAAAATTGAAGATGTTTTTGATTAAATCTCAGATACAATGAAAGGCTTGTAAAAACAGCTATTAATGAGTGGAGACATTTTTGATAAAACTGAATATTTTATATAACATTTCGGACAAAATTTTGGAAAGTCATGGGAAATGTTAAAATTTGAAGATATTTGTGGTAATTTTCACAGATAAAATTGTAGGCATACAAAGAAATAATAATATAGTTCAAAAGGAAGTGGAGGTATTTTCTGATAAAACTGAGGAATTTTGCATATCATATATCTGATAAAAGTATGGAAATTCATAGGAAAGCTGTAAAATTCAAAGATTTTTGTGGTAATTTTCACATGTACAATGGTAGGCTTACAAATACAGTAAGAATGTAATTTTAAAAAGGAATAGAGACATTTTCTGATAAAACTGAAGATTTTCATCTAACATATTTATGTTAAAATTGAGGATAACATAACATAAGATAATTTATAAAATTGAAGATATTTTGGAAAACAAAAACTCAGATACAAGGATAGGCATACAAATACAACTAGAGTATTATTGAAAAAGGAAGATGACACATTTTGTAAAGAACTGAAGACTTTTATCTAACATATGTATGATAAAATTGAGGATTACATGAGATAAGTGATAAAACGAAGATATATTTGGAAAAATACTCAGATACAATGATCTGCATACAAATAAGTTTAGAATATGATTGAAAAGGCAAGTTGAGATATGTTTTGATATAACTGAAGATTTTCATCTAAAATATGCATCATGAAATTGAAGATAACATAGCATAACTGATAAAATATTAGATTTTTAAAAAACACCTCAGATACAATGAATGGCATCCAAATAGAAGTATCAGATAATTGAAAAGGGAATTAGAGATATTTTCTGGTAGAACTGAAGATTTCAATCTAACATATGTATCATAAAATTGATGATTACATATGATAACTGATAAAATTGAAGATATTTTTGGAAAACTCAGATACAATGGTCGGGATACAAATACATTTAGAATATAATTGAAGGAGGAAGTGGAGTCATTGTCATATACAGCTGAAGATTTTCATATAACATACATATAATAAAATGAGGATATCATGAGTGAATTTATAAAATTAAAGATTTTTTAGAAAAACACTCAGATACAATGATAGGCATAGAAATACAATTAGAATATAACTAAAAGATACATGGATATATTATGATATAATACAGAAGATTTTCATCTAATATATGTATGATAAAAATGAGGACAACATAACATAATTTAAAATATTGAATATTCTTTAAAAAACTCAGATACATTGATAGGCATATAAATAAAATTAGAATGTAGTTGAAAATTGAAATGGAGACATTTTGGTAAAATAATGAAGATTTTCATCGAACATATGTATGATAAAATTGAGAATAACATAAGATAAAATATGAAATTGAAGATTTTTTTGAAAAAACACAAATACAATGATATCCATACAAATATAATTAGAATTCAAAAGGAAGTGGAGATGTTTCATGATATAACTGAAGATTTACATCTAAAATATGCTTGATAAAATTGAGGATTAAATAGGATATCTGATAAAATTGAAGATTTTTTTGGAAAAACCTCACATACAATGATATGCATACAAATAGAATTATCAGATAATTGAAAAAGAAGTGGAGACATTTCCTGATAAAACTAATGATTTCATATAACATATTTCTGATAAAGTAAGTGAAATTCATAGGAAAACCTTTAAAATTGAAGATTTTTGTGGTAATTTTCAGAGATACAATGGTCGGCATACAAATACAATTAGAATGTAATTGAAAAAGGAAGTGGAGGCATTTTCCTATAAACCTGGTGATTTTCCTCTAACATATGTATGACAAAATTAAGGATAACTTAAGGTAATTTATAAAATTGAAGTTATTTTGGAAAACAAAAACTCAGATACAAGGATAGGCATACAAATACAACTAGAGTATTATTGATAAAGGAAGAGAACACATTTTTGTAAAGAACTGAATATTTTCATCTAACAGATGTATGATAAAATTTAGGATTACATAAGATAATTGATGAAATTGAAGATTTATTTGGAAAAATACTCAGATACAATGATCTGCATAAAATATATTTAGAATATAATTGAAAAGGGATGTGGAGATATTTTCTGGGAAAACTGAAGATTTTTATCTAACATATGTATAATAAAATTGAAGATTACATATGATAACTGATACAATTGAACATGTTTTGGAAAAAACTTAGATAAAATGATAGGCATACAAATAGAATTATCATATATTTGAAAATGAAGATGAGACATTTGCTGAGAAAATTGAAGATTTCATGTCACATTATCACTGATAAAGTAAGGGAAATTTAGAGGAAAAATTTAAAAATTGAAAATCTTTATGGTAATTTCAACTGATACAATGGTAGGCAAACAAATACAATTAGAATATAATTGAAAAAGGAAGTTGAGGCATATATTTTAAATTTTTATTTATTTATTTTTTATTTCTATATTCTTTGTTTACATTCCAAAGGCATTCCCTTTTCCCAGTTCCCCCCTCACTATATGTCCCATAAGTCCTCTTCCCCCTGCCCCTTCCCCAATCGCCCCCCAATACTTTCTCTGTTCTGGTACTCTCCTACAAAACTGGAACCAGTATTTTCTGGACCAGTGTCCTCTCCTTCATTCTTCTTGGGAATCTTTTGATTTAGTAATTGTACCTTTAGTATTCAGAGCTTCTGCTCTCATTAATATCCACTTATGAGTGATTGCAATTCATGTGTATTCTTTTGTGATGTGTTAATTCCCTTAGGATGATATTTTCCTAATCCACCCATTTGCCCACAAATTACATGACTTCATTATTTTTAATTGCTGAATAGTATTCTGTTGTATAAATATACCACATTTTCTGTATCCATACCTCCATCTGGGCTCATTACAATTTCTGCCTATTATAAATAAGGCTGCTATGAACATAGTGGAGCATGTGTCTTTATTGCATGGAGGGGAATCCTCTGGGGACATACCCAGAAGTGGTATGACATGGACCTCTGGAAGTGTCATGCCCAATTTTCTGAGGAACCGCCAGACTGCTTTCCAGAGCGGTTATACCATCTTTCAATCCCACCAACAGTGAAGGAGTGTTAGCTACTGGTATCCTATAAATCGCTTTTATTATGTTTAGGTATGGGCCTTGAATTTCTGTTCTTTCCAGGACTTCTAGCATGAAAGAATGCTGAATTTAGTCAAATGCTTTTTCAGCATCTAATGAGATGACCATGTGGTTTTTTTCTTTTGGTTTGTTTATGTAATGGATTACATTAATGGATTTCCATATATTGAACCACCCCTGCATCCCTGAGATGAAGCCTTGTTGATAATGGTGAATGATCATTTGGATGTGCTCTTGGATTCAGTTGGCAAGAATTTTATTTAGTATTTTTGCATTGATATTTACAAGGGAAATTGGCCTGTAGTTCTCTTTCTTTGTTGGATCTTTGCCTGGTTTTGGTATCAGCATAATTGTGGCATCGAAGAATGAGTTGGACAGTGTCCCTTCTGTTACTATTTTGTTGAATAGTTTGAGGAATATTGATGTTAAGTCTTCTTTGAATGTCTGGTAGAATTCTGTACTAAACCATCTGATCCCATGCTTTTTTTTGGTTGGAAGACTTTATATAACCCCTTCTATTTCTCTAGGGGTTATGGGACTGTTTAGCTCATCTAATTCATACTGATTTAATTTTGGTATTTGGTATCTGTCTAGGAAATTGTCCATTTCCTCCAGATTCTCCAGTTGTGTTGAGTATAGACCTTTGTAGTAGGATCTGATGATCTTTTGAATTTCCTCAGTTTCTGTTGTTATGTCCCCCTTTTCATTTCTAATTTTTTAATTTGGAGACTGTCTCTGTGTCCTTTTGTTAGTCTGGCTAAGGGTTTATCTATCTTGTTGATTTTCTCAAAGAACCAGCTCCTGGTTTGGTTGATTCTTTGTATGGTTTTCTTTGTTTCTCCTTGATTGATTTCAGCCCTGAGTTTGATGATTTCCTGTCTTCTATTCCTCCTGGGAGAATTAACTTCTTTTTCTTCCAGGGCTTTAAGGTGTGCCATTAAGCTGCTAGTGTATGCTCTCTCCAGTTTCTTTTTGGATGCACTTAGAGCTATGAGTTTTCCTCTTAGCATTGCTTTCATTGTGTCCCATAGATTTGCGTAGGTTGTATCTTCATTTTCATTGAATTCTAAAAAGTCTTTGATTTCTTTTTTTATTTCTTCATTGACCAAGGTGTCATTGAGTAGAGTATTATTCAGTTTCCATGTGTATGTGGGCTTTCTATTGTTTCTGTTGCTATTGAAGACCACTCTTACTCCATGGTGATCTGATAGGAGGCATGGGATTAGCTCGATCTTCTTGTATTTGTTGATATCTGTCTTGTGACCGTTTATATGATCAATTTTGGAGAAGGTACCATGAGGTGCTGAGAAAAAGGTATATTTTTTTGCTTTAGGATAAAAAGTTATAAAGTTTCAATTAGTTTCACTGTGTCCCTGTTTAGTTTCTGCTTTCCTGATCGGTCCATTGTGGAGAGTGGATTATTGAAGTCACCCACAATTATTGTGTTAGGTGTAATGTGTGCTTTATGCTTTAGTAAGGTTTCTTTTACGATGAGGGTGCCCTTGCATTTGGAGCATAGATGTTCAGTATTGAGAGCACTTCTTGGGGGATTTTTCCCTTTGACCAGCAAGAAGTGACCTTCCAAGTCTCTTTTGATGAATTTAGGTTGAAAGTCAATTTTATCTGATATTAGAATGGCAACTCCAGCTTGTTTCCTGAGACCATTTGCTTGTAAAATTGTCTTCCAGCCTTTTACTCTAAGACAATGTTTGTCTTTAACACTGAGATGTGCTTCCTGTATGCAGCAAATGTAGGGTCCTGTTTCTGTATCCAGTCTGTTAGTCTATGTCTTTTTATTGGGGAATTGATGTTAAGAGATATTAAGGAATAGTAATTATTACCTCCCGACATTTTTGAAATTATTTTTTTATATTTGAGAGGTTATCTTCTTTTGGGTTTGATGAGAGGAGGTTTCTATCTTGATTCTTCTGGGGTGTCGTTTCACTCCTTGTGTTGGTGTTTTTCCCCTATTATACTTTGTAGGGCTGGGTTTGTGGAAAGATAGTGTGCAAATTTGGTTTTGTCATGGAATACCTTGGTTTCTCCATCTATGGCGATTGAGAGTTTTGCTGGGTATAGTAGTTTTGGCTGAAGTTTGTGTTCTCTTAGAGTCAGCATATCTGTCCAGGATCTTCTTTCTTTGTTTAGTAAGTTTGTGGTTTTGATTATTATGTGATGGGAGGTATTTCTGTTCTGGTCCAGTCTGTTTGGAGTTCTGTAGGCTTCTTGTATATTCATGGGCATCTCTCTCTTTAGGTTGGGGAAGTTTTCTTCCCTAATTTTGTAGAAGATATTTACTGGCCCTTTAAGTTGTATATCTTCCCTCTCTTCTATGCCTATAATCCTTAGGTTTGGTCTTCTTATTGTGTCCTGGATTTCCTGGATGTTTTGGGTTACAAGCTTTTTGAATTTTGTATTTTCTTGGACTGTTGAATCAATGGTTCCTATGGTATCTTCGGCATCTGAGATTCTTTCTTCTATCTCTTGTATTCTATTGTTTATATTTGCATCTATGGCCCCTGATTTCTTCCCAAGGTTTTCTATCTCCAAAGTTGTCTGCCTTTGCGATTTCTTAGTTGTTTCTACTTTTGTTTTTAGATCTTGGATCGTTTTGCTCAGAGCTTCCACTTGCTTGTTTGTATTTTCATGTATTTCTTTAAGAGTATTTTGTGTTTCTTCTTTCATGACTTTTACTTTTTGGCCCATGTTCTCCTTTATTTCTTTAAATGATTTTTGTACTTCCTCCTTATTGACTCCTAATTTTTGATCCATATTCTCCTGAATTTCTTTAAGTGATTTTTGTGTTTGCCTTGAAAGGGCTTCATATTTTTGATCCATTTTCTCCTGAATTTCTTTAAGTAATTTTTGTTTTTGCCTTGAAAGGGCTTCATATTTTTGATCCATTCTCTCCTGTATTTCTTTAAGAGATTTATCTATGTGTTCTGCTATCAGCATCCTGACCAGTGATTTTAGATCCAAATCTTGTTTTTCTGGTGTGGTTCGGTATCCGGGACTTACTGCTGTCAGGGTGCTGGGTTCAGATGCTGCCATATTGCCTTGATTTCTGTTAGTAACATTCCTATGTTTGCCTTTTGCCATCTGGTTATCTCTGGCCTTAGATGGTCTTGTAGTCACTAGTTGATGTTTGAACATCCTGTGGGCTCGAAAGGCTATTTCCCCACCACTGGATGACTGGTTTCCCCTGGCACAGACTGCTGATGTGTTGTTCTCCTCTTGGGTACTGTTGGACCCCTGGTGTATCTTGCTCTAAGCAATGTTGTATTCAGTTATCACTGTGGACCTGATGCTGCTTGTCTTCTCTGGATCTGTTTGCTTAGTTAAATCAGCAGCAAGGATGCTGTCTGAGGCCTCGGGGAGTGGGGAGTATGGAGTGAGGATTGCAGGGACTTCCAGAGGTCTGGGAACCCAAGTTCCTGTTCTTAGATGACTGGCTGGCAGCCCGGGTCTCCCGAGATCTTAAGCTTGAGGTATCTGCTGGCACCCAGGACCACTGCTCTGCCAAGCTCCTGTTCTTAGATGACTGGCTGGCAGCCCGGGTCTCCTGAGATCTTAAGCTTGGGGTATCTGGATATCTGTTTCTGCCCACTGGGTCTAAGCACTGGCCACCAAAATGACTTCAGATGAGCAGAGTGCCGTGTTCCCCTCAGAGCACAGAGCCCACAGCTGGTTGGGGTCCAGGAACCCTGTTCAGCCCGGTTCACTGCCAAGCAGTCTTGTGCCCCCAAAGATTCAAAGTTCTGGGTATCACGGGTACCTGGCTCCACTCTCCTTATTCCAGACCACTGCAAGGATGCCAGTGGTGGCCACTGGATGTGGGGTTTTAGCTTGCTGTGTCCCTTGCAAGGCAGGGAGACCACACCCTGCTGGTGCCCAGAACCGCTGCTCTGCCAAGCTCCTGTTCTTAGATGACTGGCTGGCAGCACGGGTCCCCCAAGATCTTAAGCTTGGGGTATCTTGATATCTGTTTCTGCCCGCTGGGTCTAAGCATCCACCTCCAAAATGGCCACGGATAAGCAGAGTGCAGGGTTCCCCTTCTATGTTAAATGAAAATGTTCACTTTTAGGAGAAAATGTCTAATCTTCCTTTTTCAATTGAATACTAATAGCATTTGTAAGCTTACAATTGTGTCTGAGTTTTTTGCAAAAAAAAAAAAATCAGCAATTTTATAAATTATCCTAAGTTTTCCCCTATTTTATCATACATATGTTAGAGGAACATCTTCAATTTTATAGGAAAATGGCTCTACTCCCTTTTTCAATTACATTCTAATTGTATTTGTATGGTTACCATTGTTTCAGTGAAAATTTCCAGAAAAACTTCAGTTTTTAAATTTTTCCTATGAATTCCCCGTACTTTATCAGAAATATGTTATATGAAATCTTTAGATTTATGAGAAAATATCTCCACTTCCTTTTCAATTATCTGAAAATTCTATTTGTATGCTTATCATTGTATGTGAGATTTTTCCAAAAAAACTTTCAATTTGATCAGATATCCTATATAATCCTCAATTTTGTCATGCAGATTTTAAATTTTTCTTATGAATTTCTCTTACTTTATCAGAAATATGTAATGCAAAATCTTTAGTTTTATCAGAAAGTGTCTCCAAATCCTTTTGAATTATTTAATAATTCTATTTGTATGCTTATAATTGTATGTAAGATTTTTCCGAAGAAATCTTCAATATTTTCAGGTATCCTATATAATCCTCAATTTTATCATGCATATTTAAGATGAAAATCTTCAGTTCTATCAGAAAACGTCTCCACTTACTTTTTCAATTAAATTCTAATTATATTTGTATGGCTATCATTGTATTTGTGTTTTCTTCAAAACAACTTCAATTTTATACATTATCTTATGTTATCCTCAATTTTATCATACATCTGTTACATGAAAATCTTCAGTTCTTTCCAAAAATGTCTCCACTTCATCTTACAATTACATTCTAATTGTATTTATATGCCTATCATTGTATCTGTTTTTTACAAATATTCAATTTTATAAATTATCTTATGCTATCCTCATTTTTATCATACATAAATTAGATGTAAATCTTCAGTTTTATATGAAAATGTCTCCAAGTCTGTTTGAGTTATATTCTAATTGTATTTTTATGACTATCATTTTATCTGAGTTCTGTCCAAATAAATCTTCAATTTTATCAATTACCCTATTAATCCTCTATTTTATCATATATATGTTAGATGAAAATCTTCAGTTTTTTTTCAGAAAATTTAGTCACTTCGTTTTGCAATTCTATTCTAATTGGATTTCTATGCCTATCATTGTATCTGTTTTTTTAATATTCAATTTTATACATTATGCTATGTTATCCTCATTTTTATTACACAGTCATTAGATGAAAATCTTCAGTTTTATATGAAAATGTCTCCACATCTGTTTGAGTTATATTCTAATTGTATTTTTATGCCTATCACTGTATTGGTGTTTTGTCCAAATAAATCTTGAATTTTATCAATTACCCTAGTAATCCTCTATTTTTTCATACATATGTTATATGAAAATCTTCAGTTTTATCAGAAAATTTCTCCACTTCATTTTTCAATTGTATTCTATTTGTATTTCTATGACTATCATTGTATCTGAGCTGTTTTTGTTCCAAATAATCTTTAATTTTATAAATTACCTTATGACATCCTCAGTTTAATCATCAATATGTTATATGGAAATCTTCACTTTTATACGAAAATGTCTCCACTTCCTCATTCAATTATATTCTAAATGTATTTGTCTGCCTATCATTGTATCTGTGTTTTTTTTCAAAATAGTCTTCAATTTTATAAAGTATCTTAAGTTATCCTCAATTTTATCATAGAAATGTAAGAGGAAATTTTTCAATTTTAAACGAAGGTGTCTCCACTTCATTTTTCAATTACATTCTAAATTTATTTGTATGCCCATCATTGTATTTGTGAAAATTGCCACAACAAATTTCAATTTTTAAAATTTTCCTATGAATATCCCTTACTTTATCATTAATATGTGACACAAAATCTTCAGTTTTGTCAGAAAATGTCTCCACTTCATTTTTATTTATGTGAAAATTCTATTTGTATGCTTCCCATTGTATTTGATTTTTTTTCCAAAAAAAGTCTTCAATTTCATCACTTATGATATGTAATTCACAATTTTATGATACATTTGTTAGATTAAAATCTTCAGTTCTACCTGAAAATGTCTCCACTTCTCTTTTGAATTATATTCTAATTATATTTGGATGCCTATCATTGTATCTGAGTTTTTTATTTAATAATCTAAAATCTATCAGTTATTTTATGTAATCCTCAACTTTTTCATGCATATTTTGGATGAAATTCTTCAGTTCTATCAGAAATTATCTCCACTTATCTTTTCAATTATATTCTAAATGTATTTGTATGCAGATCCTTGTATCTGAGGTTTTTCCAAGTAAATCTTCAATTTTATCAATTATCTTATGTAATCCTCAATTTTATCATACATATGTTAGGTGAAAATATTCAGTTCTTTACGAAAATGTCTCCTCTTCCTTTTTCAATAATACTCTAATTGTACTTGTTTGCATATCCTTGTATCTGAGTTTTTGTTTTACAAAATGTCTTCAATTTTATAAATTATCTTATGGTATCCTCAATTTTAACATACATTTGTTAGATGAAAATCTTCAGTTTTATCAGAAAATATCTCTATTCCTTTTCTTAATTACATTCTAAATGTAATTGTAAGCCTATTATTGTATCTTTGAAAATTACAACAAAAATCTACAAATTTTACATTTTTCCTATGAATTTCCATGTTTATCAGATATATGTTATTCAAAATTCTACAGAATTATTAGAAAATATCTCCACCTCCTTTTTAAATATATTATTTATTTGGATACCTAACATTGCATCTGTGAAAATTACCATGAAAATCTTCAAATTTTAACATTTTCTCATAAATTTCCATAATTTTATCAGAAATATTATAGAAATATTTTCAGTTTTATCAGATAATGTCTCAACTTTCTTTTGTGCTTATTCTCTTATTGTATTTGTATGCCTTTCATTGAATCTGTGATTGCATCAAAAAATCTTCAATTTTATCAATTTTCCTATGTTATCATCCACTTTATCATACATAAGCTAAATGTAAATCTTTAGAATTAACAGAATATGTCTTCACTTCCTTTTTCAATTGTATTCGAAATGTATTTGTATGCCTATCATTGTATCCGAGTTATCCTATGTAATCCTCAATTTAATCATACAAATGTTATATTAAAATCTTCAGGTTTACCCAGAAAATCTCTCCACCTTCTTTTTCAATTGTATTATAATTTTATTTCTATGGTTATTGTTGTATTTCAGATTTTTCAAAAAATCTTCAGTTTTATACATTATTTCCTGTTATCTTCAATTTTATACATATTTTAGATGAAATTCTTCAGCATTATCAGAAAATGTCTCTATTACTTTTCTCAATTGCATTCTAATTGTGTTTGTAAGCCTATCATTGTATCTGTGAAAATTACCACAGATCTTCAAATTTTACAGTTTTATTATGAATTTCCATATTTTTATCAGATATATGTTATGCAAAATTCTTCATATTTATCAGAAAATATCTCCTCTTCCTTTTTCAACTATATTATTCTTTATTTGTATGCCTAAGATTGTATCTGTGATAAGTATCACAAAAATCTTCAAATTTTATATTTTTCCTATGAATTTCCATAGTTTTAGAAGATATATGTTAGGCAAAATTCTTCATATTTATCAGAAAATATCTCCACTTACTTTTTCATCTATATTATTTATTTGTTTGCCTACCATTGTATCTGTGAAAATTACCACAAATATCTTCAATTTTATACATTATCTTATGTTATCCTTAATTTTATCATACATGTTAGATGAAAATCTTCATTACTTAACTAAAATGACTCCATTTTGCTTTTCAATTATATTCTAGTTGTATTTATATGGCTATCAATGTATCTGAGGTTTTTGAAATACATATTCAATTTTATAAATTATGTTGTTATCCTCAATTTTACCATACATGTATTAGATGAAAATCCTCAGATTTATATGAAAATGTCTCCAAGTCTCTTTTAGTTATATTCTAAGTGTATTTTATGCCTCTCATTGTATTTGAGTTTTGTCCAAATAAATCTTCAATTTTATCATTTCCCTAGTAATCCTTTATTTTATCATACATATGTTAGTTGAAAATCTTCAATTTTATCAGAAAATGTCTCCTACTCATTTTCAGTTATATTCTAATTGTATTTCTATACCTATCATTGTATCTGACTGTTTTTCCAAATAATCTTTAATTTTATAAATTACCTTATGATATCCTCATTCTATCATACATAGGTTATATTAAAATTTTCAGTTTTATATGAAAATATCTCCACTTCCTCCTTCAATTATATTCTAAATGTATTTGTATGACTATAATTGTATCTGAGTTTTTTTAATATCTTCACTTTTATATATTATCTTAAAGTATCCTCAATTTTATCATAGATATTTTAGAAGAAATTCTTCAATTTTAAATAAAAATGTCTCTACTTCATTTTTCAATTACATTCTAATTGTATTTGTATGCCTACCATTTTATCTGTGAAAATTACTACACAATTTTTTAAATTTTCTTTATTCTTTGTTTACATTCCAAAGGCTTTCACCTTTCCCAGTTCCCCCCTCACCATATGTCCCATATGTCCTCTTCCCCCCACCCCCACCCATTCTCCAACCACCACCCCACCATTTCTCTGTTCTGTTCTGGTACTCTTCTACAAACTGGATCCAGTCCTTTCAGGACCAGGGTTCTCTCCTTCCTTCTTCTTGGGAAACTTTTGGCTTGTTAATTGTGCCTTGAGTATTCAGAGCTTCTGGGCTCACTAATATCCACTTATCAGTGATTGTATTTCATGTTTATTTTTTTGTGATTAGGTTAACTCACTTAGGATAATATTTTCCAGATTCAACCATTTGCCTACAAATTGCATGAAATCATTATTTTTAATTGCTGAGTAATATTCCATTGTATAAATATACCACATTTTTTGTATCCATTCTTCCTTTGAGGGACATCTGGGCTCCTTCCAACTTCTGGCGATTATAATAAGGCTGCTATGAACATAGTGGAGCATGTGTCTTTATTGTACGCAGGGGTATCCTCTGGGTATATGCCCAGGAGTGGGTATGAATGGGTCCTCTGGAAGTGTCATGCCCAATTCTCTGAAGAACCACCAGACTGATTTCCACAGCAGTTGTACCATCTTGCAGTC
Organism: Apodemus agrarius; assembly: GCA_964023405.1. Classification (NCBI taxonomy): domain Eukaryota; kingdom Metazoa; phylum Chordata; class Mammalia; order Rodentia; family Muridae; genus Apodemus; species Apodemus agrarius. The sequence goes on from OZ030020.1 coordinate 83,201,453, forward strand.
CCACCAACAGTGTAGGAGTGTTCTTCTTTCTCCACATCCTCGCCAGCACCTGCTGTCTCTTGAGTTTTTAATTTTAGCCATTCTGACTGGAGTGAGGTGGAATCTCAGGGTTGTTTTAATTTGCATTTCCCTGAAGACTAATGATGTTGAACATCTCTTAAGGTGTTTCTTGGCCAGCCGAATTTCTTCTGGTGAAAATTCTTTGTTTAGCTCTGTACCCCATTTTTTGATAGGGTTATTTGGTTCTTTGGGGTCTAACTTCTTGAGTTCTATGTATATATTGGATATTAGCCCCCTGTCGGATGTAGGGTTGCTGAAGTTCTTTTCCCAATTTGTTGGTTGCTGTTTTGTCCTTCTGACAGTGTCCTTTGCCTTATAAAAACTTTGTAATTTTATGAGGTCCCATTTGTCAATTCTTGATTTTATACCACAAGCTATTGGTGTTTTGTTCAGAAACTTTCCCCCTGTGTCCATGTCCGACAAAGTCTTCCCCAGTTTTTTTTCTACTAGGTTCAGTGTGTCTGGTTTTATGTGGCGGTCCTTGATCCACTTGGAGTTGATCTTAGTACAAGGAGATAAGTAAGAGTGGTCCAATTCACATTCTTCTGCATGTTGACCTCCAGTTGAATCAGCACCATGTGTTGAAAAGGCTGTCTTTTTTCCACTGGATAGTTGTAGCTCCTTTATCAAAGATTAAGTGACCATAAGTCTGTGGGTTCATTTCTGGGTCTTCAATTCTATTCCACTGATCTACTTGCCTGTTGCTGTACCAATAGCATGCAGTTTTTAACACAATTGCTCTGTAGTACTGCTTGAGGTCAGGGATATTGATTCCCCCAGAAGTCCTTTTGTTGTTGAGAGTAGTTTTAGGTATCCTGGGTTTTTTGTTATTCCAGATGAATTTGAGAATTGCTCTTTCTAGATCTATGAATAATTGATTTGGGATTTTGATGGGGATTTCATTGAATCTGTAGATTGCTTTTGGCAAGATGGCCATTTTTACTATATTCATCCTCCCAAACCTAGAGCATGAAATATTTTTCCATTTCCTGAGGTCTTCTTCGATTTCTTTCTTCAAGGACTTGAAGTTCCTGTCATACAGATCTTTCCCTTGTTTGGTTAGAGTCAGGCCAAGATACTTTATACTGTTTTTGGCTATTGTGAAGGGTGATATTTCCCTAACTTCTTTCTCAGCCTGCTTGTCCTTTGAGTATAGGAAGGCTACCCATTTGCTTGAGTTGATTTTATAACCAGCTATTTTGCTGAAGTTGTTTCTCAGCTGTAGGAGTTCTCTGGTGGATTTTTTTGTTCACTTAAGTACACTATCATGTCATCTGCAAATAGTGATTGTTTGACTTCTTCCTTTCCAATTTGTATCCCTTTGACTTCCTTATGTTGTCTAATTGCTCTTGCTAGAACTTCAATTACTATATTGAAAAGATATGGAGAGAGAGGACAGCCTTGTCTAGTCTCTGATTTTAGTGGGATTGTTTCAAGTTTCTCTGCATTTATTTTGATGTTGGCTACTGGTTTGTTGTACATCGCTTTTATTATGTTTAGGTATGGGCCTTGAGTTCCTCTTCTTTCCAAGACTTTTAAAATAAAAGGATGCTGAATTTTGTTAAATGCTTTTTCAGAATCTACTGAGATGATCATGTGGGTTTTTTTCCTTTGAGTTTGTTTATGTAGTGGATTACATTGATGGATTTCTGTATATTGAACCATCCCTGCATTCCATTTTATCTGTGAAAATTACTGCCCAATATTTTAATTTTTAAATTTTTCCTAAGAATTTCCCTTACTTTATCAGTTATATGTTATACGAAATCTTCATTTTTGTCAGAAATTGTCTCCATTTTCAAATATGTGGTAATTCTATTTGTATGCCTATCTGTGTATCTGAGTTTTTTTCCAAAAACAATCTTCAATTTTATCAGTTATAACATATAATCTTCAATTTTATGATACGTTTCTTAGGTAAAAATACTAAGGTCTTCCAGAAAATATCTCAACTTCCCTTTTCAATTATATTCTAATTATATTTAAATGCCTATCATTGTATCTGATTTTTTTCAAAAATATCTAAAATTTTATCAGTTATCCTATGTAATCGTCAATTTCATCATGCATCAGAAAATATCACGAGTTCCCTTTTCAATTATATTCTAATTGTATTTGTATGCAGATCATTGTGTCTGAGTATTTTTCCAAATAAATCTTCAATTTTATCAATTATCTTATGTAATCCTCAATTTTATCATACATATGCTAGAAGAAAATCTTCAGTTTTTTAGGAAAAGGTTTCCACTTCTTTTTGCAATTACATTCTAATTGTTTTTGTATGCTTACCATTGTATCTGTGAAAATCACCACAAAAAATACAAGTTTTAAATTTTTCCTTAAAATTCCTTATTTTATCTAAAATATGTTATATAAAATGTTCAGTTTTATCAGAAAATGTATCCACTTCCTTTTTCAAATATGTGATAATTGTATTTGTATGCCTATCATTGTATCTGAGATTTTTCAGTGAAACTCTTCAATTTTATCTGTTATCCTATGTAATCCTAATTTTATCATATAAATATTAGATGAAAATCTGCAGTTCTGTCATCAAACATGTCCAGGTCCGTTCTCAACTGTGTTCTAATTGTATTTGTATGCCTATCATTGTATCTGAGTTTTCTTTTTCAAATATATCTTCAGATTTAAAAAAATTATCTTATGTTATTGTCAATTTTACCATATATATGTTAGATGAAAATTTTCAGTTTTATACAAAAATGTCTCCACGTCCTTTTTCAATTATATTCTTATTGTATTTGTATTCCTATCATTGTATCTGAGATTTTTCTAGAATATATCTTCAATTTAATCAGTTACGCTATGTAAGCCTCAATTTTATCATGTATATGCTAAATGAAAACCTTCAGTTTTATGAGAAAATATCTTGTCTTCATTTTTCAATTCAATTCTAATAGTATTTATAAGCTTATCATTTTATCTGAAATTTTTTGGAAAAGAATCCTCAGTTTTATAAATTATCCTGTTTTCCTCAATTTGATCACAAATATGTTAGAGGAAAATCTTCAGTTTTATAGGAAAAGGCTCCACTTCCTTTTTCAATTACATTCTAATTGTATTTTATGCTTACTATTGTATCTGTGAATATTACAACAAAAATCTTCAATTTGTAATTTTTTCCTATGAATTTCCCTTACCTTATTAGAAATATGTTATACAAAATCATTAGTTTTGTCTGAAAATGACTCCACTTCATTTTAAAATATGTGATAATTTTATTTGTAAGCCTATCATTGTATCTGAGTTTTTTTCAAAAAAATCTTCAATTTTGTCAGTTATCATATGTAAGTCTCAATTTTATGATACATATGTTAGATTAAAATCTTCACGTCTACCAAAAATATCTCCCCTACCTTTTCAATTATATTATTATTATATTTTGACGCCTATCATTGTATCTGTGTTTTTTCAAAAAAAATCTAAAATTCTATCAGTTATCCTATGTAATCCTCAATTTTATCAGGCATATTTTAGATGAAAATCTTCAGTTCTATCCTAAAATATCTCTACTTCCATTTTCAATTATATTCTAATTGTATTTGTATGCAGATCATTGTATCTGAGTATTTTCCAAATAAGTCTTCAAGTTTATCACTTACCTTATGTTATTCTCAATTTTATCATACATATGTTCAATGAAAATATTCAGTTCTTTACAAAAATATGTCCTCTTCCTTTTTCAATAATACTCTAATTGTATTTGTATGCTTATCCTTGTATCTGAATTTTTGTTTTCCAAAATAGCTACAATTTCATAAATTATCTTATGTTTTCCTCAATTTTAATATACATATGTTAGATGAAAATCTTCAGGTTTATCAGAAAATGTCTCTACTCCTTTTTACAATTACATTCTACTTGTGTTTGTAAGTCTATCTTTGTATCTGTGAAAATTACCACAAAAATCTTCAAATTTTATATTTTTCTTATGAATTTCCCTAATTTTATCAGATATATGTCATGAAAAATTCTTCAGATTTATTAGAAAAATCTCTACTTCCATTTGAAACTATATTTTTATTTATTTAAATGCCTACAGATGTATCTGTGAAAATTACAACAAAAATTTTCAAATTTTACTGTTTTCCTATGAATTTCTTTAATCTTATCATATATGTTATGCAAAATTCCTCAGATTTATAAACAATATCTCCACTTCCTTTTTTAATATATCATTATTTATTTTTATGCCTACCATTGTATCTGCAAAAATTACCACAAAAATCTTCAAATTTTTAACATTTTCACATGAATTTCCATTATTTATCAGAAATGTTATACAAAAATCTTCAGTTTTATCAGAAACTGTCTCCACTTTCTTTTTCATTTATTTATAGTTGTATTTGTATGCCTTTTATTGTATCTGAGGTTTTTATCACAAAAATCTTCAATTTTATCAATTTTCTTATGTTATATCCATTTTAACATATAAGTTAGATGTAAATGTTCAGAATTAACAGAATAGGTCTCCTCTTCCTTTTCAACTGTATTCTAATTTAATTTGTATGCCTATCATTGTATCTGAGTTTTTTCTGAATAAATCTTCAGTTTTATCAATTATCTTATGTAATTCTCAATTTTATCATACATGTTAGATAAAAATCTTCAGCTTTATCAGAAAATGTCTCCTCTTCACTTTTCAGTTGTATTCTAATTGTATGCTTATCATTGCTTCTGAGTTTTTTTTCAAAAACATCTTCAATTTCATAAATTAACTTAAGTTATCCTCAATTTTATCATACATATGTTAGAGGAAAGTCTTCAGTTTTGTAGGAAAATAGCTCCACTTACTTTTCAATTACATTCTGATTGTATTTGTATGCTTACCATTTTATCTGTAAAAATTACTAGAAAAATCTTCAATATTTAAATTTTTCCTATGAATTTCCCTTACTTTATCAGAAATATGTTATACAAAATCTTTAGTTTTATAAGAAAGTCTCCACTTCCTTTCCAATTATCTGATAATTCTATTTGTATGTCTATCATCGTATGTTAGATTTTTTTCCAAAAATATCTTCAATTTTATCAGATATCCTATGTAACCGTCAATTTTGTGATGCATATTTTTGATGAAAATCTTCAGTTCTAACATTAAATGTATCCACTTTCTTTTTCAATTGTATTCTAAATTCATTTCTATGGTTATCATTGTATTTCAATTTTTTTCAAATAATCTTCAATTTTATGCTTTATCTCCTTTTATCCTCAATATTATCACATATATTTTAGATGAAAATCTTCATTACTTTACAAAAATGTCTCCATTTCCCTGTTCAACTACATTCTAATTATATTTGTATGCCTATCAATGTATCTGAGCTTTTTTTCCAAAAATTCTTCAATTTTATCAGTTATCATATGTAATTCTCAATTTTATGATATATATTTCAGATTAAAATCTTCAGTTCTAACAGAAAATATCTCCACTTCCCTTTTCAATTACATTCTAATTATATTTGGATGGCTATCATTGTATCTGAGAATTTTATCAAAAAAATCTAAAATTTTATCAGTTATCCTATGTAATCCTCAATTTTATCATGCGTATTTTAGATGAAAATTTTCAGATCTATCAGAAAATATCTCCACTTCCCTTTTCAAGTATATTCTAATTGTATTTGTATGCAGAGCATTGTATCTGAGTATTTTTCCAAATAAATCTTTAATTTAATCAATTATCTTATGTAATCCTCAACTTTATCATACATATGTTAGATGAAAATCTTCAATTCTTTACAAAAATGTGTTCTCTTCTTTTTTCAATAATACTCTAGTTGTATTTGTATGCCTATCCTTGTATCTGAGTTCTTATTTTCTAAAATATCTTCAATTTTATATATTATCTTGTGTTATACTCAATTTTAACATACATATGTTAAATGAAAATCTTCAGCTTTATCATAAATTGTCACCATTCCTTTTTTCAATTACATTCTAATTGTGTTTGTAAGCCTATCATTGTATCTGTGAAAATTACCACAAAAATCTTCAAATTTTATACTTTTCCTATGAATTTCCATAATTTTATGAGAAATGTTATGCAAAATTCTTCAAATTTATCAGAAAATATCTCCACTTCCTTTTCAACTATATTATTATTTATTTGTATTCCTACCATTGTATCTGTGAACATTAGCACAAAAATCTTCAAATTTTATCATTTTCTCATGAATTTCCATAATTTTATCAGAAATGTGACACAAAAATTTTGTTTTATCAGAAAATGTCTCCACATTCTTTATCACTTATATATAGTTATATTTGTATGGCTCTCATTGTATATGAGATTTTATCAATTATTTATATTTGTATTTGTATGCCTTCTATTGTGTCTGAGATTTTATCAAAAAAATCTTCAATTTTATCAATTTTCCTATGTTATCATCCATTTTATCAGATAAGTTAGATGCAAATGTTCAGAATTAACAGAACATGTCTCCACTTCCTTATCAACTGTATTCTAATTAAATTTTTATTCCTATCATTGTATGCAAGATTTTTCTGAATAATTCTTCACTTTTATCAATGATTTTATGCACTCCTCACTTTTATCATACATATGTTAAATATCTTGAGTTTTATCAGCAAATGTATCCGCTATCTTTTTCTATTGTATTCAAATTGTATTTGTATGCTTATCATTGCATCTGAGTTTTTAAAAATATCTTCAATTTTATAAATTACCGTAAGTTATCCTCAATTTTATCATACATGTTTTAGAGGAAATATTGAGTTTTATAGAAAAATGTCTTCAATTCTTTTTGCAATTACATTCTAATTGTATTTGTATGCTTACCATTGTATCTGTGAAAATTACCACAAAAATCCTCAAGTTTTAAATTGTTCTATGATTTTCCCTTAATTTATATGAAATGTTATATGAAATCTTCAGTTTTATAAGAAAACGTCTCCACTTTCTTTTCTAATTATGTGATAATTTTATTTGTATGACGATCATTTTATCCGAGATTTTTCAAAGAAAATCTTCATTTTTATCAGTTATGTAATCCTCAATTTCATCATACATATGTTAAATGAAAATCTTCAGTTCGTTACAAAAATGTGTCCTCTTCCTTTTTTAATAATACTCTAGTTGTATTTGTATGCCTATCTTTGTATCTGAATTTTTGTTTTCCAAAATATCTTCAATTTTATATATTATCTTATGTTATCCTCAACTTTAACCTACATTTGTTAGTTGAAAATCTTCAGTTTTATCAGAAAATGTCTCTATTCATTTTTTCAATTATATTCTTATTGTGTTTGTAAGTCTATCATTGTATTTTAGAAAAGTACCAGATAAATATTCAAATTTTAAACTTTTCCTATGAGTTTCCATAATTTTATGAGAAATGTTATGCAAAATTCTTTAGCTTTATCAGAAAATATCTCCACTTCTTTTTTCCACTATATATTATTTGTATGCCTACCATTGTATCTGTGAAAATTACCACAAAAATCTTCAAATTTTAACATTTTCACATGAATTTCCATGTTTATCAGAAATGTTACACAAAAATCTTCAGTTTTATCAGAAACTATCTCCACTTTCCTTTTCACTTATATATATATATATATATATATATATATATATATATATATTTGTATCTGTATTGCTCTCATTGTACCTGAGATTTTATCAAAAAACCTTCATTGTTATCAGTTATACTATTTATCATCCATTTTATGATATAACTTAGATATACATGTTCAGAATTAACAGACTATGTCTGCACTTCCTTTTCAACTATATTCTAATTGAATTTTTATTACTATCATTGTATCCAACATTTTTCTGAATAATTCTTCAATTTTATCAATTATCGTATGTATTCATTATCATACATATGTTAGATAAAAATCTTCAATTTTAACAGAAAATGTATCCTCTATCTTATTCAATTGTCTTCAAATTGTATTTGTATGGTTATCATTGCATCTGAGTTTTTTCAAAATATCTTCAATTTTACAAATTACCTTAGGTTATCCTCAATTTTTATCATCCTTTTGCAATTATATTCTAATTGTATTTTTATTCAGATCATTACATCTGATTATTTTTCCAAATAAATCTTCAATTTTATCAATTATCTTATGTAATCCTCAATTTTATCATACATGTGTTAGATGAAAATCTTCAGTTCTTTATACAAATGTGTCCTCTTCCTTTTTCAATAATACTCTAGTTGTATTTGTATGCCTGTCCTTCTATCTGAGTTTTTGTTTTCCAAAATATCTTCAATTTTATAAATTATCTTGTTATCCTCAATTTTCATACATTTGTTAGATGAAAATCATCAGTTTTATCATAAAATGTCTCTATTCCTTTTTTCAATTACATTCTAATTTTGTTTGTAAGCCCATCATTATATTTGTGAAAATTACCACAAAAAGCTACACATTTTACAGTTTTCTTATGAATTTCCATAATTTTATCAGATGTATATCATGCAAACTTCTTCAGATTTATCAGAAAATATCTTCACTTCCTTTTTCAACTCTATTATTATTTATTTGTATGCCTACCATTGTATCTATGAAAATTACCACAAAAATCTTCAAATTTTACAGTTGTCCTATCAATTTCTTTAATCTTATCATGTATATGTTATGCAAAATTCCTCAGATTTTTCAGAAAATATCTCCACTTATTTTTAAACTATATTATTATTTATTTGTATGCCTACCATTTTATGTGTGAAAATTACCACAAAATCTTCAAATTTTCACATGAATTTCCATAATTTAATCCAAAATGTTATGCAAAAAACTTCAGTTTTATCAGAAAAAGTCTCCACTTTTTTCACTTATTTATAGTTGTATTTGTTGCTTTTCATTGTATCTTAGATTTTATCAAATAATCTTCAATTTTATCAATTTTCCTATGTTATCATCCATTTTACTATCCATAAGTTAGATATAAACCTTCTGAATTAAGATTATATGTCTCTACATCCCTTTTCAATTGTATTCTAATTGTATTTGTATGCCTATCATTCAATCTGAGTTTTTCTGAATAAATCTTCAATTTTATCGATTATCCTATGTAATTCTCAATTTTATCATACATGTTAGATAAAAATCTTAAGTTTTATCAGAAAATGTCTCCTCTTCCTTTTTAGTTGTATTCTAATTGTATTTGTATGCTTATCATTGCATCTGAGTTTTTTTTAAAAAAAATCTTCAATTTCATAAATTATTTTAAGTTATCCTCAATTTTATTATACATATGTTAGAGGAAAATCTTCAGTTTTATAGGAAAATGTCTCCACTTCTTTTTGCAATTACATTCTAATTGTTTTTTATGTTTACCATTGTATCTGTGAAAATTATCACAAAAATCATCAATTTTTAAATTTTTCCTATGAATTTCCCTTATTTTATATGAAATGTTATATGAAATCTTCAGTTTTATCAGAAATTGTCTCCACTTCCTTTTTCAATTATGTGATTTGTATGCCTATCATTGTATCTGAGATTTTTCAAAGAAAATCTTCAATTTTATCAGTTACCCTATGTAATCCTCAATTTTATCATATATATGTTATATTTAGTTCTATCACAAAATGTGTGCATTTCCTTTTTCAGTTGTATTCTAATAGTATTTGTTTGCCTATCATTGTATCTGATTTTTCTTTTTCAAAAATATCTTCAGATTTAAAAATTATCTTGTTATCCTCAATATTATCATACATATGATAGGTAAAAATCTTCACTTTTATACAATAATATCTCCACCTCCTTTTTTAATTATATTCTAATTGTATTTGTATGCCAATCATTGTATCTGAGACTTTCTACAGAATAT